>CM055313.2:57842634-59042634 GCA_029255685.2 Silene conica
AATTATAGATATTTTATTGAATGGATAAGGCTGTAATGTTAATAATTGTTGTCTGTATATTCTTATGATGCGGAAATCGTTTAATGGGTCTTGTGATATGGTGCGGAGATAATCGGGTCTTGTGATATGGTGCGGAGATAATCGGGTCTTGTGATATGGTGCGGAGATAATCGGGTCTTGTGATATGGTGCGGAGATATATGGGTCTTGTGATTTGGTGGGGAGATAATGGGTCTTGTGATACGGAGTGGAGTTATTGGGTCTTGTGATTCGGAGTGGGGAAGATGCTCTCTACTAATGTTATGTTTTATTTGTTGTTTTCCCTCTACTCAACCTCGTGGTTGACCCTGTGTATTCGTGATCACCTGTGATGAACCAATTTATTGGGGAGCAGATTGACAGGTACTTGTGACTATGAGAGCCGAATGGGATGGGAGAGCTTGGATCCGGACCAGACTAGAGTCTAGATCACCGTAGTTTTCAGTTATGAATTGTTGAACTTTTAATATAGTCTTAAGACAGTTTTGGAGACAGTTGTAAGAACGTTGATTTGAGTTTAATATTTGATAAAGTACTGTGTTCTTTCCCTTTGTTATCTACTGCCTCGTTAATCTGAGATGGTAACACCCTTAATTATCTGGGGAGTCCTAGTCCAGGCCCCTGAATAAATGGGGGTGTTACAGTCTTATTATTATTGATATGAATGACTATATGACTAGAAATGTGGCATGACACTAGTACAAATATACTTCAAAAGAAACAAACAAGTGATGGGAGTAATGTAATTTTCAAATTGAAAGGGTGGAGATAAGAAATTCTTATGCTGATTGCAGTTCACACTTGATTCCTCTACTATTTGCAGAGATTCCAGTTTTGATATTCTTCTTTTCTGGTTGAAGTCTAATAGGAGGTGAGCATCTAATTTTTGATCGAGTTTTTGTGGGTTTACAACCTGTAAATTTGTTTTGTTTGGTTACGTAAACCGACAAAGTGCTGTTTCTGTCCTAAGGCAGATCTTCATTTTGATGTGATTCAGGATGGCCAAGTGAATCCTCATTAAGTCCTACTATCTTACTGTCATGATCAGTGGCATGTCCTCTCAGCCGCGTAAAATCGCAAGAAACGTTTATATTCATCCCCTCATAATATATGTTTTTTGTCTTCCTTTTGTTTTTTTGGTGTAAATGTGAATACTATATATATCAACTGGAAAACATATACAATGAGTGGCAAGAACAAAATAGCACTGGTCAATGACTAGGGCTTTTTAAATCATACTATGGGCCAAAATACTATTCTCGAGTAGTTGTAAATGCTGTATCTTTGCTTCCATTTACTACTTCAACATAACCTGAATGTCCTTAACCACCTTCTCAGGTTTGCTAAGGATCAAATTGATTCTAGCTTGATGCTTTTTAATCCAGATAGTATAGCAGAATGATGTGTAAACGAGAGACTGTATGCCTCTATCTCTTTGATCAGTGTAGTTCCAGAGGACCTCAGGGAATTGGGATAACTTAGCTCCAATCCAATCCTCCAAGACAAGCTTTATTTTGTTGCTGTATACACATTCCTGTAGAAGATATTGGCCTGTTTCAACCCCATTTTGTTAGTGAAACTGAAAGTTTGATTTACTTGTGTTCATCTTTCGTAACAGGATGCTTAGGTATTCAATACTGAAGAATGCTATAGGAGCAAGGACCATCTTTTCTCATGCCCAAGTGGTCAGTTGTTCTTCAAAATTATATTGGACAATTGTAGTAGTTGCTGATCTGACATAAATAGCATTTGAGCATTACATAATTGGTAAATAAATGGGACAATGTCAATTTGGTACAACATATTCATGCACAGAGAAAGCAAGTAGTAGTCTCTATGCATGTAAATCCATTCTGAAACGGATACTATTATGTAAAGATTATGAAGATGTATGGAAAGAAATACAAATAAGGCATCATTTATCAGAACATGATAATGTGTTAGAATAAAAGGTTTTTATGAAGATTTAGTGTTTGTGCATTTGGTAATGGAATTATGTGCAGGTGGCGAATTATTTGATAGAATTGTTGCAAAAGGACATTATAGTGAAAGACAAGCTGTTCAATTGATTAAAACTATTGTTGGTGTTGTACAAGCTTGTCACTCTCTTGGTGTTATGCATAGAGATCTTAAACTTGAGAATTTCTTGTTTGATTCTACGGATGAAGATGCTTTGCTTAAGGCTACTGATTTTGGCCTTTCTCTTTTTTTATAAGCTGGTCAAATTTTATTTCTTGCCATTTCTTTTTTCTTCTTTCGAAATTTGTATTCATTAATTTTCTTGTTTGTTTTGTTTATGTAATGCGACTTTGCCTTGTGAATTTGTCTTGCTTCTATTCTTCCTTGTTATTTTTCTTTCTAATTTTTTACTCAGCCAGGATGCACCGAGAAAGTACTAGCTGGTTTTGAATGCTATTTCAACATGGAATACATCTTTTCCTAGAATAAGGGTCTTCCCGCTCCTTGGAAAGGATTTATTTTCGCAGCATGGTAACTAAGTACAGGGAGCCTAAGCCGTGGCATTGACCACATACTCTGTATAAGCATCAGATGAAGTCCAAACAAACACAAAGAGCAAGCAATAGTCTGAGCAGTGCATCAGATGCTCTTTGTGCATATTCTGTGCAGTAAAGCAGTAGCAATGGTGCAGGGGCTGGCAATAGTGAGTGTGGGTTGCACTATTGTTGGCTGTAAAGAGGTAGAACAACAGAGTAGCAGTGACTGATACTGGGGCCTGAGCATTGCATCAGATGCTCTTTGATGCATTGAATTTTGCAGTAACAAATTCAATGGTGGTAATGGTGCATGTAACACCCCATTTATTTAAGGGCTTGAACTAGGACTCCTCAGATAAATCGGGGTGTTACCATCTCGGTTTCCCGAGGCAGTAGATACAAAGGAAGGAAAAACAGTACTTTATGATTAATGTTAACTCAGAAACAAGTTTGTACAACCAACTTAAAAACTGTCTTGTGAAATAAAATTACAACTCATAACCAACAACTATAGTGATCTAGACTAGTCTGGTCCAAATCCAAGCTCTCTCTTCCCATAGCTTCCCATAGTCTCAGCCACCTGTCAATCTGCTCCCCAATAATTTGTTTCATCATAGGTGATCACGAATACACAGGGTCAACCACGAGGTTGAGTAGAGGAAAGTAAACATTCAAACATTATTATAAATAGAAATTCAATCATCCCCGCTCCGAATCACAAGACCCATTAACTCCGCACCGATCACAAGGCCCATTAATTCCGCACCGATCACATGGCCCATAACTCCGCACCGATCACAAGGCCCATTAACTCCGCACCGATCACATGGCCTATTACTCCGCACCGATCACATCGTATCTCAGAATGATATAAATGAATAGCTCAATATAACAATCATATTATAGCATAAGATAAACAGGATTGTCAACAAATATCAACAGAATACACAACACCATAAACACAGTAATTTCCCCTACCTCAAATAGCAGGAATGCAGATAAATCCAAAGCTCGCTAGAAATGTTCCACGCGAAACCCGCTACCTAAACACGTATACGTAACGAATTAATAACCTTCCCGAACCCCATAACAACCTACACTTACTATAAATAGAAACCTTCCATAAATGGAAAGTCTCCATAATTAGAAACTTTCCCAAAATAGAAACTCCCTTAAACCACTAATTTCCCGACTCATATATTAATTAACACAAAGCAACAACCAAAACCCGTAACCAAAAGTAAGAATATAATAATAATAATAAAACGTAATACTAATTAAATGACAACAACTTTAGACTTGATTATAACAAAACAATAAAAGCAATAATAATAATATTAGTAAGACATAATACTACTACTACTACTAATAATAATAATAATAATAATAATAATAATAATAATTAATAATAATATTCTTAATAAAGATGATAAGAATGATAAAATAAAACAAAGGAAAAATAACAAAAGAAGCTACAGCCCTAACGCCTCATCCTTTCCCCGACTTCAACCCCCTGCACTACCGTGAACCACCGCTTCGACCACCAGCGAGCACCAGTCTCCAACACCGTCGACCACCAACTACCACCACGACACCACCCAACCTCACGACACCCACCGGCGAGTCAGACCAGAGCCCCTAAACCCAGGTCTGACCCACGCCTGAGTTTTAAACCGCCTGAAATAGACCCAATTCGAAACCCAGTAACGACCCTAACACCACCCAAGACTTCCACCGATAACACCTCCGACAACCAACCTGTAAGATCACGGTGGTATTACTGTATTGACCTCCCCCCGAGTCGACAGTAATACCACCCCCAAACCACCTCCCTGACCAGAACACCACAAACCCCTGACTCCTATTATATTTCGTGCTGAACAAACCCAACACCACCCCCTTTCGACGAATCCACAACCACCCTAGCCTAGTGACACCACCCCCACGACACGACCATGACCACCACCAAAACCACCGTGCCCATCATACCTGGTAACCACGACCCTACGCTCATCGAATTTGAACAGAACAACACATGAACAACACGGAAATAACAGTGGCTGTGGCTTACCTGTTTCACGGCCAAAACGAGGGTCCCTAGGCTGTGGTGGTCTACTGTTCCGAACACCCTCTCACTTCTCTGGTATGGCGGCTACAAAATTATGGTGGTGGTTGTGTATATGGTAGGGTTACACTAGGGTAAAAAGCTCTTATAAGTCGGCACTATGGTGGCTGGGTGTATGATTATGTTTTTACCTAGGGTTTTGCAAACGTGGGCTGTGCACACAAAACGAGGCCCAAACTCGTCCCTAACCTCATGTACCCGGTAGTCACAAGATCAAACCCCACCATCAGCATCTATTTAAACCATTTAAAATAAAAATACTTATTGAAGCAATAACATGTTTAAGCACTATCGATCAATTATAAAAGGAAATCACGCAATAAAATATCTAAATATTCGGGGTATTACAGTGCAGGGGCTGGCAGTAGTGCGGGTATTGGATTTGCACTATTGCTGGTTGTAACGGGAAGAGCAGCAAAGTAGCAGGTCCTTTTGACTACTACTGGTATCATGTTTGTGAATGTGGCAATGAGCTTTTCAGCGTTGAATAAGGCCTGAGAAGTACAACGAGATCATTGAACTTTGTATGTATAAAACTTTGTTTGAGTCAAATCACTTGGTGTTCATTTTGGGTGTAAAGGGAACCTCTTGTAAATATTTAGAATAATTTAGAATAATTACAAAAATCATGTAAGATTCTCTTGTGTAAAAATACATTTGAGATTTATTATATTTAAATAATTTGTTTGCATAATTTCATGAAAAATATTTTTTTTTTAATACCTAATTGCAGTGTTTTTCTCAAAAAAACGCCTCAAATAAAGGTGCTATTTGCAGCGCTTTTTTGAGAAAAACGCCTCAAACAGAGGTGATATTTGCGGCGCTTTTTTGAAAAAACGCCGCAAATAGCTTCTTAATTGCGCGTTTTTTTCCGCTGCAAATAACTTTTTCTATTTGCAACCCCTTTATTTGCTGCTACATCAAAAACGCTTCAAATGACCCCTTTTTTGGCGCCGCAAATGACTATTTTTCTACTAGTGATAGTTAAATGTATCATATGGTGAGAATCATTATATATATATATATATATATATATATATATATATATATATATATATATATATATATATATATATATATATATATATATATATATATATATATATATATATATATATATATATATATATATATATATATATATATATAAAAGATTAATGTAGAATTGTCTAGGTGGCACAACAAGATTTTAGAAACCCTATTTTCATGTCCTCTCCTTACTCTCACAGTTTCAGTTTTTCTCAGCCAATTAAAACTAACACCGCTGCCATGTCATCAGCCGTGTAAAATTTCAGTCTTTTGAACCCAATTTCCCAAAAAAACCCAGTGATTACAAATACACAAAAAAAGGTCAAAGGATTATTTCCTTAAACCGTACAATTATTTCCTTCTAGACCCAATTTCCTTGAAAAAATATGACAACTTATTGCCTTCTAAACCCAATTTTCCAGAAAATTGGTGTGATAATAAATCTGTTTATTCTCTATAATCTTTTTGGTTGCAATAAACCTCTTTAAGGCCCAATTTTCAAATCTTTTTATTTTTCATAATCTTTACGGTTGCCATAATCTTCTCGGTTGCCATAAATCTTTTTATTCTCCATAATCCCCTTCGCTTCAATACATTTATTTTCATCTTTCATCTTTGAACCTTGTAAAACAACTCCTAAAAAATTTAAAAACTCGAGAGTACACCGTAGAATATCCGAAATTCTTTTCAATTTCTTCTGATTATTTCTCAACAAAATTTGTTCAATATTCTCAAGTCTCAACAATTTCTAAAATGACCATGACAAACTTTCTTACTATTAGTTAACTCAAATATGGAGTTAGACTTACTCAAATAAATGTTAGGGTTGTTCACAAATGGTCAAGGCCTGAATTTAGCAACAAAAACAACAAAGATAATAATAAGAAACTCGATGCCATCGAACTATTATTTGTTGATTCAAAGGTATATCTATTTGCTTTTCAAAATATTTATTACTTGACACCATAAAAAATCAGGAAAAAAAGTGTATTATAAATTCAGGCCTAGACAATTAAGATTGGTTTGTATGCTTTAATAATTTATTATATGACACAATTTAAATTGGTTTGTATGCTATTGTAAGAATTTTTCATCAATTCAGGAGTTACCCACAAAACTCATCCTACTGTAATATAAATTCAGGACTAGACAGTTATATGACACAATTTATTATATGACACAACTTTGATTGTTTGGTTACCCACAAAACTCATCCTACTGTAAGAATTTATCATCAATGTTTTAGCCGAAGCAACCTCCCGACTATCAATTGCCCGAACAATTAAAAAATCAGAAATTAAGTCGTCTATAATTCAGGCCTACACAACTTATTTGTAAATTATTTTTTGAGACTTTTTATATTAAACAGAATGAGGTTATCCAAGCAACTATTTGAAAACAATTAATTTCCCATTTCGGACCACAATTGTCTGTTGGTGAGATGTACACCATTCCAACTTAACAGTTGATAACAACACCGACCTAGACAAAGCAAACCATCATCCATACCGTTTAAAATTTGAGTCTTCAACGAAAGTTCATTCCACAAATGATCCAGCAATACCAATAAGTCTATTACGATTTGCAAGTTTCAACGACATCTTGCACGACAGAATTTCCAATACACATTATATAGGTATGACTCTGCAATTTTAATATTTATCTTTGGTATTTTTCATTTTTGATCTACAATTTTTTTTATAAAAGGTTTCATTTTTCACATTTGCAGATGTTATAGGAAAGCTATATGAAATTGGTCCGATAACATAAACTCCAAATAAATATGCATGCCGTACTATTAAGCTTGAAGATTTTCAGGAACCTCATCTTTACTTATTTTGAATTCAAATATATTTCACCTTCATATATTTTATATAAGAAAGCTATATGAATTTTTTTTTGTTTAAAGTTTTAGGGGAACAATGCTTTCATGCACATTATGGGAACCTTTCACGGTTTAAATACCCGATGATTTTTCAGTTTGGGCTCTAACCACGACCCAAATTAAAATGAAAATTTGTTGGGCTGTTTTCATTTTCTCCGACCTCTAAGCACGATCCACATCTGTTATTTTGTTTTGTTGTTTTATTTAAATATTCATTATGAAAAGATTTTTTTAGAATCGATTTTTATATTATTTCCATTTTCTGTAATATATAGAACTTAATTATCTTAATTTTGATGTTTTTTAAAATTTACATAACTAAAATTACTTAAATTTGTATGTTATAATTTCCTTTTTTAACTATGTCTTAATTGTTTCATTTTAATCTTGCCTTACAATTGTTTCTCCTATTAACATTATCATGTGCTAGTTTATTAACTTACATAACTTAAAGTTCTCAAATTCTAATGTTATAATTTCTGTATTATATATATATATATATATATATATATATATATATATATATATATATATATATATATATATATATATATATATATATATATATATACATACATATAGAGATATTATATTATTTCTTTTTTTTTGTAAAAAAGTACACGGGCTCGAATAAATAGAATTGGTTATATAATTAGTAAAATTTATAGTCATCTTTAGAAATAATAAGTTTACACTACCCCGTGATTTTTCACGGGTGTTACACTAGTCCTATTTATTAAAGCGACAACCACATAGCATGTGTGTCATTAGAGCAACTTTAATGGACAGTTAGAACTCTTTGTAGCTTGAATTTTCAACTCAGTATTTTAAAGAATACTGCTTTCTGGCTACAAAGTCGTCCAAGGGTGAACTACAATACATTGTGGTTCGTATGGGTCCCACAAGTCAAATTAATATTTCAACTTTAATTTTTATTCAATAATTAAATTTATACTACCTCCGATTTCCTATGATGTTCCCCTTTCCATTTCGGTCTAATAATATTGATGTTCCATCTTTCCTCTTTTGGACAACTTTGTGTGGTCCAAAATTAATTTTATGTGGGGTCATGTATATTGTGTGGTCCAAATTAATTTCTTTATTTCTTGTGTTAAAATCAAAAGGGAACAACACAAGAAATCGGAAAGAGTATTAATTATCAAAGGTATATAATTTTGCAATACTTAGAAATGCATAATTCGTCATATAAAGTGGTTTAAATAAAATAATTGTCTGCAATTATTTTTTTAAGGAGATACGAAGAAAAAAAAACAGTAACAACACACCAATGAAAATTGAATAAGTTGTTAAATTGAGCAAGTGACTTCACGCACCAATGAAAATGATAGTGTACTACATCAATCTCCTATTTTTACTTTCCCTTTTATTTTTATCTTTTTAAGTCTAGCTATATGCTTGGGAAAGCAGGAACTGCTTTCAAGCATACTCTATTTTCTCATCCCCAATGGTAAGCTAGTAGCTAGATAATTTAGATTAATTGCAAGCAGGTCCTTAAATTACACCACTAGAGTTGCTCTTATGTGGTTGGAAGTCAACAATTCAGTGGGCGGTATGCAATCCCTTAATTTAAGGAACCATTTTCTTTTATCTAATTAATTAAACCCTGCTCACTCAAAATTGTTCACTTCACAAAAGAAAATTACATTAGCTTCGATAATTAATGAAATTACATTATACTTCTGTTTGACTCATAAAAATCTTTATCGTAACAAAATAAAAACACATTACTAAATAAATTAATAACAGTAGTTACAAATTACTCATTAACATGTATAAAAAACTACACAAATTCTCATTTGTGACGGACATATCCGTCGCAAGCTTGCGACTGGTCAAGTAATAACTATGTGGGGTATATAAGACAAAATCAGAATGTCTAGGGAATATCAAATTGTTACGTCTTATTCACCCACATGGGTAGTACTAGCCCCGTCACACCGTCGCAAGCTTGTGACGGATATACCCGTTACAAGGGAGACTTTTTGAAAGAACTATACTTCATAAAAAAATTAGCAATGTTTAAAAAATAACGGAGTCATTTTTTTAAAAAATAAATCATGCAAATCTTTAAGGCAAAAAGTCTGGACAATTGGTTTACAAAATATATTTGTAAAAAAATTGCTAAACAGGAAAAAAATCGAATGGTTCATTTGAATAAAAATATACTCACAAAAATTATTAAAATTTGAACAATGTTTTAATAAAACATTAGCAAAAATATTGAAATAAATATTAAATATGAAAAGTATTAAACCTTTTTAAAATCCTATAATGAGCTCCAAAAAATAATAAGAGACTTTGCTCAATATATAGAAAAAACGTTATATAGTGAAAAAGAGGATGATGAATTGATGATGGAGTGTGAGGATAACAAAATTAAGTTTAATGGTGAAGTAATGCAATGAGGCGATGGGGTGGTGCGGAGTAGGCTTTAGATAGAGTTCGCTAAATGTGAAATTAAGCGTGTTACTAACAATTAACCTCCACTTGTGTAGATGAGAGAAAGTTTTGTTAATCTCAATGCATCTATATATTTTCGTCTTACGTGTGATAGTTGGTTTGTCTTAAATTTGAAACAGATATGTACATCTTATGGGAATTTGTGTTATTCAAATTATATTATAATGCGTATGTGTGTTACCAACAATGGTATAAGTACTATCCTCGAGGGTTATATACGAATTGGAAAAAATATTTCAAGTCATATGAATCAGGGTCAGAATATATACCAAAACATAATTATAAAGGCATTATCTTATGACTTTTAGAAAATTTAGATTATTTTTTAATCGTATATGTTACATACATTACTCATAATCGAAAAACAATAAAAGGTAATCATGCGTCATTGTAATTTAAATTACTTTAATTATTATTTCAATCATTATTGTAAATATTAAAATCATAATTATATTGTGACATAAGTATGTTTTATATTCATATTAAAAAATAACCTAACTTTGACCCATTATTTTCATATTTAAGCTAACCTAACTTTGACCCACCGAGTCGAGCGGGTTGGGCCAAGTTTAGACCTTAATTATTATGGAGTAGATCATTTCGAGTCAATCAAGTTCACGTGTCAGCATTTATATGTTTTGGCGTCTAACTTTATCGTTATAAATCTTTTAAATCGTCCTGTGACTACAACTTGCATATATTCACGCAATTTCATTAAATTATGCTTATCTTCATAAAAAAAATTAAATGACATTCATATTTGTTCGTTCTTTCATCATCTTGATTACAATGTCGAGTATACTATAAAATTCAATTCAATACCTAAAATATGAAAATTTGTAATAAATGAAAAAATGGTTTGAATTTTCATTTTACACTTCCACGGGTCTAATTTCTCTTTTTGTATACCATCTATGTGTTTGACTAAATGAAAGCACAAGTTGCTAATATTCAAACCCGTGCTATTTGAATTTTGGGTTAATGTTCATCCGAATAATTTTGTTTCATCTTATGTAATTAAAGTTTGTTTTAAAGCCATATGAATAACAAGATAATGTAAAACTCATGTTTAACTAAGAACAGGACATACATACTACAACAACTACTCGACCATAAGCTAATTGCAAATAAAATTTATAGTTCAATTCTAAAGGTCTAAGGTGATAATTAATCTATATAATAATTTTTAAAAGAACGTACCCGTGAAATTTGCCCATAATATTTATTCACCAGTTTCAAGCAATCAACCACAGATAATCTTAACGAAGCGTGGATTCGTTTTAAGAAGCGGATCCGCTCTATTCCTCACCACGGGTTCAAACCATGGTTTTTGTGCAACCAATTTTACAATGAGTTGTACGATGAACATCATGCTCTTTTGGATGCTTCAGCAAACGGTAGGTTTCAAAAGAATGTCGACGATGATAAGGGTTGGAACATGATTGAAGAAATTGCTACCCATACTGTTGAATATGGGAATCCGAGAGGAGGTCAAAGATCGAATATGGGTTATAATGATAATAATGCCCTTGTAGCTAAAATGGAAGCTATGAATGTCAGGTTTGACCGGCTAGAGATGGGTCAAAGTTCAGGAAATCAACAAACCGTGCATGCCATGGTGAAACACGAGACTATCCGTGACAGATGTGGAGTAGGGGGCATACTACGGCTGAATGTATGTTTGAAAAAGAACATGCCCTTGCTGTAACACCTCAAGAGTACGAGAGGAAAGTTGTCCCACATGGGAAAATACGAGATTGTGTGGATATTTGTCCCACATCGGTAGAATGTGAGGTTTGTGATATGTTTATAATAGCTTCCACCCACCACTTAGTAACAAGGCCTTGTGTTTTTGGGCTTGATAGATGACAATTGACAGAACCAAAAGTGCACACCCATCTTATTGTGTTTGTGTTAAGATGGTGGCGGGTTGAGTGTTGTTACACTTGCCTTTCAAATTTACAAGCAAAGTGGACCATTCTCCAATACTTACAATGAGCGAACAAGGGAGCATCCGGATTTTTCTTGGAGAAGTCAGAATGTTTTGAACCCTACACCGCCTCCACAAAAATCTACCTACATACCACCTCACTTTTCTAATCAACAACAGACTTTTCAAATAAACCACCATCCTTTCCTCCACCACAACAACCAGTATCTCAGAATATTTGTGAGATTGCATAACTGAAGGGTATGCTTCAATTCCTTGTGGGTCTTGTGAATAAAAGCGATCAAGCTAAGGATGCATCTATCAAGATGCTTGAGACTCAAGTTGCCCAATTAGCATCTAACCAATAAACAAGGTAACCCGACTCTCTACCTTCTCAACCCGACAAGCCACGTGATTCGGTTAATGTGATCCATCTACGAAGCGGTTTATCTTATAACGGACCTCAAATGTCGGGTATTGTGGAGTTTGAGGTGGTAGTTGAGGATGTTGTTGACTCTAAAAATGAAGAAGATGCTGATGAGAAGGACATCGATGAAAAGGAAGCAGAGAAGAAGTCGATCGACCAAAAATGGTCAACCAATAATTCGATCGACCAACATTCTGGTCGATCGACCAGCACACCTTCAACATAAATTCGACGATCGACTAATCAACCAGTTCCAGTCAAGTAGAAAGTCGATCGACCACCCCAACCGGTTGATCGACTAATTCCAGTTATGGGAAAGTTATTTCCAGCCCAGGTGTAATTGTTGATCCGGTATCCGATCCCACTAAGACTGCTCCAAAAGTTGTAGACAAGGGTACTATTGTTTCCCGTGTTCCGATTTTTGTTCCATTCCCGAGCCATTTGCGGAATACAAAGGTGGAGCAACAGTTTGGTAAGTTCATGAAGGTTGTCAAGAATTTACAAGTAACTATCTCTTTCACTGAGCTGATTACCAAGGTGTGACACCCTCATACCCCAAGACCTTTAAGTAAAACCATTGGACTATGAGAGCATTACCATCTCAGTTTCCTGAGGCATAGTAAAAGATAATAATCCAAACAACATTATATAAAAAAGTGTATTTAAACAGTAAATATAATGAAATACATCGTCTATCAAAACTCTATCAAATCCGTCAAACAAAACTGTCATCAACTATAAGCGAAAGCTAGACTCAAGGACTTGACACTGGTGATTATCCCTCCTCATGAGCCAGCAAGAAACTCATCTACGTACCTGAGACTTTGCTCACCAACACGTGGATCATCACAGTCAAACCACAACAAGTGTCAGCAACTGAAATAACACAACTGGTATATGCCAAATGCAATATAACAACATTACTATCATTGTTACCACTGTTACACAATATCACCATACTGATTCCTCCACTTACCGCAGCAAGTATGTACCTAGACCATAAATGTGCACATCGTCCCCGTGGCGGGTCCCACGAAGAGCGATCATAGAAGTGAGATCCGTTCCCCGCAACGGTCTCACACATTACCATATCAGTCTCCACAATATACAATAACATAGGGGTATACATTAACACAACAGTACCGTCACAATCAACATTATACAGAGCTAAGTAGGGAAACCCTACCTCAACAATAATCGCAGCGGAAAAAGGAAGCACAAAGATCCTACCAACGCTCTTCTACGAATCCTCCTGCTAAGGATTATACAAATGGAAATTACTTTACTAATCAACATAAATCTATGATACACAACGATATGACGGTACTTACTTGACGTCATACGGACTAGGTAGATGATCGGCGCGATTAACTCCTTGCTAAACACCTTAAAATGATTCAAGGGCTTCGCGGGGGGGGGGGGGGGGGGGGGGGGGGGGGGGGGGGGGGAATTAGGGTTACATATTTTTCTTTTCTGATTTAGGTAAAATGAGGTTTTACCCTTGGATAACCTTTTATAATAACCGCGGCCCAGTAACTGATAAGGCTCACTCGGCCGAGTTCAACTCACTCGGCAGAGTACGGTTGACTCAGCCGAGTGACTCTGACTCGGCCGAGTTGGACCTACTCGGCCGAGTTGGTTCACAACTCAGCATACAAAACCGAAGGGTGTTACACCAGGTACCCTCTTATGCTAAATTAATGAAAGATATATTGACTCGTAAGAGAAGTTTTAATGAAGTAGGGATTATTGTTTTCACCGAAGAGTGCAGCGCACTCTTACAAAGCAAGTCTCAACCAAAATTAAAGGACCCGGGTAGTTTTTCGATTCCGGTTACCATAGGTACCCTTGTGATAGACAAAGCTTTGTGTGATTTGGGTGCAAGTGTCAGTGCCATGCCCTATTCAGTTTGTGGAAAGTTGAATATGGGTAATCTTAAAGTCATAAGTGTGACTCTTCAAATGGCTTATAGATCATTAAAAAGACCCCTAGGTGTTTTAGAGGATGGCCCTGTTATGATAGGTAAATTCTTTATACATATCGACTTTATTGTGTTAGATATGGCCGAGGACACCCAGATTCCTAACATCTTGGGTAGACCATTATTCCTACGCACTGGAGGGGTGATCATTGATGTCAAGTAGGGACACTCGACTCTTGAGATAGGGGATGATAAAGTAACCTTCAATCTTGCTACTACTTGTTACGCTATCAACATTTTTGATGAGCTCATGTTTGATTTTTGGTCGGGTTCCCTAATTGGGGATCCGTTAGAAGTTTTGATGGTTCTTTATGATTTCGCAGAGAATGCACAGATTGATTATGAGACGAAGAACGCATCATTAAAAGGTAGGGATTTCATTCTTGAGAAAGGTGAGACGGTCGATGCGATAATGGAAACTGTAAAACCCCTCGTCGCAGCGGAAAAATAAAACATACAACATGCCAAAATTTACGCGGAATTTAAATTTTAACACGCATAAAAACGAGGTGAATTAAAACTGAAACTGAAAGTAAAATATAAATACAAACAGCCTGGGATGGTACATCCCTAGAGGCACTCAAAACTGAAATGTAAACTGAAGTCTAGCTAACGTAAACGTGTAAGTCAATCGATGAATAGGATCATCGCTCGCTAGCTCCATGCAACGCTCTGCCAACCACCTGTCATGTACCTACATACATGTAAACATGTACGCCACAATCAGTGGGGAGTGACTAGAGTTCTCCTAGCCACCTTTTGTAATGACACGTAATACATAAACATACAATATACTCCAACATATATAAAAACATGTGAAGCATACAAATCTCGATAACTGAATCTCATATCATAATGCATTTACTTACGCAAGGCTCTCAACCAACTTCGGAAACCATTTGGAAGGAGAGCCGGTTTCCCTTCCGGTTGCCCGGCCGGGGGGTCTTTCAGGCCAAACCATTTACGAAACTAATTAAAGAGTCATCCAATGCCTTGGATGAACAATACTATAGTCAATACTCTATACTTATCAATATCAATAACTACATCTGACACTGTACCAAAACTAGGCAAGCAGATGAAATTCAACAAGTATAAGGTTCAGCGGTCAACTTAAGACGTAACTTAAATACCAAACACTCAGCAAGTATAAAGGTTCAGAGGCGACATCTTAACGCATAACCTAGATACCAAACAATCAGCAAGTATAAAGGTTCAGAGGCGACATCTTAACGCATAACCTAGATACCAAACATTCACAATCTCAAGCAAGGACTCAGAGGCGACAACTCAACGCATGAACCTGCTACTTAACAAGACACTAGACTCAGAGGCGACAACTCAACGCATGGACTAGCATCCAAATTCAAAATCACAAGTATTAACTCAGAGGCGACAACTCAACGCATGTTCCCTTACTACATCACAAGACACTAGACTTAGAGGCGATAACTCAACGCATGGCCTAACATCAACAACTGCACCCCGGGTAAGGTATTACAACCTGACTGCCCCGTTGTGCAGTTGCTCTACTCGTCAGACTCAGAGGCCAACTTAAGGCATGTCCTAACGCGATCACTCAAACATGTCTGGGCTCAGAGGCGACATCTCAACGCATACCCCAGACACGACAAACAAACACGTAGAGGGCTCAGAGGCGACATCTCAACGTATACCCCCATACATGATAAACAAACACATATAGGGCTCAGAGGCGACATCTCAACGCATACCCCTATATATGACAAACGATCTACGTATTAAGTTCAGAGGGGACATCTTAACGCATAACTTAATACGCAACACTACAATAGCATTCAATTCAATAACTAAATCTTTAGTTCTTATCTCTTATACTTCTAAACAACACTTAATTGACCCCGGGAACTAAGTTGAGGGAGAGTCGGTTTCCCTTTCGGTTACCCGACCGGGGGGTCTCTATCCTCTCTCCATTCCCGAACCCAATATAGTGTCGCCCATCCTCCGGGGACCTCAAACACACATATAAGTTACACGGAACGAATCTCAAACAAAACCAATTAACCATTCGAAAGTTAAAACTGTTTTAATGAGAACAGGGGCTCTCAGCCGGTCTGGGACCGTCTGCCGGTCAGCCGGCTGGGAGTCCCTTCCCATGCCATCTTTGAAATCTGAAAAACAAGGAAAAGAGGCTCTCAGCCGGTGGACCGTCTGCCGGCCTGCCGGCTAGGAGTCTCTTCCCACAAGCCTACTAAAATCAACAATACGAAAAAAGAGGCTCTCAGCCGGTGGACCGTCTGCCGGTCTGCCGGCTGGGAGTCCCTCCCAAAGCCTTCCTTAAATTTTCCCAAAACCAAGAAGGGATTCTGAGCCGGTCGACCGGCGGCCGACCTGCCGGCTCAGAATTCCTTCCCCAGACTCAAGCATTCAAAATCTCAACTCTGACTCTGAGCCGGCCGACCGGCTGCCGGTCAGCCTACCGGCTCAGAGCCCCTGCACGAAAATCGCAACTTCACAAATAAAATCCTAAACTTCACAAATCGAATCCAAACTTTCAAAATTGCAACTCACACATATTACCCAGTATCTATAAGGCTTATATGCATCAAAAGCAAGCATCAATTTCTACAATAACACCACAACAAGTTCATACTTTGTATTCGTCTTAAGCATAGGATTTCTGAAATTTCAACATCTAAGCATATGAAACACAATCAAAGCATGTGAAAGTCATATTCTCACGTATTCCTAGCATGATTCTAAGTCTTAACAACAATCACTATGTACAAAATCAGAAACTAACATCATCAAAGTCAAGAAACATGCTAATATCACAATAAAGGCCGAGTTTCTCATTATCGTCACCTTTACTTAGCGAAACCTTCAAGATCTTGATCAATAATCACCAAGTCCTCTTCCGGCTAACACAAACACCGCCTAAAACAACAAAACATCAAAACTAATCACGAATTTCGAAACTACAAGAGCAGGCCGAAATTTTGACGGAAAGATTAGGAGATAAAACTTACCTAGAAAGAAGGAGGGCGAGAAGAGGAATCCGTGGCCGCGAAAATCGTCTCAATCGGATAAGAAATGAAGGTTTTATGAGCATTTGAAGGTTGGAGGTGAAAAAGTGATAAAAATGGTGTTTCCTTATGTTTTCACAAATCTGAAAAATAAAGGGAAGGAGGGAGGTAGAAGATGGTGGGGTTAGGGTTTTGTGAGGAAAAAGAGGGAAAATGGGTCCATTAACAAGTTAGGCCCATAAGACAAGTTTTAAGACGGTTTAAGCTAAAAACACCGACTTAAGGTAACTATAAACTTAAGACGATATAAATATTTCCGGACTATGAAATTAAATTGCTAAGACGCAAATTACGCAATTAAATGAAATCTTATTTACATCCTTTAAAATATTCTCACATAAATTAATCAGTTATTTAAATGAAATTCTACAAATTACGAAATATAAATTATTTCTCGAACTTGAACTTAAAATATTTAAACTTCCAAGTCTCGAAATATTGGGATGTTACAGAAACCTCTTATGCTATTGAGATAACGAAACCGGAGCTCAAACCTCTCCCCTCCCACCTTAATTATGTTTTTCTTAATAATCATGAACAATATCCTGTCATTGTTAGCTCTAAGCTTGATGCTAGCCACCTCGCGGATTTGTTGGTTGTTTTGAAAAAAAATAAGAAAGATATGGGATATACTTTAGATGAATTGACAGGTATTAGCCCAGATTTTTGTATGCATCGGATCAACCTGGAAGAAGATCACAAACCTCGTGCACAAGGGTTACGTAGGTTAAACCAGAATATGCAAGATATGGTAAGGAAAGAGGTAATGAAGCTTCTGGATACATGTATTATGTATTCTATCTCTGACTCTAAGTGCGTGAGTCCGGTTCATGTAGTTCCGCAGAAAGGAAGGACTACTGTGATAAAAAAAATGACAAGAATGAATTAATACAAACTAGAACTGTGACTAGGTGATAGATGTGTATAAACTATAGACAGTTGAATACCGCAACCAAGAAGGACCATTTCCCCCTTTCCTTCATTGACCAGATGTTAGAGAGATTGGCCTCCCATAAGTTATTCTGTTATTTGGATAGGTATTTGGGATTCTTTCAGATACATATCCACCTTGATGATCAGGAGAAGACGACTTTTACTTGTCCCTATGGTGTTTATGCATATCGCGGGATGCCATTTGGTGTGTGTAATGCCCCAACTACCTTTCAAAGGTGCATGATGGGAATTTTTTCCAAGTATATAGAGTTTATCATGGAGGTCTAATGATTTCAATGTGTATGGGTCTGATTTCTCTTCTGGTTTGTCTAACCTTGATAAGATTTTGCAGAGATGTATTGAGGTTAATCTAGTTTTGAACTGATATAAATGTCATTTCATGGTGAACGACGGTGTCGTTCTTGGTTATCTAGTTTCTGATAAGGGTATACAGGTAGACAAAGCAAAAGTGCAAGTGATTGGGCAATTACCTCCACCTGTTAGGAGTTTCCTTGGTTATGCCGGATTTTATCGCCGGTTTATCAAGGATTTTTCTAAAATTGCTAAACCGCTTACACGTTTGCTAACTAAAGATGTTTCCTTTGATTTTTCTAATGAGTGTCTTTCCGCTTTTAACAGGTTAAAGCGAGCTTTGATTATAGCACCGATCATTCAAGCCCATATTGGGAGCTCCTATTTGAGCTAATGTGTGATGCTAGTGACTATGCGGTTGGCGCGGTACTAGGCCAAAGGAAAGACAAGGCTTTGAGTACTATATACTATGCAAGCCGAACATTAGACGAGGTCCGTCCAGGTAAAGTATGCTACTACTGAGAAGGAGATGTTGGCTGTAGTTTATGCACTGGAGAAGTTTAGGTCTTACTTGCTCGGGTCCAAGGTGATCGTTTTTACCGATCACTCAGCTCTAAAAAAATTTTTGGTCAAAAAGGATGCCAAGCCACGACTGTTGAGATGTACTACTAATTTAGGAGTTTGATCTGGAGATTCGAGACAAGAAAGGTTCTAAAAACCTTGTTGCTGATCATTTGTCTCGGCCAATGTTGTCAGGATCGAGATCCTAGTTTAGATCGAAGAGGGGTGATAGGATCGGGTCACAGGATCGAATTGTAGGATCGTAAGATCCTACAAATAGCTTGGATAAACAAGTTTATGCATCCAATTTGGTATAATTTGTGATGTATAATGTTAAAAGCTAATTTAATGACATGAAAGTTGTAATAATCATATCAACATATAGATTCCATATACCTTTAATTTAGAGTTGTAAGTATAGAAGAACAACCAACTCAGAAATTTGTAACACAAATAAGCATTTTACGATCCTGATCGATCCTACCATTGATCATGAACGATCATGTACGATCCTCAACGATCCTGTACGATCCTACCATTGATCATGAACGATCATGTACGTCTCCAAGTACGTCGAGGTCGTTGCTTCAGCCCATTGCGAGGCCAAGACTATTATCCAATTGTTAAAGAAGGTAATTTTTCCGCGTTTTGGTGTTCCTTGAGTTATCATCAGTGACGGAGGTATGCAATTCAAAGAAATTTTAGCTAAGGTTGTGTCTAAGTCACGCAAAGATAGGAGTCTTAAATTGGATGTCAATCCATGGGCGTACAAAACTGCCTTTAAGACGCCGATTGGTACATCACCATATTGATTAGTCTACGACAAATCTTGTCATTTACCTGTAGAGCTAGAGCACAAAGCTTGGTGGGCTATTCGCGAATTGAATTTTGATAACAAGTTGTGTGGTGAGAAACGTTTGTTGCAGCTAGATGAGCTTGAATAATTTAGCTTGAATGCCTACGACAGTGCCAAAATCTACAAAGAGAAGATAAAGAGATGGCACGACAAGAGGATTGCGGTGCACGAGTTCAAAGTCGGGGAGAAAGTATTGCTGTTTAACTCCCGACTGCACCTATTTCCTGGTAAGGTAATGTCCACGTGGTCTGGCCCCTACACAGTCACGCCAATCTCAAAATTTGGGTCAGTTGAACTAGAGAACCCCGCGGAAGAAAAGTTCAAGGTGAATGGGCATCGAGTAAAGCACTACCGAGACTAAGGCGAGTTCATTGGAATGGTTGAGGTGTTACACCTTGAACTAATAATCAATTCTGATTGATGAGGAACACAAGAGGTCGTGCGGGACCGTTATAAATCAGCGCTTTCCGGGAGGCATCCGGGCTTGTAATTCTAAGTACTAGTTTAAGCATTTCTTTTTAGTTTTTGTTAGACTTAAAACATTTGGGTTGTTTGTAGAACTTTCGGACATGTTTTGTTGAGTTGTGCAGGGACTTAAGACGACTCATGTCATTATAAGCACTCTTGCAACTGGCAAAAGGAGATTGGGAAGCATGCACAAAAAATTAAAGAGGCAACGACCGAAAAGTGGTCGATCGACCATAAATGGTTGATTACTAATTCGATCGACCATTTCCGGTCGATAATTAATTCGATCGACCAGCTGGGGTTATGTCTAGCTATGCATTGGTCGATCGACCTGTTTTGATTGATACTTAATTCGATCGACCTGTTTTGGTCGATAAGCAAGTCGATCGACTTAAGTTGAAACCCGCGGCTGCTTTTAAGTTATTCTTCTTCTTTATTTTTCACATTTCGTTCCGTCATTTATCCTTCTCTTTTCCCCTCTCCTTATAGCTAACCCTAATTTACTCTTTTCCTTTTGTTTTCCTTTTCTTTCTCTAACAAATCTACTCACTTTGGATCTAAAGTTTGGAATCATTAAACTTTGAGTCCTTCAATTCCTATTTCATTTCTTAAGTAAGCTAGTTTATTTGAGGTATTTCTTCTTCTTTGTTTATTTATCATGCTTCATAGTTAGATTTGGTAGGTTGTATCTCATTATTTCTTTCTTTATTCACTCTCTTTCGTTTTCCCCCAATTTTTATCACAAAAAATAGGGTTCTTGATTGAAAAGTCAATTTCCCAAATTTTTGACAGAATTTTTCGCGAAAACAAGTAGGTGTGCGCGTTTTTGTAACTTATTTTTGAGGCGATTTGTAGTTCTTTGTCCTCTCTTAGTGCAACAAAAGGAGACGAGTTCCGGGACAAGGTAGCAATTACGAGGAAGGGAGCAACAATTCACCCTCACAAGGAAGTTTGCGTACGCATTGGTTCCTAGAGGAACAGTGGATAGCCTACCCAGCTATCCCGAGGTATTTTTTATGTTCCTGCCCAAAGGACCCGATTCGAGGACCTTTTAGGAACAACCATTATACTGACTCGGTTCCTCCATCGACCTAGTCTTGAGACAATAGGGTGTTTTGAACTCGTAGCTGAAATGTTGAATAGAACCGGTATGGGAGGGATGATAGAAATGTATGAGTACACATATTTTGTGCTTACTCTTGAATTCTTTAGCTCATTTGTTTTCAAAGCCAGTGTATTCGAGAGAACTCCGGGCAGCCCTTGTGTTTCTTTCCGGCTAACGAACCAAACTTTCGCCTGGACCTTAAGCACCTTTGGTGCTCATCCTGGTTTAGTTAGTGAGGGACATACTTCACCTCCAAGGGCAGTGTTTGGCCCATTTGGGGTGCTATTTCGGAGCCCACCAACAGAAAAAAAACGTGGTGCATCCGTCTATCTTACCTCTCTTAGGTACGTTCTACGTCTCATGGCTAACACTATTTTCGGGAGGAAAGAATTTAATAATGTGAACAACTGTGAACTGTCAACTTTAGCTGGATACCTTAATTTTGGTCGTCGTCTTCCGTTTGTTCTGAACATTGCCTACCTTACAGGTAACCATTTTCACCAACTGGGGATTAGGCATCTGTCGACTTTAGCTTGCGGTGGGATTGTGACCCACATTACCCAACAACTTTTTCCCGAATTTCCTCGAGGCCTACTGCCTCTAGGACATGAGCTTCCGCTGGGCCCTAGTACGAACACTTATATGGACTTAGCTTACACGAAATCCCTGAAGCGGATTTCACACGATAGGGTTTGGAAGATTTCTGGTCAGCGGTCTATCTTTTTACCTTGTTCTACTCTTCCTCGTCTTACCCCTTACACCGTGACTAGTCGAGTGCGTCCACCACCCCCCTCGTACCTCATTGACTTTCCTACCACTAGTCGTAGGTAACCCTATTATCCTCCATCATTGGCTTGGGAAATCGGGCAAGGTCCGGGAACCGATGAGGTGGGGAGCAGGAAACGAGGGGACATGTCTGACTTTCCTACTTATGACCGCAACGCCAGACGTGGACGTTTACCGCCGGCTGGGTGGCCACACCCATGCTATTACAGTTATCCTGAGGGTGGCTATCCCACGGAGGAGGACGACAAGGAAGACACCGATGAGGTGGCACGATACCGAGAAGAGAGGGTGACCCGCACTCATGCACATAACGATGATGATCCCGATTACAATGAGGATGAGGCCTAGTTGCCGGATGGTTTGGGGAGCCCTTGATCTAGGTTGTGAGTTTCTTTTTTTTCCTGTAGTTTTTTTAGTGGATCGTATTTTCCGCCCCTAATAACTGTTGTTGTTGTTGTGATGTTGTTTAGTACAACGAGGGCGTTGTACGAGTTTGGTTTGGGGAGGGCATATGCTTCCAACTGTGTGTCTACATACGTTTCATTGCATTTTGTGTCTGCACGTTTAATTTTTTCTTGCATATATATATATATATATATATATATATATATATATATATATATATATATATATATATATATATATATATATATATATATATAACCATCACGTTTATGTTTGCATGCTAGATCGAGTCAGTTTGTAATTTTTCAGTGCTGTTAAATCGTAAAAAAGCTTAAACTCGGCATTTGTTTCCTATCTTTTAGCAAAATCTTTTGGCAATTTTCTCGAATCTCATTTCAAAGCATGTTGGACAAGTAAACTTGACTTGAAATTTTGGCAACCTACAATAACGTTTTGAGAAATTAGAGCCTACAACTGGTGATATTCATGACCGGGTCATCTAGGAAAGTGAGTAGTTACACCTTATAAGACATGTAACATCAATTTTCATAGCCATGAGTTTAGTATTCTTTATACATCTATGCATTCGGGTTTGCGGTTGTTGACACATGTGGTAGAGGTGCCTCTTTATTCATTTTACCCATAAAAAATTCATAATCCAAATTTGCCGATTTTGTCCCATAAGCTACATTCCATATTTAGCCTACCGTAGCCGAGCTATTATGATAACCTTTTGGGAATATGTCGGATTGCGATTTGGCTACTACATCTTCTTATAAGAAGGATGGGAGAAAAACAAAAAGGGATGAAGGAGAAGAACAAAAAAGTGTTGAATCAGAAAAATTCAGAAAAAAATCAGAAAAAATATTAATAACATGTTAAAAGAGTTGAAATAAATAAAAATGAAGAAATAAATCACATGTTGGAAAAAATCATTTTATTGGTGATCTTTTCCCATGCTCTTATTTTTACTATTTGGGGAATTGTTAACAGTTTTATTGAGGATTGTCAGTTGAGTGCATCCGATCTACACTGTTTTGTATTGATATATTGAGTATGAAGTTGAGCAGTTTCTATATGGTTCTCTTGGTTACTAGCTTGGCTTTTAACTCCAGTTTTTGCCAAATTCATTTTTAGCCCCTTCTTACCCATAGCCTCATATATCCCATATCTATCCTCGGCATGTGTCATGGTCATCAAAGTGTGAGAATGTATACGTACGGTTGTAGAGACTCTATTCATGTTAGATTGCATGCATGTTCTTATAGGTCGCAGTTAGGCGAGTGTACTTGATTCTTTCTATCTTGCACTATGTATATCCTTGTGTTTAATTGAGTGTCTGAGCGATCCGTGAGAGTCCAATTTTGATAGTCTTGCAAGGTCAAAAGTCCAACCGCTTTATGAAATATGCATAGATTCGTTTGCCTTAGCATTTAACTATTAGAGATAAGTCATTTGTTTTAGATGTTTGAGTCGACGGTTTACTAGTCCATGATTAACTCCTTTCTTTTTAGTCCTTGTTTGTTACACTTTTGCAGTTTTGCTTGGGGACAAGTAAAGGTTCAGTTTGGAGAGGTTTAATGCGTGCCATTTTTATAGTCTTTTTAGACTTCTTTTGCACGCATTTTCATGCTTTTTACACTCATTTTCATGCTTTATTGGTAATTGTTTACTACGTCTATACCCCGAATTGCATACTTTGAGTTCTCTTGTGTTAATTGCATGAATGTACTCAGAAGCACGTAATTAGAACCTAAAATTGTCCTCAAAGCTTTGATTAGAAGGTCAAGAGAACCGGAACCCACATTATGTCATCTTGGGATGCGTGAAGTCTGTTTGTTAGCGTTGTTTGAAGTCTCACAATTTAAGGAAGCTGGCAATAAGTCGATCGACCATATATGGTCGACCAGTAATTTGATCGACTGCCTATTTGGTCGATCGACCATATATGTTCGATCGGAAATTCGATCAACCAGAATCTGGTCAATCGACCTGTTTGCAACTCCTGAGCCCCGTTCTAATCTAAGCCCATTAGGTTAGCTGATGTTTTTGGTCATTAGAACACGATTTAAGAGAGTGGAGCAGCCTTGTAGACCTTACCTTTTCTTTTTCACTTTACTTTACTTTCTTCTAGAGAAACACTTTAGTCAGTAGCTTTTACATTAATTTTCCATCAACTTGTGAGATCTAATTTGGATTATTGGTAATCTTATTTCTTACTCTTTTCTTTCTCTTGCTTTAATTTATCTCTACTTATCTCGCGATCATGATTTCTCCTTTAGTTATTTCTTTCATTTCAATTGTTAAGCCCTTAATGCATAGCTAATTCCCTTGACTAGGATATAGGGGATCCAATTTAATTTTGACGAATCTTGATTAGGTTTAGACTAGTCCGTATTTATGAGTCTTTGTTGTTACTTGTAGCATTTGATAGCGATTAGTCAGTTAATGCGCACGATTGATTAATTGATTTGGTAAACCGACCTAAGATCGAAAGCCTGATGAGGGTTAGACCTGCTACAAACATTAGAGTGCCCTAGTAAGTTGCGAGAGCCCGCTAGAAACATTGTAGGACGAATATCAATCCGAAGGACCTTTTCAGTACCCCTTAGACTGATATTTGCGATCGATCTACGATCTATAATGCAATCGTTAAACTTTCATTGGTGAACCGACTATCCTTGTTTCTTCTGCCTTATATTTTTATTCTTTTTTTTATGCTCTTCTTTCTCTCTTTCCTTCACCACTACTAGTTTAGAACAAACAACAATCAAACCCCAATTTGGTTATTTCGACAGACTTTAAATTAGCATTTAGAATTTATATCTGTCTCCCTATAGATACGATCCCGACTTCCTTGCTACATTAGTTAGGCCAGTTGGTTATCTTTGAGAGGTGTACGATAGGCTATCACAACTTAATAGTAGTTGCAATATCATTTATTATTCATTTTTTTATACATAGAAATCAAATATTTTCATAAAATTGTTATATAAAATAATTATTAAAGTTTTCGTAATTTTGACATACTTTTAATATAAACTTATTTTCAATTTACCAGGTTTAACCCTGAGATAACGAGCCATTAAGAGTCGTATATCTCCCAGATTGCATGTCATAATAGGACTTGGCTGTAAAACGGTTCAAATTTTCAGGATTAAGGTTGGATCAGATTAAATTTTGACATCTTTAATTGTAATGCATGAGTACTGCATTTGAACGGGTTACAAAAATCATCAGAACTATGGTTTTGTTATCTTAAGAACCTTTATTAGTGTAATTATCCGTCAAAATCATTGAGTAAACATATGATAAAGTTGGATTCAAAAGAATCAACAAAAATGCTTAAGATGTTTTCTAAAGTAAGGAGTTTAAAGTGGATGGAGAAAATTTTAGCTTTACAATAAACATATAAGTCAAATTTTAAGTGATTTTTTATATACCCGTGCAACTTTGCACGTGTTTTAAACTAGTTTTAATATATAGTATATAAGTTAACATTTTAAATGTAATTGTTTACCTAGAAATGGTTTGTGAAATAAATCTTATTTGTTAAAGTAACAACCACATAGCTTATGTGTCGCTCTGTGGTTGAAAGTAAATTGTTTAATTTATTTTTAAATAAGGCTCCACCATTTTGCCCATGTTCTTGCATCATCTCTTTTATATGCAATTAACTTATATCCTCCATAATACCGTAATAATATAAGCTCATTAAATAATTATTATTTTAAATTTAGCATATATAATAGTAAGTAAATTGCTTACACAAAATTTACACTAAAACTTAATTTGAAACAAAAATAATTGTAACATTTCGTGTTTAAGAGTACTTGAGATGTGGCATGGTGTTATATTTTGTGTTCGTTATGTGCTTAGTAATCAGCTTGTTAGTCATGGGATGGTGAACTTCGGGACGAAGTTTATTTTAAGGAGGGAAGACTATAATACCCTATAATTTCATAGTCCATAATAATGAGTTGTTTATTTATGTTTTTATCAAGATGATATATAATTATATAGTATTTGTTAAGCAATCGCAAGTTATTATTATTTGTTATAACTCCATGTTTTAAATTATAAGTTGCGACTTCTGAACGTAAATTAGTGTTATCATGTTTCGAGTTATGTTGGGTATGTGATATATGATATACGTATGTGGTTGAACTTCGGGACGAAATTCATTTTAAGGGGGGAAGACTGTAATACCCCGCATTTTAGCGGTAATTAATTTATAGGGTTATTAAGGTGTTAATAATATTTGAACGTTTATATTCGATAATTAAGTGATCGAATGCGTGTTTCGTATTTTATATATTATATTATATATTATTGGTGTAATACTTCTTTATAATATTATTGGTACAGGCTCTCATTTTTTGAAACTCGGATTTTGACTCGGAGTTAACGTTATATGTCTTTTTTTTATGTTACGGTTTGGTTTAATATTACTTGCTATCGTAAGTAGATACATCGTTTAATAATAAGGGTACGAGTTATGCGTGTATAATGAGTCGGGCTCGGTTCGAATTATGTAAATAATGTTATGGGAATAGTCATAATAGACTATGAGTGTGATTGGGCCAAGATCGTGTGTTTAACCCATATGCCCAACCCGCGGAAAACCCTACACCCGTATTGCCTAATCCGCAAAAAGATAAACACCCTACAACCCTACACTCACGTATGAACCATACGTATGCCCAATCCTAAACCCTAACTGTCTTCCCTTCACACCTGCCTCCCCTCAACACTAGCAACGACAACCGTCCGAACAAGAGAGAGAGTGAGGTGACAGCAAGCGACGGCGATACGGTGTTCAGGGAGCCTTCAAAGCGGTTTCGAGTCTAACCTAAGGTGAGTTTATCGTTCCTTCATTCTTTCGCGTCTATGGTGGTAAACGTCGCTGTGGTCTGTGGTGGCTAGGGTTGGTTGCGTGAGTGAGTGCAAGTATAGGGGTGGTGGCTGGCTGCCGCTAGTGGCCGTGTTGTGTCGGCAGTGAGTGTTACTTGGGGTTGGTCGCGTGTAAGGGGATTGGGTGGTACCACCGTTGACTCGGGGGAGGTCGACACGGTGGTACCACGTCGTTAGTATGGCCTGGTGTCAGGGGGTAGTGGTGGTGGTAGTCCTGGTTGTTGTCGGGTTGCGAGCGAGGGTTACAGGGATCGATAGTCGGGTTCGCGGGAGTGAGTGAATATCGTGGCGTGGTTATGTCTATGGTGGAACCCGCAGGTGGAGGTGAGGGCGATTGGCAGTGGTTGCCGGCAGTAGGGTGGCAGCAGCCTGGTGGTGGTTTGGGTTTTACGAGAGATGCGAGATGTTTCGTGGGTTGGTTTCACTAGTTTGGGTGTAGTCGTAGTATTACAATGATTATTACAAATATTATTATATTATCATATTATTATATTGTTATATTATAATCATATTAATATTATTCTTATTATGGATATTATGGCTATAACTAGTATTATTGTTAATGCCTTATCAATGTTTTGTTATATAATTATTATTACTAGCATTATTGTTATTACTACTATTATTATTATTATTTAATGTTGTTTTATTATTTTATCCTTATTCGTGTTTGGTCTTGTCCGTATTATTTAAAGATGCGGGTCGGGAAATTATTTAAGTCATGGGAGTTTCTTTTTTTTGGAAAGTTCTATTTTTGGAAACTTTCCACTTATGGAAGGTTTATATTTATAGTAAGTGTAGGTGGTTATGGGGTTCGGGAAGGTTATTAATTCGTTACGTATACGTGTTTAGGTAGCGGGTTTCGCGTGGAACATTTCTAGTGAACTTGGGATTTGACTGCGCTTCTGCAAATCGAGGTAGGGGAATACCGGATGCCTGTGATGAGTTATTTGATTATTAATCTTGGTTAACAATGTTTATCTTATTATATTGAATGATAGATATATTGCTTTATTTGATTGAATAATTCTGTGACACGATACGATGTGATGAATAACGGGTCTTGTGATACGGTGCGGAGTTTATTTGGTGTTGGATCGGTGCGGAGTTTATTTGGCGTTGGATCGGTGCGGAGTTTATTTGGCGTTGGATCGGTGCGGAGTTTATTTGGTGTTGGATCGGTGCGGAGTTTATTTGGTGTTGGATCGGTGCGGAGTTTATTTGGCGTTGGATCGGTGCGGAGTATATTTTATTGTTGGCTTATTTATTTATTTTCTTTTCCTCTACTCAACCTCGTGGTTGACCCTGTGTATTCGTGTGACACCTGTGATGATCCGTAATGGGGAGCAGTTTTGACAGGAAAGATGGTGCTGTGGGAGCATGGGATGGCGTGAGCAATTGGATGGACCGACTTAGACGTAGATCACCTACTTTGTAGTCATCAGTTGTACTGTAGTTCCGCTGAGTAGTTTTGTAACATCAAATTTATAAATTTTATCAGTTTTTATATAAAGTACTTTGGTGGATTTACTTTGTTATACACCATCTCGGATATTCCGAGATGGTAACAGCTCTATTTATTCGAGAATGTCTTGCTAAAGGCTCTTGAATAAATAGGGGTGTTACAATAATTATTTAGATATTTATAATTACAAATATAGGAATTAATTTTTAATATGGTTGAATTATTTATCATTTCCTATTAATTATTATTAATAAAACTACATAATCAACCAAGTTATTATAGCAAACGGTAACATTCATTGACGATCAGTTATTTTTAGCTCTTTTTTTTCAAAAAAAAATAGAGATTTAGGAGCATAAATTGATTAAAAAGTAATTACACAATAAATTGAATCCAAATTGAAAGCAAGAAAATAAAAAAAGATATTCCAAAAACAAAACAATCCAACCCTTAAAACAAATACGATCTTGACACAAGTATGATTATTATTTTTTGCATATGTCTGAATTTGCTTGACAAAAAAAACAGAATAAGGAGGATTGAAAGATAAAAATATAATCACAAAATATCAAATCTACTCACATAATATTAAAGCTGGAGAATGTTATTGTAAGTGTGATACGATCAAAGGAAGGGTGAAAAATCATTATCGATGAATAAAATAAAACTAAGGGTGAAAAGATAATGCGGTGAGGGAAGTGAATTGATAGATGTGTTTATTTTTTTGGGTTACTTATAAGGTGGTTTAGTAAAGGTTATAATAGGTACATGACTTGCTAAATTTCGTCCAAACTTCAATGTCCACAGTTACATATTTAACTTAATTAGTCAATATGATTGTTTAGTCTAATAGAATAGATGTGTTACCTACAAGTAGATTTGTCGAATGGGTTGAACGAGCGGGGTACGGGTTTGGACATTTAGGGTTCAGGAAAAATACGAGTCGTTTTTGGGTCAAAAACGTGTCTGATTAACGCTTTTACAAATGTTTATTTCCTTTAATTTTATAATCAGAAACATGTAATATTGTTAATTTTTATAATAATGTAATTTAATATAGTATAATTATATTATAAAAAATGTTTTAAAATAAATGACCAACGCTGACTATACTTATATTATAATCATTTAAGTAAATAATCATGTGATAAAAAATGTTTTAAAATAAATATAAGCGTCTCTTATTTCAAAAAAATTAAAATTAAAATACAAAATTCTAATAAATATACTTATTTCGGGTCGGGTTACGAATTTGGTGGATCTCGATGGCCCTAAATATGCGGGTTATGTCCAATCGCCTTTAGAGTCGGGTTGAAAAGAGCGGGTTATTTTCAAGCGGATTTCTGCCGGTTTTCGGAGTCGGGTCATTTTTTGACAAATTTACCTATAAGATAACTACACATTAGATCAATTTATCATTTAGACATTTACCATATTAGTTACGGGTCGGGTCGATATAAGTAAAGGAGTTGAAATAAATTCCTCACGTCAGTTTTTTAAATAAATATTTTTAAAAATTTATAATAAATTTAATATCAGTAGATTAATCATATTCAACGATTACGTTACTTATATTGAGACAATTCTGAAAAATTAAGTGTTTTTTTTAATTATTATTTTCATATAAAATTTATATAAAACAATTTTTAATTGTATTTGTAGTTTACAATATTATAATTAATTAGTTTTATGACTCACGAAAATCACGGGTTTGCTAATAGTTTTACTCATATATGATTGATAAGGAAACCGCAAATTAAGACGGTGAACATTTTCACAATTGTAAGTTGTGGTCGATATTAGTTTGTTATAGTGACAATCATTATCACCATCAACTAACTTACAAAGCACGTCTTTAAAATCATCAAGTCTATTATCCACCATTTTCACCGAAATGCTCAAATTTTATTGGTGCATCGAAGTCTGGACGTAAAATTAAACTCATATCCGATATGCGTAGTAAAAGAATACTTCTTTGTCGTCAAGATAAATAATTTTACGGTTATACCGAATATCATTGCTCGAAAAGGAACTTTAATATGTTGAATCAACAATAAGTATATATAATAGCTCTAACTATTTTTTTCTTATAATCAAATTGGTACTTTTTAACATAATATTCAATTTGATTGCTCATTAATATAAAATAACGTGAATTTTTTTTAAAATGGGAAAAAATTAACTAAAACAGTAATTGGTATAAAGAATAACACCAAAAATTGTATTATCTTCTCACACTCATATATAAATTGAAATGTCATTTTTAGTTGTAAATCACCAGTTGTGAATTTGTAGAAGTTATATATATTAATTTTGATTTTTTTTTAATTTATCAAATATTTTATATAGACATTTAATTTTAGAATAATAATGATGTTTTTTATTTTCTTTAATGTGTATGTTACAAAATATATAAAATCATTTTTGTAAGGAATTCTAGTAAATATTTATTTATGTAGAATGAGGTTATTTTAATAGTTATCTCTCTCTCTAAAAAAAACTAAACCCTAATTCAACATTTTTAGGGGCTGCCGTCTACCTTTTTTGGGTGGAGGTAAGCCCCAAATTTTCCTTTTCGTTCTTCTTTTTTTAGTTTTTTGCGCTCATAACTTCTTGTCTCTCCTTTATTGGAGACTTGTTCTCACCTTTGTGTGAGTTTTGTCCTCACCTTTTGGTGGGCCTGTCCTCATCGTGTGGTGAAATTTTCCCCTCAATTTGAGAGGTTCAAGAATTAAGTGGAAGATCGGCGCCTTCATTGTTGATCCTATGAAGATTAAACTGCTGTAAGATTGCTCGTTACAAACTTTTTGGTCAAAAGAACTTGATTCTTGTTAATGCTTTAGAAAGTTTGGAGACCCTCTTGTGAAAAGCCATAGAAGGCGATATGTTAGAGAATGTGCAGAAGCGTCTCATGAGCCCATCAAGTTTAGAAATTTCCTGTTGATCGAGAATGTAGTTTATTTGATTTTAATCGTTTTGTGTCTTGTCATTCTTGACATATATTGTAACTACCATGAGACTTTTGATTAATGAAACAATTTTTCCCCTTCAAACAAAAATATTCACATTATACGCAAATAAATTGAATGTAATTCATACGGTGTTTAAACAAATAAATGTTTCATTCATTTAAATCACCTATATTACATGTACATTATTAGTATTGTACTTGTGACAATTAGCTTATTAACATCTAATAGTATTATGGAATATGGAGTATTTCAGTATTTGCTTAGAGTACGGTAGGCCTAATTTGACAAAAGTATGAAGTACAACATAAGATGTAGGCCGAATTCTAATGAAGAGTATAAAGACAAAAAATGGTGAATCTAATTGCAATAAATTGAAAGCTTTGGTGTAAACCAATGGATTTTGATAGAATGACCATTAAGTATGGGAAGACTGTGGATATGGTGGATCCTAAATGACAAATTGATCCATCCAACAAAGGCACAAGGCAGGCTTGTTACTACGGATCATTGTCAGGACTTCATAGTTCACAACCTTCGTTATCAGCAAAACTTGTCTGTCTATCTATCATAACTTATCTATCATAACTCACTAGTGTAACACCCGTGAAAGTCACAGGGTTGTTTACACTTATTTTTAAACATGCCTATAATTTTTACTTATTATATAATCAATTCTATTTATTTGAACATGTGTATGTTTTTAATAAACAAAAAGAAATAATATAATATCATTATATCCTTTCTCCTTAAAAGGTTCGAACTTCAAAAAGTTCGAATGAATAGTGCCGTGTCGCTAGAAAGCCTCATCGCTAAAAAGCAATTGAAAATCCAATTTCAATCTACACCATCCATCTCAATTTCCAATCAAATCCTCACCATCCATTCTTATTTCAATTCAATTGTGTCTTCCAAGTCCACTTCTCTTGTTGACTCGTTGGTACCTTCTGTGGATTCCGTTCATAATCGACTTAAGGATTTTTTTTCCGATTCCCCTTGTTGTGGGGCAGGGTCATTGCAGTGCTTTCCGTGTTAAGGTGGATGCGGGTTGGAATGCTAGCCTTAATGCCTCAGCTGGTTGGATTGTTTATGCCCCTGATGGATCCTGTTTTGGAAGGTTTTCTAAAAAGCTTATGGCTGAGTCTCCTCTTCAAGCTGAGTCGTTGGGACTCCACTCTGTCGACAGATGGGCTACTCTTAATAATATTAGGAATTTGGACATCTCCTCTGACTGTCTTTCCCTTATCCTGCAAATTACAGGGCCGGTGCGGCCTTCCCAAGATATTAAGGGAATTCTAGCGGACATTAAGTCTTTATTTCCTTTTTTTACTGTTTATGTATTAGTTTTATTCCTAGAAGTCTTAACAAGGTTGCCCATAACTTTGCAAAGGTTGTTTAGTCTTTATTTTACTTTACACCTGTCAAAAAAAAAATTAATTCAATTGATTCCTTCCAAATACAATCTCAACCCTCCATTGCATTTTTTCAATTGAATCTGGACCATCCATTCATAAATTTACTTTATGCAATTTAGATCTTAGCCTTTCAATTTTTTTTGATGGGCTAATCTGGTCCATTGGTATAACTTTGTTGGGTAATCTGAGCCACAAGCTTCATTTAGATTTAGGATCTCATCCGTCTATTTTGTTTTTGATCATAACCATCCATTGAATTTCCTAACTCATTATCTGGGACGTCTACTCACTCTTTCCATATTCTTTCATTTCCAAACATCCCCGACATTCACAAAACTTCAATAACATCTGCTCAACGTAGATGCTGGTCATCTTCAACTTCTCCACAATCAGCTGCAATCCGTACAATTTTCAAGGTGTTCAACTGATGCGGTTAACTCGAGCTTCCTGAGGTTACAGTTATGTGATTCGGGCTCGGATTTGGATTACGACTGAACTCCAATTACGCAGGTAATTAAGGTATATTGAAATTGAATTGAAGTATTGTATTGATGAACGGTTGTTTTATGAAATCCTCTATTAGTGTGGTATGTCCCTGCATTATTAGTAGTTCTTCTGACTTTTCATCATCTGGTAACAGTAGTAAGGTGGGGCGTTTATGTTGGTTATGGATTCTCACCAATTCTTTAGCTTATTCTTCATTTAGGAATGATTTGAGCTACGTTTGATTTGCCACTCATATATTCTGTTCGGTCCGATTCATTTGAGGGGGATCACAGCTTCCTCTTATCTAACTATGATATGTCGTTTATGAAATTTCATAGACGCTGATATGTTTTAAGACTTTCGCTGAGATTTATGAAATTAATTGGGTTTATAATTTGTAGGCATTAGTATAAGTCATTGTTGATATGGTACAGTTAGATTGAGCAGTTTTATGAAATTCTCACTGTTTACGGGTTATGAAGAAGGTTCGATAAATCAGCTAAGTGTGACCTTCTCTGCGATCCATAGTTGTTCTTCCCATCGCTGTTTATTCAACCGGTGTTTTGTTCTCTTTTTTCGAGTTCCAACCTGCTTTTAGATAACGATGATGTGTCGTTTATGAAATTCTCACTGATTATGGGTTATGAATACGGTTCGATAAATCAGCTAAGTGTATTGTAGTTATTGTTGTTTGATAATTGAAGGAGGCAAAATATATGTGCACTGGGGCTCCATTTATTGATTTGTAGAGGAGATAAGGTTGGTAATATTGTCATAAATAATTTGTTATGTGATAAATATTTCTTTAACCTAGCCCATTGCTCGAATGAGTTGATGCAGTTTGTTAAAATATAACATTGAAATTCGCAGTTTTGGTTGAATTCCTATGAAATTAGTATTACAATACATTTCTGATTTATACTGATTTGGCAGCTTGATGTGTTGGTGTTAAGGAAAATTATTCAGTGAATTTGCTGTTAGTTATGAACACTCGTGATACAGCAATTATATGCACAATGATTATGATGTATTCTTGAATCCGCAATTCACTTGTTTTTAGAATCAGGAATGAGCACAAGCAATTGTGAGGATGACTGTGAAAGCTCCGAGTACTCCTGTTTCAAAGATCGAGAAAACACATGTGTCAACCCCAGCATCAAGTGTAAAACCCAACTCGCGATAACGGAAATTAAACGCACAATATACTAAAAATGCAGCGGAATTTAAACTTTTTAAGATAACTTAACTAACATGCGAGGTGAAATTATAACATAACTAAAATGCGGAAAATAAAAGAACATGACTAAGTATTTAAATCATAACTACAAAATCGCAGCCGGGATAACATATCCCTACAGGCACAAACTGTATAAACCAAAACTAAGGTCTAGCTAACGATATAGGGTGAAGTCATCGATGAAGGATCATCGCTCGCTAGCCTCTGTGAAATCCCTCTGTAAGATCATCACCAACCTACACACATACAACATGTGCGCCATAGTCAGTGGGGAGTGACTAGAGTGCTCCTAACCACCTATTGTCACACACTTAAGCATATCACCACATATAAATAATTATCATACTCCAGCATAAACATAATCAGGTGAAGTAATCATTCAACAATCCTCAACTTATCATATTCATGTAATTAGATCTAATACCGCAACTCAGGCATATCTAAACACATATCAACAGTATATAACACTGTACCCTGTCTCAGGCAACTTACATAGAATGCATTCAACAGTATTTAGCACTATACCCCGACTCAAGCAAGCTAAACACAAATCATTCTGCAATATCTAGCACTGTACCCCGACTCAGACAAGGTAAACATAAACCATCAGCAATATCTAAGTCTGACCCCAACTCAGGCAAGACTAGACACAACATTCATCACAACATGGGAGAATTCATATGACGACTCCATTATACGACAACAACAAGTCTACTTAGTCTCAGCTAATACAATCCCTTTGTAGGACGACAATCCGATATACGGTCCTAGTCTAAATCTGGCCAGACTCACGAGGTATAATCCTTCCCCGATTCGACAAGTATCCCCAACTCAGGATACCTCCAAGACTCGAACTAGCTAGGAACGAGATACCCCCGACTCAGGGCGGACAATCTGAAACCTGACCGGAACACCTATCAACGGTCATACCAAGACACACAGTCCAGGTGAGAACAAGAGTCATATAACAGCTCATATTATAGGCTCCACATATCACACAACATCATTCTCAAATATATGATCAAGCTATATATATCAATTCTAAACATCCGTTCAACACCTAGCCAACTTCGGAAACTATTTCGAAGCGAGAGCCGGTCTCCCTTCCGGTTGCCCGGCCGGGGTGTCTTTCTCCTCGAATCAATTTCCGAACCCGACATAAGTGTCGTCCAAGGCTCTTGGACTACAAACACGCATACCAACCATACAGAAAAGGAATCAATGAAATCCGACTTGAATCATCAAAGTTGCGAAACAATTTCAGCTGACTAAGGCTCTCAGCCGGTCTGCCACAGGCGGTCGGTCGGCCGGCTGAGAGTCCCAATCTCTCATGCCCAACACAACATCAAATGACTAAGAAGGGGCTCCCAGCCGGCCGACCGGCTGCCGATCCACCCGGCTGGGGACCCCATCACCCAACTTCTGCACAATTTACGAATTCACTAGACGGGCTCTCAGCCGGTCGACCGGCTGCCGGTCGGCCGACCGGCTGGGAGTCACTGTAACGCGCGACACCCATTTTTGCCATTTTTAAACATTCTAATCCTTCAACAATTCATCCTATACATGTTTCTAATCAACATCTCAATAGTCCCAGCATGAATATCATGTCAAATAAACATATGAACACATTAACAAACATCCTTCATGTGAATTTACATCAAATACCCAAATTCAACCCATCTTTCATGTATACTCAAAAATGAACACCCACATCAAATTCATCATAAAATCCTCAGAAGAATCGGTTTATGAACCACAATAAGGTTACTAAGAATAATAATCAATACTAACTTTCATGAAAACACAGCAAAATCACATTGAATGCTAATATAGACAAAAGGTCGAGTTACTCATTATCGTCACCTTTACTTAGCAAAATCCTCGAATTCGTCTTCAATAATCACCAAGTCTTCTTCCGGGTTATCACAAGCACCACCTAAAAGCATAAAACACGAATTAAGAGAGGTAAATCGAGTTTAGGGCAAAACAGCCCGGAAAACAAGTTTGGCGAATTGAGAAATAAAAGTGATAGAAGTGACGGCGTCGACGAGAGGAACGCGTAGGAAGAAACCTTACCTCGATCCGATTAGAAATGAGTTCTAGATGTTCAAATTTGTGAACTTGAGAAGTATAAAAATGGAGAATTGGTTTTACTGATTCTTTTAATTTATTTTCAAGGTTGAGGGTGAGCTGTGAAGGAGAATAAGAAGGGAAGCTTATTTTATGATACTTATGAGACGAAGTTCCAATTAAATGAGACGAGAATTGTAAAACCCCTCGCGAAAGCGGAAATAATAAACATACAAAGTACTAAAAATGCAGTGGAATTAAAACTTTTTAACATAACTAACATGCGAGGTGAATTAAAAACTGTAACTGAAAGTAAAATACATATACAAACAGCCTGGGATGGTACATCCCTACAGGCACTCAAACTGAAATGTAAACTAAGTCTAGCTAACGTAAACGTGTGAGTCAATCGATGAATAGGATCATCGCTCGCTAGCTCCATGCAACCCTCTGCCAACCACCTGTCATGTACCTACATACATGTAAACATGTACGCCACAATCAGTGGGGAGTGACTAGAGTTCTCCTAGCCACCTTTTGTGACAACACGTAACACATAAAGCAATACAGAATACTCCAACATATATAACATGTGAAGCATAAACATCTCATCAACTGTCCTCATACTATCATGCAAACTCTAGTGCACGGCTCTCAACCAACTTCATAAACCGTTAGGAAGGAGAGTCGGTTTCCCTACTGGTTACCCAGTCGGGGGGTCTTTCAATCCAACTATTTATGAAACCGATAAAAGAGTCATCCAATGCCTTGGATGAACAGATTACAACTCAAGCAATATAATCATAAACTTCAACATGCATATCTGGCACTGTACCAAACTCTAAGGCAAGCAGATATAACATCAAGTAAAGAGGTTCAGCGGTCAACTTAAGACATAACCTAGTTACCGAACATTCAGCAAGTATAAAGGTTCAGAGGCGACATCTTAACGCATAACCTAGATACCAAGTTCACAATATCAAGCAAGGACTCAGAGGCGAAAACTCAACGCATGGACCGGCTATCACAGAACACTAAACTCAGAGGCGAAAAATCAACGCATGGACTAGCATTCAATTCACTATCACAAGTAAGGAACTCAGAGGCGAAAACTCAACGCATGTTCCCCTACTACATCACAAGGTACTAAACTCAGAGGCGAAAACTCAACGCATGTTCTAGCACCAAACACCTGCACTCCGGGTAAGGTATGACAACCTGACTGCCCCGTCGTGCAGTTGCTCTACTCGTCAGACTCAGAGGCCAGCTTAAGGCATGTCCTGACGCGATCACGCATACATGTCTGGACTCAGAGGCGAAAACTCAACGCATGTCCCAGACACGACAAACAGACATGTATGGAACTCAGAGGCGAAAACTCAACGCATGTTCCCATACACGACAAACAACCTACGTATTAAGTTCAGAGGCCAGCTTAAGGCATAACTTAATACGCATCAATACAATATCATCCAAGTCTATGAACTACTCTATAGCTCTACTTTTCAACTTCTAATCAACACTTAATTGACTCCGGGAACTAAGTTGAGGGAGAGCCGGTTTCCCTTTCGGTTACCCGACCGGGGGGGTCTCTATCCTCGCTCCATTCCCGAACCCAATATAATGTTGCCCATCCTCTGGGGACCTCAAATACATATCACGGGTACACAAAACGAGTTTCAATCAAAACCGATTAACCGTTTGAAAGATACGAATGAATTACGAATTCAAAATATGCTACAGGGGTTCCCAGCCGGTCGGCCGGCAGCCGGTCCACCGGCTGGTAACCCAGCCTTCTTTTCTTTCTTTTAAAAACAACGACAACACAAAGGACTCCCAGCCGGTCGGCAGGCAGCCGGTCGGCCGGCTGGGACTCCATTTCCCCAACCTTCACTAATTCGTACACCAACCCACATACACTCCCAGCCGGCTGGCAGGCGGCCGGTCTGCCGGCTGGGCTCCCCTTCTTCCTATGTTTTTCGCAAAAACAAACACAAGACACCACACAAGAGACTACCAGCCGGTCGGCAGGCAGCCGGTCGGCCGGCTGGCAGTCCTAAGGCCAAGAATTTCAAAATACGAAAAACACTCAAGATGCGCTCCCAGCCGGTCGACCGGCGGCCGGTCGGTCGACCGGCTCAGAGAGCCTGTAACGAAAATCGGGAATTTCCAGCCCTTTCACAACTTCACAAATCGACCTACAATCTTCAAAAATTGCTACAAGTATGATTTGCCCAACATTATAAACATCCAATACTACTATCTTAACAGCATACAAATCCCATAACAATCCTCAAATGATTATATCAAGTATCCGTCGCAAAATGTGTAAATTTTCAGAAAACAACATAAGAGCATATGAACATCAACAAGCATGAATTCAACATAATAAACCATTCCTAATCATGTTACTAAGTCCTTTAAACATTATACTTTAACAAAATCAGAAACTAATCATAAGAACACATCAAACTTGCTAATATACACATAAAGGCCGAGTTTCTCATTATCGTCACCTTTTAGCTTCAGAAATCGCCAGGAATCGCCTCCAAGCTACTCCAATCGACCTTGCCCACAACTAGAAACACCAACAACGGTATTAGACTCGAAAACGTGCATAAGAAAGGCACGGCCAGATTGTAAGATGAAAAGATTTTGGTATAAAACTTACCTATAAAGATGGAGGACGAGAAGAGGAATCCGTGGCCGCGAAAATCGTCCCAATCGGATAAGAAACGAAGGTTTTATGAGCATTTGAAGGTTGGAGGTGGAAAAGTGATAAAAATGGTGTTTCCTTCTACTTTCACAAATCTGAAAAATAAAGGAAAGGAGGGAGGTAGGTGATGGTAGGGTTAGGGTTTTGTGAGGAAAAAGAAGGAAAATGGGTCCATTAACAAGTTAGGCCCATATGACAAGTTTTAAGACGGTTTAAGCTAAAAACACCGACTTAAGGTAACTATAAACTTAAGACGATATAAATATTTCCGGACTATGAAATTAAATTGCTAAGACGTAAATTACGCAATTAATTAAAATCTTATTTAAATCCTTTTAAATATTCTCACATAAATTAATCGGTTATTTAAATGAAATACCAAAAATTACGAAATATAAATTATTTCCCGAACTTGAACTTAAAATCTCTAAAATTCCAGGTCCCGAAATATTGGGCTGTTACAATCACCCCATCTTTCAAAAAGTTTCGTCCTCGAAACTTGAAAACGGAAAGAAGTGCGAAAACAACTCTAACTTTCAAAATGTACCACACGGGTTATGGTACCCAAATCCTTACCTTTCAAAAGGTTTCAAGAAGTAAAAGATTTTAAGGTGCGAGTCTTGTCAATGGTCATTGAGATTCTCGTTACGTATTCAAGAGTCCGACGTTCCAAATCCGAGACAAGTCCCAAAATTAAATCATTAAAATTCAAAATCCCGATCGATCCGGTGTTGATAAGCACAGTACGGGTTATCAGACGTCTCCAATAACGAGTTCAGATGACAAATCAACGCTAAGATCAATCAAAGTTGTAAAACGTTCTGCTCTTTAAAATCAAGTTTTCTTCAAAATCAACTTTTATTTACTTTCAACAAAAGAGGGAGCAGTTTCCCAATCCTCAAAACAATTACGATTTTTCAAAAATAACATCTTTTAGGGTTAACAATAGTGAAAAAATTCCAAAAACAGTCACCGGGAGCGTGAAAACGATCATAGAGATTACTTTCGACACGAAGGATTGAGAGTTTCTAGTTTCACAGTTGTCAGAACACACGAAGAAGGATCGAAGGAATGAAACAACCAGGTTAGAGGTCAAGAAAAACGGTAACTCTTGCTAAACATGGGGTCACTAACCGCTCGATCCATAATCAAAACATCGTTACAATGATCCCTAGCATATCCCAAGAAGGACAATTCAAGTGATCTCTAGCCTCTCCAAGGTCTCACGATCCCTCTTATCATTATCTCCTCCACAGAACAAGGTATTCCTCAACAAGAAGGTTTCCAAAACTCTCACTTAGTTCACACTAAAATCCGTTCAACCACGGTTAGGGATCTCTCACCCAAGGTGGAAGCCTACTACACATACTCCAGACCAAGGTTCACGCACTTTCAGCGCTTCAAACCAGAATTCTATTACCATGACACCGAACCTCGAAAACCAAAATATGGCAATCATCATCCTATAACCTTAACTTTTAACAGTTCAATCCTAGCTAACCTATTCCACAAGGTTCGACATCCTAAATTCCCAAATTTTATAATCACAGTGATCAATCAAATCGAGACTTTACTAAGGTAACAACTTCTAAATCCTCTGATTTCCAACCATTTACCAACAATATACATCTCAAAGAAAGTTCCAAAGGAGTAACAACTTTCACTCTTATAGGTTCCATAAGACTTAGGCATTCACATTCCGAGATTCCTCAATTGATATTTATAAACACTTATAAGTTTCAAATTTCCACTCTACGATTACCTCAAACATCAACGGTTACCTGTAAGTACATCAATAGGCAAATGCCGAGGTTCCATAAGTAACTCACGGTCAACACTCAGTCAGCTTTATAAGTCCACTTGTAAATGTCTCAATATTCTCACGCAGTTACTAACAACTCTCGTTCCTCAAGTATGTGGTCCTTTCTGCATTACAAAAATTCCTCAAGATTAAGTAGCACTAACTTACCTCATTCATCCATTTGACCACTTCATCACTATCTAAGGCACATTCCTCTAAATTCATCTATAACTCCGAGCATTCTATTCCAATCCTCAAATGGTGCTTAGAATCTACAAAGATCACTTACACACAATCCATCTAACATGGATTCTCAAGACGGCACACTGTCCAATATTGCCCGAACATTATTCTCACCAACTCTCTCAACCAAATCCTGACAACGCAGAACCAAGCATTCCTCAAGGCATGTATCTCTACCCCAAGAACAGGTCGATCTCGCCACTATTCTAGATGACAAGGAACAAGGCTCACAGAAGAGGAGATGAGATGCGAACTTCAGGGATAAACACGACACAGGTCTCGAGAGAGACAAACGAAAGACGGCTCGAGGGACAATAAGATGACAAGGTAAGGAACTTTAGGCTATAGACTCCAATAAAATTGAAGTCAAGATCAGACGGAGAAGCAAAGGAGAAGAAAGGAGAGAAGCGACGCGAAAAGAACGATTGCGGAATCCTCCAAGGTGCGGGTCTCTCACTATTCTCGCGGGATTCTCACTTCTTATTTTCCAAGTTAAGTCATTCAATTTTCGGTTCCAACGAAAAGTTCCTCCTATGATTTATATACCCTAATCTTCCAAACTTTAAACGATATCATCATCACAACTACCTATTCCCAAAAGTTTGAGATGACACATCTCTGCTAGTTCCTCAGATGACAATTCAATAACACTTTCAGGTCACCACCCTTATGTCATATACACTTTACTCACCTCATTGTCCACTACATAACAATTCTTAAACCATCAAGTTTTTCCGAACTTTCCTCTCTCATTGACTTACTTTATTCCATTCACAAACTGGCGGTGCATCCTCAAGTTTCCTTTAAGTTCTTCAATAGAAGAACGCTAAGACCCATTAAATAACCTAAGGCCAGATAATGATTCACTTCCTCCCGGTTTAAATCATAAATTTTTCGAGTACTCAACTATTATAGCCAATGATTCGTATTCCTCAACAACAGACCTTTCTCAGCTCAGTCACTCCCCTAAGTCAAGTGATACTAACTCACTTCAATCATCTATTCTTCATCATTAGCATCTTAAGGCCATCCTCACAGGTCGCTCTATATCCTCAAGTATCTTATCTAACTCCTTAAACAATACTCTATAATCCACAAACTTTCACGATCTAAGCATGGTTCTCAAGGTTAGGTTGCACCGAATACTAAGTATACAACTCAACCTTCAAGCAAGTATTCAATCACTCACTTTCACTCTCCCAATTGGATAGAAAACTAGACCCTTAGATCACCAAAACATGTCTCTCGATACCTCTTAAGTTATTCCTCAATAACAATATTTCTCATTACACAGCTTACAGTTATCCTAAGACTAGTTCCTCCAAATCCAACAAAAGGGAAGATTACTTGGAGGGCACCTTAAGAAAACAAGCAACAAGGTTAAGCTGAAAAGATATGAAGATCTGTTCAAGCAAGATAGACAAATATTCTAAAAGAACGATGTGCATCCAGAGTTATCAAAGAAGGTGATGCACAAAGGAAGAGGAGTATCTTCAAGGTTCAGAAGCATTCTCCAACAATAGCACGAATCTTCTATCTTCGGTAAAAACTCCGATCTCCACCGCCAAATGGGTAAGCTCACGGTTCGTCGATCGAAAGATATAAAAGTGAAGTCAATGACAATCAACAAACACGTTAGAGCCTAATAAGAGAAATCACAAAACAGACTACAATATAAGTCCTTACATCTACCCCATCTCTCATTCATTATTCAATTATATGGTCAAGTTAAGGTTGGGGGTTACATGAGTGCGTCGGGAGCAATAATGCTCTGATACCAACTGTAAAACCCCTCGCGAAAGCGGAAATAATAAACATACAAAGTACTAAAAATGCAGCGGAATTAAAACTTTTTAACATAACTAACATGCGAGGTGAATTAAAAACTGTAACTGAAAGTAAAATACATATACAAACAGCCTGGGATGGTACATCCCTACAGGCACTCAAACTGAAATGTAAACTAAGTCTAGCTAACGTAAACGTGTGAGTCAATCGATGAATAGGATCATCGCTCGCTAGCTCCATGCAACCCTCTGCCAACCACCTGTCATGTACCTACATACATGTAAACATGTACGCCACAATCAGTGGGGAGTGACTAGAGTTCTCCTAGCCACCTTTTGTGACAACACGTAACACATAAAGCAATACAGAATACTCCAACATATATAACATGTGAAGCATAAACATCTCATCAACTGTCCTCATACTATCATGCAAACTCTAGTGCACGGCTCTCAACCAACTTCATAAACCGTTAGGAAGGAGAGCCGGTTTCCCTACTGGTTACCCAGTCGGGGGGTCTTTCAATCCAACTATTTATGAAACCGATAAAAGAGTCATCCAATGCCTTGGATGAACAGATTACAACTCAAGCAATATAATCATAAACTTCAACATGCATATCTGGCACTGTACCAAACTCTAAGGCAAGCAGATATAACATCAAGTAAAGAGGTTCAGCGGTCAACTTAAGACATAACCTAGTTACCGAACATTCAGCAAGTATAAAGGTTCAGAGGCGACATCTTAACGCATAACCTAGATACCAAGTTCACAATATCAAGCAAGGACTCAGAGGCGAAAACTCAACGCATGGACCGGCTATCACAGAACAGTAAACTCAGAGGCGAAAACTCAACGCATGGACTAGCATTCAATTCACTATCACAAGTAAGGAACTCAGAGGCGAAAACTCAACGCATGTTCCCCTACTACATCACAAGGTACTAAACTCAGAGGCGAAAACTCAACGCATGTTCTAGCACCAAACACCTGCACTCCGGGTAAGGTATGACAACCTGACTGCCCCGTCGTGCAGTTGCTCTACTCGTCAGACTCAGAGGCCAGCTTAAGGCATGTCCTGACGCGATCACGCATACATGTCTGGACTCAGAGGCGAAAACTCAACGCATGTCCCAGACACGACAAACAGACATGTATGGAACTCAGAGGCGAAAACTCAACGCATGTTCCCATACACGACAAACAACCTACGTATTAAGTTCAGAGGCCAGCTTAAGGCATAACTTAATACGCATCAATACAATATCATCCAAGTCTATGAACTACTCTATAGCTCTACTTTTCAACTTCTAATCAACACTTAATTGACTCCGGGAACTAAGTTGAGGGAGAGCCGGTTTCCCTTTCGGTTACCCGACCGGGGGGGTCTCTATCCTCGCTCCATTCCCGAACCCAATATAATGTTGCCCATCCTCTGGGGACCTCAAATACATATCACGGGTACACAAAACGAGTTTCAATCAAAACCGATTAACCGTTTGAAAGATACGAATGAATTACGAATTCAAAATATGCTACAGGGGTTCCCAGCCGGTCGGCCGACAGCCGGTCCACCGGCTGGTAACCCAGCCTTCTTTTCTTTCTTTTAAAAACAACGACAACACAAAGGACTCCCAGCCGGTCGGCAGGCAGCCGGTCGGCCGGCTGGGACTCCATTTCCCTAACCTTCACTAATTCGTACACCAACCCACATACACTCCCAGTCGGCTGGCAGGCGGCCGGGCTGCCGGCTGGGCTCCCCTTCTTCCTATGTTTTTCGCAAAAACAAACACAAGACACCACACAAGAGACTACCAGCCGGTCGGCAGGCAGCCGGTCGGCCGGCTGGCAGTCCTAAGGCCAAGAATTTCAAAATACGAAAAACACCCAAGATGCGCTCCCAGCCGGTCGACCGGCGGCCGGTCGGTCGACCGGCTCAGAGAGCCTGTAACGAAAATCGGGAATTTCCAGCCCTTTCACAACTTCACAAATCGACCTACAATCTTCAAAAATTGCTACAAGTATGATTTGCCCAACATTATAAACATCCAATACTACTATCTTAACAGCATACAAATCCCATAACAATCCTCAAATGATTATATCAAGTATCCGTCGCAAAATGTGTAAATTTTCAGAAAACAACATAAGAGCATATGAACATCAACAAGCATGAATTCAACATAATAAACCATTCCTAATCATGTTACTAAGTCCTTTAAACATTATACTTTAACAAAATCAGAAACTAATCATAAGAACACATCAAACTTGCTAATATACACATAAAGGCCGAGTTTCTCATTATCGTCACCTTTTAGCTTCACAAATCGCCAAGAATCGCCTCCAAGCTACTCCAATCGACCTTGCCCACAACTAGAAACACCAACAACGGTATTAGACTCGAAAACGTGCATAAGAAGGGCACGGCCAGATTGTAAGATGAAAAGATTTTGGTATAAAACTTACCTATAAAGATGGAGGACGAGAAGAGGAATCCGTGGCCGCGAAAATCGTCCCAATCGGATAAGAAACGAAGGTTTTATGAGCATTTGAAGGTTGGAGGTGGAAAAGTGATAAAAATGGTGTTTCCTTCTACTTTCACAAATCTGAAAAATAAAGGAAAGGAGGGAGGTAGGTGATGGTAGGGTTAGGGTTTTGTGAGGAAAAAGAAGGAAAATGGGTCCATTAACAAGTTAGGCCCATATGACAAGTTTTAAGACGGTTTAAGCTAAAAACACCGACTTAAGGTAACTATAAACTTAAGACGATATAAATATTTCCGGACTATGAAATTAAATTGCTAAGACGTAAATTACGCAATTAATTAAAATCTTATTTAAATCCTTTTAAATATTCTCACATAAATTAATCGGTTATTTAAATGAAATACCAAAAATTACGAAATATAAATTATTTCCCGAACTTGAACTTAAAATCTCTAAAATTCTAGGTCCCGAAATATTGGGCTGTTACAAGAATCTTAAGGAGCGGAAATACCAAGTGAATTAGACATCTCAAGACTTACTAAATCTTAAGACGGAACCAAATCAATATTTCTAAAATATAAATTACGAATTTAATTAAAATGTTATTAAACTTCGAAAAATAGTTTAATTACTTAAAAATAAGGTTTACGAAAATAAAGAATGTTACATCAAGAGTTGGTACACCAGCGTCAACTCCAGGAGGGCCTAGACAAAAGGAAGATAAAGTTGTTGTGACAGTTAGGCTAAGGCCTCTGAGCATCCGTGAACAGGCAGCTAAGGACCAAGTAGCATGGGATTGCATTGATGATCATACTATCTGATTAGTCTAGTTGTGTAGGTCTTAATAAATGTTATTTTGATGGTTATTTGATGGGTTGAGAAGCATTTTATTGGATTTTAATTCACATTTCTTTGATATTAGGTTGATGATGGATTTGCATGTTTTTATGGGATAATTGGATTGCTTTGATAACACGAATGGAGTAGGCTTCTTTAGAGGTTGTTGTTGGGCTAAAGATGTCATGCAATATGGTTTTTGAAGCAAGTCAAGGTCCAATTACTATGGTCCAAGCAAGTGAACATCAAGATGAACATTGGATTCCATGGATTTCATGCATTCAACTCATATTTTATGACACAAACATTGGATTCCAACCCTAATTTATGACACAACATGAAACTTAATGCAATTTCAACAACTCCTTAATTCTCATTTATTTTGGTAATAATACTTATAATTTAAGAGACAGTAAGGAGTTGTCCTTTGAAGACCTATATAAGAAGATGTTGTTGACACTTTTAGGGTGTGCTTCCATATACTTTACATACCTTCTCTACCATTTTAATCATTAGAATACAAAAATAATTTACAATTTCTAGTTTGTTTTAGTTAGTCATTTTGTATGGAAGGCTAAGTTCTCAATTCTTGGAACAAAAGATTGAAACCTTCAAGCTATTTTGATTGTAAGACTCTAATATTTATTTTGTCATTTGAATATCAAGTATTATTGCTTAGTTTTAATATTTGGTTGTTAATTTTACTTCTAGTTTGATCACCTAATTGTTTCAATTAAAAATCAATCGCTAATTTGGGTAATCGAATCGGATTGTTCATTCACCTAAATATTTTGTAACAACTATATTTCATCAATTCGTATGCCGTTTCATCGTTGTTGATTTATAGAAAGATAATACTCGTATGAATCAAATCGGATCCCGCTTATGAGTGCGTTCTTTCATCTTTGTTAATTCTCATTGCTTTACTCTACGTTGTGATTAAACTTAGACGCTTGGATTAGGTTATCATATTCATAAGGGCTATTTACGTACGCTTTCGTAGTGATTAGCTATACTTAAGTGAGAATAGGAATTTATGATTTCAATAACAAACACTACTACAATTAAGCACTTGGGCCACGACTAAATCCGTGGCGCAAGTACTAATTTCCCGTGGCTAAAGCTCTTTGTCACGGAAATACCTTCCGTGACCCAAGTGACCGTGGCTAACAGATAGCCACGGGAAAAACAAGAACGTGGCTAAAATTATATTTTTAGCCACAGATTCTCACGTGGCTAATAATTCCCGTGACCAAAAATTAATTGTCGTGGCCAAAATTATTCACGTGACAAACATAAAAATAAAAAATAAATAAACAAAATGTAATATATTATTTTTTAATTATAATGAAAATATTTTCACATATGGAATCTTTTTTTTGGTCTAAAGCGGGGTGTCTACCGTGTTGACAACGGTGTATAATCCCCTCGCCGCGGGCTCTCTCACGAAGAGGTAAACGACTTGCCAAAGAGTTGCTTCATTCCCATGGGTAGGAATCGAACCCCTGACCTCAGGGTAAAGGGCTGAGGTGAGCAACCACCACACTACCAAACACATTTGATTACATATGGAATTTTGTCAAGTTTTAATCCTTGCTTGCTTAGTTATCTCAACTCGTTATTTACAATCACAAGTCATTCACTTTTGCAAATCGTATATCCAAAACCCAGGAGGTCACTCATCCCAAGACTACTCTCACCTGAGCACGCTTAACTGTGGAGTTCTTATGATGAGCTACCGAAAATGAAACTTAAGCTTGTTGATATAGTTAACACTTTGAAACCGTTTTAAATTATATTCCTTTTTTTTCTAAATTACCTTCACTATTATTTTTGCGAAAAATATTAAATGATTTACATATTTTTGCGCAAAAAAATTATTTTTCTCAAATTATTCGAGTTTTCAATGTTGACCTCCCGACTAATAATGCTCGGGTCATTTTTTGCCCGAGTCAACAAAACCATTTTCTCCAAACTATTTAATCACATTTTCCTTATTTTTTTTCCCTAAAACTTTTTTTTTATTTTTTTTTCATTTGTCGGCATTTTTATTTTATTTTTCTTTTCCATTTTTTCATATATTTTTCCACACAAATACTATTTGTAAGATCGTCGTATTTGTAACGAAAAAAAGTTTAATCACTTTTTTACTAAGTAATGATCACTTTTGGATAATGATTAAATATAGGTATCAATGAGCGAATCACTAAAATAAATGACCAAGACATTATTAACTCGAGAATAATCAGTTTTTGCCGAAAGACACAGAAATTATCGTATAAATTTTTGTTTTCTCTAAATTGATTTCTTTTCATTATTCTTGATATCTCTTTTTGTCAACAAAATTTCACATTATTTACAAATGTAAATTTATTATTTTAATTTCCATTTTACTTTTCAGTGTGATACGCTCTTTTTCAATAATTAAAATGTTTTTTTATATTGATTTTTTTATATCGGTTATTTAATCAATATGTTTTTTTTCCATTTTATTCAATGATTTGTTGGAAATCATTTTGAATTTAATTTTTTAGACAATTTTTTTTTATTTAATCATATTTTAAATCTAATTATCTTTTCTTTTTTTGCTCCTTAAAAACTTCCCCAATTTTTTCCAATTTAACATCTCAAATTCAAGTTCTTATATATAGAAATATTTTACAAATAAAGTTGTAAATCAATTTTCTAATGTAAAGCTTCTTTAACAATATACTTCCTCCATTCATATCCAAACTACACCTATTCCATTTTAATCCATTCATATCCAAACTACACATTTCCTAATAAAGCCACAAAAATTACAAAAGTATCCTTATAAACATCAATTATTTACACAAAATGCCATCAAATGACCCACCATACTCCACCACAAACAATAAAAAAAGCAATAAACACACTTCCCATTGTACTTTCTATCATATTTTAATAAATTCTTAAGATTTGTGCATAAAGCATAACTACACAATGGATTTGAATGGAGGAAGTATTAGTTTCAGACTTCTCAATGATAGGTGCTAATAAGTTAATTATTTAATTGGACATACTCTCTCTTTAAATGTGATGCGGTCTCTAAATAACGTTATTCAATATTATAAATTTAACAAAAAAAAATTATAAATATATATTTGCCATGAGTGTGACATTGTTCGTGGCAAAAGTGATTATTAGCCACGACTGTAACCTAAACTGTGGCGCAATTGACTTTTTGCCACGGGAAAATTTTTCCTGTGGCATAAATTTTTTCTAAAATAGTGAATAAAATTTTTTCGTGGCTAAACAAAATTTAGCCACGAATTATAAATTCTCGTGGCATAAATCGTGGCGCAAGTGTCAATTTGTTGTAGTGTTTTTTGTCGGGCTTGTTGCGGAATTTAATAAATTGAGTAACAGGGTAAGTAGCTTTGAAATTACAAAATTGTCATTACATAATTAAACGTATACTTAATGTAAAGCAACATTCAACGAAAATAAAGCAAAATAAATTTTTAAACAACAATCATTTATTCATATAATCATTTTCATTTTCAAGTGAGTAGTGTTAGTAAGAATAATCATAATAAATTGCACAAATTCTCACTTGTGACAGACTAAATCCAATAATAAGAATAATCATAATAAGATCATTTACGTCAATAGTGAAGAACATTAAGTACGAATATTGTTCACATCTCGCAATAATACGGCGCAATCATCTTGATGTCACAGTACACACCATGTTGCACTAATAATTTTGTACCATTATTTGTTATCATATCAAAAATATTAGTCACGGTAAAATCTAGTGCGTAGCTAAGAGCAATAATTAGTCATGGGTAATTTACTTATGACAATAAATCATAATTAGCCACGTTAAGAATTCAGTGTGGCTAAGCACACTAATTAGTCACGGTTAACTTACATGTGACAATAAATCAAAATTAGCCACGACATTGTGGCTAAAAATAATTATTAGCCACGTTCGTGACTTGATGCGTGACTAAGCGCATTTGTTAGCCACGGTCATGGCTTAGTTCGTGACTAAAAACAATTATTTGTCACGGACATATTTTCCCGTGACATAAATTTTTTTACCAATTAATTTTGAAGGAAGGGGACTTTTTTCCCCGTGACTAAGCAAATTTAGGTCACGAATTATGAATTCCCGTGACATAAATCGTGGCGCAAGTGCCATTTTGTTGTAGTGAAAGTATTCAAAAACAAAGTAAATCAATAGAGTCAATAATCAATCTTTAGTTTGTTGGTGGAAATCGTTTGTTCCGAGATTCCTTTTATTATTATTTACATCATTTTTATATTTATTTCATTTTATTTTCGTTTTAGTAGATTAGATCAATTAACACATCAAAACCCCCCAATTGGTTACCGAACTTTAGCACATATTTAATCAACAAAAAGACCTCTCTTGTGGGATCGACCCCTACTTACACTTGTTACTAGTTTGAGTTTTGTAGTGGATAAAATTGTTAATTTGGAGACTCACGACAAGTCTAGCCAAATTTTGGCGCCGTTGCCGGGGAAGGCAATTGTTTTTTTTTGTGTGCTTGTAAATATTTCTTGTCAAAATTATTTTAATACGTGTCTTGTGTCTTTATTTTAGTTAGAAAATGTGTTTTCATTTTCCCCAACAAGAACATGAATTACTTTATCACTACTTTCAAAGGCTAGAGATATACTTGGTTAAACACTCATCTTTATGTAAGAGTCAAGGTTTTGGGGTTGGACTTTTTCTTAGTTTTAATCAAGGTACTCAAATAGATATTCAAGTACAAAGTGAGGGCTGTCAGATTGCTCGTTACAAAATTTTTGGTCAAAAGAACTTGATTCTTTTCAATGCTTTAGAAAATTTGGAGACCCTCTTGTGAAAAGTCGTAGAAGGCGATATGTTAGAGGATGTGCAGAAGCGTCCTATGAGCCCATCAAGTTTAGAAATTTTCTGTTGATCGAGAATGTAGTATATTTGATTTTAATCGTTTTGTGTCTTGTCATTCTTGACATATGTTGTAACTACCATAAGACTTTTGATTAATGAAACGATTTTTCCCCTTAAAAAAAAGGTTATTTTAATAGTTTTATATATCTATTAGGTGTCATCATGATAGTCTAAAAACATAAAATCCTTATCAATTAAGCATTCGACATGTCTTTTAGTATAGATGTATAGATTTTTTATATAGAGCTACATTGCTGTAATATTATTCTATTTTATCTTTCCTTTTTATAATATTTTATAGATTTGATGATAACATTAAAGTAATAATATAATATAGATTTGTTAGTCCTATCCAAATAAATCATTTGACTAATGTGAAAATTATTATTGTTAGACTTATATAGTGGTTGAATATGTTGGAGGTAGTGTCCTCGACAATAATGTGTTGACATAATTAAATCTAATCTGAATGAAACACAATTGGGAAAGTTACTCTTTTGAAGTCAATTGATCAACATTTACCGATAATGATTGGCTGTCTAGAGTTTGACATTATCGTCATATGATGGTGGTGATCAGTTGATCCCTTAAGGTCATATCTTTAGGGAATCTGTCTCAATGAAATATTTAATTAATTGTATTGGATACAGATTAATTAACAACTAGAAATTGGAAATGATTTTATGTGACGTATATTATTATAATGGGATTATAATAATAATTGTTGAACTAATAAAAATTGTTTTATTCCTCGTTATTATTTAATCGTTTTGGAAACGATTAAATTGAGAATGAATACGGTCGATCATAAAATTACAAATAGTTGTAATAAAATTATGATATTACATTTTTGTAAGATAGTAATTTCGAATTACTAGAGAGATTATTTAAATGTAATAAATTTGTAAATTATGAATTTTAAGGAGTTAAAATTGCATAATTAACAAATTGGTTCATGTGTAATGTGACATGTGAGACATGTTACAAATTAACACAATTGACAAAGATAAAATGGAGTCCATTTTAACTCCATTTGAACCGTGTATATTAGCTTGTGAATGTGTGATGTGATTGTGTGTAAGTTTACACATAATCATTATGTGTCTTACACATAAGGAATATTGTAAGGAATATTGTATGCTTTTGTGTAAGAAGTTGTTTTGGTAAAAATTCTACCGCCTCAAGTTATTGTGATGCGGGTCAAAGTGTCAACCAATAAACGAATACGAGAGATAAATGAAAGATAAAGGAAAAATGACACGAAGGATTTTGATAACGCGGAAAAACCCTAACGAGGGAAACAACCGCGGGGGGATCGAAATCCCACCAAGTTTTCACTAATTTCGAGGATAATCACTGTTTTGGACGTGGTACAAATGATAGCATGCGTAATTAAAAACTGCGAAAAAGTGAATGCCCTAGTAAATTTCCTAGGCTGCTCTTATATAGTCTCGGAGTCCTGGCCAGCTGCTCCTGGTCCTGGTCCTGGAATATAGGAGTTGGTTAAGGAAAAGATGTCTTAGGGTTTTGACTTCTGGATTCCCTTCAACGGCTCTTTCTTGCTCTCATGGACTGCTTCTTTTCTTGGGTTGTGCACACCTCTTTGGGCCCAATAGCTTGGTGGTAGTTTTTGGGCTAAACAATTTCCCCCAAATTTCAGCTTGACTTGGCTTTAGTTGGGCTGGAATTTCTTCTGCTCTTGGTATTTCAAGAGTCGGCTTGTGGGCTACCCCATAACTGCGTTTGTGCATGTGGGACTATCCCACTTTCCCACCTTCTCCAACCACCTATTTATGACATGTCTCCTCAGCCGCCTTAACTTCCCACCTTCTCATTTACTCTAACTTTTCAATTTTCAAAATTACTTTCAAATCTTCATTTTTACCGTTAACTCTTTACCTCTATAAATTACTCCAAACACTTTTTCACTCTTTCATTTTCACCATCTTCGAATTTTTTACTCTCCTTCAAATTTTTCTTCTTTCCTTTTCACTACTTTCTCAGATTTTACTCCCTTTTTTCACAACTTCCGAAATTTTTACTGCTTTCACACCATGTCTGCTCCAAGCTCGTCTGTTATTACTCCTACTACTACTCCTGCCACTGCAGGCTCCTCTGGCTCGTATCTTGAATTAGAGGATTACTCTGGTCCCTCCCCTTCTCAAGGGCTCCTCTCGGCCAAACATCTGTGTGACTCTGCCTTCTACGAAGCTCATCTCTCTCTTATCAAGTTGAGGTTTGGCTTTCGCGAAGGAGTTGTGTTCCACCTCCCTCTTCCAGGAGAGAAGGCCGATTTCGAGAGGGAGGGCTGGACATGCTTCTATGAATACCCCTTTCGTCTAGGTTTGAGATTTCCGTTCCCTGATTTGATTGTTGATTTTTTGATGTTAACAAAGCTTGCTATGTGCCAAGTTGCTCCTCATGCATGGCGAGTTCTGCTAAGTATTTGTGCCCTCAATCGTGAGCGTGGGCTGGACATTGGGCTGGCTGACCTTGGGCAATGGCTCTCTCCTCGCTCCATGGGTCATAGCCAGTGCACCATTCGCGGCCATGACGTTATGCCTTCAGCAATTGTTTTTTCTACTACTCCAAATGACAGCAAATGGTTTACCCGTTTTATCTTTGTCAAGATTGACACTCTTCCATTATCTCCTAATTATATTTTCTCCAAATGGCAGTCGGTGGAAGGTATGAGTTGCGCGCTTGTCTTGGCTTTCGATTTGATTTTTCTTCGTTGTTGTTATCTTTGCTGATGAATGGCTATTCTTCAGGAGCTGATTTGGCTAAGCTTCCTGTTGCGGAGGATGGCCCTGCTTCCAAGGCCAAGCTCCTTGACCTTCCTGCCGTTGAGAGGACGTTTTCCAAGCTGGTCAAGGATTCTGCCGTGCGGGCGGTTAAGAAGGAAGGTACGATTTCGGTTAATAACTGTCATTTGGTGCATACTGTGGTGATTTGAGGTTTTGACTCTTCTGTGTCGTTTCTTTCAAGCAAGCCCAGAGTAAGTGTGGATAGGGTGATGCAATTGAGGAGGAAGAGGTTTGCTCCTGAGGGTGCTGGATCCTCAAAGAAGAAGAAGGTGGAGGCTACTGAGGAGCCTTCCTCTGGAGCTGGTTCGCACCCATCGAGGTGGATGCAATTGAGCCGGCCCAGGAATCTGTGCCTATGGCCTCTGATTTCACAAATCCATCTCCTATAGAAATTCCTTCCCCTGGTTTTAAGGCTTTGCCTGAACATCTTCCTCGGACAGCCTCTGGAGAGCCTTCCACTACTGCTTTGCGACTGGAGTTTCCCGAGGCCTTTGGTGGGTCAAAGACTTCTCTTTGGCCTGGGTTGGACTCGCTGTTATTTCCTGCCTCGGCCTCTATCCTGAAGCCGCGCCCTTTTAAGGACCTGGTTAGGCATGCCTCTGAAGTTACTTTAGAGGTAGTCTCTTCTTTTTATTTCTTTATGTTTTTTTTAATCTTTCCTGGTATGAGTTTTTAGGCTCCTGATCTCTCACTGTGCGCCAAACGACAGAGCGAGGCTCTGTTGGTGGACTCCAGCGTATGTAGGCGGCTCGTGTGGAGGCCTTGGGGAGGATGCAGGAGGCGCTGGCTAGGAGGGAGAAGGATGAGGCACTGAGGGAGAATATGCGGGCAGCTTGTGAACGTTCTCGGCTGGAACTTGCCTTTGGCCAGGATCAACTAAAGGAGCAGGAGAAGATTTTCTGGGGGCAGCTTGAGGTGGCGCAGTCCAAATTGGAGCGGGCTTTGGCCTCATAAGCCAAGCTGGTGCTCAAGGTAGAGGGTCTGGAGCAGAAGAAAGCTGCGCTGCAGGGAGCCCTGATAGAAGTTGTTGCATATACTGCTGCCGAGACCAGGATCAAGTGCGTCAAAGAGTACTAGGGGGTGAGCATCTTACCTGGGATTTCGCTGCCCTAGAGAAGGCTTTTGCTGAAGATTTCCCTGAGGGTCTAAATATGGACCTGATTTCTGATGATGGTGATGAAGGAATGGTGGGGTCTCACGAAGCTGGAGAGGAGGTGACCTCTGACCCCACCCATAATAATGTCGATGCTGCTGCGGAGCCTACTCCTGATGAGTAGGTTCTTTTTAAATCTTTACTTCAGGGCCCTGGTTGGGCAATTTTGCTGTTTTGAAACTTTGGTGCCCCTGCGTGGGCTTTATGGTTGTACTTTTTGCTGTTAGTCCGGGTGGACCAACGAAACAATTTCGAATTTGGACTACCTTGGGCAGTTTTCCTTTTTGAATCGTATATGTTCCCCGTTATATGGGGCTTTTGTTTTCGTTAGTTTTTCTGCCGTTTTTCTGGCATTTCTGGTTGTGCATGCATGTTCGTTGTGTTTGACCATCGCTGTTTTGGTGTGCTGGCCTGGTGTTTAGATACCCGTCTCTATGCTGGGGTGTCAGGCTTAACTTTGGTTCTCCGGTGGGTAGTGCAAATTTCCTCTTTAGGTCAGTTTACTAGGATAGGCAATTTTTGGTTCAGAAAATTATTTGGTGACAAAATTTTCCTTGGTTTTAAAAAGACTCGATAATTGACCTATTTAAGTGTGCATAAATATTTTCATAGATTATAAAATACAAAATATAGATAAAAATTTAGATTGAACTAGAGTATGCTTTATACACAGTAGAACCTGAGGTCTAAGGGATCTGCTCCTGTCCGGTGGAGGTACCTCTAGATGATGTACTTCCTGAGATGGAGTATGTTCCATGATCTGGGTATCATTTGCCCCTCCATTGTCATAAGTCTGTAGGCTCTGTTACCTACTATGCTTTCAACTTGGTATGGGCCTTCCCAGTTGTAAGCGAATTTCCCGGCTTGTCGGTTTTTGGTGTTCTGGAACACCTTTCTCAGGAACAGATCCCCCACTTGCAGAGTTCTGATCCTGACATTTTTGTTGTAGCTCCTGCCTACCATTTGCTTATATGAGGCCATCCTGACGTAGGCGTTGGTCCTGAGTTCTTCAAAAGTGTCTAGGCTACTTGCCATTTCCACTTGGTTTTGGTCTTCGGTTATACACCCATATCTGTGGGTTGGAACTTTAACCTCGGATGGAATTACTGCTTCTGCTCCGAAGACGACGCTGAAGGGGGTCTGACCTGTTTCTACTTTTGGAGTGATCCTATCAGCCCACAGGACTAGATGGAGTTCCTCTGCCCATTTCCCTCCCATTTCTTACAGTTTCTTTTTCATATTCTCGATAATAATTTTGTTGCTGGATTCAGCCTGTCCATTGGACTGGAGGTTTTTGGGGGTAGACTTCTGGAGTGATACGTTCCACCCAGCACAGAAAGCCTCAGTCTTCTTCCCAATGAATTGGGAACCATTGTCACATATTATCTCCGAACGAATGCCAAATCTGGTGAATATATTGCGCTTAATAAAAGAGATAACCTGTGCTTCGGTGGTCTGAGTGAATGACTCTGCTTCAATCCACTTAGAAAAGTAATCTGTCATAGATAACATATATAGCTTGTTTCCTGGTGCTCTGGGGAGAGGTCCCACAATGTCCATCCCCCACTTCATAAAAGGCCATGGGGATATAACCGGGTGCAGCGGTTCTGCTGGCTGGTGATTGATGGGTGCATGCTGTTGACAAGCGTCACACTTCTTTTCATATTTCCTTGCATCTTTGCGCATTGTGGGCCAGAAGTAACCCATTCTGAGGGCTCTATAAGACAAGCTCCTTCCCCCTGCATGATTTCCACAGTCTCCACTGTGGAGGTCATGCAAGACATTTTGGGACTCATTCTGGTCTAGGCAACGCAGGTATGGCCCTGCCAATGATTTCCGGAACAAGATGCCATCGATTAACAGGAACCTGGAAGCCTTCATTCTGAAACTGCGTGCCTCTTTTCTACTACTGGGTAAGATATCGTGCTGCAACTAGTCCATATACTGTTTCCGCCAGTCCTGCTCTGCCTCTGACTCCAGCGTGCTGCTGCAGATGGGCAATTCCTCCTGGTCCAGATCTGGTCGAGGGATGGCGGGTCTGAGAACATGGGTGATGTGAATACTGGCTACCTCGGCTGGTTTGAAGGTTGATCCCAGGGTTGCCAGTGCATCTGCTTCTGCATTCTGCTCCCTGGGTACCTGCTGGATGCAGAATTCTGCGAATCTGCTTGTTAATTCCTTTGCTACACATAGGTAGGCCGGCATTGTTGGATCTCTTGCTTCATATGCTCCGCTGACGTGATTCACAATTAATTGTGAATCGTTGTATATGTTGATGCAGCTGACCCCAATGTCCAGGGCTAATTGCAGTCCCAAAACCAGGGCCTCACACTCAGCTACATTGTTGGTGGCTCTGAACTCGCACCGAACTGCTTGGGTGATCAAGTCACCTTCTGGTGATATGAGGATCAGCCCTACCCATGACCCTCTGGCGTTTGACGCCCCATCTACCCGTAATTCCCACGTGCCTGGTTTGGCACCCTTTTGAATGTGCAGAACTTCTTGCTCTGCTTCGGCCTGGAGTGCTGGGCTGAAGTCGGAGACGATGTCGGCGAGGGTTTGTGACTTTATGGCTATGCGTGGTTCGAACTAGAGATCATATCCGCTGAGGTGCACATACCATTTTGCCAATAGTCCCGAGAGCTCTGGCTTTCTCATGACAGTCTTGAAGGGGTGGTTGGTAACCACCGAGATGGTATGAGACTCAAAGTACGGGCGTAGTTTATAAGATGTCGTGACAACTGCCAGTACCAACTTCTCAAGTGAAAAATACCTTCTTTCCGCTGGTAGTAGTGATTTTCTTACATAATATACCGGATGTTGGGTCCCCTCATGCTGGCGGACCGGCATCACACTCACGGCTGCTTCGGTTACGGAGAGGTACATGAGCAGCACCGCCCCCTGCTCTGGTTTGGGTAACAAGGGTGGGTTTCTCAGGTACCGTTTGAGTTCCTGGAATGCTTCCTCGTGCTCTGGTGTCCAGTCGAACATCTGACTTTTCCTTAGGATGTCATAGAATAATCTGCACCGATCCGAGGATCTGGAAATAAATCTACCCAGAGCTGCCACTCTTCCTGTTAGACGCTGCACATCCTTAGGCTTCTGGGGCGATTCTAGCTGCAGAACTGCTTTGATCTGTTATGTACTAGCCTCTATTCCCCTCTGTGTTACCATATACCCCAAGAATTTCCAACTGGACACTCCGAAGGTACACTTAGCTGGATTTAACTTCATCTTGTACTTCCGGAGGGTGCCGAATGTTTCCTCCAGGTGCTGGGTGTGGTCTACCGATTGCTTGGATTTGACCACCATATCATCTATGTATACCTCCATATTCCGCCCAATCTGGTTTTTGAACATCATGTTTACTAGCCGCTGATATGTAGAACCATCATTCTTAAGACCGAAGGGCATTATATTGTAACAGTAAATCCCTCTTTCTGATCTGAATGTTGTCTTCTCCTTGTCTGCTGGGTCCATCTTGATCTGGTTGTATCCACTCCGTGCGTCTAGGAAAGTCAACATTTCATGGCCCGCAGTGGCATCCACCATAGCATCTATATGTGGCAAGGGGAATGAGTCTTTGGGGCAGGCCTTGTTCAAGTCTGTGAAATCCACGCAGACCCTCCACTTGCCGTTCTTTTTTGGTACCACCACTACGTTAGATAGCCACTCCGGGTACTTGAATTCCCTAATCTTCCCTGCCTCCAGGAGGTTATCCACCTCCTGATTTATGATCTGGTTCCTCTCTGCTGCAAATTTCTTGCGCCTCTGCTGCACTGGCCTGAATCCTGGGTCTATACTAAGCTTTTGTGTTATGATTTCTGGGTCTATGCCAATCATATCTTTATGGGACCAGGCAAAACAGTCCATGTTCTTCCTTAGTACCTGGAGGAGCTGCTGGCGTAGATCTCCAGAGCACTCTGAGCCTACGAATACGATCCTCTCTAGGTTCTGCTCATCCAGGTGGACCTCATCAATCTTTGCCTGTTGGGGTTCGATGTATTCCTCCTGGACGCGCAACTGCTGTAATTGCTATGCTCTGGTGGTGGCGGCTTGGTGGTCCTTTTGAGGGCTACCTTGTAGCACTCCTTGGCCTCCTCCTGATCTCCCCGTATCTCCTGAACTCCTTATGGTGTAGGGAATTTCAGGCACTAGTGATATGTTGAAGGGATTGCTCACATTTCATGGATCCAAGGCTTGCCAAGGATAACATTGTAAGTAGATGGACCATCAATAACCAAGTACCTTACCTGTTTGTTCAGCCCCCCCGGCGTAGGTTGGGATGGTGATTTCCCCTAGGGTATGCGCTGTTTCTCCGCTGAAGCCAGTCAGGGGAATAGCTTTCTTGGTCAGGTCCTTCTCGTCAAATCACATGCTCTTCAGGGCATCCAGCATCAGCAGGTTGACGGAGCTTCCTATATCTACCATGACCTTCCTGACCTCACAATTGCCAATGTTTAATGTGATGATCAGGGCGTCATGGTGCTGCTCTGGAACGGCTTGTCCATCTGTCTCGTCAGGGTCCTGGCATTCCTATTCTGCATGACGACTCTGGCTTGTCTCCCTTTGCTGCTATCATGCGTCTTTTGGCTGCTGAATATGTGAGCCCACACAGCTCCGATCCTCCGGTGATAACATTACCAATTTTGTTGTAGGGAGGAGCTGGTGAGGGCTGCACCTGACTGGCTGCATTGACTCTGGTGGATTTCTCTGGGAGCAGATGGTCCAAGTTGCGTCGGTCATACTGGAATCAGACCTCCTTCCTTACGGCATAACATTCGTCCATGGTATGGCTTATGTCATCATGAAATTCACATTTTTTGCTAGCATCACGACGGTCATTGGGTCGTTCCTCCTTCTTCTTTGGCCATCTGACTCTCTTTAGTTCTTTCAGGGCCTTCAACAGGCCAGCCATCCCTGTGTTGAAGCCATACTCGCTGACCTTTAGAGGTGGGTCTACGTCGCTTTTACCACCGGTGCTCTCTGATACTTTGCTCACGGGTTTGCAATAGGGCTTTGATCTTTCACCCCTCTTTTCTACTGGCGCTTTCCTGGACACAGGTGATACCGTCGTTTAGTACCAAAAATAAATACCTAAGTCAACTAACAAGGTAGCTAGCGGAAGTAGGGTCGATCTCCACAGGGAGGTAACATCTATATGCGTTCTTAGTTGTTCAGTCAAAAAAATGGGGGGGGGGGGTTGTTGTTGAAATTATAACTAAGACAGATTAAAAGAACTAAAACAAAGATAACAAAGAAGATTTTTAAACAATAAAAAGGGGAATATGTCAGGATTCAGGTTGTCGCGGTAATACGTGTCACATAATGATTAGGTCAGCCGCAAAAATAAATGAAGTGCGAACGATTAATATCCTTTCGGTCTGAAATCACCCTGGACTCCCCTATCAATCTTTCGATCTTAGATAGGTTACATAAATCAACCTAAACAAGCCTACCCACCAATCTTTCGATCCAGGTAAGGTTTTACTAGGTAAACTAGTCTCCTGCGTGCACTCATTCGACAAGTTTCATAATTATATTGTTTATGGGTGAACTTCGTCGCAAAGAGGACTAACATGCAAATCCTACGACATAACTACCGCGAGTTCTTTCATCCTAACATATTATAGAAATTAGCTACACATGGCTTGGGATTCTAGACTAACCATTGAGATGCGAGAGAAATAAAACATAATAAAAAGGTCTAATAAAGTAAAAGTAACGGAGGAGCAATAACAAAAATAACAAAAGAACAAGAATTAAATTAAAAGGAAGAAAAGAGATTACAAAAATTCCGAGTATAAGGCGAGAAGAATGAGGAAGAAAAGCTATCCCGAAAGTTATAGTGACAAGCACTAAGAGAGAGATGAAGAGTGGTGTGTAGTGTGAGATGATATTTTTACCTTAACCTCGTCTCTTTTTATAAGAGAGATTAGGTTAAGTCAAAATCTAACCTAAAAAAAAAAAAGGAAGCACGGAAACCAAAGCCCATTAGTGATTTACTCGATCGAGCTTCAAACCCGCTCGATCGAGTAGATTAAGGACCAAAAGTACTCGATCGAGTGATTTAGGACTCAATCGAATGGATTTCAAATCAAAACCCCTCGATCGAATGGATTACAGATCAAAACCCCTCGATCGAATGGATTATAGACTCGATCGAGGACTTCTCAGCGAGTAATTCCTGCTTCGCGCACTGAACTTCAAACGGCTGCCATTTCTTCGTTACTCGTTCAAATGAAGCGTTCTTGGTGGCGTTGGAAAGCTAAGAGGATAAGATTTTATCTTCAATTGGAATCACCTGATTATATATTGTAGAACTTGAGATATGGCTCTCCAAAGTAGGCACCAGAAAGTTGAAGTTCTTCCTTGGTTGCTTAGCTCCCATTCTTCATTTTGCGCACCTCAAATAGCCTTTCACTTGGACGATTGACGCTTTACAATGCTTGTAAGGCCTATTCCAATTTACATCTTCTAAAAGAGTGTACTTGGGACAACTTTGGCTCGGTTTTCATCACTTTCGTGCTTATTCCTACAAAATAGCAAGAAAAGCACAAAGTAGCGTGTTCGGGGTATAAAGTGATATAAAATCACTTGTAAAACAAAGAAATGCGTGCCAAAAGGTACTAAAAAGTGTATATAAAATGCACGCATCAAAATTCCCCAAACCAAACCTTTGCTTGTCCTCAAGCAAACTAAATGCAGCTATGTAAAATAAATGCAACTACTATAAACCTAATGGAAAGGAGTACATTTTAGAGCTCGCTATAAGTCAAATGCTAACTAATTCAATGCAAGTGATCAATCACCAAAAAGCTAAATACGAAAGCAAACGAAGTTATGCATATCTTGAAAAACAACTTGGACAATTTGACTTTGCAAGACTTGTATATTCGGACTCTCCCGGGTCACTCTTCTCTCAACAAATCAAAGGGTGAGTATAATATGTGCACAAAGAGAAAGAAAATATAGACACTCACCTAGACTACGACCAACATAAACATGCACTGCAACTAATATGACAAAGGATTCTAGCTACCGTACACACGCATTTCAACCAATCAATGACTATCACATGCCGAATACTTGCAAAAGTTTGGATAAGTGAGGTAGTGGGTAGAAAAAGGCAAAACCAAATATGGGAAAGAGGAGGTAAAGCGTCAAGCTAGCTACCTAATCCAAACCAAAAGAACCGTCTTCTTATATCTCGATGAAACATAATGCCATGATTTGGCATACCACTCACTCAAACCAAATACCTCGAATTGGAAACACAACAAGATAGCTTATTAAGTACTCTCAAATTTCCAAAAGATATACATAAAGCACGGGAATACAAAAACGTTCTTTTTTTTTTTCTTTCTTTTTCTTTCTTTTTTCCTTTTTCTTCATTATTTTTTTTTCCCTTTTTTTATTCTCTTTCGATTTTCAGCTATCTTTCAATAAATTCAATCTGATCCAAAAATTCCCACTTCTCCAATCATCAACTCCATCATGAAAGCGAACCAAAACTGATGCAAATTCATAAATACCACAAAAACCGACACTAAACTAGCTTGACGCGAGGTAAGCTTAGATTTGGGTGTAGTTTATGGGTCAACTGGCAGTTTTTGGCTAAATGTGGAGTTTAAAATGGGTAAAACGAGAAAAGTGGAAAAATTGCAAGCATTCTCCAAACATGTGATACCAACCACAAACCTATGCATGCAAGCAATAAGAAATCAAGTGTCATATACATGCAATGCTATGAAATGCAGGGAGTAACTACTCTCAATCCTAGATGAACCGATTATGGATGTCACCAGTTATAAGCTCTAAACCTCATATTTTAAAGTAGATTGCCAAAACACAAGTCAAGTCTAATAGTCCAAGTAGAAATTTCAAGACAAAATTCAAGGTATGCTTTACAAGATTTTGCTAAATGGTGGTGAAAAATACAAGGAATAGCAACAATATGACTATAGAGCAAAATCATCAATAAATAACTCCAATCCGACTCGACTATATGCAAAAGTATACGTGATTTTTTTTTGATATAAACATGAAAATAAAGACATGAAATAGGCGTGAATGCATGCAAAATAAAAATGCAGACGCAAAAGGATGCATTACCCTCCCCAAACTAAAACGGACAATGTCCTCATTGGCTACAGCATACAACAGCACAGAAGAAGAAAGGGGGCCCACATCCTAATACATGTTTCTAAGGGAACTTGTATAACAGGAAAGCTAAATGCAAAAGATGGAAAAAGGAAATAGGAAATAGGAACTCAGAAAATGCGCGCTTCCCCAAACCAGAAGCTGATACAGGCTACATTTCACACGATCGAGTAAAATGGTACTACTCGATCGAGTGATTGCTCCTCGAATTTCTTTCGATCGAGTAAATTTGAACTGAAATTCACTCGATCGAGTTATGCTTCGTCTTTGATCAGCTCTCTTTACTTCTTTATTCTTTTACTCTTTCGTATGCATCGTGTTCCTGCAAAAAACACCAACTACATGCAACGATGCAACTACGAAAACTTAAAAATTGTCTGGGTTTACTAGTTGTCCAACTACGGATAAAAGTAGATTGTCTAAAACGCAAAATGAAGAAGTAGTCTAAGTCGAAAAATTCAATTGTCTATTAAACTTCGCACGGGGTTGCAAACCCGGCTTTTATTAGAACAAGTTTAAAATCCTGTAACTAGGCTTCTGACTGAATGCACTAACTTCAGCGGTCATTAGATTCACCACTAGCCTCCACAGTACAGAAACAGAAGAGCAACGGCGCATCACAGCATTGACCACACTATTTCCGACCCTCCATCGCAGCTTCGTCTTGGGTGGAACATAGTCTTCAAATCCTCCTCTAGGGTCTACTAATCTGTCCAGACATGTATAAGAGGAAACAAAGCGATGTTCCTCCATTTTGCTCTCAGATTGGGGCGGAGGTATCAAAATAACAGCAGAAAATGATTTGACGGAATGGGTAAAAGAAATTCTATAAAAAACAACAAGAGGAATAGCATTACCGTTTATCGAATAGGTGCGATCTGCGTTTACCTTCTTATTATCACCCAAAACAGTTTTGGGTGATTAATCATTGATCACGACAATCACTGTACTCGATGGAGCTTGGATATCACTCGATCGAATAACTTCCTGGTCAACAGCAGTCGATCGAACACTTTCCTCATCAGCATCACTCGATCGAACAATCACCTCATTCGATCGAGTATTTTCCTTGCCCAAACCACTCGATCGAGCAGATTCACCTGTACCTAGCATGTTCGATTGAAAAGTGCTAATGCCTCCATCTTCTATGCTCTCATTTACTTCCATGACGTCAAAGAGGGGATTTGGCATCATCTCGATGTTGATTATGTCCTCAAACAGAGGATTCTCAAAGCAAGAATCCCACGAGAAATCCTGTTCTTCATTTTCAATGTTGACATAGTGAGGTAGGGTATTATACAGGAAGTCATCATCTTCGTCATCAATACTCAGCAATGGAGCAATAGGTGCAACTTGATCTACCAAATCATTCGTGGAACAATCCGAAGCTAATTGAGAGACTCCAAACCCAAGTCGCTTAATTGAAGCTTCATTTTCCCGAATTTGAGTTGCCAAGGTTTCGATCAAAGGCTTCAGCTCGCTAATGTCCGGGTTTCCTTCCTACACAAAATCTTTTCCCTTTGATGAAGTACTCGATCGAGCATTTCCAACCATAATATCACTCGATCGAGTGATCCTGTTCTCTTCATTAATCAATCGAGTAAGTGGTACATCTCGATCGAGAACATTTTTGTCAACTTCCCTCGATCGAGTGATTGGTGCAACTCGATCGAGGTCCTCCTCAGCAATATCACTCGATCGAGAGTTTGAAGTACCTCGATAGAGTGATCGTCCACCATTTTCCCTCGATCGAATTGAATGATTCACTCGATCGAGTCTTTCCTCTCGTACAACAACAGGAACCTAAGGACTAGTGTTTTCGCGGCTTGCATCAGCGGGTAAAGCTCGTTAAATGAGGTTCTTTGCTTATACCTCTTATAAGCAAGAACTCTCTCGTTTACATCCAAACAATAAGTAGGTAGATGACCCGCTTCACCACACCTTTCGCAAAATGCCTCTTGTTGCCTCGTAGAAAAGAACATAGGTGAACCCTCCCGAAGCATTCTTAATAAAACATGTAGGGCCTATCAAAACAGCACTAGGGGAGAAGATAAGAACGGTCGTAAGGAATTAAAAATTCCTTAAGACTAACACAAACTAAACAACCTAATAACGCAAATAAAGTGATTGCCTCCCCGGCAACGGCGCCAAAATTTGATACCGTCGTTTAGTACCAAAAATAAATACCTAAGTCAACTAACAAGGTAGCTAGCGGAAGTAGGGTCGATCTCCACAGGGAGGTAACATCTATATGCGTTCTTAGTTGTTCAGTCACAAAAAGGGGGGGGGGGGGGGGGTTGTTGTTGAAATTATAAGTAAGACAGATTAAAAAGAACTAAAACAAAGATAACAAAAAGGAGTTTTAAACAATAAAAAGGGGAATATGTCAGGATTCAGGTTGTCGCGGTAATACGTGTCACATAATGATTAGGTCAGTCGCAAAAATAAACGAAGTGGGAACGATTAATGTCCTTTCGGTCTGAAATCACCCTGGACTCCCCAATCAATCTTTCTATCTTAGATAGGTTACATAAATCAACCAAAACAAGCTTACCCACCAATCTCTCGGTCCAAGTAAGGTTTTACTAGGTAAACTAGTCTCCTGCGTGCACTCATTCGACAAGGTTCATAATTATATTGTTTATGGGTGAACTTCGTCGCAAAGACGACTAACATGCAAATCCTACGACATAACTACCGCGAGTTCCTTCATCCTAACATATTATAGAAATTAGCTACACATGGCTTGGGATTCTAGACTAACCATTGAGATGCGAGAGAAATAAGACATAATAAAAAGGTCTAATAAACTAAAATTAACGGAGGAGGAATAACAAAAATAACAAAAGAACAAGAATTAAATTAAAAGGAAGAAAAGAGATTACAAAAATTCCGAGTATAAGGCGAGAAGAATGAGGAAGAAAAGCTATCCCGAAAGTTATAGTGACAAGCACTAAGAGAGAGATGAAGAGTGGTGTGTAGTGTGAGATGATATTTTTACCTTAACCTCATCTATTTTTATAAGAGAGATTAGGTTAAGTCAAAATCTAACCTAAAAAAAAAGGAAGCACGGAAACCAAAGCCCATTAGTGATTTACTCGATCGAGCTTCAAACCCGCTCGATCGAGTAGATTAAGGACCAAAAGTACTCGATCGAGTGATTTAGGACTCAATCAAATGGATTTCATATCAAAACCCCTCGATCGAATGGATTACAGATCAAAACCCCTCGATCGAATGGATTACAGACTCGATCGAGGACTTCTCAGCGAGTAATTCCTGCTTCGCGCACTGAACTTCAAACGGCTGCCATTTCTTCGTTACTAGTTCAAATGAAGCGTTCTTGGTGGCGTTGGAAAGCTAAGAGGATAAAATTTTATCTCCAATTGGAAACACCTGATTATAGGTTGTATAACTCGAGATATGGCTCTCCAAAGTAGGCACCAGAAAGTTGAAGTTCTTCCTTGGTTGCTTAGCTACCATTCTTCATTTTGCGCACCTCAAGTAGCCTTTCACTTGGACGATTGACGCTTTCCAATGCTTGTAAGGCCTATTCCAATTTCCATCTTCTAAAAGAGTGTACTTGGGACAACTTTGGCTCGGTTTTCATCACTTTCGCGCTTATTCCTACAAAATAACAAGAAAAGCACAAAGTAGCGTGTTGGGGGTATAAAGTGATATAAAATCACTTGTAAAACATAGAAATGCGTGCCAAAAGGTACTCAAAAGTGTATATAAAATGCCCGCATCAACAGGCTCTGTGTGGTAGGTGCTCCTTCTGGAGGCGGTGTCTTCTTCTAACCTCATTGTTTCAACCGCCTGGGCTTGTACATCAGCAAAGGCAGCGCACGGATGCATTGTCAACTGCGTGTACATGTTTGAATCGTGATATATCCCCCTGCGAAAGGCTTCAATGGCGGTGGGAACATCACAATTGGGAATGGCAACCTTTTCCTTGTTGAATCTGGTGAGGTACTCCCGAGTTGTCTCCTCGAATCCCTAGACAATTCTGTAAAGATCACTGGTCTGCTTCTCTGGTTTCATGCTACTGGCGAACTGTTGATTAAAGGCATTAACCAGATCTGCAAATGAGGATATGCTGCGGTTGGGCAATCCTACGAACCAGTGCAGGGCTGCTCTTGAGAAGGTTGATCCAAATCCCTTGCACATGCAGGCCTCCTTGAGTGCTCCAGTTGCGGTCACCACCATCATTTTCTGCTTGTATTGATTGATGTGGTCCAAGGGTCTGCCGTCCCATCGTATAGTGTCATGGATGGTGGCACGAATCCCTTGGGCACATTGATGAGGGCAATGTTGTCAATGAAGGGCGAATCTGCATAACTATCTCGGGAGGCCTTCTCCAAGGGCCTTGGCATGCCGGGTATTTTGGTGATCATATCCTTCAGCTCCTGGTAGCGCTGGTCTGATAGACTGTCTGCTCCTGAGAATGGGTTATCAGGACGAGAAAAGAAGCCAGGAAGGGCTCCCTCCAAGGTCCTGAGGACGGCTGGCTGGCAGGTGGGTTGGTTACTGTGGACGGATTAAAACCTGGCCCTAGTTGCCAGCCGACTGCTGACTGCGCCAGTGCTCCTCCTGGCCATCCTCCGGCGCTGAACTGGCTCACGGGTGCAGGCCTTGCAGGGGTTTCTGGCGTCCATCCAACTGAAGGCTGGGGCGGTGTACTTGTAAAAGTCAGGGGATCAGTCCCGGGAGGAAAACAAGGTGTATGATTACCTTTAGGGTGAACTGGATTGGGTTGCAGTGCTCTGAACACTAACGCATCCAGATCCAGTATTTCTGAGCCGCTGCTCGGAGCTGTGACCCCTAGATCCTTTCTGGTGACAATCTCCTGAGGAATCGACCGATTCAACCCTCTACTCCCGAAGGGGCTGAGGGTCTGACCAGGACCCGGCTTGAGCAATCTGGGTGGCAGAACAGGGTGGGCGACTGCAGCGATCTTCTCTCTCAGGTCGAGGTTGTCTTTCTTCAGGCCTTCTATGACTTCCTTTAAAGCACTCATCCCTTGGACCACCACCTGCATCGGATCTGGGCTGGAAACCTTCTGCGGTTGACTTACTCCTGGCATCTGGGGCTCATAACCTCCACTGGGGCTACTTTCCCTACTCTGCTTTGCAAGAGCAACAGCAGGGGCTGGTTTGGGATTTGAGCGGATATGTTGGACGGGGCTGCAGTCTGACTTACGGTGGAGGGTGGTCCTGCGAGGCCAACTGACACAGCAGGGTTGCTCCCGCTGGAAAGGGTTGGAATGCTCTAAGAGCTAGAGGGATTAGCCTTGGTCCCAGATATGATTTCATGACGAGATGATGATTTCGAGTATTGGAATGCTCACTATGCCCCACGGTGGGCGCCAAATTTTTTTGGTAAAAATTCTACCCGATCAAGTTATTGTGATGCAGGTCAAAGTCTCAACCAATAAACGAATACGAGAGACAAATGAAAGATAAAGCAAAAATGACACGAAGGATTTTGATGAGGCGGAAAAATCCTAACGAGGGAAACAACCGCGGGGGGAACGGAATCCCACCAAGTTTTCACTAATTTTGAGGATAATCATTGTTTTGGACGTAGTACAAATGATAACATGCGTAAGTAAAAATTGCGAAAAAGTGAATGCCCTAGTAAATTTCCTAAGCTGCTCTTATATAGTCTCGGAGTCCTGGCCAGCTGCTCCTGGTCCTGCTCCTAGAATATAGGAGTTGGTAAAGGAAATGATGCCTTAGGGTTTTGACTTCTGGATTCCCTTCAACGGCTCTTTCTTGCTGTCATGGACTGCTTCTTTTCTTGGGCTATGCACGCCTTTTTGGGCCCAATAGCATGGTGTTAGTTTTTGGGCTAAACAGAAGTGATGGGCATGCATTGGCTCTTGTTGCCTTGGTGAGGCCGGCCATCACATGAGATAAGGAGCTTGTGTTGCTCCTTATATAACACATAACATACTACATGCAAAGCTAGTCTTGATGTTGGATGCTTTCTTATTTTTCATACTACAACATCTCATTCTCCTCTTTTTCTTTAGAAAATAGTTTTCTAGTGAAGATAATTATTTCCATACTAAAAATATTATTGTAATATTATTAATAATTTGTAGTATACTAATTTCAATTTTCTAGTAACAAAATTGATTTGAGTGTTGAGATTGGGTCCTTGATAAGAGCTTTTGGAGACGGTTTCACAATAAATCGTTGCTGAGGGTATTTCGGTTTTTGAAGACACATTAATAAGTTATTATTGAGTATAAACCTTCTAAAACCAATGTAAGGACATTCATCTATCTTATGTAATCATCATGCATGCTTAAGATCTAGTTAAGTTTTAATGACGAAACTTAAACAAACTAAACTCATATGAGATATGAGCTTATAATCTGAAATATGATTTCTAACAAGTGGTATCAGAGCATTACGGTTGTTGCATGCATGATTGGATTCATGTTCGTGTTAATGAGATTAACACATTCATTTCGAAATTTTTTGTGTTTTATTATGATAAATCACGAAATAATTTTTCATGTTAAAGTTTCTGATCCTAAAATGGTTTTAGGACATAAAAATAATTTTATGGATTTTTATTGTTCATTTTATATTTATTTGTATATTTTTGAAGTTTAAATCGGTTTTAAACATCAATTAATGGGAAAAATAGTTAAACTTTGTTTCAGGCCGATTTTTTTGATATGTTCTCACATGCATATTTTATATGTTTTATAAAAATTTTCGTAACAAATTAAGTTATTATTCATGGATTATGAATTTTATGAGATAAAATGTCATAATATGAGTAAAAATGAGTATAAAAGGTTTTATTTCGAATCTGACCTTGAAAATTTTATGAGATGTTACATGCAATATATACAGTACCTGCAAAAATTTTCAGATTTTTCGGACTAATTTTGCTTGATTAATGATTTTTAGAGTAAACATCGTATTAATAGTGATTAAATTCGAATTTAATAGTTAAAGTTGGAATTTTGAATTTTGCCATAAAATTTTTACACAATGTCACATGCAATATTTAAAGAATGTATGTAAATTTTGAGAATTTTAGCCTCTTGCGATGCATGATTTATGATTTTAATGGTTAAAATCGACTAAATGGTGACTAATTGTGTTAAAAATAGTTAATCTTAAAATTATGGCATAAAATTTTACCCATAGATGTCTTATATGATAGGTACATCAGATCCAAAAGTTGGATATCAAAAAGTTTTTGGTTTTATGATTAATTTTTATGAGATAATTGTTAATAATTGTAATTTTGAATCATGAAAATTAAAAATTCGAGTTTGGCCTGAAATTTTTGGTCATTTACAGATTCTAAAAGTATTTTAGGTTAACTAAAAATTTATAGAAATTTTATTGCAAGTTTTTATAATTAAATTGGATTTTTAGACATAAAAACGTATATTTTTTGATTTATTTGAGAAATAAATTATTTATTTTGCATGAGGCCATTTTATTAAGTTCTAAAATTTTAGAAATTTCCAGAATTTTCAAAAATTTAAATTTTGAATTTTCCAATTTTTATTGACTCATTTGGCCATTTTCCTTTATTTTTCCGCAAATACGAATAATTTACGAACAATAAAGCAAAATCGAGTTGAATCATGATCAAAATTAGTGGGGACTATATTTTGATGCCTAAATTGTGTTAGGATGATTAACTTGGACATAAATGAGATTTATGTAATTTTTGTGATTTTAAAAGTTAAAATCACGCATATCCGTAAAAACCGTTAACAAATATGAGATATTTGCTCAAGTAAGGCGATTTGGCATTAAAAATTGGCATGTGCATACATATTTTAATATTGAATTTTATTTAATATGAATGTCATATTTGGATTGTTTTATATAATTTGGAATTATGTAATTTTTCTTAGTATGGCCTTAGTTTTTAATCAATATTACCCGTAATGTAAGGGAATATTGATTCGGTTGTAATTTATGTGATCTCGAATCACGGGTTTGTAATTTAATAGATTTAAATTTAAGTTTTACAATAGAATATTTGTATTATTTTATTGTAATTCCGAAGATTCCAAAAGACGGTGTCATACGGAAAGGAGTTCCGTCAGGACGGTGTTTTCTTGGATGGCGTGCTTTTGAAGTTCAAGGGACCAAGGAGTTGGTTTCCGAATTTGTAATAGTTAATAAGATTTTCTATTTATTAGGAAGGCCATACTAGGATTTTATTGCTTTATTTGTTTTAATTTGTTTTATTTATATGTTTGCATGCATAGCAAAATCGCCATAAACATGCATATTAGAATAATCGTTAAATTAAAAACGTCCGTGTCAATTATATTTATCGAGTTCACCAATTTAATTCACGTAAAAGGCGATGGATAATAAATTGACAAGACCTCTATTTTTAAAAACAATTGAGATTAGTCTTACCAAACAGTAGAACCCATGAAATTCTATTTCGTGGGGTGGTACTAGTCCAGTGGGCAGTACGAACCCCATTACGTAGGATAAGTGGGGCGATGAGGTGGATTCAGTCCAGTGGGCGGATCGCATCTCGATGCAATCGAAATTTGGTTTGTACTCAACGGAAGTTTAGTGGACCAGTGGTCTATGTGTTTCGGGCTAAGAGGAATAAATAATGATTTTTCATCGACCAAGAGTTCTAGGGTAGAACCGGTTAAATTTAACCCACCAAACCATATCATTGAGTCGGAGTTCCAGTGGTTCACGATTTTGGTGGTATAGGGTTTGGGTCTTGGAATCATTTATAAAATTGGATAGAGGTCATTTTATAGATGTCTTAACTTGATTAAAATGTTTACAAGTTAATTAAAAATGATAAGTGTTTAATATCTTGAATGTTCAAATTTTGTAGTTAAGTCTTCGAATCATAATCAAACATTTCAACTTCCACAACTCTGAACACCGTAACACATACTTCATGGCTACGATCCTTTATGGATCGTTGCAAACTTGAAAAGAATGGGGAAATTTTACCGATTAGGATGCCCAACTTATGTTGGCCGTAGAAGGTGATGGTAAAACTCAATACCTCATCGAGGAATCACCTGCCAAACTTGATGCTGGTGCCAATGTCGCAACTAGGCGGGCCTATGAGACCTACCATACATAAGGAGTCTGCGGCGATCAAAAATGTGTTGATCTTCTCTATGGAGCCAGAGTTTCAAAGGATCGAGTGCCATCAAACTTGGTACTGCCTATGAAATCTACTCCAAGCTTGTGACAATGTTCTCGAAGGCTTCGAGAATGGTCCAATATGAGGCGGCATCAGCTTTCTTTGATCTCAATCTGAAGGAGGGCCAAAAAGTTAGCCCTCATGTGCCAAAGCTTATGGAGCATGTTGAGACTCTTAGATTGAATCAAGTTGAAATTCCTAAAGAACTAGAGATTGACAGAATCCTCCACTCCTTTTCTAAGGTAAAAACTTATGTTCAATTCAGGGTGAACTTTAACATGAGAAACCAAGAGACAACCCTTGATGAGTTGCACAATATGTTTGTGCAAGCTGAAAGGGATATGGGCCTGAATGTTAGTGTCCCTAAGGATGTGCTCAATGTTAACACAAAGAGCAAGGGGAAGTTTAAGAAGAAGAGCAAGGTAGGTAGGAAGCAAAGTTCCAACAATGCCAAGAAGGTGGCTTCCAAAGCAAGCACCTCAAATCCCAAGAAAAGCTCCCTTCAAGGAGTCAAATGCTTTTATTGCAACGGTAAAGGGCACTGGAAGAGGAATTGTTCCAAGTATCTCAGCGATCTCAAAGCTGGGAAGATTCTTCCAATTGGTATAATGATTATCCCTATTTTATGTTTATCTCAACTTTAGTATAATGATACAAGTTGTGATATGAATGCTCTTCTTATTTGAATTAGGGCATGAGAGCAAGGATAAGAGGAAGGAAAAACAAGCTTGAAAGATCAAAAGGGAACTAAAGGTAGCTCCCTAGGAGATGATCAAGAAGCTTAGTTTCTCGCTTATTTTGCTCATAATTTGAAGTGTTGTTAATTTAGAGCTTTTAAAACCATGTTGAATTCCTTGTTGGACAAGGAAAGTTGGTCCTTGAACAACTGTTGTACGTTGGATATTATGGTGGCTTGGTTTTCAACCCAAGTCACTATCGATTTTTATATAATGTTCTTAATTAATCGTTTAAACACTTGCAAATAACAAACATAAAATGAATTGATTATCATATTTTCAATCATAAATAAATTGAGTTTAGAACTCAAAACTTATTAGCCACCCAAACTATCAAACAAATTGTTGAATATTTTTCCGATTTATCTCATAAAAGGTCACTAATAAGATTATATGACACACACATTCCGACATCAAAGTCATTGCTTGTGGCTTAGTGACTATCTTTGGTAATAATATGAGATTATTATTACAAAAATAGAGTGTGAGAAATTTTAAAAGCCACAATAGCAAATGATTTTGAAAAACACAATAGATATGATCTATTGAAGAATAGTAGTGTAATACCACCATTTATTTAAGGGCCTGTACTAGGACTCCTCAGATAAATAAAGGTGTTACCATCTCGGTTTACCGAGGCAGTAGATACAAAGGAAAGATAAACAGTACTTTAATCAAGATTAAACTCATAACATGTTCTTACAACTGTATCCGAAAGTCTTAACAAAATAAGGAAAGTACAACTCTTGCTAAACTGACTAATGTGATCTAGACTCTAGTCTGGTCCGGATCCAAGCTCTTTCTCCCATAGCTTCCCCTTAGCCTCAGCCACCTGTCAATCTGCTCCCCAATAAATTGGTTCATCACAGGTGTCACACGAATACACAGGGTCAACCACGAGGTTGAGTAGGGAAAAAGAAATAATTATACCAACAATATAATATAACTCCGCACCGATCCATCGCCAAATAACTCCGCACCGATCCAACACCATATAAACTCCGCACCGATCCAACACCATATAAACTCCGCACCGATCCAACTGTGGGGAATAAAGCATGTATTCACCCTAAACTTGCAGGATTATAATGAAAAATACAGTTGTGTTTATAGTCATAAGATTAAAAAGGATAAGAAAAGAAGTACAACCTTTAGTCCTTGTGCGAAAGGCCTAAGAACAGGAATTAACACAAATTCCCTCCTATAACTTGCACCCAAGACTTAGAATGAGACGTGGCCGCGTGTGCTAGAAATCCTCTCCAACTGCCTTGCAATATTGGGAGAGCTATTTAGGTTTTAGATGTGAGATCTGAGGTTTTGGGAGAAGAAAGCTCTCAAAACCCTAATTTTTCCTTGAGATTTGTTTAAACAGTGAAACAAGAGTCCCTGACATAAGGAGAGTCCTCCTCCTTATGTAGCTCTTTTGGCCGAAATTTCCAATAGGGTACGAGTGGGCTTTCCACTCTTACCTTATTCTAATTTGTGATTCGACCCATTTAGCTAAACTTTATTCGCGGGTTTTGTTTATAAATCGTATGCATGTTATCAGATATTAATGCAGTCGATGTATTAATAATGGTCTGATAAAATTACGATATTGTAAAATTACCCAAATTAATATAACTGTTTATATTAATACGCGAATACAATATTTAATTAAATATAACCGTTTATATTTAATTTTACGAATTAATCATGCAATCCGTATTTAGCTAAAATTATTTAATCCGTATTAAATAATAATCTCAACATCTTATTGACTAATTTAATAGTCAATACCTCTGACTAACTGTTTAGTCATATCCGGCATAAATGTGATTGTATTTTCATACCTTTACATCTCTCAAACGTGTCCTATAGGTGTGACGTATAGGGACCAGTTGATCACCGCCATCCGTATGACAATAACGTCAAACTTATCTAGCAAGCCAACCGTTATTGATAAACGTGGATCAACTGGTAATAATACAAAAGTATGCCCTTGTGATCCTTAAAGAGATTAAATAAGTCATTGTACTTAATTGTCAAGGACACCAGCCCCAACAATCTCCCACTTGTCCGTACAAGGGTATGTGCAATGACATTATCACACTACATGTGGAGGACACAAGCTCCAACAAACTCCCACTTGTCCGTACAAGTGTAGGTGCGATAACCGAATCTCATATCCTTTTAAAATTTCTCCCACTCAATGTAAGACAATTTGCAAATCCGCATTCGCAAAGGTCGTATCTCACAAGCGATCTGTATCAAGAGTGGTTTCCCCGACTAGAGAGTAACTCAACTGATAAAACGAATCTGTATTCGAGCATGGCCATGCATTTCAGTTACTACTCCTCGAGTGGCCCTGAGAAATGATAAAATCCTGATAAGGGTTTGGATATTTCCCTCAACTCGAATCCTGCCGATATCGCCCAGCATGAAATAACCCAGAAAAAATCCTCTTGGCCCCTGTTACGGTGACCGTGGGAAAGAAACCAAAGTTACCCAAAATCTGTCTTAATCTCAAGAGACAGTTGAAGGTCAAAAGACTCGACTCTAAGGAACACTATGGAGGTCCTATCCACGACCAGGCACCCAATGTTATAAAACATTTAGGACTCCATAACGTTGTCACGGGGTGTCCTACGAGATATCCGTATAACTCGCCTTTGTGATTGGTCAGTCATCCACGTGACTTATGGCTCGTTGAACCCACCATCAACCAACGTCACAAAATGATTACCTGAGTTATCAGCTCAAGTGGGTAATCAAGGACCAAAACGATGTAATGTTAATCAGTTCACTTTGTGGTGTTCAAAATTGGCGTACAATTCCACATGAAAAACAAAACATTTTATATCATAACAATAAGGTTGAATAGAGTACACGAGAAAATGAATTATTACATGAATTCATAAAAGAGTACTACAACTTAGGAACACATCCAATTCCCATGGAATGAATGTGCCCTTCATGCTTATCACGTGGTAATGCTTTTGTGAGAGGATCAGCTATGTTGTCATCCGTAGCGATCTTATCAATGAAAATCTCCTTTTGCTCCACGTAATCTCTAATTAGATGAGCTTTCCGTTGTACATGCCTAGCCTTGTTGCTAGACTTATGCTCCTTAGCTTGGAAGATGGCACCTTTATTATCACAATAAACGGTGATTGGGTCATTCGAACTAGGCACTACTGATAGTCCTTGTAAGAATTGACGCATCCATATTGCTTCCTTAGCTGCTTCTGAGGCGGCATAGTACTCGGACTCAGTCGTAGAATCTGCTGTAACACTCTGTTTAGAACTTTTCCAGCTGACAGCAGCACCATTAAGAGTTCGAGTCATCTCGATCCTTTTGGAAGCTAGCATCTGCGTAACCCGTGGCGCAGAGCGTTGAGTCGCCTCCATAAGTCAATCCCCAATCTTTAGTCCTCCGTCGGTACTTAAGAATGTTTTTCACGGCCATCCAGTGTTGTTCACCTGGATGAGCTTGGAATCGACTAGTCATACTCAATGCATATGCAACGTCTGGACGTGTGCATATCATGGCATACATGATCGATCCTATTGCCGAAGCATAAGGAATCCGACTCATGCGCTCTTTCTCTTCCAATGACTTAGCTTCTTGAGTCTTGCTCAAGTGAAGCCCAGGAGTCATAGGAAGGAACCCCTTCTTGGAGTTCGTCATGCTGAATCTCTCTAGAATCTTATCTATATAAGACTCCTGACTGAGAGACAACATCCGTCGTGATCTATCCCTGTAGATACGGATGCCCAAAATTCTTTGTGCCTCTCCCAGATCTTTCATCTGGAAATGGTTTCTCAACCATGCTTTAACCGAAGATAAGAGAGGTATGTCATTTCCAATCAAGAGTATGTCATCGACATACAGTACTAGGAATACAATCTTGCTCCCACTCGACTTGATATAGAGACATGGCTCCTCGACTGATCGAATGAATCCATTCTCTTTTATCACTTGGTCGAAGCGATGATTCCAACTCCGTGATGCTTGCTTAAGTCCATAGATGGAACGCTTAAGCTTGCAAACTTTCTTAGGATGTGCTGGATCGATAAAACCCTCGGGTTGTACCATGTACAACTCTTCCTCCAAATAACCGTTTAAGAAGGCGGTTTTAACGTCCATTTGCCATACTTCATAATCATGAAATGCGGCGATCGCTAAGATAATCCGAATGGAACGTAGCATGACTACGGGTACAAAGATCTCATCATAGTGCAAGCCTGGCACTTGAGTGAAACCTTTAGCAACTAGTCTAGCCTTGTGGATATCTTGTTGTCCTTCCACGGCATGCTTTATCTTGTAAAGCCATTTGCATTGAAAGGGACGTACCTTTGCAGGTAGATCCACAAGATTCCACACGTTGTTCTCATACATGGAGTCCATCTCGGATTGCATGGCTTCTAGCCATAGCTTTGAGTCAGAACTAGTCATGGCACCTTTATAGGTTGTGGGTTCATTACCCTCTAGGAGTAAGACGTCATCTGTATCATGTTCCTCGACCATACCAATGTATCTGTCCGGAGGAATAGAGACTCTTCCCGACCTCCTAGGTTCCTCAGGAATATCTACCGCAGCCTCGGTTGAAGGAACTGTTTCCTCCAATGGTTGTTCGGCAGTTGGTTCTTGAACCTCCGATAACTCGAAGGTTCTATTACTCGACTTGTTCTCGAGAAATTCTTTCTCTAAGAACGTCGCACTAGCCGCAACAAAAACACGTTGTTCGGTTGGCGAGTAGAAGTAATGACCAAAAGTTCCCTTTGGATAACCTATAAAGTATGTCTTGACCGATCGCGGGCCGAGCTTATCCTCGTGTCTCCACTTGACATAAGCCTCGCAGCCCCAAACCCGAATAAAGGACAAGTTAGGGACCGTTCCCTTCCATAATTCGTATGGAGTCTTGTCAACAACTTTAGACGGACTTCGGTTAAGTATTAGAGCGGCCGACAAAAGAGCATAGCCCCACAATGAATCAGGCACAACGGTGTGACTCATCATGGATCGAACCATATCAAGTAAAGTCCGATTTCTCCGTTCGGACACACCATTTAATTGTGGTGTTCCAGGTGGAGTTAACTGTAGCACGATGCCACAGTCTTTAAGGTGTTGATCAAACTCGTGTGAAAGATACTCACCACCACGATCAGAACGTAGTGCTTTAATCTTTCTACCCAGCTGGTTCTGTACCCGATTCTGGTATTCTTTGAACTTGTCAAAGGATTCACTTTTGTGCTTCATTAAGTAGACATAGCCATATCTACTCAAATCATCCGTGAAAGTGATGAAATACCTATAGCCTTCTCGTGCGTTGATCGACATAGGGCCACATACGTCTGTATGTATGAGTCCTAATAGGTCGGCAGCGCGCATTCCAACACCTTTGAAGGAAATACGAGTCATCTTGCCGATGAGACATGATTCACACGTGCCATATGATTCGAAATCAAAGGGCGAGATAGCTCCGTTCTGTATGAGCTGTTTTACGCGTTTCTCATTTATGTGTCCCATACGACAATGCCATAAGTAAGTTTGATCTTTGTCACCTACCTTTAACCTTTTATTATTCACATGTAATATCTCGGTGGTTTGATCTAAAACATAAATTCTATTCATGGAAACTGCCTTGCCATAAATCATATTGTGTAAGGAGAAAATACAGCTATTATTCTCTATTACAAATGAAAAGCCGAGTTTGTCAAGCGGAGAAACTGAAATAATGTTTTTGGATAAACTAGGAACATAATAACAGTTATATAAAAATAACTCGAATCCACTTGGAAGCTGGATCACGTATGTTCCCTTCGAGACTGCAGCAACACGTGCTCCATTCCCGACACGCAGGTCCACCTCACCCTTGATTAGGGGTTCTTGGTTTCGGAGGCCCTGCACATGATTACATAGATGAGAACCACAACCAGTATCAAGTACCCAAGTTCCGCAACTTGCGTGGTTAATCTCAATCATGTGAATAAAAGAAGAAGAAGACATACCAACAGGAGAAACGCGGCCTGCCTTAATGTCCTCGCGATACACGGGGCATGAGCGCCTCCAATGCCCAGTCTTGTGGCAATGGTGACATTCCATGCTAGTATCCTTGCTCTTTGTTTTGCCCTGTGAGTTGCTTGACTCACCTGGCCCACTCTTAGTAAATCCTGACTTCTTAAACTTGGGCTTGCCTACTGTTAGGTCGCCCTGAGCTTTAGCTTTACCTTTACCCTTACCCTTACTGGAGATCATGAGAACATCTTGCTTCATGCTCCCACTCATTTTCAGATCCTTCTCAGTCTGTACGAGAAGGGAGTGGAGCTCATGAGGAGTCTTGTTCATGTCGTTCATGTAGTAGTTGGCCCTAAAGAGGGCGAACCCATCATGAAGCGAATGAAGCATACGATCAACGATTATGTTCTCACTGATCTTGCAGTTAAGGGTCTCCAGTTTCTCGATATTCTCAATCATGTTGAGAATATGTGGGCTAACAGCTTGGCCCTTCTGGAGTTTTGCCTCAAAGAAGCGACAGGTATGCTCATAAGAAACGATTCTCGGAGCTTTGGAGAATTCGTTAGAGAGCGTGGTGAAAATCTTGTTTGCACCATGGGATATGAAGCGTCTTTGCAAATTTGATTCCATTGCATAGATGAGTACGTTCTTTATCGCACCTGCTTCCATGACGAAGTCGCTATGAGCGCGAACTTCGTTGGCTCTAGCTCCAGTTCCTGGGTGTGCCGGAATGGGCTCAGTTAAATACTTAAGCTTTCCGTCAGCAATGGCAGCATTCCGTAGTGCTGCCTCCCAGTCAGAGAAGTTTGACCCATCATTCCTCAGTCTTGTGGACTGATTCATGGAGTCCATGAAGGCCTTTAGCCAGGATTCACGTGCTAGCTTGGCACTTGGCATTGGGTCTTCACCAGCCATTTAGTTATACAGCAGTTTAATTGAACGTGTTCTAGACTGAAAAAGAAGATGAAACAAAACCATATAAGCAACTTATTGTTGTGATTTAAGTCTATATTAAATTGAATTTAAACTCGTAGACTCATGCATTTATATAATTGATCTCCCTCAAGAATTATATAAATGATCCCAAGACTCAATTTCCGTATATTGATAAGCCCACAGTTTGGCTAATTCCACCGTTGGAACTCTTGGTCGATAGATTTCCGTAAATCCTATCTATTAGTCCATCTCAGTCACTGGATATTATCGAGTGACCATGATGTTGAGATAAAATAAATCATCTGTTCCCACTTAACCGACGTAGAAGGGGTCATATTATGCCTACCGACGAAGAAGGGATTCATGGGAGGCTGATTTATAAAGACTAGTCTCAATTTTTGGTTATACGAGGAAGACCCCATCAACTTTTATTTATTCATATTAAGTGAACTAATATCTAGCAAATGCGTGAATGAATTAAATAAAGTGATGGCTTTGCAATTGACATGTGACATCTGTATTGTCACAGAAAACTAACGCGTAACCTCTACATGAGTCAGTTTTCAGGCATGATATAGGTGGTTTGGTTTTAGGCGGAATATGATGCAAGCTATTATCGATGAAAGCATAAAATGAAAGCAATAAACGTAAATAAAAAGTCCTAGTGTGGCCTATCCTACCAAAATAAACATAAAACAACTTGGAATCCACCGTTGGACCCTAGAAGCTTGTCTTGATGTTCCATCTTGGTCCTTGCAGCGGGAGTGAGCATCCGGTCTCCGTCTTGTCTTTGGTCTTCACAAAATTACTAATTTAAATTACAAAAGTAATCCTAGATACATTCTAATTTAAATACAAAAGTAATTACATGGCAAAAACCCAAAACGGAGATTCAAGATCTCAAAATTACAAGCAAGACTGTGTCCCATCATTACGGTGACACAATCTTCTAAGGCCACACTAAGTTACAACCGTTTGCAAAATTAAATACGTTATTGAAAGCATTCATTAGACATTCAACAAGACGATAAATAAAATGCATCAACTAAATTAAAATTCATACATGACATAATACTGTTATTATGATTAACAAATTTTTACCAAACCACCTTTTAGGATTAAAATTATGTGATTATACCGTTTTAACCACTTTAATTTTAATAAGTTTATAATCCTATTATTTTAAACCGTTTTAAAATAATATGTATCAAACGAGGGTGAACCGTTTCACAAAATTAATAATATACTATTTCCGTATATAGTATATTACTAAAGGCCATGTGAAAATAAAACATGTTATTTTCGGAAAATAAAAAAAAACGAGTCTGTTACAGGGGTGGTCTACCGACCCAGAAAACAGGTCTACCGACCACCTGACGAAAAAATAAGTATTTTTTTTTTTTTTTTTTTTTTTTTTTTAAAGCAGAATGGTCGACCGACCCGAAAAAACAGGTCGACCGACCACAAAACACGAAACCGAGTTTCTGAACACGATTTCTCACAAAAGATAAACTGTCGAAACTGAAAAACACGCAGGAGGCGGTCGACCGACCGCAACGGGGGGTCGATCGACCGACTTAGCGGCAGAAGACGATTTTTCAGGTTTTAAAACTTACGAAAAACACAAAGGTAAAATTTTCATGGCCTGGCTCTGATACCACTTGTGGGGAATAAAGCATGTATTCACCCTAAACTTGCAGGATTATAATGAAAAATACAGTTGTGTTTATAGTCATAAGATTAAAAAGGATAAGAAAAGAAGTACAACCTTTAGTCCTTGTGCGAAAGGCCTAAGAACAGGAATTAACACAAATTCCCTCCTATAACTTGCACCCAAGACTTAGAATGAGACGTGGCCGCGTGTGCTAGAAATCCTCTCCAACTGCCTTGCAATATTGGGAGAGCTATTTAGGTTTTAGATGTGAGATCTGAGGTTTTGGGAGAAGAAAGCTCTCAAAACCCTAATTTTTCCTTGAGATTTGTTTAAACAGTGAAACAAGAGTCCCTGACATAAGGAGAGTCCTCCTCCTTATGTAGCTCTTTTGGCCGAAATTTCCAATAGGGTACGACTGGGCTTTCCACTCTTACCTTATTCTAATTTGTGATTCGACCCATTTAGCTAAACTTTATTCGCGGGTTTTGTTTATAAATCGTATGCATGTTATCAGATATTAATGCAGTCGATGTATTAATAATGGTCTGATAAAATTACGATATTGTATAATTATCCAAATTAATATAACTGTTTATATTAATACGCGAATACAATATTTAATTAAATATAACCGTTCATATTTAATTTTACGAATTAATCATGCAATCCGTATTTAGCTAAAATTATTTAATCCGTATTAAATAATAATCTCAACATCTTATTGACTAATTTAATAGTCAATACCTCTGACTAACTGTTTAGTCATATCCGGCATAAATGTGATTGTATTTTCATACCTTCACATCTCTCAAACGTGTCCTATAGGTGTGACGTATAGGGACCAGTTGATCACCGTCATCCGTATGACAATAACGTCAAACTTATCCAGCAAGCCAACCGTTATTGATAAACGTGGATCAACTGGTAATAATACAAAAGTATGCCCTTGTGATCCTTAAAGAGATTTAATAAGTCATTGTACTTAATTAATTGTCAAGGACACCAGCCCCAACAATCTCCCACTTGTCCGTACAAGGGTATGTGCAATGACGTTATCACACTACATGTGGAGGACACAAGCTCCAACACCAACACCAACACCATATAAACTCCGCACCGATCCAACGCCATATAAACTCCACACCGATCCAACACCAAATAAACTCCGCACCGATCCAACACCAAATAACTCCGCACCGTATCACAAGACCCAATATTTTCACATCATATTATATAACAGAAACATATAAGACAATCAAATCAATATAATGCCAATCATCCAATGAAATATATAAATCGTTAACATAATAATAACAGATCACTCGTCATCATGTATACCGTATTCCCCTACCTCGAAACTGCGGAAGATAACGGCAAGTGAGCAACTGCTACTAAAAGTGTTCCACGCGGAAACTGCCACCTAAACATACATTGTATAATTAATGATCTTCCCAAACCCCATTTCACAAAGCACACCTACTATAATTAGCAACTTTCTAAAAGTGGAAAGTTTCCCAAAATGGAAATTTTCTCGAAATAACAACTTCTTAAAAGGAATTTCCCGATTCATAAATCTTTCAACTAAAACAATTTAATAAACTACCAATATACTACTACTACCTCCAAAACAAATATAATAAAATAGTAGTAACTATAATACCAAGGATAAAATATTAATAATAAAACAACTAATAATAATAATAATAATAATAATAATAATAATAATAATAATAATAATAATAATAATAATAATACGTATCCCTTTACAAGACCCATAACAACAACTCCATTCCCGACTCCCTCGCAAGACCCACGTAACACCCAACCCACGACCAAAGCTGCCGCCACCACCTCTGCCGGCAACCACCCAAACAACACTCACCTTTGCCCGCGCGTCCAATCCCCGCCATAACCAGACCTGCTTGGAACCCCTATTACCGTTTATGTGACTACTAACAACCCAGTCTACCACCACACGAAATTCCGACACTCTACAAAAACCACCACTCTCTCTACCTGACACCAAACCCGGTCTAACACTGCCGTACCACCGTGTCGACCTCCCCCGAGTCGACGGTGGCACCACCCCACACCAAACAGACCCGAAAACAACTATACTCCCCATGATCCCCTTACCTCCGACATCCATGGCCCTCGGCGACACCCAAGCCGACCCCTTGCACTCGCCCTTACCCTCGCCACCAGCCCTAGCCACCATGGCGACTCGACCTTGGTGACAACAAAACGACACCAACAACGTAAACCAAACGGAAGAACGAGGGTTTACATACCTTACTCGCCTACGATCGCCGGTAACGCACCCAAACCGTCGCCGCCTCTGTCTCTCTCTCTCTCTCGCTCTTACGCTGCCGACCCTATGAACCGTGAATGAGAGTGTATAACGTAAGGAAGCAACTCTCTCGTTTTTGTTTGGGTTTAGGGTTTATTTTGGGTTTAGCGTTTATATTGGGTTTAGGGTTTGTTATGCCTCGTTATAACCCAAATATACACGTAAAACCGGTTTGTGTATGGGCATCCACTTTACTCGTGTATGGTTATGGTCAAGGTTTGTGTATGGGTATGATCGGTATTAGGACGTGGCCTTAACCTATTACGACAACGAGCTTCGTCTTAAATAATACGAACCAACCTCAAGGCGATATTATGAATATAATATAACACGTAAAATTATTATTAGCTTAGTCGATATACTTACGATAGCGATTAGTTCTATACAATATAGAACTTATAACATTAAACTCGAGTCAAAACCCGTGTCTAAAACAATTAAAACGAGGTATTACAGTCTTCCCTCCTTAAAATGAACTTCGTCCCGAAGTTCACCACCCCATGATCAACAATTGGTCACTTAACACGTAACGAACACCAAATGTGACACCACATAACGTCGAAATTAAATAAAGGTTAATAAAGGTACTTTAAGACATAAAACACGAAATGTCACATTCTACCCTCGTTAAGAAAACTTTGTCCCCAAAGTTTAACGTATAACTTTATTACAGGATACCTCACGAAACACAATAAAAAAAATGCTTAACATAAGTTATCAGGATTATCAAGTATATTCACACAATTACAACATACCAATTAGCCATGTCATAACAACCAGCCATATCATAAACACTACTACAAAAATGGCCTACGAGGACGGTTCAAAACCGTCCTCAAATCTAAAATGAACCGTCCTAAATTCCCCCGTCCTCGTTGCCTAAGAGGACGGTTGAAAAAAAGTCAAACCGTCCTCTTTCTATATATCAAAGAGGACGGTTGTAATTTGAACCGTCCTCTTTGTATATATCAAAGAGGACGGTTGTAATTTGAACCGTCCTCTTTGTATATATCAAAGAGGACGGTTGTAATTTGAACCGTCTTCTTTGTATATATATGAAAGAGGACGGTTGCATATAGAACCGTCTTCTTTGATATTTTTAAGGAGGACGGTTGTAGTTTTGAACCGTCTTGTTTTTAACATGCTGACATAATTTTAAAAGGTGAATTTTAGGACGCTTATGAACAAAACCGTCCTGTATAGCCAATTTAAAACAATTATCGCAAGCCATTTTAAATGCTCGCACAATTACCGCAAGCCATTTAAAACCGTCCTGTATAGCCAATAAACGCAGCAGTAGTCACATACCCCCATATGGCTGCAATGAGACAACAACACAGTACCAAACGACTATACAAACCACAAGCACGTACTACCAATTAACGAACAAAAGAACAAAAGAACAAATTTTTGACAACAATATGTTGTTTCATTAACTTAAATATATCATCTCCTACATTTTCGAAAAAAAGCAATAAGTTTGTTTCTATAAAATACGAACTATAATATAAGTTCAACACAACTTACAAAATTTGAAGCTATCTAGATACAATCCGTTTGTATACTTTAAACGCTTCCTTCAAATCTTTGCGCCTGAAACTGCAATACATATGTTGCCCAAATGTCCCGCACCTCGTCAATTTGATCAACTGAGTATGTCTTTGGTGCCTTAAACATGAACTATACATAGAAACAAAAGACACAATTACAATCATTTACACAAGGCGTGTAATTTATATCAAAATAAGTAAATATTGCGGCCAAAAAACAATAAAGCACGTACACTTGGCATAATATTAATATATCGTCCTCTAATGATCTCCAACATATATCGGCAGACGTAATATCCACATAAGACGCTTCCAACGGGCTGCGTAGGACACTAAAATCGAAATCATGTGAATTTGACTACAACTTATAAACAAGAAAGTCATAACAATAAAACATAAACTACTATATATAATTATTTAGGAGATAACAAGATTATTAGTTAGAGCGAGAGATACCTTTATTATTTTCCATTCAAACTCTTTTTGTTGACATTTTTCAGGATCCATAGAACTTATCTTCGTAATTGCCCTGTGTTAAATATATGTTATAAACGCCTAACTATAGTTATTTTACGAAATAAAGTAAATGTAAATATACTTGACAATTGAAATTTCTTAAATCATATACATGCTAAACTTACATATTAATTGTATCCTTCAAAAATTTACGAGGCTCTCGAATTCCAAGTGGATCACACCAATATACTACATTATCCTTTGGATTGATAGCAGCCAACATCCAATGATCACTACCATTTATAAAGTTAACAATGTATCAATATCAATAAGTAGCATTAAATAATATAGTTAGTATAGCTAGTTTGAAAAAACAAAGGTACATACCCTTCAAAATATGGAGCAAAAATAAGCTTTCGACCTCTTTCACAACTCGTACATGTCATAGCCTTAGCAATATAGTCTGGCCGGTTATCTTCATTTTCAAAACTAGCAAACTTGGACAATGATGTGGGGCACAAGAATCCATATGAACTTGTACATTGATTACTCACTACTAGTTCAGTCAAATACCTACCACAAAGAAAAAAGATAATTGCTGAATGCACCATCACTATAAAATCAATGGGGTTTAATTGGTAGAAAAAGTATTTGAAGAGTAACCAAACCTCATGAACAAAGCAATGTGGGAGGCACTTATCTTTTCTTCATCACACCAATGAATAAGATCTTCATAGTTAAGCATGCATTTCTGTTTATGGTGTAGTACATGCTCATCTATATCCACATTAATCATCGTTGCACTTGTCTTTAACACGCGAGCCTCATTTGCCAACTTCTTTAATGACAAGGTTCTCCACTTTTGCCTGAACTCGAGACTAACTTTCACACCAAGAAAACTGGTTGATGTTGTTGGGTCTAAAGACATACACTTTGGTTTTGTAGAATTGGTTCGTTCCGGTGTCTGTTCTTCTCCCATATTTTTCTGTAAGAAAGATGCAAAAAACAGAAATATTTCACAGCAATTCAAAATGAATTTGAACTATACATGCCTCTTTATGCCAACAATTGAAATTACCTCATTAGGAGTATGAATATGCTTTTGTGGCCATTGAACAAATGAGTCCTTAGCATCATTTAATATCTCCAAGTCACCAACGGGAACAGGCAATAAAGCTTTTTCGAACCCCTTGTAGACTCTCTTGATTGTGACTTTTTTAAAACCATCACGTAGGGTGGTGCCGTGAATGGAAACAAACTCCCCATCATGTGACGTGTACACCAACCCGAAAGCAATCATCTTTATCGGTTTTCCTGGCAACGATAATAAACATTTCTGCCAAGCCTACACATTATATATTGCATTAGGGTATAATTAACTCAGGAACAGGCTAAATTGACAAGTGTATGATCTACATGTTAAGATATAAAATAGTACCTCTGGTGTTGAGATAGAAAACTTCTGAATAGTGGTGACTGGAGTACGAACTACCTCTGCTGGTGTTGAGATAGAAACATTTGGAATGGTGGTCACTGGAGTACGGAAAACGTCGGCAGATAGTGGCTCAGATAGTGGCTCCTCACTACAAGATGGCTCACTTAGTTTGTCCTTATTATGGGATGACTCATCGTTAGGTGACTCCTCTCGGGCTGGTGACTGAGTCCCCTCCAAAGGTTCACGGCTTCCATGTGTACTTTTAGTTGTCGCGTCTATAAAACGAGCTAATACCTCTTCACTTGGCCGCTCACCTGTTTGCCAGAACTTCAACATCACCGTTTGAGTTTCCTTTAGTTGCTCTTCCAAAGTCCTTATCTACACAAGAAAATAATCCTTAAATAGACTTGATCAAATTATAGTTTTGACTCAAATTTGAATGACTAAGGCTGGTAAAGATTGGTATATTGACAAAATTATAGGCCGATGGCTGATCAAATATCAAATAAATAAATTACCTCTTCCTTTAACTGTGTTAGAGTCGGGTTTTTGGAAGGTTTCCCAAAATATTCTTTTATACCTATGCCACTGGGAACTCCTCGGACACGACCAGGATGTTCGGCCTTGCCAATCGCCTTAAAGAGTATATCTTCTCGTCCATCGGGAACAAATACACCTGCTTCTACCTCTTTCTTTAGTGCTTCCTACGATTCATATAAAAGAAAATAGTTGTTAAACATTTCAAATGTATATATATATATAATATATATACATTTCGAGGACGTGCTAACTAATTTCAAACTACTGGGAAGTGAGGCTGATCAGGTCTGCTATGGTTTGTTGCCAGTTGCGGCCCCTGTCTCTCTTTAGAACTCGACTGCGGTACGCGGGAAAGGGGCTGGCAGTAGTGCGGTCAGATTAAGGTCAGATTATATGTTAGGATGGTGCTGCTTATTGGCCATCTGTTAGGCAGAACAATAAAGTAGTAGGGCTGGAAGGGGATGGCAGTAGTGCGGTCTGCACTATTGTTGGCTGTTCGGAATGAGCAGTGAAGCGTAGTGCTTGTGATCAGAGCAGATAGTAGGTCTGTGGGACATATTATGATTGGCAGACCAGTTTACTGGATCTGATGCTGCAGAGAAATAGAGAAGCGGGATGCAAGCACAGGCCGTGTTAGTGCATGAATTAAAACTGCTGCTCTTAGAAGGCAGCGGTAATTGGGCAGAAATTAACATAATCAGTCAAGAAATAAGAGTACGAAGTGCGTGCTACAATAAGCAGTTCACTACCGGAGCAGAAATTAACATAATCAGTCATAAGAGTACTTACAATTTTATTTTCCACTTCCTTAACATAATCAGTCATATCTCAATTCTCGGACTGGTGAGCCCTTAGCCAAATTAAATATCGATCAACTTTCTCCAATGGGCATCCCTTTGCGGCGAAATCTGCTTTCTAAAAAAACATTTAACTTAAGTTGGCTAAAATATCAAGTGTGAATGCAAAAAAATTAAAAGTTAACTTACCACTTTCTTCTCAATTCCCCGATATCCTGCTCGAGAACCATGGTATTGTGCTTTCCTTTGAGCCGCATTCTGCTTATTTTTCTCACTAAGGGCCTGTTTTTCATCTCAAAAATGGGATTAATAACATCGTGATACCTAGTCAAGCTATCATAGTTTCTATACTACAAGAAAGAAATTACCTTAAATGCATTAGTAGTATGGGAGACGACAAATGAATTCCATTCCTCCGGTGTTATCTGCTTCCACAAGGTTGGTGGTGTCGACCGTATAGCTCCCGTCTCCTTGTCGTATAACCAGTCACAGACTAACTTACTCTTCCACTTTCTCCATAACTCCCCTGCCTTAACAAGACACCAATCTTCACGTTCCTTCCTAACCGTGAATGCCCCCTACATGGTCCAAGCAGATATTGTAAGAAACAAACCTTTTTGTAAAAAAAAACATAATTCATACTTTAAAAAAAGTAATTTTATTCATACTGTGATATTATCTAGCATATCTTGTTTAGTCGGCTCATCTACATCGTCCCATTTTTCAACCGTGCAGCTAACATGTCCCCGAACAGTAATTCCAATCCAACTACTAAACTTGGCAGCCCAATCTCCAGTCGGCAAGTTTAGCTCATTATCCCATTCTAAGTTAATTGGCTTCTCATCTCTGAGAGCTTTTGATGCTAACATTAGGACTGATCGACCCCGCTTAGAACGCTTCTCTCTATTTGTTGTACCATCATCAGATTGCCCTGAGTTGTTTCCTCTGTTACTACTCTTTCTCTTTGTCGTTGTCATTGATCAACCTGCATATAAATAAGTTTTTAGAATTAGTATTCTTAAATTAAAAATATATGGATGGTGTTAATTAGAAAGAATTTGTACTAATCAGATTATAGTATATGAATGGTGCATCTGGTTGCAGTTAATGCGTGTAGGGATAACGGAATAAGGCAGAGTTCTCTTTAGTGACTACAATGCTGGTTGGATGAACTGACTGGCAGCGGACAGATCTGGGAAGACTAGTCTTCTGTTTGGGCTGCGATTCTGATCAGCAAGTGCAGTCGCAGGAGGATCCTGAAGGACCTGATGTCGTGCAGGGCTAGTGTTGGAGTACTAGTTGCTGTTGCTGGCATCAGATGGGCAGTGAGCATTAGCTCAGTGTTGGAGTACTAGTTGCTGTTGCTGGCATCTGATATATGGCTTCATTGAGGCATATGTAGAGTGTCCTGAGGACTTAAAGAGACCCTTTCTTCCATATAGGCATCCTATAACAAATACTCTGATCTTCCCTATAGGTAAGTTTATTGGTGTCTACTTTTCAGAAGAATTGAAGTATGCAAAACAAATTGGTTATAAGATCTCTCCAATTAAGGGTTACATATTCAAAAAGATGGAAAGCCCTTTCGGTGGATATATTAGCGATATGTTTGATAGACGGACAAAAGCAAAGCAAGAGGGGAATGAATCATTATCATTAATATATAAACTGCTGATGAACTCACTATATGGTAGGTTTGGCATAAATCCTGGGTGTAAACTTAAGAAAAGAATTACAGTACCTAATGAGAAAAGAATTACAGTACCTAATGGTTCTTTAGAGGACAAGGTTTTCACTTTCTGATGTAACAGTGCTCGAATCAATCGTCCTAAAAGCAGTAAAAAGGAAAAAACTTTCAGAAATACGAACAAAGTTATCAAAAGATGGCGGCAGGGTGTTGAAAAAAGAAAAGGGTCTAATAGAGGCTCGAGCGAATACGAGAGGGAAAGAAAAGAGACTCCACTAGATGGATAGGAGCCCCTCCTTAGACAAAGGGTAGGTCTCAGTAATGTGCGATTTAAAGAGACGAGATGAGATACTGAAAAAGCATGATTTCCATGAAGAAATTCAATTTCACAATGATATTTATTTGGTTACTTATAATATCAAGCAGGGTGCAGGGAAGAACCCCGATGAATATACACTTCCTAGAAATGCCGCTGTCAAATGTCCGGCTCTGTAACGGGGTATGCGCGTATTTTCATGTACCAATATATTAGTAAATTAGAGTAAAAGCCAAGTGAGGTAAACTGGTTATACTCAAACACAAAACAATTTAACTGTTACACCTTTCAAAGCCTTTTCCTTCACTTCAACCGAGTAACAATTATACCCAGAAAACTTACAAGCAAGCATTCATTTACAAAGTATAGAAACACACAGATGGGATGTAGTTAAATAAAATCGGCATCATTTTAAGCACGTCTAAAAGTTTGACTCCGACAATTATGGTACCACTACTCTGAATAAATGAACATTCAATTCATCCCCAAACCAGTGGTAATTCTCAATGTAATAGTACTCTAAAAACCTATCACCATAAAACTGATGAATAAAAAAAGGAGAGCAATGTAGGGCTCTGGAGACGAGCACAACTCAACTGATAAATAAAAACATCTTGCCCAGCCAACAACAAAACTTCAACTGAATATAAACATCTTACCGAACTGCAAAAAAGAAAGAATCCAATGCTCATTCTCTATGAGACGCCCAACATTATCCTTCTCTTATAACCACACGTACAGTAGTCCAGTAGTCCAGTAGCCTTATTTCCTGAGTAGTCCAGGAACTGCCAGCCAATAAAAAAACCATTTAACTCCAGTAGTCCAGTACTCCATACAGCTATACCACTTCAGTCACTCTCCTGTGTTCTCAATGAAAAAAAATCAGTAGCCTTATTTCCTGAGCTTCAACACTCAGACCCAATAATGCTGCCACAACACTACCTGCTGTTCTGCCGTGTGCTTCAGAACTTAATATACTCATTCAGGTATGCAGCCCGTGCACCAGACCACATACCACACGTATTCTGACTACAGCCCGTGCACCAGACCACATACCACACGTATTCAGGTATGCAGCCCGTGCACCAGACCACATACTCATTCAGGTATGCAGCACTGCACCAGCCCAACCCTAGCTTCCCTTATCAAATAGTGCAGAGGCGACAACACAGAAACAGCTACAATACGCAGCAAGAACAACCGCAAACTACAGCCAAAACTTGAAAGGATATATAGCACTCGGCAGCAACAAACAGACTTGCAGTGACAGCAGAATAGCATATACCAATAGAAACCAGCAGTAAGAAGTGCATAAACGAGGCAACCATACAGTAGTATACACACGCAGGACAGCATCTGGACAGACAATCAGAATAAGTACAGCATCAAGAAGGGGTATGAATGGGTCAGAATGAAACTTACTGTGGTTGATTGGTCCCCTGCAGTGTGGAGTAATTGGAATGCTGGACTATGTGCAGAGCTGGTACGGAGTGCAGATCACCAACTACCTCATTACCAAATTAAACCTTACAGAACTGAAAACCAGAACAAAATTTGTACTAATCAGATTATAGTAGCTTTGTAATTCTTATCCTCCTTTTTTGATATATATATATATACATTCACATTTTATCAAAAAATAAAGTTAAGAGAAGCATCAGGAGGAGCGATATTTTAATTAAAAAAACACTGAAAAATTAAGAAATCTACTACTTCATAAATCCAAATGTCAGCTAAAGCCAGCTGCAAAATATAATAAAAAATGAAATAAACAGTACATATAAATTTGACTATGTCTACAAATAGAGATCAGCATCACGAGGACGTTTTTTTGGATTGGAGTCACTGTTAATCCATATCCCCTCAGTGTGATCATCACGTGCATATAAGCTTGAGGGATTAGCAATATCAATGTCGTCGAACCGCGATAACTTATGATCAAAGCCCTCAAATACAACATCTTCATCACAAGTATCCAGTGCACGCCTACCCCGTACTGCTAAAACAACCGACCAATTTTTATCCACTGGATCCGTTACATAGAACACTTGCTTTGCTTGAGTGGCTAATATGAAAGGGTCTTCCTTATGACCGACTTTATCAAGATTGACCAACGTGAATCCTAATTCATCCTTGCGAATGCCATTGTTACTATCAATCCACTTGCAACCAAATATAGGAATTTGGAATTCCCTGTAATTCAACTCCCAAATCTCCTCAATAACTCCATAGTAATGCATTTTACCCAAAATTGGATTTTTATCTTTCGAACTAGCAAAGTGCATTGCTTCTGCTTCCACACAAACCCCACTGTTTTGCATTGTACTCATTTCATCTTGCTTAAGAGTATAAAACGTACAACCATTTACGGCATAACCAGTATAAGAAGAGGCGGAAATATCAGGCCCATAACAAAGTCTTTTTAATCTGGAAGAGACAGCTTCTGGAAATTCTTGCAAGTATTCAATGATTAGACTCTTAAACCAAACTCTAAAAGTCTTATTATGCTCACTTGCAATCCACTTCTCGCTTTTATTTCGATGCTTATCTCTTAAGAATACCATGTGTTCTTCGATGTATGGTTGTACCTCATCATCATTGTGAAGGACATATGTATGTGCAGTATGCCACTTCTTTGTTGCCATATCTTGACAAACATGACCTCTAAGCCCTTTGCCCATCATCCACTCACTATGCCGGCCCTTAGGAACCCCAAGTAATTCTGCATTGGATAAGTGAGTATAACAAGAAGAAAGTGCTTCATCAATAATTGCACGCTCAGCAATACACCCTTCGGGCCGATATCTATTAGAAGTATATGACTTATACACTTTCATCAATCTTTCGAACGGATATTGATACCTCAAATAAACTGGCCCAAGGTATCTAATCACAGTTAGATGAACCATGATCGTGAAAAAAGAAGGGGGAAAATACATTTCAAATTGGCAAAGAGATGAAACAATTAGTTTTTGCAAGGAGTCCAACTCTGAGGGATCAATTACTTTGTTGCATATGGCATTGAAAAAAGAACAGAACCTACTGATAGCAAATCGAACCTTTTTAGGTAAAATGGAACGAATAGCTACAGGTAGTAATTGTTGCATCAATGCATGCGAGTCATGAGACTTTAAACCAGTAAGCTTGAGATCTCGCATTGATACGAGATTGCTTATATTTGAAGAATATCCCTCAGGAACTTTAACACCATGCAAGCACTCACAAAACTCCATTTTCTCCTTTTTTGAGAGCGTATGAGCAGCCGGAGGCAAATACGAACGTGTTCCCTTCTCCTCCGGTGCTAACTCAGGCCTAATGTTCATATCCATCATATCTTTCCTAGCCGCCTTGTTGTCCTTAGACTTATTTGGAACATTAAGAAGAGTGTTGATGATATTATCACATACATTCTTCTCAATATGCATAACATCTAAGCAGTGTCTTATAGAGAGGTCACGCCAATAAGGAAGTTGCTGAAAAAGGGGACTCATCTTCTTATAACCACGAGACGCCAATTTTGAACCTTTCTTCCCATATGTAATCTGAATATCTTTTACCTTTTCATATACTTCATTTCCCGTTAATATCTTAGGAGGTGGACGATGTTCGGGTTTCCCATTGAACGCTTTTTGTTGCCTTCGATACGAATGATCCTTATCTAAAAACCTACGATATCCTAAGTAGGCCTGCTTTCGAGAAAATGTCAAATAGCAAGAATCTACATCTTCACCACACAGAGGGCACGCCTCTTTCCCATGTACACTATGCCCGCAAAGATTGCCATATGCAGGAAAGTCAGATATAGTGCACAATAACATTGCTTTTAAATTGAATACGTTATTCTGATAGGCATCAAAAACTTATATCCCCTTATCCCATAATAATTTCAAATCATCAAAAAGAGGAGCCAAATATACATCTATATCGTTACCAGGTTCTTTAGGCCCAGAAATCAACAAGGACAACATCAAATATTTGCGTTTCATGCACAAATATGGAGGTAAGTTGTAAATAGCTAAAAGCACCGGCCAAGTACTATGCTGGCTACTCAAATTTCCATACGGATTCATCCCGTCGGTTGATAATGCAAGACGAATATTTCTGGATTCTTTACCAAACTCCGGGTACTTAGAATCAATGTACTTCCACTCTAACCCATCGGCCGGGTGTCTCAACTTCCCATCATTAGCTTTGGCATTTTTATGCCATGACATTAGCTTCGCATCTTCCTTATTCGCAAAAAGGCGTATCAACCTCGGAATTATTGGAAAATACGACAAAACTTTTGCCGGAATCCCCTCCTTCTTTTTATACCGCCACTCTTTGCAAACTGGACAGTGTGTGCATTTCTCATATTCTTTGCGATATAGTATACAATCATTAGGACATGCATGAATTTTTACATATTGCATACCAATTCCTCGAAGTATCTTCTTTGCTTCATAGGTGCGATCCGGAAGGACGTTATCTTCGGGAAGCATGTCTTTCAACAATTCTAGGAGGTCATTAAAACTTTTGTCGCTCCACCCATATTTCGCTTTCAAATTATACAACTTAACCGTCGACGACAATTTTGTGTATTTCTTGCAACTCTTATACAACGGCATCTCTGAATCTTTTAACTTCTCTAATACATCATTTATGTCGTCGAAATTATTTCCATTAAGTTCTTCATCATCATCTGTAATGTCTTCATCGACATTTATAGACGAGTTCTCTTCTTCCTCATTGTCTCCACAAAAATCTCCCCATATATTTTCAGAGTTATCATCAGCCTCATCAATCGACTCCGAATTCATACCCAGGTCTAAATTTTCTACTAAAACAGGATCTTTTCACTAAATTGGAGATTAATATTACCTTCCATTCCTCCTTTTATGACTCTAGATTCTCCGTGAAAAGTCCAGCGTCTATATTTTGGATTAAAATTTCTCTTTTGTAAATGAATTTGTACATCTGACAAACTCATATAACTCATGTTGAGACACATATCACAAGGGCACGCTATACTAGACGTGTTTGTCACATTCTCTCTAACAAATGAATAAAATTCAGCTAACCCGACATCATATTCTGGGTCACCTCTTTTCCCAGAAGTCATCCAAGTACGAGCCATCTTTATCTATATAATAATATAAGATAATGTAATTTCAGTATACTAAAGGTTAATGATAATGCTCATATCTTTATAGGTTAACACTTTCAACATTTAATATACGTGAATAATATTTGCAATTATCAAGAAATAACACATAAGTGCGCTGCAGGCGAGAAGAAGAATCAATAATAGGAGAAGCAGTTAGATAGAGGCACACGCTAAGAAACTTCCCTAGAGCTGGCTCAAACAGATAGTGAACACGAAATTTTATTCCTAACTGAAGTTAACTATTTTTTTTTTTTTTGGTAAAAGGTAAGTATAAAATATATCAAAAAACAAATGTACATATGGGACAACATCTAACATATGAGAAACCAAAATATCTCAGGTTGTCCAAGTTGGGTTGCTTATTATTAGGACTATCATATCTGAATTGATATTATACGCTCATATCTATGGCTATTGTAATAAACACTTACCCTGGTATCAAAACTACAATAACGAAGGATATGTTGTCATATCGTTCAATATCAATTCCGATCTTATACTGTTTGTATACTACCCTCACTGTAGTATGACTAAAACGGAGATTATGCTCCATCGGACGCCTATATTGCGAAATTTTTGCAGTCTACTCTCGAATTTGTCCAGCAGTTTAGGAATTGCATCGAGTACGCAATAAGGGAGTTGCGTAGTACGTATAATCCGCACTGACTGCATTTATGCATGAAAGTTGAATTTTAGGCAACCCTGATGAACCATCTTTGTTGTACACTTGTGTTTTAGGCGATTAACCGTCATTTAGACATACTAAGGCCTGCTATCAAGAATTATGGAGGAGAGGTGGATGTTATAGCGATCGAAGGAGGAGATTGCACAGTGAAATATGATGGACCAGACACCATTGGATCAGGAATAAAGGCTGCTATAAGAGAAAAGTTTCCAGAGATTCTTAATGTGGTCTTCACAAAATAGGTTATATGCTTTCCTGAAACAAACAATCAGTTCCTTGTCATTCAGATATTAACAGGTGCATTAGTATCTCCTTGCTCGATAAAAGGCTGCTTCTGTTTTGCCTATTCTCTGAATAAAATGCAGTCAGTGCGGATTATACGGCTAAATTAGGATTCCACCCTAATCAAAACTTATTCAACACAGAAAACCACTCCACTCTTCTTATTTCTGCTCGACCAGTTACAGCCAAACACAGACCCAAATCTGCCTTGCAACAGCCAGCAACAAACAGGCCTGCCACACCTCAACCTGCTCATTACGGAAGTAAATAGCCTACGAGCACTTATTCCGAATTTTGACACAACTTATTCCTGCATTCATAACTACATCAGACCTGTACACACCCCAGACCTTCTGCTACATCGTAAGTCCTTCAATTATCCGTGCAGGACGATTTGCTCTTCATTCCAGGAGCAAAAATTCTGCCACTATTCCTGTATTTCTGTCGCGCCTTCACTGCTGCATCAGACCAACGGTCCCTACCCCGAATATGCAACTCAGGCCCTTTGGTAATTCCTTTACCCAATAGCGGAAATTGAGACTCATCCAGAGCAATCCCCGTATCTTAGACCCATTAGTAAGTCTACTACTAAGCGTACTAGTTCCTTTCCTAGAAGTTAACTATTTAGATACGGTGAGAAGTGTATTGTTATTGTGTCATAGATTCAAAGATTCGAGCAAGAAATTAACTAAAGAAGACGTAATTTCTTAGAAGAAAATACGGATTATCAGCCTGAACTTGTTACCGAAACGCTTTGATAACTAACAAAAATAAATTTGTTTCTAAAATAGAGTTTATCAGCCTACGTACACAAACGCTTGATACACATATGTAATTCAGAAATATATATGTAATTCAGAAATAAATACATAATTCAGAAATAGACATAGCAAAGCAGCATATACATATAAATGTAATTCAAAAATAAATCAAGGCATAACAGGGTAACATACCGGAATGACGAATTCCTTAAATACGGGTTTATAGCAGACTTCAACTAGAGCAAGTTTTTATACTGCAATTGATATCAAAAGTAGGGATTAACTCGTAATTGAACTACAAAATAACTGACAATAGGATAAGAGTGAAAGGGGCGGCTTGTATTTTTCGATCAATAAACTGTTTCATCCCCGATTACCAAAATTAATCGAGTTCAAAATATGAATTTCCGGAACTAATATATAATAACAATAGGATTAATGAACATACCTTGATAATAATGATGAAGGAGGACGTGGGCAACAACGAATTGGAGGGGCGCGCGATGGACAAAGCGTTTGAATTTAGGACGAAAACTAATTCAGGAATATCAATAGAAATATAGAATAGCAATATATAGGATTAATGAAGAATTGGATGAGAAAGGTGGGTTTTGTAATTAGGAACGAAGAAGAAGAAGAAGTAGATAGTACGTGGGTTTCTATTTTGGAACGAAGAAGAAGAAGCTAAGAAGAAGAATTAATTAACAGTTTGGGTTTTGTAAACAACAAAGAGGACGGTTAAAATTACAACCGTCTTCTTTGGTGTACATACAAGGACGGTTAAAACAACAACCGTCTTCTTTTGTGTACATACAAGGACGGTTAATAAACACAACCGTCTTCTTTTTAATTAAGAGGACGGTTTAATTGACCAACCGTCCTCAATATGTTTATAAAGAGGACGGTCTTTTTGTTAACCGTCCTGTTTATAATACCACTAAGGGCGCCAAATTTATTTGCTTGATAGAGGACGGTCTCCACCCCAACCGTCCTCTAAGAGGCGTCCTCTTATCCTAGATTTGTAGTAGTGAAAGAATTGAGATTTTACAATCCTATCCTCCTTAAAAACATGGTTACGTCCCCGTAACCGCATTGTAAAATTCCAGCTCAGTACTCCATCTTACTCATTACTTTATCTCATAAAATCTCACTCCCAATAACCAAGTATCGTATTCTAATTGTCAAACCTATGACCAAAGACAAGGGGTGAGTGAACTGGCGAAGTAAAACCGCAATTGAAACTTCCATCTCAAAATCGATCTCAAGTTCCGAATATAACTCAAGAACCAAGGTCACACTGGACCGAAAACACGATATGGCACAACGACCCAGCAACTCATAACTCAACACCAGCAACCAATTGTCATGTCCATTTCGATGTCCGTATTGTCAAACCTTCTATTAAAGGAACTGGTCCACATTTAGAGTGTAAACCCTCAGCTACTCACCCACAAGTCAAGGTTAAAGAATACAGCGACTCGATAAAATACTGAAATGCAATCTCAATCTCAATACAAAATCAACAACAGTCTTCGTTCTAGACTCACAAGCATCTCAATCTCATCAACTCACCTTCCAAGTTCATCGACATATATACTTGTATGTGCACTTAAAATTCCACAGTTCATAAAATAGGGATCGGGACGCTATACCAAACCAACCTCATACAAAACCATTATGCATAAACAACTAATCAATTACCAAAAGTTTACCGATCTCACAAACAAAACAATTATCTTATCAATACAAGATTTTAACTATCGAAATAAAAGGATAGTTACTAATATTTAATTCAAATAAGTACTCAAAAGAGACCCACAGCTAGTATCATGTACTTATACACCCTCAAGAAATAACAAGAGTATTAGGATCTGTAGAACTCGGGTTACGCAGTAAGACAGAATCTGAGTAGATAACACTTACACACCCATGAAATTTCAACGCAAAGCTAGTATTTACAACAACATAAATAATCAAGAAACTCATAGTTCATAATTGGCAATTTAAAACGTTTCATGTTCTTAAACACATTCTTGAAGCAAAACCATATTAAGGAAAAGACATAGCGCAACATTAATTAACGTAATTAAACATGGAACATGGACATATTTCACAAGACATACATAACTCAGAGACTCACAAGATCGTTTAACATTCTCAGATATCAATTAGTTCGTAAATTCACTCAGGTGCATTTCCGTCCATTCATATTACATCATTTATCATGAGACTAATAAAATATATGTCTTGCAACATAAGAGTTTATATAATGCGCAACAATTAAGCATTCGGGCAAGCTTTCATCAACATGCAAGTATAGAATTTGTCATATTGCAAACAACTACAATAATTATTAAAATATCAAGCGTCATCATGGATAATCATCATATTGAAATACAAATTTAAAACTTTTGAAACCTTGAAGCGTTAATTTGTGGCAATTTATAAACTCAAGTCAAAAGATAATTTTACAAGCTGAAATTCGAAACAAGGCTACATGGAGACATTCTGACTCTTCTTTACTAAAACTCTTGTAAATTATAGCTCATGAATTATGAAAATTTAACGATAAAAGTAAACGAATTCACAAGACAAGTACTTTCATAAATCACATGTCCACCAGTTAATAACTCAAGATATTATGATCAGATTTTAAACATAGTAATGCAATTCAGTTTGTGACATAACAATATACATGAAGGTATTATAAAGATTATTATCTCAGTGAGCCAGACAACGATATACCATAAATATATGGAAGAACATCAACACGATTCTCATTGTTCAAAATAATCACCATTACTTATAACAATTAGATTGCTATATCATGCTAATAAGTTTACCAGTCAACTTTCATTCTACCTCTTGTCAAGACTCGTCTCTGATAAACATGATTTTAACATCACACACGAATATCACGTCATTATGTTGAGGTCATAATATTAGAAAATAAGAGCGTTGTATTACTAAAACGACTTGACGAAATCAGCCAGGTTACATAATAATATAATAAGGTTCCTATTCATTTCAAATGTCTACTATACATGTTACTGATGCCATATCAGGATACCACGTGGTCACATCACATAAATCATATTTGATTAATCTTTTATATAAAACTTACATAACTTACGATTCCAGCAATCAAACATCATGTTACAACATCCAAAATTATAATTAAATAAACGTTCAGCCATTTTGTGAACCCTTATAGTTTTCGAGAAATATGATGGATTCTCTAATCATAGGAAAAAGAATAAAATGCAAAACTTAAGGAAGTTATTTATAACAAATTGGTCCGAACAGAAACTTTACAGCAATAAAACAGGAAATTGGGCAACTTGCAAAAACCACTATTAATTAACGACTTGTTAACATTTTACGTGACTTATCATTTGGGAAACGTGAATGGATATATTAAACATTGGAGTTGGAATTATACATAAACAATAATTACATTTTAAATGGTTTATTTTCCAAAACATTGGTCAAAATACAACTGTGCAGTGAGAATCTAACCACTGTCGACTAAAATATTTATTTCCCCAAAAAAAAAAAAAAAAAAAATTTCAGTCGTTTTAACATGAAACCAAAAGCATTGAAAAGCTAAGTCAGGAGGTTGTCTTAAATAAAATCTTCATGCTCATATATAAACACATTTCAAAAGGCTGCCCGTAAAAACAAGGTATCATTCTGTAAATTTATCAAAATTTTGTATTCCTTAAAATCACTTCACATTATCACATTTAAATACAACCATTCTTCTTCCAAAACATGTTGACATATTCTTTGAAGCACAGACACCACCATCTTAACATGTATGCATCATTCAAACAGTAACTATTATCAAGAACACGGTAAGGATTTCGAAACAGAAAATAGAACCAACTAATTATCCCGATAGTTATACATGTATATCTAAGTAAATTAGTTTCCAATATCGCACAATCGCAACTTATTCAAGTACGGAAATATAAACTGGGAATTACCACGATGTCCTTTATTGATTACAAACTTCATAACGAATTTAAATGTATATAATAGGCATAAAATTTTAAGTACGATATATGCTACACATAACTACACACATTCGTAGCTTAGGGCAACACATTCCACATATCACTAAACATGGATTGCTAAAGCAATTAGTAAAGTAATAACAATTATAAATTTCAAATTCCGATCACATTTGCCTAGTAAGCCCATCAGTAAACTCTTGCAAAGTATAAGGCATGCAAATAAGTAGTGTATACACACATAGAATAGTAACAGACAATTATCAACGGGCACGACATCCGGTTCGGTCTACTAGCTTTACCCATAAGACTTAACTTGGTTCCACATCCTATAACGACATATCATAGTTAACTCTACTAACCATTCCAGTCAATCATGATCATATCTCTCCTACATCTATCCTTTTAGGTAGCTATAGCTTATCAACTTATTACACATATCATTATACTATATCTCTACCTAACGGTTCAGGGATCATATAGCCGCATGCATATTACCATATATATACAAGTAAAGCTCATATTCAAAAACTCTTGTTCTCAATGCCATAAATAGTAGATCTCAACCAACATTCAACATCAATCTTATAATTCGCAGTATATATCACCAATTATATCTCACATCATAACTTACCTCATTCCTTCTCCTGCAAGGACGTTAGTACCAGATAACTAGGTCACTGTATAATCTACCCCACTTTTCAATTTCTCTCATTGGGTTCCCGAGACAGAACAGAAAGGGCCCAGGTTTGGTGTGAGGGGGCCCCTAACTCATACCGTTCCTTTTTGGGGTTCCTATCAGTTTCATCTCGAGGTTCATTTTATTAGACTCTTCCTACGTTCATTATCATTCATTTGGTTTAGGCCTGAGGATCGTTCGCTCTGATACCACTTTGTAACACCCCCATTTATTTAAGGGCCTGTACTAGGACTCCTAAGATAAATAAAGGTGTTACCATCTCGGTTTACCGAGGCAGTAGATACAAAGGAAAGATAAACAGTACTTTAATCAAGATTAAACTCATAACATGTTCTTACAACTGTATCCGAAAGTCTTAACAAAATAAGGAAAGTACAACTCTTGCTAAACTGACTAATGTGATCTAGACTCTAGTCTAGTCCGGATCCAAGCTCTTTCTCCCATAGCTTCCCCTTAGCCTCAGCCACCTGTCAATCTGCTCCCCAATAAATTGGTTCATCACAGGTGTCACACGAATACACAGGGTCAACCACGAGGTTGAGTAGGGAAAAAGAAATAATTATACCAACAATATAATATAACTCCGCACCGATCCATCGCCAAATAACTCCGCACCGATCCAACACCATATAAACTCCGCACCGATCCAACACCATATAAACTCCGCACCGATCCAACACCATATAAACTCCGCACCGATCCAACGCCATATAAACTCCGCACCGATCCAACACCAAATAAACTCCGCACCGATCCAACACCAAATAACTCCGCACCGTATCACAAGACCCAATATTTTCACATCATATTATATAACAGAAACATATAAGACAATCAACTCAATATAATGCCAATCATCCAATGAAATATATAAATCGTTAACATAATAATAACAGATCACTCGTCATCATGTATACCGTATTCCCCTACCTCGAAACTGCGGAAGATAACGGCAAGTGAGCAACTGCTACTAAAAGTGTTCCACGCGGAAACTGCCACCTAAACATACATTGTATAATTAATGATCTTCCCAAACCCCATTTCACAAAGCACACCTACTATAATGAGCAACTTTCTAAAAGTGGAAAGTTTCCCAAAATGGAAATTTTCTCGAAATAACAACTTCTTAAAAGGAATTTCCCGATTCATAAATCTTTCAACTAAAACAATTTAATAAACTACCAATATACTACTACTACCTCCAAAACAAATATAATAAAATAGTAGTAACTATAATACCCAGGATAAAATATTAATAATAAAACAACTAATAATAATAATAATAATAATAATAATACGTATCCCTTTACAAGACCCATAACAACAACTCCATTCCCGACTCCCTCGCAAGACCCACGTAACACCCAACCCACGACCAAAGCTGCCGCCACCACCTCTGCCGGCAACCACCCAAACAACACTCACCTTTGCCCGCGTGTCCAATCCCCGCCATAACCAGACCTGCTTGGAACCCCTATTACCGTTTATGTGACTACTAACAACCTAGTCTACCACCACACGAAATTCCGACACTCTCCAAAAACCACCACTCTCTCTACCTGACACCAGACCCGGTCTAACACTGCCGTACCACCGTGTCGACCTCCCCCGAGTCGACGGTGGCACCACCCCACACCAAACATACCCGAAAACAACTATACTCCCCATGATCCCCTTATTACCTCCGACATCCATGGCCCTCGGCGACACCCAAGCCAACCCCTTGCACTCGCCCTTACCCTCGCCACCAGCCCTAGCCACCATGGCGACTCGACCTTGGTGACAACACAACGACACCAACAACGTAAACCAAACGGAAAAACGAGGGTTTACATACCTTACTCGCCTACGATCGCCGGTAACGCACCCAAACCGCCGCCGCCTCTGTCTCTCTCTCTCTCGCTCTTACGCTGCCGACCCTATGAACCGTGAATGAGAGTGTATAACGTAAGGAAGCAACTCTCTCGTTTTTGTTTGGGTTTAGGGTTTAGTTTGGGTTTAGCGTTTATATTGGGTTTAGGGTTTGTTATGCCTCGTTATAACCCAAATATACACGTAAAACCGGTTTGTGTATGGGCATCCACTTTACTCGTGTATGGTTATGGTCAAGGTTTGTGTATGCGTATGATCGGTATTAGGACGTGGCCTTAACCTATTACGACAACGAGCTTCGTCTTAAATAATACGAACTAACCTCAAGGCGATATTATGAATATAATATAACACGTAAAATTATTATTAGCTTAGTCGATATACTTACGATAGCGATTAGTTCTATACAATATAGAACTTATAACATTAAACTCGAGTCAAAACCCGTGTCTAAAACAATTAAAACGAGGTATTACAAGTAGGATCTATTGTTTTTTGGTTGTGTGAAAGATTGAGAAGATAGATTAAGTTTAAATTGTGGATGGGATCTACGATTAAGAAAATCTAGGCCTTATGATCTACGCCGCTCCTCGGGAAAAACCTTAAGAAAGAGTTCTTAAAGATTACTGAGGAAGAAGATCCAAAGTGGAATTCTGCATCTATCTAAGGATAGAGGGATCTACGACGGCTCTTAGGAGATACTTTAAGAAAGAGTTCTTAAAGTTAATAAGGAAAGAGTATATCCATGGATGAGATCCATGATAAAGTTCTCGCTCACTATAAGATAAGATAACGTCAGGAAACTGGAAGTTTCGCTCGCACATGATTGCACTATAAGATTAGATTCTTATATGCACTACGCGAGGACACTATGTAATACCTCTCATTTTCGAAACTCGGGTTTTGACTCGGAGTTAGTTATTATAGGTTTTCTTTTACACGTTCCACATTTATATTAATTGCTATCGTAAGTAGATATATTAAGTTAATAATAATGTTACGAGTTTTACATGTAAAACGAGTTGGGCTCGATATACATGTAAAACCCTACCACGAGTATAACACTCGGTTTTGTAAATGAATGAATTACGTATGGGTAGTAGTATGTGTACCGCGTCGACATGGGCCAAGTGACTATACCCACTTATGCATGACCCACCATACCCATACCCTTCTACGCATGAAAAAGGGTCAACTTATGATAAGAAACCCTAACAACTATACGTACTCAAAACTCTCGTCCACCCAATTCCGTAAACCCTTTATTTTTCGTACACTTTCACCCACCCTCAACCTTGACCGCGGTCTTCATCATGAGAGAGAGAGAGGGGCGGTGGACACGGCAGCAGTCGGATGTTTCGAGTCAAAATCCGGCGAGAGCATAAGGTAAGTTGATTTTGTGTTTGCGTTTGTGTCTCTCCAGTAGTGAAGGTGGGTCATTAGTCGAGTCTCCGTGGTGACCGTGGGATAGTACGGGGGTGTGGGTGAGTACGTGGGTGGTGGTCTGGGTGTCGGAGGTAGTCGTGGTTGTCGGAATTAGCATTTGACGTCGGGTTATGCTTTTGGTATGTTTTCGCGTAAGGGTTAATGGGTGGTGCCACCGTTGACTTGGGGGAGGTCGACACGGTGGTACCGCAGTCTATGTCTTGGTTTTATGTCAAGGGTGGTGACAGAGGTGGTTCGGGGTCGTGTCGGTTTTGCGAGTGGTGGTTGCGGGGGGCTGTTTCCAGGTGAGTCTGCGATGGTTAGGCGATGAACCAGGCCTGGTTATGGCCATGGTTCATCTCTCCGGCGGGAGTCGACATGGTTCTAGGTGTTGGTTGTGGCGGCTGCCGGCAGAGGGAGGCTTACGTGGTTTTGGGGTGCGTTTCCGCGGCTAGTGTAGGTTGTCGTGAGTTTAGTGTTGTTTGTGTGTGTTTTATTATTTTTGTCATATTATTATTATTTTATTATTATTATTACTATACTTTTATTATTTTATTATTATTATTATCATATTATTATTATTATCATATTATTATTTAGTATTTAAATGAGTTTACGTAGTTGTCGTTTTTGGGGAAGTACTATTTCGGGTAGTTTTCTTTTTTGGAAACTTCCCCTGTTTGGAAGTTAGTACATTTGGCATTTCGTTACTATTCTAAATATACGGGTTAAGTGAAGAATTGTAATCGTTAAATATTATATGTTTAGGTGACGTTTTCCGTGTGGAACACATTTAGCAACAGCGCAAGTGACAATTTCATCCGACGGTTGAGGTAGGGGAATACTGTATACATGGTGATGAGTAATCTGTTTATTATTTGATGTTAACTATGTACATCTTATTGTATGAATGGTGTTATATTGTATTTAATTGACTGTACCTTTCTGTGAGACGATACGATGTGGGGATTACAGGGTCTTGTGATATGGCGTGGGGTGATAATGGGTCTTGTGATACGGAGGCGGAGATATGTTGTGATCTATTATAATTTATGTCTTATCTATGTTTTCCCACTCAACCTCGTGGTTGACCCTGTGTATTCGTGTGACACCTGTGATGATCCGTGATGGGGAGCAGTTTTGACAGGAAAAATGGTGCTGTGGGAGCATGGGATGGCGTGAGCACTTGGATGGACCGACTTAGATTTAGATCACATACTTCGAAGTTATCAGTTGTACTTTAGTTTCCGCTTTGTAGTTTTTGTAACATCAAAGTTTAAATTTAATCAGTTTTTATATTAAGCACTTTGGTTTGATTTACTTTGTTATTCACTACCTCGGACATTCCGAGAGGGTAACAACTCTATTTACTGAGGATGTCTTGCTCAAGGCTCCTTAATAAATCGGGGTGTTACACACTAGAAGGAAAAATATTTCAAAATATTTTGCAAAAGCTCAAGAAGATGTTCTTGTATTTAGATGATGATCTAAATGTGTCAATGTAAATTCAAGGTCCATGAAACTTAAAAAGGTGTATATGCTAATAAATGGGATTTATTAAGAAAAACATTAGTAGACATGTAGATGTCTATGGTTTGCAAAGTTAGTAAGTAACTTTAAAACTAATAATATATTTCATTGAGAATGAAATCACTAAACCCTTTAAACCGCTTTTCAAAAGGGTATTTGAAAATGATATGCCTATAAGCATATATGGTTTTGTCCCAACCATCTTCAATTCATTAAATGTTGAGGAACATAGAATTGAGTGGGAGCATTATGATTAACGATTTAATATAAAGTTCAGTGGGAGTTTTCGCACCAGGATTTGAACATATTAAGTCATTAGAGAATGACTTCGGAATTTTCAGAGTCTGGCAAGAACAAGAGTTAAGTGGGAGTAAATGTTATCTAAAACAACTCATTGCTCGTTTGGAATGAGGCATTAATACTTCAAAGAAGTATACGAGTTTTCAATTCTAGATGACAAATTGATATGATTTAAATCTAATTAAACATGAGATGTTTGGTTGAGATTGAAAAAGGACGTCTTGTTTATTAGTATTAAGGTTGTTCATAGAGATGAAGATAGAATTACCATGATGAGATCATGGAAATTTATCGAACCTTAAGTATTATATTTTACATGTTCGAATTTACTAATGTTTACGCCATTAGTATAGTCGTGTAAATCTTGATGCATACCTTCTTGCAGGATAACCTGTATAAGGGGTTGTCAAATCAGTGATTAAGCCATAATGAATTGTCAAAGTATTCTCCAGTGGAGATGATAAACAATTCAAGATTTTGGATGATAACTTAGTCGGTTGGTAAATGGTTTACAACGACGTAAGTTCCAAATTATCAAATAAAGATTTAAGTTAATGCACATAATCTTAATTCACTTGTCATGAGATGACTCGAAATAATTATGTGAAAGTATTTTTGTAACTAGGAGTTACATAATGCACATAATCTTAATTCACTAGTCATGAGATGGCTTATCTCTTTCGGGTCAAAGAGCATATATTAAGATAACCCGAAATGAAGATAATTACAATTCTAGATGGAGTGTCTGTGAGACACTTAAGCTCATTGTAAATTAAACAGTGATCAAGAGTTGACCACTTGGATGGGTAATCGACTAATCGTTTGAGTTATTTATAACTCACCCTAGGTCATGTCATATTCAAATGGGATGGTGAGTGATGCCCGTCGTTGAGGGTACCAAAGATAAATTTATAATTCCTAAACTTAAACTATAGATAGTGAAAGTCAGGGTCGAACGACAAAGAGGTGGGGAATGTTTATTGTTTGATGTTAATGTTTAAGGTAACGATTTTGGGGGTTGATTGGTTTATTACTAGGTCTAAAAACAAAGATAAAATAAAACAAGAAAATAAAGATGAGATTAAAACTATATTAAAAGAGATGCTAGGATGATTGGGTAATAAATAGCTAAGTTAATATAAATCCTAAGATCAACATGTATTGCAGTCGCGTAAGGGGTATAACATATCCTTTCGGTCTATGGTACCTAATAGCTCCTTTCGGCCTATGCTATTAGTTCCTAGGTCTCACAATTATTGGGTGTCAACAATAAGGGTGATTCCTAAATCCTAGGTCACAAACCTTTCAGTCTTGAGTAACCTAGCCGTCTTAAGGTGTAAACCAATGCCCTTCCTGTATCTCTCAATCTTGGGTAGGTCATTACTAACATCCTACAAGTCTCCTTTCAGTCTCATTGTAGGGTATTATAGTCAACAAAGAAAGACGAAACAGAATACAGACGCGAGTGGGTCGACCGACCGGCTATTCCAGTCGGCCGACCACCGCCTTGGTCAACCGACCCATTAATTGAGTCGGCCGACCACGGCTCTGCTACAGGTCGGTCTCGGAATTCACGCTACCTATGCATATTCATCCTAACATATGTATTTAGCTACGCATGGTAAGTGAAACAATAATAAAAACAGAAGTAAACATGGAAATCATGGTGAACATCAATCTAAGCATGCAAGAATTAATAAAGCTTGGGATTCTATCTTAACCGAATGCAATAATAATAAGACAATAATGAAACTAAATTAAGATGAGAATTACCAGAAACCGGAATTAAGGCAAAAAGGAACAAACTTTATTGAATGCTTGAGAATTATTGAAAGAGTACTACTTAAAGAGAAAACTAAAATTAAGAACTTGATTATTATGGTGGGTGCTAATTGATAAAAGCTAGATGATGAACTCTCTCTAAATAACTAGATTGTAACTTGATGCTAAAAACTGAATATCTAACCCTAATCACAAGATTAGTTTTTATAGGGCAGAAATCAAGAGTTTCCTAAAGACTCCATACTTCTAAACGATTTCCGAAAACGCTTCTGGGCTTCGCTGAGGTCGGTCGACCAGTTTTGTGGGTCGGTCGACCTCTTTACGGGCTTCAGGAATTCTGGGCTTCAAAGAACTGGTCGGCCGACCCATATAATAGGTCGGTCGACCCGTTACTGCATAAGATTGCTTCGGTTCGTCTCGGGTTTGACTTTTGATACTTGATTAAAGATTCCTGTTGACTTTCCTTCGTTCCTTAATTATGCAAAAGTCCCGAGGGCATAAATTTGGTGTAAAATCGTCCTTTTTCCGCATAAATCTGCAAAAGTGCATAAAAATACGAAAGTGCACGAATTTTTGGAATTTATGGCTAAAACATAGTAAATGAGCGACAAAATGCGTGTAAAAATAGATGTAAAACATCATAAAATAGACACGCATCAGTGAGACCATATTGAACCCCATTAAAGTGAATTGAATTATCATGACCTCGCCCCTAGTAGCTTGAATGAGGTGACGTCTCGAAGCAACTAGATGAGTGATGCGATTGATGGCGAGTTCATATGCCATAGAGTCATACGGAATGACTAGTTGATCACCTAGGCAAGGTTATGTTAAGATACATTTGTCGGGCTAATGACCGCTGATAGAGCTCTGGCTTTTCTTATTAAAGCTTGTCTGGTCGTGGCGGGAGCTTATATCGTGTTTCACATGAGTCAATTCTTTGACTAATGACTATTGGCCTAAGGTGGCATAGTTTTCAGAGTAACTTTGATGTGTTCTAACACCTTCGTAACTGGGGTTTATAAGGACATATTTTGGGTTATGATGGGCTATGGCTAGCCGAAGGGAATAGGTCGATTAGGAATTGTCCACCCCTTATCAGGGTTGAGAAATATCTCTAGGCCACTTGAGGAGCAAATAACTAGAAATGCGTGGCCACGCTCGGAAGGTATATATGGTAGATAATTCTTGTCAGATAGTTATGACTCCAGATCGAGAAAAACCACTCTAGATGAGATCAATTGCAAGTATGACCTATGATGATGCCTTGCATTGAGTGGGAGATAGTAATAGGACAAGAGAATTGGTAACGCACACTTGTCGCGGACAAGTGGGAGATTGATGGAGGTAGTGTCCTCGACAATAATGCGTTGACATAATTAAATCTCATCTGAATGAAACACAATTGGGAAAGTTACTCTTTTGAAGTCAACTGATCAACATTTACCGATAATGATTGACTGTCTAGAGTTTGACATTATCGTCATATGATGGTGGTGATCAGTTGATCCCTTAAGGGCATATCTTTAGGGAATTCTGTCTCAATAGAATATTTAATTAATTGTATTGGATATGGATTAATTAACAACTAGAAATTGGAAATGATTTTACGTGACGTATATTATTATAATGGGATTATAATAATAATTGTCGAAGTAATAAAAATTGTTTTATTCCTTGTTATTATTTAATCATTTTGGAAACGATTAAATCGAGAATTAATACGGTCGATCATAAAATTACAAATAGTGTAATAAAATTATGATATTACATTTTTATAAGATAGTAATTTCGAATTACTAGAGGGATTATTTAAATGTAATAAATTTGTAAATTATGAATTTTAAGGAGTTAAAATTGCATAATTAACAAATTGGTTCATGTGTAATGTGACATGTGAGACATGTTACAAATTAACACAATTGACAAAGATAAAATGGAGTTCATTTTAACTCCATTAGGACCGTGTATTAGCATGTGAATGTGTGTTGTGATTGTGTGTAAGTTTACACATAATCATTATGTGTCTTACACATAAGGAATATTGTAAGGAATATTGTATGCTTTTGTGTAAGAAGTGATGGGCATGCATTGGCTCTTGTTGCCTTGGTGAGGCCGGCCATAACATGAGATAAGGAGCTTGTGTTGCTCCTTATATAACACATAACATACTACATGCAAAGCTAGTCTTGATGTTGGATGCTTTCTCGTTTTTCATACTACAACATCTCATTCTCCTCTTTTTCTCTAGAAAATGGTTTTCTAGTGAAGATAATTATTTCAATACTAATAATATTATTGTAATATTATTAATAATTTGTAATATACTAATTTCAATTTTCTAGTAACAAAATTGATTTTAGTGTTGAGATGGGTACTTGATAAGAGCTTTTGGAGACGGTTTCACAATAAATCGTTGCTAAGGGTATTTCGGTTTTTTGAAGACTCATTAATAGGTGATTATTGAGTATAAACCTTCTAAAACCAATGTAAGGACATTCATCCATCTTATGTAATCATCATGCATGTATAAGATCTAGTTAAGTTTTAATGACTAAACTTAAACAAACTAAACTCATATGAGATATGAGCTTATAATCTGAAATATGATTTCTAACAGAATAATGTATTTATTAAGTTATAATTTTTTTTCAATTGAAATTTATATAAATTTTCAATTAATGTGTGAATTTTAAGTTGTATGGTTTTTAAAAAGTTAAGCTTCACAATTTAGTAGGAAACAATATATAACATTTCTAATAAACATTCAATATGAAAATAAATTTAAATAATTAGTGTGAAGAACCTTAAACATTAACACGTTCTATAATAATTAAAATTTCAATTTTAATTATAAATTATAAAACTCGGATTTGAAATTGCAGAGGTTATATCACTTTTGGAATTTTTAAACTTATATATTTATCAATTAAAATGAGATAATCTATTGATTAATTAACATGTATAATTGAAGGAATAGGCATAGAATAATTGAACAAAGATAATGCTTACCTTTCTATTGATCAATTGACATATATAAATACCAAATACAATGAGATAATCTAAGTTATAAACATATAGTATTGGAACTAATTTACAATGAAATAGAAAAGTAAACAATAACATGTATTTTATCACTAATAACTATCATAATATGAGTCACTGAGTGTCAGCGTACAATAAAACCAAATTCTCTTTGTAAGTAGTAGTCATCCTTTTACAAAATGATATCACAATCTTCTTGATAGCATCCTACTAACCTTGCTTTCGAATTCATCACTAAAAGAATCAAATTAATTAGTCAAATGAAAACACTATAGTTTTACATACAAAAATTAATGACCATTAAGAGCTCAATTACTAATTTTGATTTAGAAATTAATTTGTTATAAATATTGAGTAACTACGGTGAAAAGCAAAATAGCAAAAATTATAAACTATATGAGATTAGCAGGAGACGTACCATATTCATCAATGAAGATTTAAAACTAAAATCTTGGTTGTGAAAATATGAGGCTTTATAATACGAGATAAGAAAGACTAATTTAATGGTATAAACTCTTCATCTCCTCTAGTAACAATGTAAATATAATGTGATTAATTGGACATTTAATGGAGAATGATATGAGTTATATAAGAAAAATAGTTGATGCTTTAGATTTCAGACTCTTGGTTATCTTTGATTTAATTTAGCAAATAAACTTTGTTATAATATCTCTCTCTTAATTATAATTCGTACCACATTTGTCTTTTTAATTATACACCAAATGAATAATTTTAATGATTTCGCGTTGCCACGTGTCATAATGTTATGCTCAATCTAGCCTTTTTATTTTATTATATAGATATAGATATATATGTGTACTTATCATTTCAATTACATTATATAAATATTTATTTACTAAATAATATTAATTCAATAAACTTTGTTGTGAGACCCATCACAAATGACTTAAACAAAATTAAATGTTGGATATATGGTGTGGATTCTTTAAATGTTTCTATATTAATATAGATAAGATTATGGGGTAAAAATATAAAATGTCAATTTTACTGCAAATAACGAAATCTTACAAAACAACCTCGTGGTACTTAGACCATCCCCAAGAAGAGGTCCCACGCACTAATCGCGTCACAATATTTGTACCCTTAATCTTACCTTAATTATCTTGACCCACTTTCACCCTCCCAAACAGAAGGTCACGACTTAGGGGCATCAGCCCAATCATTTTCCACTTATTTTCCATTTTCTAATATTTCCAATCATTTACTACATTCTCTACCTCACCAAATAATGTAATAAAACTTTGACACGTCAAAGGGTATCAAAGGTCACCAAGAAGATTACCAACTGATTTCAGGGTTACAAATTGAGCTCCAAAATTTCAAAGTCGCCAAAATTAATACAATGTCACCAAAATTAGTGTTTTAATTACGTAATTACCGTGATCCAACAAGGTCGCGGCCTCATTAACGACCTTGCTTGAGGATGGTCTTAATTCATGGCCCTATGCCCTCTAAGACCATCCGCATCACTGAATTCTCATCAATTTTCACCCTACACTTTTTCATTTTTTCTCTCTCCAATTCACCATCCACCTCACCTTTCCATCCACCACCAAAATTCACCAGAAAACACCAAAAAAACACTTACATCAACAAATACTCAACTTTTTTTTCTCTCATATTTTACTATACCCCACAATATCCACATAAACATTCCACTATATCACACTTATATTTATTTTTATTTCATTATAATTATTAGTAATTATATAAATTTTTGGGTTTTGTAATTTATTACTTTTATTGATATTATTGTAAATTCGAATTTTTTTTTAACGATTATTTTGCATATAAATTTAGATAAATTTGTAATTCTCGCACTTTTTTTATGGTTTATATTAGAATGATTCATATTATTATTTATATTTGGATTCTCATTATTATGATTCATATTTGTGTGTAAATAATTAATAATTATATATAATTGATAATTAAGTAGAGAAAAAGTAGAAGAAGTGTAATGAAATATATTGATATTGGACTCCTTTTATAAAGAAAAAAAATATAAATTATCGTATTTATTTGTTCAAAAAAAATTGTGCAAAATAATTTATAATACATAAATAGTCGTTATAGAAACAAATGTACCCGTATGCAGCAATTGCAAATGTTGTGAGTTGCATACTAGTTGTCCTTTTATTATTAAAAAAAAAAATCTGTACACTACTTGTTTTCACACAGGTGAAAATTTTCAACTTTTTTTCACTCCATCTTTCCTCTCTTTTACAACACAAATCATATCTTTCTCTACACCATTCACATGAAAATTGGTGAAGAGACTATTGTGATTGGTCCAAATATAAGGGTAATACCACCTCAAAATCTTGTCACACCAATCATCAAAATCCTTACAAGTCCACCGCACAATCTGAGTCGGGTACAATTAGGGATGGCAATGGGTAGGGTCTGGGCAGGGTCCGGCAAGACCCGAACTGACCCGAAGTAAAAAACCTTAGACCCATACCCGACCCAGACCCTAAAGGGTCTGAAATTAATGGACCCATACCCGACCCTAATGGGTCTGGGTCTGGGTAGGGTCTACCCTAGGGTCCGATTTTTCTTAACGAGTCATTCAATAGAATTACCAAAGTTCGAATTAAATTACGAAGTTTTGATTAAAGTTGTTAAACACAATGTGATATCGACTTCCTGCCTTCCTCTTGTATTATTTAACTGAATATATAAGACAATACATAGTAGCTTATTAGGGTTGCACATGGGCTTCGTACTACAAACTACTACTACAAACTGCATGTGCTGCATGGGCTTGCATGGGCTTCGTACTACAAACTATTATAATATGCGATAGTCTATTACCCCCCCTCAAGTTGGAGCATACAAATTAACGATGCCCAACTTGCGGGTTAACAACTGAAATTGAGAAACACCGAGAGCTTTAGTGAGGATGTCCGCGAGTTGAACCAGTGTCGAGACGTACAACGGTGCAATAAGACCATCCGTAATAGCATCACGAACAAAATGACAGTCGATTTCAATGTGTTTGGTACGTTCGTGAAACACGGGGTTTTGAGCAATATGGAGAGCCGATTTACTATCGCTATAAAGCTTCACAGGAGTGGAATGAACAACACCGAAATCGCTGAGAAGGCCTTTCAGCCACTTTACTTCACCAGTGATGGCACGGAGGGCCCTATACTCGGCCTCAGCGGAAGACAAAGCCACGGTGGGTTGCTTCTTGGTTTTCCATGCTACTAGAGAGGACCCAAAATATACAAGCCAACCAGATAAAGACCGACGACTCTCCGGACATGTGCCCCAATCCGAGTCACACCAACCGGTTAATTTCATGTCGGACTGAGAAGGTAAGAAGATACCTTGTCCAGGAGTGCCTTTTAGATAACGAACAGTTCGGAGCGCCGCACTCCAATGGTCTTCACGTGGATTACTCATGAACTGTGAGAGAGTATGAACGGTGTAAGATAATTCCGGGCGAGTAACAGCCAAATATACCAATCTGCCCACTAATCGGCGGTAGGGCTCGGGATTCGACAGAGGTGCACTATTACTCTTGCCAAGTTGATGATGTTGTTCGAGCGGAGTAGGGGCGGGTTTACACCCGAGGAGCCCAGTTTCCTTAATGATATCAAGAGTATATTTCCGCTGACACAAGAAAATGCCATCCGAATTGCGTGCCACTTCAATACCAAGAAAGTATTTCAAGTCACCCAAATCTTTCATGTGAAAACACTTGTGTAGATAGTCTTTAAAAGCGACAAGAGAAGGCAACTCATTCCCGGAGACAAGCAAATCATCCACATAAATTAGCACGTTAATCCTCACGGTACCTTTGACATAGGTGAACAACGAATAATCGTGGTAGCTTTGGGAGAACCCATATTTCTTTAATGCCATCCCCAACTTAGCGAACCAACAACGGGGAGCTTGTTTGAGCCCATACAAAGATTTCTTTAGTCGACAAACGAGGCCGGGTTTGGGAGCACGAAACCCGGGAGGTAAGCGCATGTACACTTCCTCATCCAAATCACCGTGAAGAAAGGCATTATGGACATCCATTTGATGCAAATACCAGTTTTGAGCGGAAGCCACAGATAGAAAGGTACGAACGGTGGTCATTTTCGCAACAGGAGCAAACGTCTCAGCATAATCCACCCCCTCAGTTTGGTGATTGCCAAACACAACCAAACGAGCTTTAAACCGTTCAATAGACGAATCAGACTCATATTTGATTTTATACAGCCACTTGCTCCCCAATGCTTTCTTGCCCTCTGGCAAAGGCTCCATAACCCAAGTTTGATTAGCAATTAACGCTCGCATTTCGGCCTCCATAGCCGCACGCCACTCGCTGTTTTGCACGGCTTGTTTAAAATTATGGGGCTCCGTGTGCGAGGTAAGCGCGGCTACGTAAGAGCGATATGGAGCTGAAAATTTTGTGGAAGATAAATAATGAGCAAGAGGGTAAATACTACCTGAGGAAGAAGACGTGGCAAGGATATGAGATGCACTAGATGGACTGTCTTCAAGGCTTTCATCAGTATCAATGTCGAGGATATAATCAGACAAATTGCGGTTGGGGATTCTTTGTCGCTGTCCGCGACCCAGGACCGGCTGAACTGGCGGTGTACTCGGGTCAGTGTGGCCAGGTGACATTTCTGGTAATTGAGTTGGTATTGTAGGGGACACGACAGAATCATGTTCTGCCTCTTTATCATAATCCCAAGCAACGATAACCTCCTGGACATTAGTGGACACTGCATGGGATGGCCCAGGACTCGTTTTGACTTGCTGAAAAGGGAATTCGGTTTCATAAAATTTCACATCCCGAGACACAAAAAATTCCCGACGATCAATATCGTACAAATACCAACCCTTTTGACCGGAAGGATACCCCATAAAAACACACTTTCGACTACGGCTTGCAAATTTATCATGTTTGGAACGTTGGTTATGTGCAAAACAAAGAGACCCGAAAACACGAAGCATTTGAAAATTGGGCTGTTTTTTATACAAGCGTTCATAGGGAGTGACACCATGTAAAACACGGGAGGGGGTACGATTAATGATAAAGGCGGCGGCTAAGGCACATTCCCCCCAAAATTGAATAGGTAAGGCACCTTGGAATCGTAAGGCTCGCGCAACATTTAAAATATGCTGATGTTTACGCTCTACCCGCCCGTTTTGTTGTGGGGTGCCAACACATGAAGATTGAAAGAGGATGCCGTGTTCCAAAAAATACGGTTTTAGAGGGTGAAACTCAGTCCCGTTATCACTGCGTACAACTTTTATCTCGGCTCCAAATTGACGCTTAATCATGGCCATAAAGACTCGAAATTTTTGAGGGACTTCGGTTTTGTTATTAAGCAAGTATATCCATACCCCACGTGAGTAATCATCGACTAAAGTCAAGAAATATCGAGCACCAGTTGTAGAGGGAATGTCATAGGGGCCCCATAAGTCACAATGAACTATCTCAAAAGCAGTCATACTATTATTGGTGCTTAAAGGAAACGTACTACGAATATGTTTAGCACGATGACAAACCTCACATGGTTGTAACAAAGACAGTTCTTTAGTACGTAAAAAAGGAAGAAGTTTAACAATTTGCTCAGAGGGGTGCCCCAAACGGTTATGCCATAAAATAAAATCATTGGAGGTGGAGTCCACGGCATGTACTGTGTCCACGGCGGTGCGAAGATAATACAGTCCATCCAGCCTCTCACCAGTGCCAATCTTCTCCCTCGTAGCCCGGTCCTGAATAATACATGAAGTAGCATTGGTTACAAATTCACAGTTTAAGGCATCGCTCAACTAAGAGGCCGAAATTAAATTACAAGTCAATTTGGGCACAAATAAGACCGTATTTAAAGTAATGGAGGGGGTGATGACTACACGCCCCACAATAGAAGCACATATTTTAGAACCATCTGGTAGACCAACAATGCGGTTTGGAACTGTTTTAGCGTCGGTAAGTAGCGTAAAATTACCCGTTACATGATGGGAACAACCGGTATCAATGAGCCACTTACCAGAGTGATCATGGCTAGGAGTGCCATACACATTTACCAGAGAAGCGGTATGAGTCTGAGACGGATCCGGAGAAGTGACAGGAGGTTTTGTATGCACGACATTGGTTGAAGTAGTGGAATGTCCATCACTGTGATTATTGTTCACATCCATTGAAGCCCTATCACTGCTACTATTTCCTCGCCCACCACCGCGGCCTCGGGAACTGGAGCCACGACCAGAACCACGCTTAGAGCCCTTAAGTTCATGATACCATTCGGGTATCTCGCCAATTAGATCAAAACACATGCTTCGATCGTGACCGGTTCGGTTACAATGGGTACAGTGCAATTTTTGGCGTTCGGTACGAGTTAATTGGAACGACAACTTATTATTCCGATTACTATGGACATTAAAACTGGCAATCTCGGGTTTGGGTTCAGACACAACACCTATACCACGCACCCTCTCTTCCTGACATAACATGTGAAAAGCCCGAGCAACCGTGGGAAGGGGTGTTTGGGCTAGAATTACAGAACGAAGGGATGAATATGGCAGGGGTAGCAGACCGAGTAAGAACGAATGCAAACGTTCGGATTCCCGTCGTTCAAGATGCTGTTTGGCGCTTGTACAATTCGTACAACACTTGCAATCGATGATCGGTTGATGTTTATCTAAATCATCCCATAATTGACATAGAGTACCGTAGTAAACCGTAATAGACATACCTTCGGTTTGACGACAGTCCCGAAGCGCTCCGAGGATCTGCTGGATGCCAGACCCATCCATGACACCGAAACGTTCGTGTAACGCATCCCACAACTGTTTCGCATTTTCGAATTTCGGGAGGAGGGACTTAACCTCGGGGGAGATGACGTTGGATAGCCAGGAAACGAGCATAGAGTGAATCGTTTCCCAATCATCGTCGGTGCAGGGGGGCTTCGGTTCAGGAATGGCGCCATTAACAAATACGTATTTCCGTCGAGATTTGAGGGCAATTCGTACATCGTGAGACCATTCATTGAAATTGTCAGTGGTAAGACGGATAGAGGTGATCGCATCACCGGGTTTGTCCTGAGGACCGAGGTAGTAGGGAGACGAGGGATCGATTTTTGTTTTCGATACTTCACCGTTCGTCATAACGACGGCTAGGGTTTTTGAGTTCCTGCCTTCCTCTTGTATTATTTAACTGAATATATAAGACAATACATAGTAGCTTATTAGGGTTGCACATGGGCTTCGTACTACAAACTACTACTACAAACTGCATGTGCTGCATGGGCTTGCATGGGCTTCGTACTACAAACTATTATAATATGCGATAGTCTATTAAAAGTATTACAAAGTCTTGGTTATTTGCATCATTAACCGTACCCGACCCTAAATTATATCATTTACCGTACCCAAACTCATCATTTTCATCAATTTCCTCGTTATTCTTAATGATTATTTGGATATGCGCATAGTATATTAATGATAACTAATAAGGGTCATCTGTTTGTGTGTATTATTTGGGTTATTGACATTCGTACGTATGTTTTTTGTTTTTGTTTTTCTTTTTTTTTAAATAAATATAAGGGTCTAAGGGTCGGGTAGGGTCCCAAGAGCAAGACCCGGACCCGACCCGAAGTTTTTTATATAAGACCCATACCCGACCCATACCCGAGTGGGTCTCAAAAATTCAGACTCATACCCGACCCGTTAGGGTCCGATCCTAAGGGTTTGGGTTGGGTACCCGACCCACTGCCATCCCTAGGTACAATACCGTTGTTAATAATTGTTTTGGTTTTAAAAAACTAGCTTATTGGCTTGCTAATTGTGTTCCGATCATGTCAATTTCTTAATTAATGTAACATAACCACCCTTTTAAAACCCCTACCAGAATTAGCATAGCATAATACAAATCAGGTCAAAAGTAATGCAACCATTCACAATAAACTAACCATTTTACCACTAAAAAAATGCGTTAGCAATTCATTACAATCTACCAACTGGAATGTCACTATTACTCCAGAAAACAAGGTGTAAAATTAATGTAATCCAAGGTGGAGATGTCTTTGTATTGAAACTAGGTTGTAACCCGTGAACTTCACGGGTCTTTTTTTAGTAATTTAAATTAATATTGTTAATAATATAAAGAGAAAGAAATCAATTATCTTAGAACTTTAATATATGAAATTAATATTGTTAATAATTAAAAGATAAAGAAATTAATTATTTTAGAATTTTAAAATATGAAATTAATATAAAGATAAAGAAATTGATTATTTTAGTACTTTAATAATCTGAAATTAATATTGTTAATAATATTAAATAAATATAAATACTTTTAGTTTAAAAATTACATAGCTTTATGTGAAAAATCGTGTTAGATTAAAACTAAAATGCGTTCGCATAAATTAAGACGCATACATTAATATATAAACCGAGTCGGATTAAATTAATCCGACCTATATATTTATAAGTTATAAGACAAAAAAAATGAAAAAAAAATATTAATCATCTAACTATTCATTGTCGGCGCATCATTGCCCACCAAATAGAAACCATCATCATCATCATTTGTTGTTTATCAGAGATTTTCATTTTCATCACATAAACTCAAATTGAATTACTATTCTATGTTCATCTCGTCACTCACCTTCCCCGCCCCCTTTCAAAACCCCTAATTATACAATCTCACACTCACTCACTAATCCCTAATTTAGTTATTCACTAGTAGAAAAATGACATTTGGCAAGTACAAATGGCTACGGTTGTAGTTAATAACCGTAGCCATAGATATTTTGGGAATAGGCTTTTACAAAGGCTACGGTTGTTTTTAAAGAAGCGTGGCCAAAACTTAAAAGGCTACGGTTATAGTTAATAACCGTAGCAAAAACTATTTCGAAAAATAAAAAAAAGCGACTGTTGTTTTGAAGAACCGTAGCCGTAATCACATATCTTTTTAATTTGTTAAAATACGGGAATGAATTATATACCCGCTAAAATACTCATGTTTCCCTCCAAAAAAAAAAACTAAAATATAGAAATCAGAAACCTAATCCCTTTGAAATTAGAAGCACGCAGAAGTAGAACCCTAATTACTTTATTAATCGAAAATGAACCACGCAAAAGTAGAACCCTAATTACTTCACTTGTCGAAAATCACAATTCAATTCAATTCAATCGTGCTGTTGTCGTCGTACTCCAATTCAATTCAATTGTCCAAGCCCAATTCAATTCAAACTGTTGTTGTCGTCTGTTTTGTCTCCTTCAAGTTAAGGTAAATTTCTACTCTCGTTTTTTTATAACCATGGACGATTTGTTTGTAATTTGTTACTTGAATCATAGTCATTAGTATTTATATTCCTTGAATTATTTCTATTGATAATCGATTTAGATATTAATATTGCTTAAGATGTAGTTCGACTGACAGAGTTAGGGAATAGGGAATGTAATCGATTTAGATATTGATATTGCTTGAACTATTTCTATTGATAATCGATTTAGATATTAATAGTGTTTAAGATGTAGTTCGACTGATGCTGAACATGATAAGGTGCTGCTCTTATCTCCAAAACCCGGAAACATTGATATTTCCTTTATCAAGGAAGTAGAGTAAAAGTGAACTCAGTTTAGCTTCTCGGTGCGCTTGTGAGGATCGATGCTTAGAAACCTGCATTTTGCATCTTCACTAGGAGCTTTAGTAGGTCCTTCAGTTTCACCTGTTTCCTTGGTTATACATATTACTTGTATTATTTTCTCTAATATTTGTATATTTTGGCTGGCTCAGTCTTATTGTGGACTTGTGGACTTGTGGGTGGAAGGTTGCACCAATGTGGCTACAAATTTCTGATTGTACAAATACTTCTCTATATTTCTTTTTACTGCTAAATCACAGGTAAACCCTATTATTTCCTTGTATTATTCGTGTGGGTGAGCTATGACATTCAGCAGAACTGATATGTTTCCATTTCCTGAATGAAGTTTTTGAAGTTCGTTGAGAAATCTGCCTCTGTTGCTGTGTACACTTCGAGTAAAGGTTCTTCAGCTGCTGGTCTTACAGCGTCGGTGATTACAGATGGTAGCACAGTAAGTTTCACAAGTCAAAACATGTATCTTTGAATATGTTTTGTTGAAGTATTTGATTCAACATCTTCTGAAATAAGACTTCAAATATGGACTAATTATGCTTATGTTGCAGCGTGAGTTTTATCTCGAAGGAGATGCAATAGTACTGGCAGATGGCTGGGTTGTCTGCATTGATGAGTTTGACAAGATGAGAACTGAAGACAGGTTTGTCAAAGAGAATTTGATATAGATTTGATGATGCATGCTTTACTTTTATCGTTGACTTTAAATGCTAAGCTATCAGTTGAGTGGTCCAGGGTTGCTATTCATGAAGCTATGAAACAACAAACAATCTCTATTGCTAAAGCAGGAATAAAAACTGTTCTTAATTCGAGAATATATGTGCTTGCTGCTGCTAACCCTCCATCAGGGCGTTATTATGGTCTGTTGGGACTACTCTTGGTTATGCACAAACAATTTCTGAAAAGCGAGTTCTTGCATTCATTGGTGATGCTAGTTTTCAGGTAACAAGTTTTTCCTTGGTTCTTGTATCTCAATAAACCTAAAATGATTTCATATATAGATAGTGTAAGACTGACTGATTTCTAATCAATCCTACTTTTTTTCCACTTTTTTTTCGAACCTTGGTAGCTACATTAATTATGGGTCTGGTGTCTTATTTCCGTTGAGTTTTAAGATTATTGGCTTAAAGAAGTGTGTATATTATTGGCCAGCAAGTAAATCTACAACCATTGTCTATGATTTTTTCCCCGTTTGTTCTGTTGGAGTATAATTGTTGTTTATTTGGTGGTGATTTGTTTAATTAAATTATTTGTTGGAGTGGAGTGAAAAAATGATGTCCATGATTCTTAACTTTGAATTTGTTTGGTATTGCCTTGACGAAAATGGAAGTTGGTTAGTTGAAGATGTTCACCTAACGTCTGATATTGGGAATTTGTTTTGTGTTTTATGCTTGTTTTATTTGGTAAGAGAAAGGATAAATGGTCCAGTGGCACTTGCTGAGTCATTTGTCAACAAATATACTGATGATGTGCATTAGGTATTTAGATGTAACTAATTGGATCCTTTCGACAATTTAGTATTAGAACAATTCTATGTAAACATTATTATGTATGGATTGCCGATTGGAGATGAAAATTGCTGGGCAATAACTCAAATATATGTCATATCATATATGACACACTCCACATAAACATAGTTATAGCTTAGCTTCTTTAATGAGATTGACTGATTGCCGATACTTGTTTTACATATGTTTGTGACTAGATTGGTTCATCTTTCCTTCGCCTATTAGACTAGATTATTATAATGTGATATGAAATTGCATATTTAGTTTCTGCTAATGCCAATTATTGCAGTCGAGTAAATTGCTGACTAACAGAACTTGTACGTTCTATTCAAATGATGTTTTATTGAATAGAGTTATATCTGTTTCCATAAGAGTTCTGCGGTTCTGCCTATCGCTTCGTGCTTATCCAACCCTCAACTATAAGTCGCAACTTTTAATATTCTGACAATTGTAAAGGATAACTAGTTTATTCATTTTATAGAGTGGCGTCCATGGTATTAAGTCTCGATTTCAGTTTTGATCTCAGAAGTCAGAACCGGAGTCGCTACAATGGGGCTTATACCACCTTAAATGTGGTGGCAAAAGCCGTCAAAACTTTTGTATGACTCATTTGATTGCAGTGCACCAGGTTTAAATCCATGGTTCAGCCACTGTATTCCTTCAAACCAATATGGCGATTATTTGTTAGATATGACTTCACAGTCGTAAGCTTAAACGGATTATAACGAAATGCAGGAAGGGTGATTATTATCGGTATCTTGTTGAGTGCCTGAGTTTAAATCAGATGATGAAAGGAACAAAGCTGCTGAACAGCCACTGAAGGCCTCGTCAGCTAAATTTCGCATTTATTCTGATTTGTTTAGTTTCCTCGTGTCTCATAATGGTATTACTTCCTCTAAGCGGCTTCTGCATCTGCTAATACAGATCTGCCTTCTACCTATCCCATTCGACTTGGTCTTGCTCTCAACTTCTCTGTCTTTGACTATGAGATAATGAATTCTTCGGAAAGGTAAACACATTAACTCACAGCTTGACGCCTGCTGAGTCTCTACGAGATTGAACTAAACCAACCTGTATGGGGTTGAATACAGATCTGTCTTTTACCCGTTTGCCAGATCTAATGTGATTGTTCTAAGTTGATCATCACACTTTATTACCTTATATGCAGGGCATGCCATATAGCCATACAGGCATTTGATGAAGCCATTGCTGAACTGGACACATTGAGCTAACGGGGATTCATACAAGGATTCCACCCTTATTATGCAGCTTTTGAAAGACAATCTCGCTCTCTGGACCTCTGATTTGCCTGAAGATGGAGGTATATGTTTCAATACTGATATTGCTTGTAACGAAGAATTATACTGTATAGACCACCAGTTTAGTGCCATGGCGGTTGCACGTTATAACGCCTGGTTCTTCGAGTACCATGAAGTTACCAATTTGCCACTTACTATAATTGTTTTACAATAATGTTAATCCATAGTAAAACTATTCAGCTGGCAGACCGTAGAAACCATTTTTTTCTGGCTCTGAACTATTATGATCTTGACAATGTAGCGATTTTTTTAAACAGCTTCTAATTCCACAGTTCCTGCAGGTGAAGAGAGTGTTAAGAACGACGAATCTAAACCAGCTGAGCCTGAAGTAAGTATTTAAAAGTCATTCTATTGTATTTTTAAAGTTTTATGTTGGGTAGGAGCTGGATTTTTATTAGGTCTAAGGAATTTAACATTTGTGTAGTGTCCCCTATGTGTTGTAGGATTTGGTTTTTGGTTTTCTGTTTTTCGGTAGCAGTGATTTACTGTGGTTGGTTGACTTGGTTCAGATTATAATTTGCTGGAGGATATTAAAAGAATAGCCGACTCTTCCCGGAGAATGTGCACGCAGCTATGTGCATGTTATCAACACAAGTTACCTAGGCATCTTCAAGCTCTCCAAACTGCTGCTATAAGAAGAAGAAGAACAAGACTTCAGTTTACCCTCCTGGGATGTCTAAGAGACAAAAGAATCAAACTCGTTTTATTTCATAAGTATAATTTTTTCATTGTAAATGTATTAAGTAGGCATAGTTCCATACTTCAGTTTTTAATTATTTTAATATAGTATGATTTTCATTCTGCATGATTGTTAGGAAGTATTTAAAAAGTGTATATTTGGAGACTAATGTATTAAATTTTTTATATTGAAATAATAATCATTGGATATTAATTGTCGAGCCACCAAAATATATTTGCATAAATAATTTTTTTTTTGTTTTTTGATTGAGAATTGGCTACGGTTGTTCGTATTAACCGTAGCCTTTTCATGACTTTTGGCTACGGTTCTCTATGACAACCATAGCCTTTTCATGACTTTTGGCTACGGTTTTCCATAACAACCGTAGCATTTTCATGACTTTTGGCTACGGTTCTCCATGACAACCGTGGCCTTTTATATTTTAGGCTACGGTTATACAACCGTAGCCATATGTTCCTTACTTAAGGCTACCCCTTGATTTGCTACGGTTGGACAACCGTAGTCGTATGCCTTTTTTAACCGTAGCCGTATGTGCTTTTTGTACTAGTGATTGTTTCACATTTGGATTTAGTTTAGTAAATTAATTTCAAACCATAATCTATCCATAATTAAAAGGGTTATTTCATGGGAATAATCTAACCTATGTCTCATCTTCTCATATTAATCCATACTAACAATTAACTAAGAAAAATCCAACCTATAACCTCATTTATCTTTCATTGAACTTTGACTATTTTTAAACTCTTATTATCGGTAGGTTAGCACGTCACCTTCACTTACTTTTTGTCCAGGAAGAAGGAAATACAAAAAGTAAGTCAAGGTGACGTGCTTGCTTATCGAAAATAAGAGTTCAAAAATAGACAAAGTTCAATGAAAGAGAATTGAGGTCATAGGTTGGATTTTTCTCAGTTAATCATTAGTAGGGATTAATATGAGAAGATGAGGTATAGGTTGGATTATTCCTATGAAATAACCCTAATTAAAATCATTCAGTTATTATTCTTTTCAGATTAGGTCAATTAATTGTGTATAATTCATGGATGCATGGATTCACGGAATCTTGAAATTTTGTTTAGGAAATTAATTGTGAAACATATCTTTCAGTTATTATTATGATTATGATTCTTTTCAATTTAGGAAATTTAAACAAAATTAACGTGATTCACGGAATTTACCATGATTCACAAAATTATTATTATTCTTTTCAGTTTAGTTTATTGATCATGATTCACGGATTTTAAAAATTTTGTTTTGGAAATTAATTTCAATCAAATCTTTAGGTTATTATTATTATTCTTTTCAGTTTAGGAAATTTATTCAACATGATTCACGGATTTTAAAAATTTTGTTTTGGAAATTAATTTCAATCAAATTTTTAGGTTATTATTATTATTCTTTTCAGTTGAGAAACAATTTAAAACCATAATCTGTTTTGTGCATGATTCAAGGATATTGACCATGACGGATTTTAAAAATTTTATTGGACAATCAGTTTAGTAATATGTTAGGATATTGACCATGACGGATTTTAAAAATTTTATTGGACAATCAGTTTAATAATATGTTAGGAGGCTTTAAATCGCACCACGTAAGACGGAGATTGTTTTATGTATGCCACGTCAGCAGCTTGGCTTCTGCATTAGATAAATATATGATAGTTTTACTCTCGTGCAAGAAAGTACCCGGATCAGTTTTATAATTATGATATATTGAGCTTGTATAGATATACTTAGACATAATATTTATTTTATTAGCAATTAAATAAAAATACATAAATTAAAATTAAATTGGACAACTACACCGACTTTAAATTAAAATATAATAATAAAGAATTAAATAAATTACCCAACAATTAAAATTAGAAAGTTGCTAAAAATTATCATTAATTAAGGTAAGATCATGGGTAGTCTTCACATGAGAAAACAAATAAATTTCCCACTTACAAAACGTCGTCGACGTTTTAGAACAAATCGTCGACGAAATTCAAAAAAAGGACATTACTATCCTTTTACCTCCCAAACCCTCCCAAACTCAAAACTCATTACTACTCACTAAACCCACCCACGACACCACCACCACCACTACTCCGACCACCACCTCACACACGACACAGCCACCGCCGACGACCACCACCACAGTTGACGACCACCTCACGACCGAACCACCACGGTTAGTTTTTTTTTAATTAATTTAGTTTTAGTTTTAGTTTTAATTAGACTTGTATTTTGTTGTTGTTGTTGTTGTTGTTGTTAATTAGGTTAGTAATTTATTGGTTGTTTTTGTTGTTTTCATTAAATTTTTCAATTTTTCTATTGAATTTGTGTTATTGTTTGTTGTTGTTGTTGTTGTTAGTTGTTATTGTTATTGTTGTTAGTATTATTGTTAGTATTGTCGTTGTTGTTAGTTGCTATTGTTTGCATAGATTGAATGAATCGAAAATTGAAAATCCGATTGAGGGGGTGGGGGTAGGACGTGAAGGATTTACGTCACTTCTTGGGTTGTATGTGGTACATGAACGTCCCTCATGGTGAGGGACGTGTGCAATCAAAGTCCCCCATGGGGGGGACGTGTGGGATCAACGACCAAGATGGGGGAGGACGTGTGGGTTTCACGTCCATAATGGTCTTGGACGTGTGAAACCCACGTCCATAATGGTCTTGGACGTGTGGTTCGCCCGTCTTAATTGGGCCAGGACGTGTGGATTTCATGTCCCTCCATGGTTGGGATGTGAAATCTGCTTGTCCCTCCGTGCTTCGGATTTTTTTTTCGTTTTAACCGTATATTTTCAATTTTAATAGTTAAAAGTTATTTTTTTCATTAAAAGTTGTTAATTTTGTATTTAAATGGGTATTTTATATTTAATTGTATAAAAAGTTGTTAATTTTGTATTTAAGTGGGTACTTTATATTATTTAAGTTGTTAATTTTGTGTAATTTTGATTTTATTTTGTATTATTTTAGGTTTTTATGGAGATTTATTAAATTTTATTTATGTAACGTTCTAATCTCGTAAATGCAGATAATTTTGTGTAATTGTGATTTTATTTTGTATTACGTTAGTTTTTTATGAACATATGTTTAAATTTATTTATATAACGTTCTAATCTCGTAAATGCAGATGTCTTACAGTGAAGATGCTATTATGACTTCAATGGGTCCTACGACAAGCCGAAGAGTGACGGGGTCTAAGCGGTGTGTCCCTATAGAATTAGATTCAGCAGCAGCAGCGCCACGGCCTGGTCGGGGAGGTAGGGGTAGGGGAAGGGGAAGGGGAAAGGGTCTCTTAATCAGGTCTCCCGACCCTACTCCCGAGGACGAGCTTCAGCTACCGAGTGCGTTTTTCAGGCACCTAGTTAGTAGTTCCGATGACGAGGAGGAGGAGCATTTGAGGGATTCGGTCGCGGAGGAAGATGATGATGATGATGATGATGATGATGATGATGATGATGATGATGATGATGATGATGATGATGACGACGATGAGGAGGAGGAGGAGGAGGACTCCCGCTTTCTGGACGAGGAGGTCGCTGATCGACCACGTAAGAAGGTGGTACGTGATGGTAGCGGCCGATATAGGCAGGTTGTGGAGGGTGCTTCTAGTAGCACGGGAGGAAGAAGACTCCGGATCTTTCCTGGCGTCTTATCGGTCCGGTTGAGGGGGGGTCCGTCTGTAGTTAGTGTTATACGTAGCTTCGGTGGCCACGTAGCTTACAGTAGTTGGACGGATCAGGGAAGCGTGAGATCATGGCTTACGTTCTACGAGAGGCCGGGTGCTTTGGAGAAGATGAGTAAGATGAAGAACCGTTCTTCGGTAATGGTGAGAGTTGGCGAGAGCGGGCTTGATCATCTTAGGTCCTCTTTGACCACCGGGTTGGATGAGAACCTTATCAGTGCGTTCGTTGAGAGGTGGCAGCCGGATACCAACACTTTTCACATGCCGTTTGGTGAGATTATGATAATGTTGCACGACGTTCACAGGATCCTCGACATACGTGTGGATGGCGTTAGGGTTATGGACGAGGGTCATACGAGAGGGTAGATTGGTCTGAAAGGGAAGTTGGCGGCCTTGTTCGGCATGGACGTGAAGGACGTGAGAGCACCCTTTTACAAGGGTGGTGGGATTTTGGTGAAGAAGCTGATGGAGCTTGCGGAGAAGGGGAGCCACCATGACTCCCTACGGGCTTACATGATGTTGTTGGTTGGACAGACTTTGTTCACCGACAAGTCCAGTGATCGGGTTGTTGCTCGTATGTTGCTGTTGTTCGATGAGTTAGATGATATCGGCGGTTATGCTTGGGGGCCGCGACATTAGCGTACTTGTAACGAAAGTTGGGGATGGCTTCGCGTAGGGAGGCCGCTGGGGTTAGCGGTTGTTTGCCGTTGCTCCAGGCAGGCTTGGATATACGAGTACTTTCCCATGTTAAGGCCTCACTCGGGATATTATGTTGAGGGACGACCACTTGTCGAGGCTTGGTCACGGTTTCCTAGGTTTAGGGGAGATGATGGGTTGTTGGAGCAGCACAGGCAGAGGTTTAACGTGCGAAACTCCCACATCTTCTCAGTTACAGTTTCATCAGACACAACCTCGTCGGTAACAGCCGGAGTGAATCCGGGGTGGGGGTTTCCGGCTAAGATGTTACAAAGGCTGCCAATTGGAGGATTTTCTACCAAGTCCCACACAGTGGCACTTGGAATGACTTGTTCAAGGCGAGACACTAACACTGGTAACTCCGTACCGATATGATCGATCCTTAGCTGATAAGCTCTGTTTTTTTTTGAGTGTTTGTGAGAACCATCTTAATAGTTTTAAGTTTTAGTAGTGAATAAGGTGTGTTGTTGCAATTACAATGAACATAAAAACGACTATTTATAAGAAGTTAGATGATAACGGTAACATTTTTAAATTCAAACGGTAACAACATTCTTAAATTGAAACGGTAACATTTTGAAATTCTAACGGTAACATTTTAAATTACAACGGTTACATTTCAATATTACAACCCTAAACATTTCAAATCAATCTCGAAATACATTATCAAAGCGGGGAAAGCTGTCTTCGACGACTAACTCAAGGTGTTGTTCCCATTAACGTATGCCATTTTTCGATGTTTGACTTGTACAAATCAGCATAGTGTGCTACCGCAGGGTCTCTTACCGATTCCCAACAAAGTTCGATCGTTGGCATGGGTGCTTCGCTCGGTGGGACACTATAATGCAATATTATCCAATGGGAATGGTAGTTTAAGATCCACAAAACACCGTACGACCTCGACTGTTGACCCGTGGGCCTTACGGGTAAGTATATACGACATTGCCAAAACCGGCCTTCTTTACTCTCCCACTGGCCGACTAAACAGATAGTCCAGTTAAACCACGATGCAAAGACGGTCAAATATTCCGAGGACATCCAATGATTAGTAGCACAACTTCCTCTGCCGGTAAACTCGATAGCCTTCAATGTATGCTGGTATCTGCTCAAAAGCGGAGGTGTAAGATGACACTCATCAAAAATTATCTTGTAGATATCGTATGCCAGAATATCTCTAAGACACCATGATGGGTTTAGTTATCTCATAAACTAAATATTTTAGTCATACTAAATATAAATTTAATTAACATATTAATTAACTTATTATATGATCTTATGCATGCTTACAATATGCGGAAATAGGAGAGATTTCGAACCCTTACACACGGTCTGAATGGAATGCTAGGATGATCCTCCAAGTATTCAACAAGAATACCTCCTTTGTGATGCACCAAGACAACCCCTTAAAACAACCGAAACTTTGAACAAGCTAGCACAAAATCGGTTTTTCCTTAAACAATGTTCTAACTACTAATTTAGAACTTATAAAACTAACAATACTTTTATTATAGTTTTGTAAATATTATCTTATAATATGAGAGGTTTTGTTGTGTTCTTACTTGAAAAATCACGGCTAGAGAAGAGGATAGAATAAGGGTGTGTAATGTGCTTTTTAAATTGCACACACATGTATTATCTTAAGAAAACAATTATCTTACGGAGCATGGGGAAGGGGTAGCCGGCTATGGCATGGGGAAGGATAAAAGAGAAAGCTCTTTTTTTTTATCAATGATCTAGGTATGTTACCCTAAGCATTAGGTTTAAGGCTAGGTAATTATTGTGTCTTTAACTTTTAAAACACAATTAAACACCCTTAATCATCCCCATGAAACCGGCATTACCACTTAAAATGTAGTCCATTTTATCTTTGTCTTTTAATCAATTGTATAAGTGTGACATCAAAAGTGTTACACTATGATAAAAATTGTTCTAATTTAAAAATGCCTATTTATCATATATAAATACCATTTGAAAATTAAATAAATCATATTTATTATTTCGACATGTAATTCGAAATTACCAACATACAAAAAGGTCATTCATAATTTATCCTCAATACGATTTACAACCTTTGTAATAATTATAACCCGATTCATTCTAATTTCGATATCATAAAATATTGTTTATTGTTTAACAATTGACACGTTTCAATTTTAAACATAAATCTTACAATAAGATTTAACCTCTGATTTCTCGGTATACGAGTTTAAGGAATATGATCAAATCGTATCAATATACATTTGATTACTTTATCAATTAAGGGAATTGTCCTATAGGTGTGACCTAAAGGGATCAACTGACCACCACCGTCATACGACAGTAATGTCAAATTCTAGCTAGCCAATCATTACCGATTAATGTTGGTCAGTTGACTAATATAATTCGTATCATCCCTTGCGCATTCTTGTCATGAGATTTAATTACGTGATCGCACTATTGTTGAGGACACATTTCCCAACACACCACTCTCTCATGCCTAAGTGGTCATCCTCCCGACCCCGGGCAGCATGCGATATTACCCGATAACCACAATGACCATCATCACCACATCAACCCAACCATCAAAGAACTCCCATCATTCTTTGGGGACCCCAAATATTTTGCTCCAACTAGACAAAGGTCCCCCTAGTGTAGCCGACCTCCAATGGTGCACCAGTAGGTCCATCAGCAAAATCACCCACCGTACTTTCAGAAGGTGTCGTCGTAGGGGTAAAAACTTTCTTGCCCTTCCTTCTTGCATGCTCAAATGCGGACTTGTTCCGAGTAGTAGAACCCCTCGGTCTCCCTTTGGGGTTTTCTCGAACCTGAGGTGGACGAATATCCGTGTCTTCCGGATGGAGACCATCTCGCAGTTTCTCAATGATTATCCGTCTCTTTGTCGGGTCACTACCTCTAGCTTCCGCTATAAGCGCCTCAAACTCATCATCATCGGTCTTTGGCATTTGTTCGGGAGTGCCATACACCAAAGTCCTCCAAAACGAGTGCACGTCATCAAGGTGGACCCTCCTACCATTTCTTTGCAAGTGAATCAAAAGGCAAGCACAAGGCAACCCATGAGTAACCCGTAGCACACATCCACAGTGTTCTTCAAGCCTGTTCCCCAGCTCAATCCCTCTCTCAATCTCAGCTTCCATGATCCTAATGGCTTTGCAAGACACATGTCCTCGCAATAAGGAAAATATCTGATCGGCACTTACAGGCTTGCTCCTCGATACTTCTAACTCATGTCTAATCTTCGAGTGTTGAGCTTCAAGCATGGAGTGAATACGAGCCCACATAATATCAAGGTTTAAGTTATGACTCTTCAAGCAAGACTTCAGGAGGGAATGAGAGGACTCTACCCAGGAAGTGGCCGTGTTATCAAGGTGGAAGTATTGGTTTCTATGTGATGCGTGTCTATTTTATGATGTTTTTCATCTATTTTTACACGCATTTGGTCGCTCATTTACTATGTTTTAGCCCTTATTTCCCAACAATCGTGTACTTTCGTATTTTTATGCACTTTTGCAGATTTATGCGGAAAATGGACGATTTAGCACCAAATCCTTATCCTCAAGTCTTTTGCATAATTAAGGAATAACGAAAGGTCAACTGGAATCTTTATTTAAAGTGCCAAAAGTCAAAACAAGAAGAAATCCGAAGATTTCCGTACGGAAGCGGTCGACCGACCAGCTAAACGGGTCGGCCGACCAGGCCTGATGTTCATAAAAGTCCAAATCTGAAGAAAGCCCGAGAAATCAATTGAGTCCATACGAAGCGGTCGACCGACCCACAAAGTAAGTCGGCCGACCTCAGCAGAAGCCCAAACGATTCTTTTCGGAAATAAATTAGAATTAGAGTATTTAGGAAACTCTTATTTTTCTACCTATATAAACTAAATCTTGTGATTAGGGTTAGATCATCTTTTGACTATCCATCATCCTTTTATCATATCTCTTAGAATCTAGTTCTTATCAATTTCATATAGTTGAGTTTTAGTTTCAAGTTTATTATTCAAGAATTCTCAAGCATTCAATAAAGTTTATTCCATTCTGCCTTAATTCCAATTGTGGTAATTACCCCTTTAATCTAGCTTTTATTATTGTTCCTATTACTTTTGCATTCAATTAAGATAGAAATCCCAAGCTTTATTGAATCTTGCATGCTTAGATTATTTATTATGTTTACCATGTTTAATCCCGTTTTCATAATCGTCTTAACAATCATAAGTAGCTAATTTTCATATGTTAGGATGTAGGGGATAATATGCATGGTAGAATAAAATCCGAAACCGACTTGTAGCAGAGCCACGGTCGGCCGACTCAAATAGTGGGTCGGTCGACCGAGGCTGTGGTCGGCCGACTGGAGTAGCTGGTCGGTCGACCACTCGCGTCTGTATCCCGTTTCGTCTTTCCTTGTTGACTATAACACCCTGCAATGAAACTGAAAGGAGACTTGTAGGACGTTAGTAATGACCTACCCAAGATTGAAAGATACGGGAAGGGCATTGGTTTACACCTTAAGACGGCTAGGTTACTCAAGACTGAAAGGTATGTGACCTAGGATTTAGGAATCACCCTTATTGTTGACACTCAATAACTGTGAGACCTAGGAACTAATAGCATAGGCCGAAAGGAGCTATTAGGTAACATAGACCTAAAAAGATATGTTACACCCCCTTACGCGACTGCAATACATGTTGACCTTAGGATTAATTTTACCTTAGCTATTTTTTACCCAAACATCCTAGCATCCCTTTTTATTATATTTTATTCTAATCTTTTATTATTTGTTTATTTTAATCTTTGCCTTAGATATAGTAATCAACCAATTTAAACCCCCAAATTTGTTACCTTTAAACATTAACATTCAACAATAAACATTCCCCACCTCCTTGTGGTTCGACCCTGACTTTCACTATCTATTGTTAAAGTTAGGAATTATAAATTTATCTTTGGTACCCTCAACGACGGGCATCACTATGCAAAGCAACGAACTTCTTCTTGTATTTACCCCATGTTCTGATGACATAACCAGACAACACTCCCCAATTTTCACAAAAAGATTCCAATGCACTCCCAAACTCAGCAAGGGTGGATGCATTGATCACGCGGTACCAACCGCTTTCTTTACTGTGCATCATCATATCTTTGTACCAAATCAAATTTTTCGAGCTTAATGCTTCTTTCTCCACGGCGTGGTTCAAATGCCAACGACACAAAATGTGAGGAGTGTCTGGATAGAGCCTAACTCTCGATCGGTGACAAGGGTAGGCATAGGTGAACCCGTGAAGCTAAGTAGCTCTTCTAATCTCCCCAACATCCACCCATAATCGGTTTCATTTTCAGATGGAAGGAGCACAATGGCAATTAAGAAGGAGGAACCACAAGTTGTTACGCCAATGATCTCAATAAGTGTAATCTTGTAAACGTTGGTCTTGTACGTAGCGTCGATAAGAGCCACATGTGGGTAAGCACGGAAGAGTTTGACGGCTTCTGGATGAGTCATAAACACATGACTTAGCTCCTTTAAATCGGGATCTGATACGTGCCACTCCACATAATTAGCAGCAACTGCTACAGCCAAAAGTTGTTGAGCGGGATTCCGCGTTCCTCTCATCTAACGCCGAACCTTGTTTGCCTCGCTATAAATTTCCCCACTTGTAGGTTGGGGTTTATCCGGGGTTCTTTGATGAAGACCGTTTTTGATATCTCTCGGCAGAATCGATGCCCGGAATTATTGCCTCACGAATTCTTTCTCTTCGGCATCCAAACCAGCAAAATGTCTATCCCCATCTTTGTAGTTTGTTACTTCGTGGTTGTGAAATCCACCCTTCGTAGAAGTAAGAATGTACCAAACAATCATCGGTTTCCCATTTACATCATCGACGTAGTCCTGCACAACTCGAACCCTAAACAAACAATCGCACTTAGCCGTCCCTCTCTTACTAGGATTCGCGGGTTTCTCGGGATCGATCTTCTTTCTGGTTCGGTCGTACCTTGAACAACGAAAGTATGACCGGAGCATGTAACACCCCAAGAGTGTGAGAGGAAAGTTGTCCCACATCGATAGAATGTGAGGCTTGTGATATGTTTATAATAACTTTCACCCACCACTTAGTAAAAAGGCCTTGTGCTTTTGGGCTTAAGTGAGGATAAATAATGGGCCCAAAGGCATACCTCCCATCTCATTGGGGGTGTGTTACGACCGTGGTGGGTCGGGTTGTTACAAATGGTATCGAAGCGACCCTGAGACCGTGTGGTGAGCCTGTGGTCGGGAGTACCCCGGTCACACACCTAGAGGGGGAAGATTCTGGCCCTGGTTGTGGTCAAGTTTGAGGCACAACGAGGACGTTGTGTTCTTTAAGTAGGGGAGTTTGTAACACCCCAAGAGTGTGAGAGGAAAGTTGTCCCATATCGATAGAATGTGAGGCTTGTGATATGTTTATACTAACTTCCACCCACCACTTAGTTGTTGGAGCTGGTGTCCTCCACATGTAGTGTGATAACGTCATTGCACATACACTTGTACGGACAAGTGGGAGATTGTTGGGACTTGTGTCCTTGACAGTTAGTACAATGACTTATTAAATCTCTTAAAGGATCACAAGGGCATACTTTGGTATTATTATCAGTTGATCCACGTTTATCAATAACGGTTGGCTTGCTAGATAAGTTTGACGTTATTGTCATACGGATGGCGGTGATCAACTGGTCCCTATACGTCACACCTATAGGACACGTTTGAGAGATGTGAAGGTATGAAAATACAGTCACATTTATGCTGAATACGACTAAACAGTTAGTCAGAGGTATTGACTATTAAATTAGTCAATGAGATGTTGAGATAATTATTTACTACGGATTAAATAATATTAGCTAATACGGATTACATGATTAATTCGTAAAATTAAATATAAACGGTTATATTTAATTAAATATTGAATTCGTGTATTAATATAAACAGTTATATTAATTTAGCTAATTATACAATATCGTAATTTTATCAGACCATTATTAATGTATCGACTACATTAATATCTGATAACGTGTATACGATTTATAATTAAATCCCGCGAATTATATTTTAGCAATTAGAGTCGAATCACGTATTAGAATAAGGTAAGAGTGGAAAGCCCACTCCCACCTTGACCTAATTTCGGCCGAGTGATACAAAAGGAGAGGGACTCTCCTTTTGTCAGTCTCTCTTGTTTTTACTTATTACTGTTAATCTCATCTCACAGAAAATTAGGGTTTTGAGAACTGTTTTCCCAAAACCTAGATCTCACATCTGAAAAACCTCACAAAACTCTCCCCATATTGCAAGGCAATTGGAGAGCATTTCTAGCACATGCGGCATCGTCTCAGACAAGTCTTGGGTGCAAGTTATAGGAGGGAATTTCCTTTAATTCATGTTCTTAGGTCATTCGCGCAAAGGACCTAAGGTTGTACTCTTATTCATGTTGTTTTTCATCTTATGACTATAATCACATATGTAATTTTCGTTATAATCCTGCAATTTTAAGGGTGAATACATGTTTATTCCCTACATTAGTAACAAGGCTTTGTGCTTTTGGGCTTAAGTGAGGATAAATAATTGGCCCAAAGGCATACCTCCCATCTTATTGGGGGTGTGTTACGACCGTGGTGGGTCGGGTTGTTACAGAGAACCTCCGGTTGTCTACGATTTTTGGCCCCATTTGTTGCTTTTACTAAGGCAAAACCGTTATCAAAAGCTATTTTCTGAGCCCAGTCAAACACCTCATCCCGACTTTCAAAATATGAATTCGTCTCAAATTGGCAGTTCTAATTAACATCATTTCCACCAAACTCCTCAAACGAATCTTGTTAACACGCAAAATTGCAAATGATTAGATTATAAAATATTAAAAAAACCTAAATTTATGTTAAAAACTTAATAAACTGACAGAAAAATAAGGGACTTGAAATGTGACACCCCGCGATATAGCATAAAAATAAACAAGTAAATTGCAGGGGAAATACAATACATTAAAAAAAACTTTTCGACATATTTATTAAAACTTTTTCGCGGAATATCAAAACAACAAGCGGAAGACTAAAACTAATAAGAAAGTATAAATTATACAAAATAACTTAAATAGACGAGGGATAAGGTATCCCACGATAACACCATGAATTAACTCTAAACTAAGCGTAAGGGTAATTGTCGAATTATCAACAATGCTCGCTAGCCACACGTCTTCCCCAAACAGCACCAACCTACATTCATGAAACATGAACGCCACAGTCAGTGGGGAGTAACTCAAGGTTCTCCCAGCCACTTCACGTCAAAATACAAATAGATAACAATAAGAACATATTGTATATGGAGTAGTACATGTGAATATGAGAAATATCAAACCATGATACTCAAAATCAGGTAAACAATCAGGTGATCGACTCAGAGACCAACACTTGATGGCATGTCCAATCACACAAACAACAACAACCAAGAATAGAATGAACGCCGTCAGGTAGCATAACCGCTACAACTGACAGTCAGGGAGTATAACCGATCCACTAACAAGCTAGGGCGTATAACCGCGCCCTAGCTACCGGAGCGCATAACCACGTCATCCGGATACTATGTATAGCGCATAACCGACATCTATATGCCTAAGACCTGGCCAGACCTCTCGATGTAATAACCTACACCGAACGACACACGGGGATCGGGCCGCATAACCACGGACACCGACCAATCCCGAACATAGTTAGATAAAATCCCATAACAAGAGTGGCGTTTGTTCATTACAGTGATACAAAAATTGTATCACCGCTATCTATTCACAACCAAGGCAACATAACCGTTACCAAAACAATTTAGGGTGACATAACCGTCACCTAAACACAAGCAAGGCAACATAACCGTCACCCAACTCATCTTAAGATAACATAACCGTCATCAAAACACAATTTAAGCTAAAATAACCGTTAACCAACTCATTTACATACAAGAGCCAACAATCAATAAATAAGACAACACTTAAGCCCATTCCATACGGGAGACGAATAAACGGAACTGACTAATAAAACATAAGTCTTAAAAGCGTTTTACATTGCAGCAGTTCTCTGCCGTAAAATTCATAATTAATTCAAGTAAAATCTAAATGATACGAGGCTAGTTGGGTCGGATTAATAAGACTTTTAGCTACAATTTTCATCGTATAACCATTTTCAAAAGATGAACTTAACAGTGGTTTATAATCTGATCTTTACAGTATGTTATAAATCGTCGCATTAAAAGTATTGCTTCATAAAACGGGTTTAACAAAACATTTTGGGGCAAAGTAAACTCCTAACATCATCTAAACTCTTCAAAGTTTAATTATGGAAAAGGACCAGAATGGTTTCAAAGTATAAAAATGGTTTTCGAAATAATCTTTGAGCTACTGTCCGTTCTGCGAGTATTTCAGCGCAATCTTCGTAAATAATTTATTGTGAACAAACGACATGCATGACGATTATGAAATTTTATAGGTAGACTCTACACTTAAAATAAATAGGGGTCTATTTTCAACATTTTCAAAGACGGATATTCTAAGATGTCGAAATAAATTGTACAAAACAATGGACGGATTTGTCAAGGTGCTGAAACTTTATGAAATAACCAATGTAACAAAAACACTATGAAATTGAAAGACTATCAAACTAACCATGCTCAATGATCATAACCTCATTTAAAAAAACATTCCTTAATAAATTTCCACAACTAGAATATCATCCAACACAACCATGCAAGATGAAAATCATCCAAACGTATGACTTATAAAGCTAATCATACAACTAATTAATCAAACATATTTCTAGTATAATATGTATTACTAATATATGTAACACATGCAAATATAGATGATAAAGTCGAGTAACACATCCCCATTACCTAATAGCTCTTCAATAAGCATGATTTTGACTCAAAGCCACTCCGGTTTCGACAACCGAACTAGCTACACATAAATAAACGAGGTCAGCTAAGAGAATCGTGCCTTAAAGGCCACGACCAGAGTATATTAAGGAATAAATTTGATACTTTTATTACCTAGAAAGATTAGGGCGAGGAAAGGAAGAGATAGGCGCGAAAATCGTCGAAAACCGATAAGAAACGAAAATTTTACGATCGTTTTACGGTGGAGGTAAGAAGGTGTAACAATGGTGTTTGTGACTTTGGGTTTGGGTGTGTTCTCTGAAAAACATGAAGGAAGGAAGAAGAAAGAAGGAGTCCTTGGGCAGCAAGGCAAAGTTTTCATACTTAGCCAAGTGTCGAAAAGCTCACGCCATGTGTCGCAACAATTAGGCCATGTGTCGAGACAATCAAAACATGTGTCGAAGCTTACGACATGTGTCGAGACAATCACAACATGTGTCGAAGCTTACGACATGTGTCGAGAACCTTAGGCCATGTGGAAGAAGTGATTAGGGCAGGTGTCTAAGTTTATAGGCCAAGTGTAAGAGGTGCTAAGCCCATGTGTCGAAGTTTTTAGGCCAAGTGGAAGAGGTAGCAACGAGCAAGCATCTCGTCGGCGGATATTCTGCGATAGCCTTTCGTAGTTTGGCCATAATTTCTTCCACATAACTCGTATTAATGTGTTTTTGGTGGCGTTGGAAAGCTAAGAAAAAAAGCTAAAACGTTTATTTTATAAGCAAAAGCTAGATATGCCTTTAAAATATCTTCAAATTAGCAACAAGGACAGAGTAGCGTTTCACAAGTTTAAGAAGTATAACTTTAAGACGAACATATTATTATCATTGTCAAAAACGATATATTTTATATGGAATTTTATTTATTGTGGAAAATTATTATTACTAAAATAAGATTTTAATAATATATAATGACTTGAAAATTACGGGGTGTTATATGAAAAGTACACGTCCAAGCCACATATGGACGTGAATAGTACACGTCCAAACCATGGAGGGACGTGTACTATTCACGTCCTATCCAGCAGGGACGTGTGAATCACACGTCTAAGACCATTGGGGACGTGCGATTTACACGTCCAAACCCACAATGGCCGTGAAAAGTTCACGTCCTGGTCCAACATGGACCAGAATTTCCCACGTCCTCACCCCTTAAGGACGTTAAAACCAGTCGTCCTCACCCCTTAAGGATGTGTACTATTCACGTCCCCCTCCATTGGGGACGTTGAATCTACACGTCCTCACCAAAGTAGGATATTGATTTTTTAAGTCTAATGCAAAATTTCGATCCTATAGTGTGTCGTATTCAATGGCTTCTACATATAATTCAACCTAATATGAACTAAATGGCTTAAACATGTAATTCAATAAATAATAATTCAAATGAAAATAGATTTTAGTTACGTACCGATGAATCGTTGTTTGACATTGAGCCGTTGTCGTTGTTTGATGTTGTTGTTCGTTGTTGATACCGATTTTTTTTAATTGTTGTTTTTGTTGGGGTTTTTGTTTGAGAGAAAATTTTGGAGAGAGAGAGAGAGAGAGAGAGTAAGGGTAGCTAGTGTCTTTTTTATAAAAAAAGTCGTCGACGATTTGTTACAAAACGTCGACGACCTTTCGCAACCCCCATAAATTTTCACCCCTAAAATAAGGAGCCCATCAAACTTTTAAAAAAGTTATATTTATACTATGTAGATATTAATACGATTAATTAAGAACTTTTGATGATTTTCTTTAATTATATGTTTGTTTTTTAGTTTAGGTTCTTCTGATAAAATACATAACACCTTATCTAACCTACGTTAATATAATATTAAAATTTACAAAATATTTATCGTGAATAGGTGAGTGTTTTGTATAATTAAAATGTTTTGATAGAAGTGGGTTAATTACTTAATCATAGAAAAAATTATATATAAATTATGCAGCTTATATTGGATTTGGAAAATAACTTATTTGTATAGTTTTTATTAAATTTAGATTCACTTAATTAATGGGAGAGAGTAATTAAATCCATAAGAAAGGTGAAGGTGCCTAACACAAAAGAAAAATAATTTTTTCATTCCAATAAATTAAGAATCAATCAAATTTTTTTAAAATTTTTTCGCTTTTATAGTATAAGGACTGAATAAAAAGCACCCCACTTAACCACCAAATCAGGATCCTCTCAATTTTTTATAATTTAAGCCAAGGAGGAAAAGAAAAACAGAGCGGGTATAAATTAGCCTAAGATTAAAGATCCGTATACCTGTTAAAACCTAACCTTATCCGAAAATCGACTGTAACCCAACCCGTAAATAACCCGGTTTTTCAACCCAAACTCGAAAGATACCCGAGCCAATTTTGACCGGTAAACAACGGGTCAAAACCCGACCCACAGTGGGTTGATCGTTGGGTCAAGACAATATATCATATTTAAAATATACAATGTCAGTATTGATGACTTATAATTTTTTAAGAAGAAATATGTATATATATATGCGGTATGTCACGTCATTACCTCAAACAACATGTCACGTCATTAGCTCAAACTGCGTGTCACACCGTCACTTTCACCATAGTATGTCGAATTTCATTCCACGACAACACCGCCAACTCATCACCTCCTACCACATGCCACGTCATCATGTCGAAGTGTGTGTCACTACGTCATTTTTAGTGTAGTACGTCAAGTTACATTCTGTTGGTGTCAGTGTCCTCCACAGTTAGTGTGATAACATGTATAAATTTCTTAAAGGTTCACAGGGTATACTTTGTATTATAATCAGTTGATTAACGTTTATCGATAACAGTTGGCTTGCTAGAAGTTTGACGTTATTGTCACACAGATGGCGGTGATCAACTGGTCCCTAAGAGTCACACTTAAAAGATGTAATCTGAGAGATATGATTAGATGAAAATGTAATCATATTGATACCTTATACGACTAAACGGTTAGTCAATATAATGATGATACGATTATTAAATACTAATTAAATAATACTAGCTGAGACGAATTAAAATATTAATTCGTAATTAAATGTAAAATGTTATATTTAATTAGTGTGTGTAATGGAATTATTTAATAAAGATTGAATAATTTAGTTAAATATAAACGGTTATATTTAATTAGTAAATTATAATTATACGATATTTATAACATAAACATTATACACAAGCTAAGAGAGGATAAAAACCGATCTTATACTGATAAAATTGGTTGAGCCGAGTGGAGTAGTGTTTGGTCAGTATAGGTATTGTACTCGGTCATTTCTGAGTTTGTAGCAGTTTATGTATACTCAAATACGGATTTGAGAAATCCAATCTAAACTCTGCAAGGTGGTTAAGTTTATGTATAAGAGTTATACTTATTAACAAACACCTCCTACTACTATATATACTAGCCTCACGACACACATACATTCACGAGTTCCAAAAACAGACGTGATACTCCTTCATCTCTCTAGTTTTCATATTACACAAAAATTAAAAGTAATTTTTGCAGTTTCTAGCTCATAAAGGGTATTTCTCAGAGCGTCTTGGGTGCAATAATTAGGAGGATATCTATTTTGATATCTAATCTTAGACCTCTTGCAAGGACCAAAGGTTAATTCTTGGATCTCGTATTTCGTTTATGAGTATAAATCATAATTATAATTCCGTTATAATTCTGCATATAAAGTATTGGGATATATACAGATATTTTCACACAAGTGGTATCAGAGCGTTAGGTTTACAAAATTTATTTTATATGATTTTCATAAACGTTTCTTTAAAAAAAAAATATAAAAAATAGTCACGCGGTACTGTTCACGGCGGTGTTGTTCAAGGAAAAAAAAATTCTGAGCAGCCTGTTTTTAATTTTTTATTTCGGCTGATTTTTTTACTGGCTGTTTTCGTCTTGTTTTTTTTCTTGTTATGCATTATAAGGATAATGTATACATGTTGTTGTGAAAAAGTTCACATGTTTTGATACCTAATTATTTTAAAAAGGTTTAAAATAATGTTAGATTAATTCATATTATACGATAATATAAATAGGATTATGATTGATTAGAATTATCTGAGTAATTACGGAATTACCACATAATTTAAGTCATTATTAATTGGTGGTTTGGGTAAATTACTCTACATAATTACGGAATTATGTCTTGAAAGTTTAATTAAATTAGTTGATGCATTTTTTATATATTATTGTTGAATGAATGAATGGTTTAATTTTTCGTATTTTGCAAACGGTTGTAATTTTACTTAGTGTGGCCTTAGTTTATCATGTTTTCGTAATGATCGAAACATGGTTGGTGATGTAATTATGAGATCTCGAATCTCCTTTTTCTTTATTTTACGTTTTTGGGAATTAGAATGTAATAATAGGTCAATTATGTAATATTTTTTTATTAAATGTAATTTGAAGAAAGAGACGGAGACCGGATTGCTCACTCTCACTACATGCACCAAGATGGAACACCAAGACAAACTTCTAGGATTTATTGGTGAATGGATTCCAAAGTTGTAATTTTGTTTTGTTTTGGTAGGATAGGCCACACTAGGACTTGTTTTTATTCCGTTCTTATTGTTTTCACATAATATGTTTTGCATCATATTCCGCCTAAACAAAACCAATTTTTCATTAAAGTCATCACCTTAGTTTATTCATTCTCGCATGCTAGATATTCGTTCACTTAAAATGATTAAAATAAAGTTGATGGGTTCTTCCTCTATAACCTAAAATTGAGATTATTCTTTTATAAGTCAAATTACTATGAATCCCTTCTTCGTCGTCAGGCATATAGGACCTTACTCTCCATATGACCCCTTCTACGTTGGGTAACTAGTAGTTGTTGACTTATTTTACCTCAACATCATGATCCTTGTACGATCTTGTGGTTATGGTGGACTAAAGAAAAAATTTACAGCAATTTATCGACTAAATGTAGAATTAGCCAAAAGGTTGGCTTATCAATTTACTGAAATTGAGTCTTGGGATCATTTATATAATTCTTGAGGAAGATCAATTGTATGAATGTTAAAAGTCTTAGTATTAAACAGTTTTATCACTAGACTTCAATTAACAAATCGATGATTGCTTATCATATTTTTTCTTCTCCTTTTCAGTGTAGAAATCATTTCACATTTGATATTACTGTTTATAACAAATGGCTGGCCTTGCTGATATCCCCATGCCTAGTGCCACACTAGCACGTGAATCCTAGCTACAAGTTTTTATGGGCCACATGAATCCGTCCACGCGACTGAAAAATGATGGGTCTAACTTTGCGGACTTGGAGGCGGCATTACGGAATGCAGCCATAGCTGATGGTAAGCTCAAGTACTTGACTGAGTTGTTACCACCCAACCCAGGCCCCAATGCTAGAGCTAACGTATCACAAGCTTATAGTGATTTCGTTATGGAAGCGAGTGCGATAAAGAACGTACTCATCTTTGCAATGGAAACCAATTTGCAAAGGCGCTTCATTGCCCATGGTGCAAAGAAAATTTCACCACGCTCACTAACGAGTTCTCCAAAGCACCGAGGATCGTTACTTATGAGCATACATGCCGCTTCTTTGATGCGAAACTCCAGAAGTGCCAACCAGTTAGCCCACACATTCTTAATATGATTGAGAATGTCGAGAAATTGGAGTCCCTGAATTGCAAAATCAGTGAGAACATAATCATTGATTGAATGCTTCATTCACTTCACGATGGTTTTTCCTTATTCAGGACAAACTATTATATTAATGACATGAGGAAAAGTCCTCATGAGCTACACTCCCTTCTCGTACAGACCGAGAAGGATTTTAAATTGAGTGGGAGCATGAAGCAAGATGTTCTCATGATTTCCAACAAAGGGAAAGGTAAGGGCAAAGCTCAAGGAGCCCTAACAGTAGGAAAACCTCCTGAGTTTAAAAGGCCATGAAACATCAAGAGTGGGCCTAGTGAAACAAGTAGCTCACTAGGCAAGACAAAGAGCAAAGACAGTGACATTGAATGCCACCCTTGCCACAAGACTGGGCAATGGAGGAGAAACTGTCCTGTCTACCGTGAAGACATAAAAGCAGGCTGCGTCACTCTTGTTGGTATATCATCTTATATTCATATGATTGAGATTAACCATACAAGTTTCATAACTTGGGTACTTGATACTGGTTGTGGTTCTCATCTGTGTAATCATTTGCAAGGCCTAAGAAACATCACACCTCTCGCAAAGGGTGATGTGGACCTGCGAGTCGGGAATGGAGAAAAAGTTGCTGAAACATCACATCATACCACGACAGCACCGCCAACTCATCACCTCCTACCACATGACACGTCATCATGTCGAAGTGTATGTCACTACGTCATTTTTAGTTTAGTACGTCAAGTTACATTTTGTTGGAGTCAGTGTCCTCCACAGTTAGTGTGATAACATGTATAAATTTCTTAAAGGTTCACAGGGTATACTTTGTATTATAATCAGTTGATTAACGTTTATTGATGTTTGACGGTATGTCACACACATGGCGGTGATCAACTGGTCCCTAAGAGTCACACTTAAAGGATGTAATCTGAGAGATATGATTAGATGAAAATATAATCATATTGATACCTTATACGACTAAATGGTTAATCAATATAATGATGATACGATTATTTAATACTGATTAAATAATACTAACTGAGACGAATTAAAATGTTAATTCGTAATTAAATGTAAAATGTTATATTTAATTAGTGTGTGTAATGGAATTATTTAATAAAGATTGAATAATTTAGTTAAATATAAACGGTTATATTTAATTAGTAAATTATAAATATACGATATTTATAACATAAACATTATATACAAGAGAGGATAAAAACCGATGTTATACTGATAAAATTGGTGGAGTCGAGTGGATTAGTGTTCGATCAGTATATGTATGGTACTCGGTCAGTTCTGAGTTTGTAGCAGTTTAGGTATACTCAAATACGGATTTGAGAAATCCTATCTAAACTCTGCAAGGTGCTTAAGGTTATGTATAAGAGTTATACTTATTAACAAACACCTCCTACTACTATATATACTAGCCTCACGACACACATACATTCACGAGTTCCAAAAACAGACGTGATACTCCCTCCTCTCTCTAGTTTTCATCTTACACAAAAATTAGCAGTAATTTTTGCAGTTTCTAGCTCAAGAAAGGGTATTTCTCGGAGCGTTTTGGGTGCAACAATTAGGAGGTTAATTCTTGTTCCAATCCTTGTATCTCGTATTTCCTTTATGACTATAAATCATAATTATAATTTCGTTATAATCCTACATACAAAGTATTGAGATATATACAGATATTTTCCCACACATTCCACGGTAGCACTCTCCCTTCATTATTTCGATGGAGTACATGTCACGTCATCACATCGAAATATGTGTCACACTGTCACTTACACCTCATTCCCCATCATCATTTTCACCTTATTATGTCGAACTGAAACACACTTTGCGTCAACACTTCCGCCACATCACTTCAGATCACATGTCACATCATCATTGTTATCTTATTTGAGTCTCATTATCGTACTTAGCGAGTTAATGAGAGTGATGATGACGATAACGATGGTGATGTTGGTGGTGATTGCGAAAATGGTGAAAATTAACTTGACTAAGACGAGGAAAAGGAGAAAAAACGTATAAAGGGTAGAAATTAGTCAAATTACGATACAAAAGAAGTTTTTAAAAATGCGAGGAAAAAATGTTGATTGACCCATATTTTTACCCGAACCCAACCCGGAACCCTTATAGACTTGACCCGTATTTTACCCACCCGAAGTACACCCGACCCGTAGCCCGCCCGTTCGACCCGTTTAATAGGTCAAAAGATCAGGCATTTAATTAGGTAGTTCAGAGAAGAGACGGTGAAAAAGAAACAGAGAGAATTCCGCCAAATTTCTTGATACAAGGATGGTAGTCTTTATTTAGGGTACAAACTCTCGTTGAACCGGGAACTATCCGTCATAAGTTGAAGACGGATAGTGCCCCTTTTACATAATGCAAGTTGCACTTTTCATATGATGCTCCACTTCTCCTACTTGCATGTCCACTTGTATTTTTATGAGAATAAAAAATTCGTTTTCATTGTGTGACGGATATTATCCATCACAAACAAGACTCTTTGTATTTAGGGTAGTCATCCTTGCTTTAGCTCCTTTGTTATTTAGTTTTATAAAATTATAAGTGGATCCAACATGGCCAAAGTGACTAACCACCCTTCATCAACATCATTTAATTCATTGGGTTGACTATGACTTCCACTAACAATAAAACAAAACACCTTCCAGCTTCCAGGTAAGGTAGTAGTTATCATCTTATAAATATAATTATTAGTACATTAAACTCTATTGTTTAATGAATTAGGTCAATAAATTAACATTGTAGTTTTTGTTTTTGGTAAGGAGCTATGAAGTGGAATGTCCACGCAGTAGATTTTGAACCCTAATAAGTAATGAGTGATGGACATTACCCTTCACACAAGATTATCTTCAAAACTTTTCCGTCTTAATATCGTGTTACATCACTTTTTTACTAACTTTTATTATTTCTATACTAGTTTACCACCCGTGCAAAAATGCACGAGCATATGTAGATAATATTCTTAATTAAGTTTTAAATCCGTATACTATAACATGATATTAGTCAGATTGTAAAACTTTTTCCATAAACAATATTACATAGAAATATGTATCCCGAAATCAACCTTAATGAATGACACGATGTAATTGACAAATACTGTAGAAAAGAATTATTACGTAGTCCATTACTAATTAGCTAATTTATTCATAATGGGTCTAAAACAAAACTCTGATCAAACGGACACATAATCGTTATGGCATAGCCGCGTAAGGGACATATTAGCCCTACGTATATTCATAATTAACTATCTTAATTCCTTATCGTCTAAGTGTGATTATAGGTCATCTTCCCACCGTTTTTTTTTTATTTTTGACATATTTCAAACTTTTTTTTGTAAATAAACATGGTGTTTGACCTGTAATGTCAAGTCTTAGTCAATATAGACTATTTTTTATACATCTGATATTTTATGTAACATGCGATATTTTTACGCAAAATTATTATTAATTAATTAACAGCCTTTAATGTATCATAAAAAACGAAAAGTTAAATTAACATTCGATATATTGTGTAATAGTCTATACTTTTTATGTGAAACAAAATTTTAAATATAAATCTAATTTGAAAATGAAAAATTAAGTATTAAATTTCCATTAATAGAAATTGATTTCTAAATTATCGTCCAAGTCATTGTTAATACATTTGATCCTCCATATACCTTGATAATTATTATTAAGGCTTATTGTAATTAAGAAAAAAAACGTACGTACAACAAATTTCATATAAAACCGTCTTATATATTGAGAAAAATGACACAATAGCTATAGGGGCGCTTAGTAACAACAATGTACCAAAAATTTCAGTACATCGTACTTAGAAGATTGTAAATAGTAATGTCTAGTATACGATCAAAGCTATAGTACAATTACTATTTAATACTTTTATCAGTTTCTTTAATGTATACAACCTTTCATTTGCTAATAATAGATAATATTTACTTATTTTTGGTAAATAATGTATAATGAATTCATGATATGTGAGTTTGACATAAATAAAATTTATAAAATGGCTTTTTTAGGAAACATAATTATTTCATCAAATGTGTAAGATTGTATAGAAAATATAATATTAAGAATAATGTTAGGCGGGAAAATAATCAACGTGAGAATGACACGTGTCCAGCGGTTGTTGTTTTATACTTATATATAGATATAGATATATAGATTGTTCAGACACACCTCAAACTCTATACATTATCCGGCGTCACACTCTTCTTTTTTACATTATCTTCTTTTTTACATTATCTTTTTTTGGTAACGACTCATTGGAGAATTCTCATGGAAAGTGAGGTCAAGACTCACCCAAAGTTTAGAGTCGAGACTGAGCTTTTTAAGACTCAAATTATAGAGTTTGTTAAGACTGTGATAGTTTATTGATAGTTTTATACGAGTCTTATCTTAAGACTTGCTAAAGTCTTATTTCAAGATTTGCAATAATCTTACCCTTGTACATCATCGTATCGGTTGAGTTAACTCACATTTACTATAATAATTGTATAAATACACATGTTCGTGTGACACACAACACATATTTATAATGATAAAAAATTCTCAATTAAGACGAGAGTATTCATATTAAGTTTAAGACGGATTAAATAATGATCATTTACATAGATCAAACAAACTTTTTTCTCTTTTCTAAACCTTTTCATTTTGTCTTATTCATACAAGTTGATATTACTTGACCCGTCTTAACTTAAAATAGATATATTCGTTTTAAGGAAGACGTATTGTATAATGATATATACTTCCTCCATTCAAATACAACCTACACATATTTCATTTTAATCCATTTGTATCCAAATTATTATTTTCCTAATAAAGCCAAGACAATTATTAAATTATTTTTGTGAACATCAATTATTTAAATAAAATGTCATTAAATGGCTCATCTTTAATCAATCATCACAGATTTAAATTAATAAAAAAATATCTTACACACTTTTAGTTGTACTTTTAATAATTTTTTAATATATTTCTTAATATTTATACTAAAAATATATATACACTTTTAATTTAAACGGAGGAAATAAATTGTATTTCCATAATAAGTAAGTTGAGGAGGAGAAATTATAATTGAATATTGAGGTTCCTCCAATAAATGACTCCACTAGACACATCATAGCTTTTTGAGCTTTTGAGTGGGAGTGGGATCGAGTGGGAGTGGGAGTGGGAGTGGGAGTGGGAGTGGGAGTGGTAGAATATGTCTTTAGCTACTAAGGTAAGGCCACATAATTAACACACCTTGTTATGCGAGAACAAAGTATCTATCTATCTTGTTCAAATTCTTATTCGTTACGGTATATCTGTCGTAAACTTGCGACAGGTTAAGTAATAGTCGTAAAAAAAAATAAGATAAAAGTAGAGTACCTAAGACCTAATAGTAAACTGTTTTATTTTATCTATCAAGAGAAGTACTTGATCCGTAACAAATTTGTGACAGAAGTGACGGGTATGTTCGTCAGAACGGTGAGTTGTTGTCTATGTGGATGATTATGAATCAAATATTCACTATTTTTTTCAAATGGAAGAACAACCTCTCGAAATCTAACACCCCATTATCTAAACATTCATCTCATTGATTCCCATATAAGTTGGGAATAAATCAACTTTCTTTTAAGCTTTCAATTTTAACTTATTATGTTATCTCTAAAATTTAAAAGCTACAAGGAAAAGATGTGTAAAGAATTTGAATCTTATTAACTTTCGGTATAAAATTTAATTTCTCTTTTTCCTAGTTGTGTAAACCTATTGGTTTGATCCTCCGACAAGATAAACATTATATTTCTTCAAGATTCGAATTCAGGTTTAATACACGATCAAAGGAATTTAGATACACATATTCTACATGTTTCGCAAGATGCAGTAAATCAAGGTGGTCATGGACATTTTTACGGCTACTAAAATGTTCTATATTCTATATTCAGTAACACTGTATCATATTGTAGTAATTTAAGTAATATGGAAAGATTTGCAAAGTATTCTCATCACAAATGCAAGTATAAACTCAAATTTACCATAATTAAAGAGAATATCTTATAAATCTTTCTCTATTAAGCTTTTTAATGTGTGCCTAAAGGCACACATTAGAAAAACCGTTCATAATAAGTCATTCAAGAACATTATTATGTTTTAAATCAAAATAAAATTATAGGCTATCTAAAATGACTCCTGACAACTTTTAATACATTTTGCGAGAAGGGTTACTCTAATTTTTATACATTTTGCGAGTAAAATTGAAGTTTCATCCCCAAACGTTTTTGTTGTGAAGAATTGAAGTTTAGATGTCAACTCTAATTTTTCCATCGAGATCCTGAAGCCACAATTTTTCGAATTATTTTGGAGATATGAAGACATAGTCTGAGCAAATTCTCAGAAATGCAATTGCAAACATATCATATGGGCGCAAATAAGAGGCACAAATTCACATTTGTAACGGACATATCCGTAGCAAGCTTGCGACGAGTCAAGTAATACTCATGTGGTGAGATAAGACATAAGTAAAGCAGCTAGGTAGTAGCAAACTACTTTGTTTTATCTACCAACATGGGGTAGTACTTGACACGGCGCAAGCTTGTGACGAATATACTCGTCACAAGAGAGACTTGTCGAATAGGAGGAAAGGAAATGAAAGGAAAAGTAAACAAGATGGAGTGTGAGGCAACTTAACTGTTGGGGCTGGTGTCCTTGACTGTTAGTACAATGACTTACTAAATCTCTTAAAGGATCATAAGGGCATACTTCAGTATTATTATCAGTTGATCCACGTTTATCAATAACGGTTGGCTTGCTAGATAAGTTTGAAGTTATTGTCATACGGATGGCGGTGATCAACTGGTCCCTATACGTCACACCTATAGGACACGTTTGAGAGATGTGAAGGTATGAAAATACGATCACATTTATGCCGGATACGACTAAACAGTTAGTCAGAGGTATTGACTATTAAATTAGTCAATAAGATGTTGAGATTATTATTTAATACGGATTAAATAATTTTAGCTAAAACGGATTACATGATTAATTCGTAAAACTAAATATAAACGGTTATATTTAATTAAATATTGTATTCGCGTATTAATATAAACAGTTATATTAATTTGTGTAATTATACAATATCGTAATTTTATCAGACCATTATTAATACATCGACTGCATTAATATCTGATAACATGTGTGCGATTTATAATTAAAATCACGCGAATAATATTTAGCAAAACGGGTCGAATCACGCAAAGGAATAAGGTAAGAGTGGAAACGCCCACACTTACCCTATGCCCATTCGGCCGGCCGACCCAAGTAATACAAAAGGAGAGTCCTTCTCCTTTTGTCAGGTTACTGGTTAATCACAATCTCAAGAATTAGGGTTTTGAGAACATTATTTTCCCAAAACTCAGATCTCACATCAAAACTCACAAAAGCTCTCCCCATATTGCAAGGCAATTGGAGAGTATTTCTAGCACACGCGGCATCATCTCAATCAAGTCTTGGGTGCAAGTTATAGGAGGGAATTTGCTTTAATTCCTGTTCTTAGGCCTTTAGCACAAGGACCAAAGGTTGTATTCTTTTCATGTTTTTAATTATCTTATGACTATAATTCACAACTGTAAAATTCGTTATAATCCTTCATGTTTTAGGGCGAATACATGCTTTATTCCCCACAAGTGGTATCAGAGCCAAGGCCACGAAATTTTTACTTTTGTGTTTTTCATAAGTTTTAGATTAAAATTTTTGAAAATCGTTTTCTGTCGCCGTGTGGGTCGGTCGACCGCCTTCCGCGTAGGGTTTCTGTTTTTCGGCAGTTTCTCTTTTGTGTAATCGATCTTGTTATCGATTCTTGTTTACATATTGTTAATTAATCGATATTCTTGGCAACATGTGAACCCTTGTTGCTGTTTAAATTGATTTACGTGTTTTGAATCAAAGGTAAAAACTTGTTTTGATTTCAAGTGCAGCAATTCTGCGTTTTCAGAAACTCGGTTTCTTGTTTTGTGGTCGGTCGACCTGTTTGATAGGTCGGTCGACCATACTGCTGTTACAGGAAGTTTTTTTTTTCTCTGACAGAAGGTCGGTCGACCCCGTGTTGAGGTCGGTCGACCTCATCCCTGTAACAATCGTTTTATTTTTTCCCGAAAAATAACTTGTTTTATTTTCTTTGGCCTTTAGTAATATACTGTATACGGAAATAGTGTATTATTTTTGTGAAACGGTTCACTCTCGCATGATACATATTATTTTAAAACGGTTTAAGATAATGGATTATAAACTTATTAAAATTAAAGTGGTTAAAACGGTATAATCACATAATTTTAATCCCGTAAAAGGTGGTTTGGTAAAATTTGTTAATCATAATAACAATATTATGTCATGAATGAATTTTAATTTTAGTTGATGCATTTTATTTATCGTCTTGATTGAATGCCTTTGAATGCTTTCTATAACGTATTTAGTTTTTGCAAACGGTTGTAACTTAGTGTGGCCTTAGAAGATTGTGTCACCGTAATGATGGGACACAGTCTTGTTTGTAATTTTGAGATCTAGTATCTCCGTTTTGGGTTTTTGCCATGTAATTACTTTTGTATTTAAATTAGAATGTAAATAGGGTTATATTTGTAATTCAAATTAGTAATTTTGTGAAGACCAAAGACGGAGACCGGATGCTCACTCCCGCTGCAAAGACCAAGATGGAACATCAAGACAAGCTTCTAGGGTCCAACGGTGGATTCCAAAGTTGTTTTTATGTTTATTTTGGTAGGAAAGGCCACACTAGGAATTTTATTTACGTTTATTGCATTTAATTTTTATGCTTTCATCGATAATAGCTTGCATCATATTCCGCCTAAAACCAAACCACCTATAACATGCCTGAAAACTGACTCATGTAGAGGTTACGCGTTAGTTTTCTGTGACCATACAGATGTCACATGTCAAATGCAAAGCCATCACTTTATTTCATTCATTCACGTATATGCTAGATATTAGTTCACTTAAAATGGATAAATATTAGTTGATGGGGTCTTCCTCGTATAACCTAAAATTGAGACTAGTCTTTATAAATCAGACTCCCATAAATCCCTTCTTCGTCGATAGACATAATATGACCCCTACTACGTCGGGTAAGTGGGAACAGATGATTTATTTTATCTCAACATCGTGGTCACTCGATACTATCTAACGACTGTGATGGACTAATAGATAGGATTTACGGAAATCTATCGACCAAGAGTTCCAACGGTGGAATTAGCCAAGCTGTGGGCTTATCAATATACGGAAATTGAGTCTTGGGATCGTTTATATAATTCTAGAGGGAGATCAATTATATAAATGCATGAGTCTACGAGTTTAAATTCAATTTAAAATAGACTTAAATCACAACAATGAGTTGCTTATATGGTTTTGTTTTATCTTCTTTTCAGTGTAGAACACGTACAATTAAACTGCTGTATAACTAATGGCTGGCGAAAACCCAATACCAAGTGCCAAGCTAGCACGTGAATCCTGGCTAAAAGCCTTCATGGACTCCATGAATCAGTCTACTAGACTGAGGAATGATGGGTCAAACTTCTCTGACTGGGAGCCAGCACTACGGAATACTGACATTGCTGACAGAAAGCTTAAGTACTTAACTGAGTCAATTCCGGCACACCTAGGAACTGGAGCTAGAGCTAACGAAGTTCGCGCTCATAGCGACTTCATCATGGAAGCGGGTGCGATAAAGAACGTACTCATCTATGCAATGGAATCCAATTTGCAAAGACGCTTCATCACCCATGGTGCAAACAAGATTTTCACCACGCTCACTAACGAATTCTCGAAAGCTCCGAGAATCGTTTCTTATGAGCATACTTGTCGCTTCTTTGAGGCAAAACTCCAAAAGGCCCAAGCGGTTAGCCCACATATTCTCAACATGATTGAGAATATCGAGAAACTGGAGGCCCTCAACTGCAAGATCAGTGAGAACATAATCGTTGATCGAATGCTTCATTCGCTTCATGATGGGTTCGCCCTCTTTAGGGCCAACTATTACATGAACGACATGAAGAAGACTACTCATGAGCTCCACTCCCTTCTCGTACAGACCGAGAAGGACCTGAAATTAAGTGAGAGCGTGAAACAGGATGTTCTCATGATCTCCAGTAAGGGTAAGGGTAAGGGAAAAGTTAAAGCTCAGGGCGACCTAACAGTAGGTAAGCCCAGGTTCAAGAAAACAGGATTTACTAAGAGTGGGCCAGGTGAGTCGAGCAACTCACAGGGCAAGACAAAGAGTAAGGATACTAGCATGGAATGCCACCATTGCCACAAGACTGGGCATTGGAGGCGCACATGCCCCGTGTATCGGGAGGACATTAAAGCAGGTCGCGTTATTCCTGTTGGTATGTCTTCTTCTTCTTCTTTTATTCACATGATTGAGATTAACCATGCAAGTTACGGAACTTGGGTACTAGATACTGGTTGTGGTTCTCATCTATGTAATCATGTGTAGGGCCTCCGAAACCAAGAACCCCTCATCAAGGGTGAGGTTGACCTGCGTGTCGGGAATGGAGCACGTGTTGCTGCAGTCTCGAGGGGAACATACGTGATCCAGCTTCCAATTGGATTCGAGTTATCTTTATATAACTGTTATTTTGTTCCTAGTTTGTCCAAAAAACATTATTTCAGTTTCTGCACTTGACAAACTTGGTTTTTCATTTGTAATAGAAAATAACAGTTGCATTTTCTCGTTACACAATATGATTTATGACAAGGCAGTTTCCATGAATGGAATTTATGTTTTAGATCAAACCACCGAAATATTACATGTGAATAACAAGAGATTAAAGGTAGGTGACAAAGATCAAACTTATCTATGGCATTGTCGTATGGGACATATAAATGAGAAACGCGTAAAACAGCTCATACAGAACGGAGCAATCTCGGCCTTTGATTTCGAATCATATGGCACGTGTGAATCATGTCTCATCGTCAAAATGACTCGTATTTCCTTCAAAGGTGTTGAAATGCGCGCTGCCGACCTATTAGGACTCATACATACGGATGTATGTGGCCCTATGTCGATCAACGCACGAGAAGGCTATAGGTATTTCATCACTTTCACGGATGATTTGAGTAGATATGGCTATGTCTACTTAATGAAACATAAAAGTGAATCCTTTGACAAGTTCAAAGAATACCAGAATCGGGTACAGAACCAACTGAGCAAAAAGATTAAAGCACTACGGTCTGATCGTGGTGGCGAATATCTTTCACACGAGTTTGATCAACACCTTAAAAACTGTGGTATCGTTCTACAGTTGACTCCACCTAGAACACCACAATTGAATGGTGTGTCCGAACGGAGAAATCGAACTCTACTTGATATGGTTCGATCCATGATGAGTCTGTTGGGAAATGTGTCCTCAACAATTGTGCGATCACGACAGTGATAAAATCATTGTCATAAATCTTATGAAATGAATATGTAAGGGACGATCCGATATTTGATATAGTCAACTGACCAACATTAATCGGTAATGATTGGCTGACTAGAGTTTGACATTACTGTCGTATGATGGTGGTGGTCAGTTGATCCCTTTAGGTCACACCTATAGGACAGACCCCTTAAATAATATATTGATCAATTGTATATGATACGAATTGATTGATCAATATTCTTAAAACCGTATATCGAGAATTCAGAGGTTAAATCTTAAAGTAAGATTTATATTTGAAATTGAAATGTGTCAATTGTCAAATATTAATCGGTATTTTAGAAATATCAAAATTAGTATAATGAATGGTTCATGGTTATAACAAACGTTGTTAATATATCGTATCGACGATTATTACGATAACCATATGTTGGGACAGTAATTACGAATTACTATAAATAATTTGTTAAATATGATTTAATTAATTTAGAAATATTATTTATATGATAAATATATTTTAAATTAATACAATTGAATTTTGTCACATAGGATGTTACATATTATACAATTGTACAAATTACAAATTGTAAAATGGAAGTCCATTTTATAAATATATATGGCGTGTGATTGTGATTATGAGAAGAACAAAATTTGTTTAAATTATGGTCTTACAAACACAATCATAAGAGTAGTCTTGAACCTATTAATAGGTATGCATGCCTATATATTATGGTGAGTAGAGAAAGCAAAGGGATTCCTCTTTTTGGAGAAAAGCTCACGCCACATTCACTACTACACCTCCCAACCCATTATATATATATGTGTGTTCATCATCACATAATAATCTAATCCTCATACTAGTTTTCTAGAGTAAGAAAACAAAATAACCTCTTAAATATTACTTAGATAATATTTGTATATACTAATATTATTATTAGTACACGGTTTTAAGATAACCTAATTCCGTCTCCTAGCTCGAGTTCGGTCTTTGGTGTTTAAGGGTGGGTCTTGGGTGCATCGTAAAGGAGGCAAGCTATTTTGGTTGCTCCGTGGAGGATCGTCCTAGCACTCATTCGGACCGTTTGTAAGCCCCCTTTCGTTATTGTTCCGCATGTATTATTGCATGCATAAGATCTTGAGTATAAATTAATATGAGATTAATTAAAAATGTAAATAATTAGTAAGACTACATTATTAGGATTTATTAGTATGACTAAGGTTTTCCAACAAGTGGTATCAGAGCCATTAGGTTGCTTGCATGCAACTCGATTTTTACGTTTTTGCGAGAAAATGCGATTTTAATTAAAAACGAAAATGAGTAGTACATATAGGATATGCACGAAAATGTTAATGCATGTATACTTTCTGGTCTTAAAATAGTTTTAAGTCATTTTGATGATTTATGGAATAATATTATTCAATATTGTAATTAAATTGTTTAATTTATGCTTAAAATCGGTTAAAAATGTTTTAATATGGGAAAAATAGCAAAATAATGTTTCTGGCCATGAATTTTAAATATGTTCTCACATGCATTTAACATATTATGAATACATATAATTTTCGAAATTATTGAGTTTTATGCATGGTTTATGATTTTTAATGGTTAAATAGTCATAAAATGAGTTAAATATGGGTTAAATAGTTATATTATGAATTTAACTATAAAATTTTTTGTAGATATCACATGCAATATATAAAGTATATGATGAATTTTCAGGAAATTTTTCTTTAATATTGCATGAATATTGATTTTTATCGTAAAAATCGTAATATTAGTGACATATTTTAGCTTAAATAGTTTAAGTTCGAATTTGACCATAAAAATTTAATATAATGTCACATATATTATTTCTAGCATGCATGTGAATTTTGAGCTATTAATCTCGAATATTGCATGAGAAATGATTTTTATCGGTAAAATCGCGTAATCTATGACACGAATTATTAAAAATAGTAAAGGTTACTTAAATGGTCCGAAAAATTCACCCATATTAGTCATATTATATATGATCATCAACATATTTTTATTTAGTGCCAAAAGTTTCTGAAAGTTTAAGTTTTAATTTTAAAGGTTAAAGTTGAAATTGAGTGTTGTAAGAGTCATAATCATTACTTTTCAGCTCTAAAACAGTGTGCATCTGTTTTTTCTTGCATATTTCAGATACTTTGAGTGTCTAGGAAGATGTAAAAATTATATTAGTATTTTATTACATAATTTTTGAATTAATTTCGATTTTTCCGAAATATTTTGCATGTACACGGATTATTTAACGAAATAAAAGGGCATATTTCGAAAATATTTATTTTTAAGGATCTGAAATTTTAGAAAAAATTTCAGTATGTTCAAAATTTTGAATTTTGAATTTTCGAAATTTTTATGACTCGTTTGATTATTTTAATGCTATTTCCCGTAAAACCGATTAAAACCGAACAATATTAAAATAAAAGTTAAGTTATTTCAAAATTTGAGTAAGACTAAATTTTGAATCCTAAAATGTGTTAGGAAACTTAACTAAATTGTGAATAGAGATTCATAGAGTGATTAGTGATTTTAAAATTGTTTAAATCACGTTATTCCATAAAACCGTTTTATTACGAATAACGATATTTAAAACGTGTTTAAATAGGACGATTTGGCTTAGGTGTTGCATTTTACATAAGCATTGCATATTTAATTATTGTTTATGAATGTCATAATTTTATTTACGTAATTTTGAATTATGTAATTTACTTAGTATGGCCTTAGATTTTAATCGATATTTCCCGTAATGTAAGGGTTTATCGATTCGGTTGTAATTTAATGTGATCTCGTATCACTTTATTTTATTTTTTTATTTTTTTTTATAATGTATAAAATAGATAGAAAATTTGTAATTATTTGTAATTCCGGAGATCCTTGAAGACGGTACCATTTCGGAAAGGAGTTCCGACCAAGACGGAGTTTGCCTTGGGATGCGTGCCGCGTGTGAAGTTCAAGGGACCAAAGGAGTTGGTTTCCGAATTTGTATTTTACATTTAATTTTCTATTTTAGGAAAGGCCATACTAGGGTTTTATTTATGCTTTTAAGTTTTATGCTTTTATTTATGCTTATCATGTTTGCATGCATAGCCAAATCGTCATCCAAACTCATGCATTTCATCGATTTTATCGACCGTGTCAATTAAATTATCGATAATTCACGGACTTAGTTCACTTAAAGGAGATAGATAATAAATTGACAAGATCTCTTACGTTATTTAAAAATCGATACATAGCCTTACCAAAAAGTAAAGAACCCGCGAAGGATCTTCTTCATAAGGGAGTAGGCTCGGCTAAACCGGGGTGCAAACCTTATTAAGTTGGTGAAGTGGGGTAATATGATTACTTATTCTCGAAATTTGGTTGATCTCGACGAAGGTATTCGAGCCACCGTAGTGGTAATAAGTTCGGGCTAAGATAAGAATTAGTGTAATTTTATCGACCGAGAGTTCTAAAAGTAGAATCGATTAAGGGGTTAATCTACCGAGTCATATTAATGAGGGATGTATCATTTGGGTCTCGGGATCATTTACTTAATTGGGTAAGAGATCATTAAGTAGATGCATAACTTGTTTAAAATTTACAAGTTTATTTATTAAAACGATAATTGTGTTTTAATTCCTTATTTTTCATTTGTAGTTAATTTTCGACTATCTATCAATGGCAAATAATGCTCCACTACTCCCACATCATGTTTCATCACTCCAATCTTTCATGAATCGTTGCAAGCTTAGGAAGCAAGGCACCAATTTTAAAGATTGGGAAACTCAATTACTTATAGCTTCGGAAGGTGACAATAAGATTCGTTATCTTGCCAAAGCCGCTCCTCCTATTCCCACTGCTCTTTCCACGATAGAAACTCGTGAGGCCTATGAGGCCTATATGAAGGAGTCAAACATTCTTAAGGACATACTCATTTTCTCTTTGGAGCCGGATCTCCAAGAAAGATTGATTATGCTTAGCACGGCAAATGAGATTTACACTAAGCTTAAGAATATGTTTTCTCGAACTTCTAGGACGTTGCTTCATGAAGTAATTTCTGCATCTTTTGACCCAAACTCATATAAGGGTCAAATTACGAGTTCTTCGGTGGTTAAGTCGGTCGTACCATCTGAAATCTTGCAAGATCAAAGGATGAAAGCCCCTGACTATCTCATAATAGAACGAATTCTTCGTTTTCTTGATATGCCTTCACAAGCTGAAAGGGCATTTGGACTTATTCGAAGTACCAAGAAGAATATGCCTAATCTTGAGAAAAAGAGCGAAAGGAAGTATAAAAGGAAAATTGGAAAAGGCAAAGGTAAAATGGCATCCAAGACCGCATTGTCTTCAAAAGTTGATGATAAGTGCCATTATTGCACAAAGATGGCGCATTGGAAACGTGAATGCCCGATATACTTGGCCGACCTAAAGCTTGAAAGGTTCACTCTTTTGGTAATAATTCTTATTTAAACTCATGTTGTGACATTAACTTTTGTATAATGATACAAGTTGTTAATACTAACCCTTTTTAATTGTTTTAAAGGGACTCCTTCCAGGAAATAGAGCAAGGAGAAAGGAAAGGGGAACTTAAATTCCTTCCATGGATGACTATGGTAGCATCCAAGATTGAAGACATAAAAGAGCATGCCTCTAATTTTTCATTTTGATGTCTTCTTTTATTTCGCATTTTAATTTAAGAACCTTGTATTTCTTGTACGACAAGAATCTTGTTGAAACAATGGTTGTAATAGTGGTGACTTGGTTTTCAACCCAAGTCATCCATTTGTTCTTAATCAAACATGTTTGGTTGTTTAAAATGCTCTTAATACATAACATGAGTTGATACGATTTTCAAAGATCGTAATTAAGTACCTTGAATAGTTCACCGTACGCTAGACATGATAGGATCATTATAAAAGTAATTCGACTTACTTAAAAACGAGAATTGCATCACGTGAAATACTTCAAATTCAAACGTAAGAACATCAGTTCATTATAAGATTTTCACCTTAAATGAAGGAATATGTTAATATCTCAATACTCAAATTAATTCTTTATCCAAAACATTGTTAACGGGCGAAAATGCTATCCTTCTTAAATAACGGTTATTTTAGAGGATAGAGTGGGAGAAATTCTACGCCCGCAAACCAATGAAATAAACATAGGATCTTAGAGAAGAGTCCTATAAGGAGTCCTTAAGAAGAACTCTAAGAGATTGGATAGAAGAAACTACGAGAGGACACAGAAGAAACTACGCGAGGACACAAAAAAAAAAAGGGAAATGTTCCATATGTTGTCATTAGTTCCTAGAGAGGACAAAGGGAACCGCGAGTGTTAACAAAAGGAAATCGTTTCCATGATGTTAATGTTTCTGTTTTATAAAGATAATACAGGAGAAATCATCTCCCGTTCTCGTGATAATAAGAGATTCTTTCCATGGGAAGGAAAATGAAAAATGAAATGTTCATAGCAAGTTGAGAAAATGTTTGAAGTAAATCAAAATGAAATGTTCATTATGAGTTGAGAAAATGTTTGAAGATGTTACCGAAACACTATGAAGATAGTGGGAGTTATTAAACTATAAGATAGTGATATGAAATTCAGTGGGAGAAAAGTTATTAAGAAAACGGAACCTACCATTAAGAAAGAGTGGTGATTCTTTAAAGGTTAAAGAATATAAGGTTTTCAATTCTAGATGAATGTATGTTAAGAACATAAATCATAAGTGACTTTATTATATGATAATGAAACGTCACCGATCAGTTAACAAGGTTTGGATTTGAATCCAAGATATAGAAATGTTAATTCATATAACCTTGATCAAAATGCCATAAGTTGAAATAAAGCCCTATTTCGATATAAGTTTCTCGAGGAGAACTAGTAGATCGAATATAGGTAAACTACAATATAAATTCTAGTACAGTATGACTATGTTCATAAGGATGACATGTCATGAGTTTTGAGAAAACAGTGGGAGCTTCCTTAAGGTAAGGAGACTCGAGTCGAGTATAAGGACTTGAAATGTACTTGAATAAGATCATATTATGTGAGATAATATGAGTCACAAGGAAACCGAAATTTGTAGGTTTAAAAGATGTGAAGATAGGGTATATTCACATAACAAACCATTAATACAAATTGATGTATATATGATCATCAAAGATTGTTTATGTGGAGCAACAATATCGTATTGATTGTTCGCACATAACAATCACTCTTATCGTTTGAGTTATTATTATTAATATTAACTCATAATTTATACTTTGTGAAATCCAAATGGGTTGTAAGAGACAATTTGAACCCCATAAGTGAACTGGATTAACTTAGTATAGCCCATAGTCGCTTGTATGAGGTGACGTCTCGAAGCGACTAGAATGTGAGGCGATTGATGGCAAGTTCAAATGTCATAGAGTCATATGGGATGACTAGTTGATCACATAGGCAGACTGCAAGAGGCACTTTGTCGGGCATTTAGTGACCGCTTATAGAGTTCTGGAAATTTTATAATTAGCCTGGTCGTGGCGAGAGCTACTATATTATTCACATAAGTCGATTCTTTGACTTGAGACTGTTCGCCCAAGGTGATGCAGCCTCAGATTGACTTTGATTTTAGCTCTACGATCAACCGTTAAAGGGGGTCAAATGGGCTTCTTTTGGGTCATGATGGACTGTGTTAGTGAAGGGAACAGTAGGATAGGAATTGTCCAACCCCTTGTCAGGGTTGTCTTAAATCTCAAGGCCACTCGAGGAGAAGTTTAGCTGAAAAATGCGTGGCCACGCTCGGAAGGTATCTATGGTAGATAGTTCCGGTCAAAGCAGTTAAATTTCCATATCGAGAAAAACCGCTCAAGATATGATCAAATGCAAGTACGACCTGGAAGACACCTTGCATTGAGTGGGAGATGACGTAAAAGGGCAAGAGAATTGGTGACGCACACTTGTCGAGTACAAGTGGGAGATTGTTGGGAAATGTGTCCTCAACAATTGTGCGATCACGACAGTGATAAAATCATTGTCATAAATCTTATGAAATGAATATGTAAGGGACGATCCGATATTTGATATAGTCAACTGACCAACATTAATCGGTAATGATTGGCTGACTAGAGTTTGACATTACTGTCGTATGACGGTGGTGGTCAGTTGATCCCTTTAGGTCACACCTATAGGACAGACCCCTTAAATAATATATTGATCAATTGTATATGATACGAATTGATTGATCAATATTCTTAAAACCGTATATCGAGAATTCAGAGGTTAAATCTTAAAGTAAGATTTATATTTGAAATTGAAATGTGTCAATTGTCAAATATTAATCGGTATTTTAGAAATATCAAAATTAGTATAATGAATGGTTCATGGTTATAACAAACGTTGTTAATATATCGTATCAACGATTATTACGATAACCATATGTTGGGACAGTAATTACGAATTACTAAAAATAATTTGTTAAATATGATTTAATTAATTTAGAAATATTATTTATATGATAAATATATTTTAAATTAATACAATTGAATTTTGTCACATAGGATGTTACATATTATACAATTTTACAAATATATATGGCGTGTGATTGTGATTATGAGAAGAACAAAATTTGTTTAAATTATGGTCTTACAAACACAATCATAAGAGTAGTCTTGAACCTATTAATAGGTATGCATGCCTATATATTATGGTGAGTAGAGAAAGCAAAGGGATTCCTCTTTTTGGAGAAAACCTCACGCCACATTCACTACTACACCTCCCAACCCATTATATATATGTGTGTTCATCATCACATAATAATCTAATCCTCATACTAGTTTTCTAGAGTAAGAAAACAAAATAACCTCTTAAATATTACTTAGATAATATTTGTAGTATACTAATATTATTATTAGTACACGGTTTTAAGATAACCTAATTCCGTCTCCTAGCTCGAGTTCGGTCTTTGGTGTTTAAGGGTAGGTCTTGGGTGCATCGTAAATGAGGCAAGCTATTTTGGTTGCTCCGTGGAGGATCGTCCTAGCACTCATTCGGACCGTTTGTAAGCCCCCTTTCGTTATTGTTCCGCATATATTATTGCATGCATAAGATCTTGAGTATAAATTAATATGAGATTAATTAAAAATGTAAATAATTAGTAAGACTACATTATTAGGATTTGTTAGTATGACTAAGGTTTTCCAACAAAGTCACACCGTTGTGCCTGATTCATTGTGGGGCTATGCTCTTTTGTCAGCCGCTCTAATACTTAACCGAAGTCCGTCTAAAGTTGTTGACAAGACTCCATATGAATTATGGAAGGGAACAGTCCCTAACTTGTCCTTTATTCGGGTTTGGGGCTGCGAGGCTTATGTCAAGTGGAAACACGAGGATAAGCTCGGCCCGCGATCGGTCAAGACATACTTTATAGGTTATCCAAAGGGAACTTTTGGTCATTACTTCTACTCACCAACCGAACAACGTGTTTTTGTTGCGGCTAGTGCGACGTTCCTTGAGAAAGAATTTCTCGAGAACAAGTCGAGTAATAGAACCTTCGATCTTTCGGAGATTCAAGAACCAACTACCGAGCAACCATTGGAGGAAATAGTTCCTTCAACCGAGGTTGCGGTAGATATTCCTGAGGAACCTAGGAGGTCGGGAAGTGTCTCTATTCCTCCGGACAGATACATTGGTATGGTCGAGGAACATGACATAGATGACGTCTTACTCCTAGAGGGTAATGAACCCTCAACCTATAAAGGTGCCATGACTAGTTCTGACTCAAAGCTATGGCTAGATGCCATGCAATCCGAGATGGACTCCATGTATGAGAACAACGTGTGGGATCTTGTGGACCTACCTGCAAAGGTACGTCCCCTTCAATGCAAATGGCTTTACAAGATAAAGCATGCCGTGTAAGGACAACAAGATATCCACAAGGCAAGACTAGTTGCTAAAGGTTTCACCCAAGTGTCAGGCTTGCACTACGATGAGATCTTTGCACCCGTAGTCATGCTACGTTCCATTCGGATTATCTTAGCGATCGCCGCATTTCATGACTATGAAATCTGGCAAATGGACGTTAAAACCGCCTTCTTAAACGGTTATTTGGAGGAAGAGTTGTACATGGTACAACCCGAGGGTTTTATTGATCCGGAACATCCTAAGAAGGTTTGCAAGCTTAAGCGTTCCATATATGGACTTAAGCAAACATCACGGAGTTAGAATCATCGCTTCGACCAAGTGATAAAAGAGAATGGGTTTATTCGCTCAGTCGAGGAATCATGTCTCTATATCAAGTCGAGTGGGAGCAATATTGTCTTCCTAGTACTGTGTGTCGATGACATACTCTTGATTGGGAATGACAAACCTCTCCTTTCTTCGGTTAAAGCATGGTTGAAAAACCATTTCCAGATGAAAGATCTGGGAGAGGCACAAAGAATTTTGGGCATCCGTATCTACAGGGATAAATCACGACGGATGTTGTCTCTCAGTCAGGAGTCTTATATAGATAAGATCCTAGAGAGATTCAGCATGACGAACTCCAAGAAGGGGTTCCTTCCTATGACTACTGGACTTCACTTGAGCAAGACTCAAGAAGCTAAGACATTGGAAGAGAAGGAGCGCATGAGTCGGATTCCTTTGCTTCGGCTATAGGATCGATCATGTATGCCATGATATACACACGTCCAGACGTTGCATATGCATTGAGTATGACAAGTCGATTCCAAGCTCATCCAGGTGAACAACATTGGATGGCCGTGAAAAACATTCTTAAGTACCTACGGAGGACTAAAGATTGGGGATTGACTTACGGAGGCGACTCGACACTCTGCGCCACGGGTTACGCAGATTCTAGCTTCCAAACGGATCGAGACGACTCGAAATCTCAGTCTGGATTCGTTTTTACTCTTAATGGCGCTGTTGTCAGCTGGAAAAGTTCTAAATAGAGTGTTACAGCAGATTCTACGACTGAGTCCGAGTACTATGCCGCCTCGGAAGCAGCTAAGGAAGCAATATGGATGCGTCAATTCTTACAAGGACTTTCAGTAGTGCCTAGTTCGAATGACCCAATCACCGTTTATTGTGACAATAAAGGTGTCATCTTCCAAGCTAAGGAGCATAAGTCTAGCAACAAGGCTAGACATGTACAACGGAAAGCTCATCTAATCAGAGATTACGTGGAGCAAAAGGAGATATTTATTGATAAGATAGCTACGGATGACAACATAGCTGATCCTCTCACAAAAGCATTACCACGTGATAAGCATGAAGGGCACATTCATTCCATGGGAATTAGATGTGTTCCTAAGTTGTAGTACTCTTTTATGAATTCATGTAATAATTCATTTTCTCGTATACTCTATTCAACCTCATTGTTATGATATATAATGTTTTGTTTTTCATGTGGAATTGTACGCCAACTTTGAACACCACAAAGTGAACTGATTAACATTACATCGTTTTGGTCCTTGATTACCCACTTGAGCTGATAACTCAGGTAATCATTTTGTGACGTTGGTTGATGGTGGGTTCAACGAGCCATAAGTCAAACAGTTGACTGACCAATCACAAAGGCGAGTTATACGGATATCTCGTAGGACACCCCGTGACAACGTTATGGAGTCCTAAATGTTTTATAACATTGGGTGTCAGGTTGTGGATAGGACCTCCATAGTGTTCCTTAGAGTCGAGTCTTTCGACTTTCAACTGTCTCTTGAGATTAAGGCAGATTTTGGGTAACTTTGGTTTCTTTCCCACGGTCTTCCGTAACAGGGGCCAAGAGGATTTTTTCTGGGTTATTTCTTGCTGCGCTTACATCGGCAGGATTCGAGTTGAGGGAAATATCCAAACCCTTATCAGGATTTTATCATTTCTCAGGGCCACTCGAGGAGTAGTAACTGAAATGCATGGCCATGCTCGAATACAGATTCGTTTTATCAGTTAAGTTACTCTCTAGTCGGGGAAACCACTCTTGATACAGATCGCTTGTGAGATACGACCTTTGCGAATGCGGATTTGCAAATTGTCTTACATTGAGTGAGAGAAATTTTAAAAGGATATGAGAATCGGTTATCGCACCTACACTTGTACGGACAAGTGGGAGTTTGTTGGAGCTTGTGTCCTCCACATGTAGTGTGATAACGTCATTGCACATACCCTTGTACGGACAAGTGGGAGATTGTTGGGGCTGGTGTCCTTGACAGTTAGTACAATGACTTACTAAATCTCTTAAAGGATCACAAGGGCATACTTCAGTATTAATATCAGTTGATCCACGTTTATCAATAACGGTTGGCTTGCTAGATAAGTTTGATGTTATTGTCATACGGATGGCGGTGATCAACTGGTCCCTATACGTCACACCTATAGGACACGTTTGAGGGATGTGAAGGTATGAAAATACGATCACATTTATGCCGGATACGACTAAACAGTTAGTCAGAGGTATTGACTATTAAATTAGTCAATAAGATGTTGAGATTATTATTTAATACGGATTAAATAATTTTAGCTAAAACGGATTACATGATTAATTCGTAAAATTAAATATAAACGGTTATATTTAATTAAATATTGTATTCGCGTATTAATATAAACAGTTATATTAATTTGTGTAATTATACAATATCGTAATTTTATCAGACCATTATTAATACATCGACTGCATTAATATCTGATAACATGTGTGCGATTTATAATTAAAATCACGCGAATAATATTTAGCAAAACGGGTCGAATCACGCAAAGGAATAAGGTAAGAGTGGAAAAGCCCACACTTACCATATGCCCATTCGGACGGCCGACCCAAGTAATACAAAAGGAGAGTCCTTCTCCTTTTGTCAGGTTACTGGTTAATCACAATCTCAAGAATTAGGGTTTTGAGAACATTATTTTCCCAAAACTCAGATCTCACATCAAAACTCACAAAAGCTCTCCCCATATTGCAAGGCAATTGGAGAGTATTTCTAGCACACGCGGCATCATCTCAATCAAGTCTTGGGTGCAAGCTATAGGAGAGAATTTGCTTTAATTCCTGTTCTTAGGCCTTTAGCACAAGGACCAAAGGTTGTATTCTTTTCATGTTTTAAATTATCTTATGACTATAATTCACAACTGTAAAATTCGTTATAATCTTTCATGTTTTAGGGCGAATACATGTTTTATTCCCCACATTAACTTGTTAAGAGGCTAATGAATTATGAATATGAAGAGGTTTTAAAAGTATATACTGTTAACAATATCTCAGAAGATATTATTCAAAAAGCAACAGATCAATCAAGCCCACAAAATCAGCAATCATGAGAATCAAATATCTATAATTATAGCAATTAGTATTATTCCTTGTATCAATTACATACTGTATAATTCCCCTTTCCTAATTAAGGTGTACATCCTTCTCCTATATATTGTACAAAATCAAAGAACAATATACAACTTCAATAATTAGAATTCTATTATCTTATATGGTATCTACGAGCCATAATCGATCCAACCCTCTCAAACCAAAACGCAACACATTCAAACGCACCAAAACAGCCCCCACCCTCACGCCAATCACCATGAATAAAAACCAACACGACGCCCATGTCAACAACCCTCACGATGCCGCGCATCCCCTCACCACGCCCAACCTAACGAATGTTATCAAATTGACCTCCTTCAACTATACGACTTGGAGATTTCAACTCTCCAATATTCTCTTTGGACTAAGCCTTCTCGGGTTTGTCAACGGAACCCTACCACAACTGGCTGCCACAACCACTGATGCCGACAACAACGAAATACCAAACCCGGCATACCTATCTTGGTTGAAGCAAGATGGGTTAATCATTGGTGCACTTGTTGGCACAATCTCGGCTTCCCTTCAAACGTTAATCGTTAGGGCAAAATCCGCTAAAGAAGCATGGGATATACTATCCCAAACCTATGCTAACCCATCAAGAATTCACATACAACAACTAAAAACCAGATTTGATTCAATTACCAAATCAACCAACCAAACTATCACGAATACATCCATTCAATTAAAACTTGTGTGGACCAACTTGCTCTCATGGGCAAAAACCTCAATCCCGAAGACGTAATCTCACGAGTCCTCAATGGTCTCGATTACGAATTATATAAATCTGTTATTGACCAAGTAAGAGCCCGCGATACACCTATAACATTCGAGGCGCTCCATGAAAAGCTCCTACAACAAGAGCTTCTCATACAACAAAACTCTACCCTCAACTACTACCAACCTTCCGCCAACCCCTTCTTTAAATCCCATAACCAAAACCGCTATCAAAACCGCTCCCCTAACAACTACAGTAACCACAACAACACCACTGCCCAACACCAAAATCAGTCCGCTCCTCGCCCCTTTAAGGGGCGGTGCCAATGGTGCAGGGAGATCGGACACGTCATCTCAAATTGCCCCTACTTTCGTAAATTACACCCTACCATTACCTTTCCTGCGCCACCACCAAATCGCTACCAAAACACCAAGCCACAAGCCCACGCCGTGGCTCTACCTGCTGCCTACACCGAACCCAACCCAAACTACCTTCTCGATAGCGGCGCGAGTCACCATGTCACCCACGACCTTGACACGCTCGCCTTCCACTCACCATACTCCGGCCTTGATGACCTCCTAATCGGCGATGGTTCCGGTCTAAATATTGCCAACACATGTACTTTAAACATTCGTGGTATTCAATTAAATAATGTTCTTCACGTTCCGAAAATTTCACGTAATATTATATCGATCTCGCAATTATGTCGGGACAATAACGCATATGTAATTTTCTCATCTAATTGTTTTTTGTTAAGGCAATGACAACGGGAACCACGCTCCTACAGGGCCGACTTAAGAATGGTATCTATGAGTGGTGTCCTCCAAAACCGCGCCTCTACAACGCTACAAAAGGACCACCACCGCTCTCTTTACATCATAGATTAGGACATCCGTCTCATGACGTAATCAAAAATATTAATAAAAAATTTCAATTTCCGCATACTGATTTCGTACACTGTGAACCGTGCAATGTCATTAAAAGCAAAAAACTACCGTTTTCGATATCATCATTCTGCACAACCGACTCGCTCCAATTAATGTTTTCTGACCTATGGACAAGTCCTGTAACCTCATTTGATAACTAAAAGTATTATATTATCTTCGTTGATCACTTTACCAAATATATATGGATGTATCCATTAAAACGCAAATCTGACACAAACCAAGTTTTTATTCAATTCTAAGCTATTGTCGAAAAACACTTTAACAAACCCATCAAACATTTCTTCTCCGGCAACGGAGGCGAATATATAAAATTGAATACAACGCTGTTAAATAATGGAATCTCTCATTCCACCTCACCCTCGCACACTCCCGAACACAATGGATACGCTGAAAGACGACATCGTCATATAGTTGAAACGGGTCTCGCCCTACTCAAATATGCGCACCTACCCACCAAATATTGGCAGTTTGCCTTTAGCACTGCCACCTATCTCATTAACCGACTTCCAACTCGATCTCTACACGGTCACTCACCTTACTCCCTCCTTCACAAAACACAACCAACATACACCAACCTTCACAATTTTGGTTGTCTATGTTACCCATGGCTAAGACCATATACTAAACATAAGTTAGAAGATCGTTCCACACCATGCATCTTCGTGGGTTATTCAACAACCCAAAGTGCATACCATTGCCTTGACCCGAAAACCCACCGCATCTACAACTCATGCCATGTAAAATTCTATGATGAATTTTTTTCCTCTGCCAACAAGGACAAAACTTCCCTGCCATCTCCTACATTAGATGAATGGACCTCACTTAACCTCCACATACTTCTTCCCTCACAACCAGCCCTTACGACACCCACAACCACCCACAACCACCACTCACCTACGTCTATTACCGACGTCCCAAAAACCACCAACCAGTCACTCGTCAATCCCTCGACAGACCCCCCACTACCTTATCCTACCATCGACCAACCAGCCCTCCATACCCCACATTCCACCACTCATCGACCTCACCAAACGCCTCCCCCTGTTGCCGCCACCTCGACGGGAACAACCACCTCCGTCCACACTACCCCACCATCCACATCCCATAACCTCGAACCCTCTACAACCACCACAAAACCACCCATCGATACAGCCCCTTCCTCTTTACCTCACCCCATTTCACGCCTATCTACTGATCCTTCCAATACCCATCGATCAGACCTAAACCCACCAAAAACGGTTACAACCAGACTTGCTAACAACATCGAAAAACCAAACCCGAAATACGCAATCCTCGCACTTCAATCCTCACTACCCACGCATCTTCCAAATACAGTGAAACAAGCCCTTGTCCTACCACATTGGCGACAAGCAATGCAAACCGAATATGAAGCTTTAACACGAAACCACACATGGACATTAGTACCACGATTGAATGCTCATAACATTGTAGGATGTAAATGGGTTTATCGAAACAAATTTAACCCCAATGGCACGCTCAAGCAACACAAAGCACGCCTTGTAGCAAAAGGCTACAAGGCACTCTAACCGATAATGTATACATGTCGCAACCACCAGGATTCATTGACCAAACGACACCTGACTACGTGTGCAAACTAAACAAAGCAATATATGGATTAAAACAAGCTCCAAGAGCTTGGTATAACGAACTTACTGAAGGGTACAATGTCTTACACGCCCCAAATAATTAGTCTTACTAATTATCATATCCTAATTAACTCATTTAATTAGGGTTTCAAGATCTTATGCATGCTAAATAATTATGCGGAATTAAGAAGTCGAATACTCACAATCCGACGGAAATTGGCAGGGATGATCCTCCAACCCTTAGTAACCAATGTAGGATACCTCCTTCAAGATGCACCCAAAACAACCCCTTAAAACCGAGATGACACACGAGCTAGGTGCTTAAAACGGTTTCCTCAAACTTAGTTTTTAATTCTAATCTAATTGGAATACTTAACGATATACTACAACTATTATAGTAATACTAATATTATCTAGTAATATTTAGAGAGGTTTTGAGATAAATTTTCACACTAGAAAATGAGGTTAGGGTTAGAATAATTATGTGAACAATTCGCATGATATAAGGAGTAATGGTGTGGTTGCCGTGTTCAAGGCATGGGGAAGGGGAGAGGAGAGCATATTGAGCTTACCCATAAACTAGGGTGGCTCTAGGATGATTAAAGCTAAAACACCCTTTAATCATAATGTTGGAGTTATTAAATAACACCCAACACATCTCCAAATACCCACACAAAACCGGCACCACTATAAAATAGACTCCATTTTATATTTTGTCATTTGTACAATTGTACATATGTGACATATAAAATGTCACAATTATGTGAAACAATTGTCTTAATTTAAAATGCATATTTATCAATTAAATATCATTTATAAATTAAATAAATCATATTTAACAATTTGACAAGTAATTCATAATTACTAATATATATATAAAATGGTCATTTCTATAATCGTCAATACGATTTACAACACTTGTAATAATATTCAACCCGATTCATTCTAATTTCGATATTTCATAAATATCGTTTCATGTTTGATAATCGACACGTTTCAATTTCAAACATAAATCTTACATTAAGATTTAACCTCTGATTTCTCGATATATGAGTTTAAGGAATCTGATCAACTCGTATCAGCATACACTTGATCAGTTTATCAATTAAGGGAATTATCCTATAGGTGTGACCTAAAGGGATCAACTGACCACCACCGTCAAACGACAGTAATGTCAAACTCTAGCTAGCCAATCATTACCGATTAATGTTGGTCAGTTGACTATATAATTTTGTATCATCCCTTGCGCGTTCTCGTCATGAGATTTAATTATGTGATCGCACTATTGTTAAGGACACATTTCCAACACTTACAACCTATTTAGTACAAACCGGATTCAAACAATCAATTTCTGATCCGTCGCTGTTTATTCTCCAAACCAAAACGATTGAAGTATACATGCTAGTCTATGTTGACGATATCATCATCACTGGACCTCACTCCTCACATCTACAAACCTTCATTGATACTCTTTCAACGTGATTCTCACTCAAAGACCTAGGACCACTATCATACTTTTTAGGCATCGAAGTAACCCCAAATTTACTAGGCCTTCACCTAAGTCAATCAAAATATATACACGCCCTACTAGAAAAACACCACATGATTGACGCCAAGCCCAATACCACACCCATGGCCACATCTCCGCCTCTTATGCGTGAAGATACGCACCCAATTCAGGACCAATCGACATATCGAGCAATAGTAGGGAGCCAGCAATATCTCTCACTCACTAGGCCCGACATTGCCTTCTCGATAAACCGCTTAGCTCAGTTTCTCCATCACCCAACCGCAACACACCAGACCGCTCTCAAACGTCTTCTAAGATATCTTCAAGGCACTCAAACCCACTGCATACAAATATACACAGCCATACCACTACGCCTTCATGCTTACTATGACGCTGACTTTGGTGGAGACAAGGACAACTACGTATCAACAACCGGCTACATTACCTACCTTGGTCGCAACCCTATTGCATGGTCCTCAAAGAAACAAAAGGGTGTTACTCTATCAACCACCGAAGCTGAATTCCGAGCCATTGCCGCTGTTACAATCGAAACACTATGGCTACGAAACCTACTTACTGAACTAAACATCAAAATAATACAGCCACCAGCCATATTCTGTGACAACATATCCGCCACACTCTATGCCAAAAACTCAGTCTTCCACTCTCGCATGAAGCACATGGCGCTCTCCTTCCACTATGTCAAACAGCAACTCAAGCTAGGCCAGATACGAATCTCGCACATCGCAAGCAAGGATCAAATCGCAGACATTCTCACAAAGCCACTTCACAAACAACAATTTCATGAACTATGAGACAAGCTTGGACTCTTCTCACAAACGTCCAACTTGCGGGAGCGTGTTAACAATATCTCAGAAGATATTATTCAAAAAGCAACAGATCAATCAAGCCCACAAAATCAGCAATCATGAGAATCAAATATCTGTAATTATAGCAATTAGTATTATTCCTTGTATCAATTACATATTGTGTAATTCCCCTTCCCTAATTAAGGTGTACATCTTTCTCCTATATATTGTACAAAATCAAAGAACAAAATACAACTTCAATAATAGAATTCTATTGTCTTATATATACACCATGAAATGCAGTAATTGAAACTCTATGATAGTATTATCTTTTCTAAAAGATTCATCAACTACTCTTTCAGTATTTGCTTGTCCTCCAACTTAACCACACTTTTAAGCTTTTGGATATACCGGGCAACTTATTAGGGTATTCATTTCATAAACAGTTTAAAAGTTTTGAGCAAGTGTTCAATTCTTAAAACAGAAGGCAATACTCTCGTAACGTATTACTCCTCTACATAGAGAATTTTAATAAATTAAATTGTATTAAAGCTTTTGGGAGTTTTAAAGTATTCTCTTCATTCCAATTATTTGCTAGTTTTTCATTAAAATATCTGTTACAAAGAATAAACAATGATCTCAAAGGACTGAGAAAATATAAATAAACTGACAATAGAAAATAAAAAATAAAAATTGTAAAAATTGCAGAAAAAGTTGATAAACTGCAATGCAACCAGAAATATGAAGTAGCATAACAAGTTTTATTTGCAGGCAGAATGCTAGTCTCTGCCCAGCTAATGAATCCTAGTGTACAATAAATCGATCAAACAAGAACAAGAGTACAGATTACTTACTACTTACAGAAACATATTGTTTCACGCATCGAGAAATCGAGAAATCGAGAAATCGGGAAATCGAGAAATAAAATTAAGCTCAGCTACCAAAATCCTTCTCTCAAATAAGTCAAAATTTTACGAACGCGATAAGAGGACAAGAAGAGCGTGGAAGGATATGATCTAAAGCAGTAAAGCCACAAAGTTGATTTACCCATTCTATGGTTCCGGAAGGGCCAGGGGATAGACCGTCTCCGGATGGTCCTTCCTCTGTCCAGCTAATGAATAATATGCGATAATATGAGATGGAATTGATTGGGCTCCAATGTCGCCATTAGCATCATACTGGTCTCCCGGAATCAGCTCGATATTCCAGTATGGACGAACCATTTGTAGAAGATCAACAATGCCCATGTGAGATGCCCGATATCCTTGGACCCACATATACCTTAAAGAAACAAATTGTGTTGCAGCAATCGCCAAGGCTCGTTCTGTAAAGCAACACGCTCGGATTTCAAGTTTTCGCAGACTACGACAACCCTTGGATAACTCAAGAAGTCCGGCATCGGTTTCCCCAATAAAACCTAACAACAACCACCTTATACTTTGACCGAATTGGCCAATGTAACCAAGGCCAACATCAGTCAGGCCTCCTTGTCTAAGGTATAAGGCGAATCTTCTTATATTTTGACAGCCTTCAAGAAGGGCTCGAACTCCATTGTCGAGAGGCAAATCAGGGATCGTTGCTTCTTTGTCGAGCAAGACAATTCGGAAATCATTTAATTTTTTCAAGTTTGCACCCATACGAGCAAAGGCCTCATTTGTCATGTCGGTCACGTAAACAGCTATGTATTCAAGCTCTCGACAACCCTCTGCTATAGCTATCAATCCCCGATGAGTAATTGTACCTGATCCTTCCACCACTCCTTGTATCTCTGCATCATCAGCCCCTCTTTCAATACGAAGGCGTTTGAGACTCTTGCAACTCATAGCTACAACCTCCAACCCCTCATCGCCAATAACATTTGTAGTCTGTTGACAAGAGTAAATGAGCAAACAAATAAATAAACAATTTAAAGAATCTCTTACTAAAGATACATCATGAATGATGAAACTAGTGAAAATGTATCAAAATAAAAACTCATAAAAGTTACACCCAATACACTTGATTGGCGAGTCCATTTAGCATCTTGGTTAAACCATCATCCAAACTACAGAGAGGGAACAAGCAAACAAAAGGCAAAGACCATTTTTGAATTACACAAATTCTCATTGTAGACGGAGGGTATCCGTCACAAGGAGAAGACGGATACCATTAATAGAAGAAAGAAAAAACACCACTATTTCAGCAACTATCAACTATTGGCGCTTGTCCTGCAAAAGATCTACATCTAAAACAAAGGAGTACATCATATAGACACTAGTTAATGAATATCAGTTCTGATCGATTTGACGGTCGCCACTTAAATTCAATAGGAGTGCATATCCCAACATGACACACGTAGTAGCACTCTTCTAATACGAAACAAAAGGCAAGTGACTAAGAATCTTATTTGCAAAACAATAAGGTTAACAAAATTATGACTATGTCGAGGCGAGAGAGTGTCGCATACCTCTAAGACTTCCAAATTGTGAAGTTTACGTATCAAGTCACAGTGCCCATCACAGCAAAGTGATGCATATATCAAATCCAACCTCTTTAGAGATTGCGCCATTGGGAAAAGCATAGGCAAATGGTTCTTCTGGAAGTACATGAGACCCACCGAAGTCAGTTGAGCAGGAAACTCAATATTCGTGTAGTTTTCGTTTTCAGAACACAAACCCCCACAAAACTCTTGCAATCTAAGTGCTGTCCGAAAAAAGTTACCAAGGTGGAGTAAATCAGTATCACCTATTTTGACCGACATCAAAGGGCACTTGCTGGCTAGAAGTTCAAGATCTTCAACCCTAATTTGCTCCAAAAAGGTCATATAAAAATTCAATGTTTCAAGAGCCGTGTTGTTCAATGCTAGCTGGTGAAACCATTCTCCATTTGTTTCGGCTATAGTGCTATCTTCCAAAACGAGTGTTTTCAAATTCCTACATCACGCAATAAAATGCCATGCACCAGTCTTGAGGTCAATGAAAACAATTACTTTTACACGAAAAATAAATTGCAATAGAGACAATTGAATGGGAGCTTGCTTAAGCACATATCTATAGAGAAAAACGAAGAAAGAAAAATGTCCCTTAACGAAAGCATGCACAAGAGAATAAAAATAGTATGTAAAAATATGATTGATTACATATAACAACGAATACAGAAGGGAACCAATAATGGAAAATAGCACTCAAAGAAGAACGACATTAACTTTTCTTGTGGAGCATATATATCTCCAGTGTGGAACTCAAATCATCCTCACTGACAAGAGAACTTTCTCATAGGTCAACAAGGTACCAAATGCCACTAGCTATCATCTTCAGAGTTCATTTTTTCCTCATTACCCATAAGAGGCATACCAAAAATCAAAAGTAGGAGATTAACACCTCTAACTAGTTGGTGATTATGGTGAATCAACTTGTCATTAGAAGTTCCCACGATATCCCTGTTGGTTTGTACGATCTTCAATAGGCTCTTGCAGAATCATACATGAGGTTGATTTACAGAGGGGTGCAAACGGTAAAGTAACGACTATATAATTTATACTAGTAGGGATTTATACTTGTCATTATAAGTTAAAAGAGCACTCCACCAAGGCCTTTAAAGTGAAAAACGTAATCTGAAACTGCAGTTATCATCATCATCGTACATGACAGTCCTAGAACATTAGAACTTTAACTGGAATTCTTATCAGTTACCTAATACCCTTCATTTACTCTACCACAAGAATCATTCCCCCTTTATCCCCCTTTACCCGTGAAAGTGCACTCTCAAACGATGAAACCCATGATTCAATCGAGTCGATCTTCGTGCAAAAGGATTTTAAACTAAATTAGTGTAAACCATTATTTAAAGACATATAATCCTCACTAAAACATTAGTTAAGAAAATAATGTCACAGAGAGGGTTTTACTGTTTTGGGTAAATGAAGATGGTTTTACCCTAATTTAGTGTCAAACCGCCTTACACAAGAATTTGCGTATTCAATTAGTTCATCTAGGATTTTCCACTCAAAGAACATTATGAAATATAGATACAGGTTACCAAATTTGCAAAAAGCATTTATCACACTGATAAAAACCACTGTAATAATTAGCATGTAATAATCCACACATACGTGTTGAAAGAACTGCTCCTTACTCTGTCTTTTAGAGTTCATCACCATAAATCTGCAATTAATATGGATTCTAGTAACAACAAAACAGCTAAATACACCAAAATCTTTTTAGCTAATATCTATATGGTCAGTTATCTTTAAGAGCTTGAAATTCCTTTAACTCGTATTTCTATTTGAAGATGTGAAAATAAATAAATAAACAATTTATTCTCCACAAAATAAACATTTTATGCTATTTGAAGATATTTAAATATTGCAAGGAAGTATTTCATAATGGTAATCCGTAATGGCAAGTATAATACTCCGTAGAATTAACATCACTACCAGATAGATATAAACCTAATGCCTGAGCTATGTAGCAATGTACCGTGGGGATTACTTGATAACTAGTGGTGTAAGTTAGCTAGATCAAAATGATTTCGCGCACGAGCCAGAATCTAAGCTAACCTACCTTGACCTAATTTGAGCTTAACAAAACTCGAATTTGGGCTTGTTTTAATTTTTTTTAGTATACTATTGTCCAACGATTTTATTATCATGTTATCTGTAATTAGATGTTGTTTTAATATTTTTATAACTATATTCAGAACATGATTATGTATTTTAGAAATTATACTTATTTTTGACAAGAATTGAAAGCAAAATTAAAGAAAACCAAGCTTGAGCCTTTTCTCAAGCAGAACTTGAGCTCAAGCATTTTAGCTTGATAAGCTCCAAGTTCATCCAACCTAAGCTCAGATTACAGAGCCGATTATGAGATGAAGATAAAATGAACTGAATTTGAGCCCTAGTTATAACATCAAAGATTTGATCCAACAATCAGTGACCTCATCCCAATCCTTAAATAATGAGTAATTGTAAATCCTCAATGAAGAAGGCAGCATTGGTTTGAGTGGAAGATGAACTACACCAAAATTAGATTGTTTATCCTGAAGTTCGGGCCAAACCCGTAGAGAAAAGCAATGAATCTAAGATGCATTTGGTTATCATTCTCTTAAGGAGATGGGATTGGAGATCTATTTACTAACCAAACAACGGAAATTGTACCCAAGTCACCTCTCCCCCCAAAATGTAAAACAAAATTCTCAAGAAAAGAAATACAGAGTATAATGAGTGAAGCCCCAGGCTTAGTTCCCAAAAATAGAAAGATATACATAAAGTAAGTGCAGTAAATGCTGGTCCATTAAACAGATCTCTCTTCTTTACATCATCCACACAATCAAAAACAATCACGTAATAATTAATAACAACCAACACATAAACAAGATACCATTAAACTCATACAAAACGCATTTTATAAGATCCACAACAAAAGCAGCAGAGCATCATATTATTTGCGTTTTGACTCTGATTTAAAATAAAGTAGACAAAATTCTATAAATCATAGAAAACGCATTTACACAAGATGAACAAGTGAAGAAGAACAAAAATAGCAATAATAAAATGACCTGCAAATGGGTGTGATACTGAGTAAACCATCAGTACTAAAACCGGAACACTTATCCAACTTAAGCGACACCAAAGCACGACCTTTAACAGCAGCAATACTGTGAAGATCCGCATCAGTAACAATCATTCGTCGAAAATGAATGGAATTCAATCTAGGAAAACTAGGAAGCATATGAACCCAAGGAGTGACATAACCTCCCCAATCTTCAGGTATAAGGTTAAACATGGCGGCTCTAGGCTTTCCTTTGAGTTTCAAAGACTCGAGGTTAGGGAAACGGTTATGGAGACGCTGCGGTGAAGCAGCGTAGCACATGGCGATGGTAACGTGACGTCGAGTATAGCGATCTAACTCGTACCATCGACGACACACAGAGGAGATGGAAGCTCGGTCACGCGGATCTTGGATGTATGGGAGGATACACTCAAGCATCTCGTCCGTCAACGGACGGTTGGTATTGCGGTAGTTGTTCGCCATTAGAGAATTGATTTGGGGGAAAGTGGCGATGAATGATTGATTGATAGATTGGAAAGGAAGGACAAGGAAAGATGGAGAAGTTATGGATATTGGTAAACCTAGTTAACCAGGAGTGGGTAGTTGTTGCTAACAAACACACTGTTATCTTTTGCTTTTCTTTTTAAATTTCTTTTTTTTTTTTTAATTGATTTTTGACTGTCACAAATGCTAAAATCTATGCTGAGCTGAGCTTGTTAATGGCCAACAACTGAGAGTCTGAGACTGAGAGAGACAAATCATTTTGTCACTCTCTCCATCTAATGTTGGGCTTCTTTCATGGGAAACTGCTCCAATTTAATTGTGGTTTTTTTCCTAGCTTTTGGCCCGTCTAAAATTGCACGACTTGTTTTCAAATCATATTATTCTAAATATCTATTATTTGAGCTAAACTATAAATGTTCATATATTTTGTTTAATATCTAAAGTCTATACATTTTTTTTTATCGAAATTCGATTTTTTTATTAATCCTGATTTGCTATTATAAATTAAAAAAAAATTATCATACCTTATTATACTTTTCAATTGATCATATTTATTTAGTTCAAAATTGAGTCAATAATGTCTCCATTAAAACTTGAGAGAGACGGTCTTTCAATAAGTTATTGAGAGATCGTTCTTTTGTACCATTTTATTTGTATTTCGTGACTCTTTTGTCATTGATCGTACTTTAGTAGTTTCGTACCTATTTACATAATAAATGTACTTATTTTATCTTTAATCATGATTTATACCAATTTTATTACTTTTAGTACCACTTTTTCTTAAATTTGTACAATAGTCTCTCAATAAGTTTTTTTAAGAGGCGGTCTCTCAAGAGACCTACTGGTATGTCTCTGATGGTGTCATTATATCCATAGTTAGATTTTGTCTTTCAAGTTGATTAGTAACTCGTCAAACTATTAATTAATTAATTAATTAATCATTATTAAGTTTTTTTGGTTACCTAACTACGTTTCATAATTAAATACGTGTGTCTTTCCGTTCAACGAATCAGTTAATATTATATTATTATAATAAATAAATAAGATAGAAATGTTCTATTTGATAATATACAAGTTAGGTTGGGGAGAGGAGGGAATCAATGGCGGTTTGCGAGTAACCATGTAGCAAAATGGGTAAAAAGTTGTTAATATACGGTTTTTAGAATTCTAGTTTTATTCCCGTGCAAAAAAAATAAACGGGTCGGTTTTACAACTATGATATACTGAGCTTATAACATAATCTTCATTTTATCGGCAATTAAATTAAAAAGATATATGAGTAAAAATTAAATTATATAATTGCACCGACTTTGAATTATATTAAAATGTAATAATAATGAATTAAATACAATTTGTTGTATAGTTTCTATTAAATTTAGACCAACCTAATTAATGGAGAGAGGTAACTCTCTCAATAATTTATCCTAGGAATCACATTCTATTTTCTTCAATTAACCCAAAAAAAAAGTTAAAATGTTACGCTGGTGAACGTGGTATAGTTGGAAGATATGTAGATTCGCGGATATTCCATGTTACGTAGACAAATTATACAAATATGGCGTGTGGAAATGGAAATAAACAAAGTCTGAATTAAATGAAGTTAGCTCCCAAGATTTCCATACTTTTGGAATTGAAAAGAGAGACGTTCAATTCACATACAAAAAGTCATTTACATTTTCATTTCCACTTCCATTTCCATTCCATTTCATTTCATTTCATTTCATTAATGTTTTTGACAACAAAATGCGCAGAAGTAGACAGCCAACGTAGTAACAAGTAACAACTACACTTGAAGTAGACAGGTAACGTAGTAACAAGTAACAAGTAACAACTACACTTGAAGCAGCCATACAACTAAATCATATACATTTCCTTCATATGGCTAAAACACAGACAGATATACAAGATCAACATACCAAAAAGGGGACCAAACCTTCAATATCATTAATCAATCTTCTTATCATCCTCCCTCGACGTATATGCCGAATTCCATAAATCTGGACCACATGAAGGCTGCTCAATACCATCTCCCCCCATGCTACTGCAGCTCCCTACCCCACTCATTCTGAACGACCTCTCAGACACTGAATTCAGTCCCACTGCAGCAAGGCTACCCACTATTGCATCAACATCGCTAATCCCACTATACAGACCTCGGCTTCCAGTCACCATCATCCCTTGATTCTCCTCATGGCTCAATACTGACGGTAGGACTCCCATAAGTGAACCCGATGGTTGACCACTTGAACTTCCAATCAAGAGCCTTAGAGTCTCCCTTGCACCTTTCTCCAACAGTGATTCACCCTCTGAGATTATCGGCCCCATAAGTTTTGGATGCAATGGCGGGATACTGGTTGCTATACCCGGTCCAGCACTAACAAGGTAACCCTGGCCCAACGAGCAAAGATCAAGAACAGGAATGTGGACAATCGGGTCACACATTAGAGGTGTAAAGCTTGGAAAAGGCTGTGAGCGTACCAAAGGATCAGATAACAACGGTGGAAGTTCAAAAGGGGACCCACCTGTGAGATCCGGTGGTGGAAGCAAACTGCTGCTCACTGTTGCTGGGAAGATAGTTGAGAGTGGTGGTAGTGAGAAAGGTTGAGCAAACGAGGTTGGGAGTTTCGGAGTGGATGTAATAGATGGAGAACTGCAAGGCGGGCACCAACAATAATAGGGAGAAAAAAGGGAACTTATGGGTGGCAATTGCAAAGTTTCACTTGGAGAGGTAAGAAAATTGGATTTGCCTAAAGACTCCAAAAACCCCAATGGAGACACTTCAGAAGACTTGTTGCCCTTATCTGTACTATTTACTACAGCTTCCGACGTGAACAAATTGTCAACAGGAGCAAGATTCAGATCTCCACGACGCCTGATCTTTTCCCTTGAGATACTTTTCAAGGAAGATAGAGATTTTGGTAAACCTTCTTTAAATGTACTTGGCCGTGGACTCAAGCTTCCTTGATACTGTGTGTTACCTTTCGATGTTTGACATCCATTCTGTCTGGTTCGCAGAGACCTCACACATGTTGAGGAAGATTGAAGGGGTTCCATGGAAGCTTGGTTTACATCAGCCCAAGGAACGCATGAAGCAGCAGTACTTGCTTGAATGCTGCTAGCAGTTGGGCCCGCCAGATAGGCACGTAGATGAGTAGCAAAGCATTCCAGACGGGATTCGCTAATTCCCGTCAGATCAGCCAAAGTTGGTTTCCTTCTCAGGAAGTCCTTCATCTGATAAACCAGCAGAGTGAAATATTACTAGCGAAGTACTCTAAAATCAACTTTGACCATAATTTTCTCCCATTATATGTAGCTACAATGTAAACTTTGACATGTTTGATTTGCCAAATAAACTATTGTCAAATATCTTGTAAAAACCATAATTATTATATCGGATTTTCTAACATGTGCCCTTAGGGCACATAATAAGAAGCTAAGTAAGGAAATATTGTTGAGAATATGTCATGATAAATTAGAGTTGAAACTCATATTTATCATAATAAGTGAAATAATCTTGAAAATCTTTCCTTAACTTCTTATCATGTGCACTTAGGGCATATGTTAGAAAAACCCTTATTTATATAGAGAATATATAGGTCAAGGTCAAATGGGAAATGGGGTGGAGGGAGTAGCATATAAATATAAGTCCACCTACCTTCGAAAGTAAATCAATTCCAAGAAGCTTAGACCTCTCTGAGCACCAGAAATAAAATGTTTCCTCATCAAGGAGCTTCACTAAGAAAGATCGTCCAGACTGGTCTGCAGGTATTTCCTCAACTGACACAGTGGAGCAATCAGAAACATAACTTAATGTAGCCAGTCTTGCAGTCTGGCCATTGTCTCCAATAAACGAAAGTCGCATATCAGATGATGGTAGAAGAGCAAGATTCAATGTTCCTCTGCAACAGGAACGAAAAATTTGGAATTTGAGAATATTTTAGCATGAAATACAAACAAGAGACCATGGAGCACTAATGCAAACAGCATTAGATATAAATAATACACTTATCAAAGCCTTAAAACAGGAAATAAAGGCTTAATTTAACTCATAGTGAATTTATTACGGAAGAGATTTATATAAATTTAAGCGCAAAAGAATGCAGAAGAGGTTACCTACACAACAGGGATCCCTCACAATTTAACATGGAGGATCAACCAAGTTCAGAAAATCTTATTATACCAAGTCGTAAAGTGACATGCAACAAAATGACATGACTTGGCTTTTGAATCAATAAGAGCTAAGGTAGAGGACAATCTGCGATTAACAACCTTAGTTTCAGATGGCGTTAAGCGCAGCTATGTGAGGAGGGCCCATGTAAATCAAGCGCATGGCACGGAATGACGATCACACAAGGCGTACTATTTTTGCAAATTTTGGGAATTCAAAAGATTAACATGTAATCCACAAGGAAATAAAAGCTAGGTATAACAGAGTGAAGAAAATGAAAAACTAAAAAAACTACCAAATAGAAAATAGACACGAAAATAGCACTAGTGCCTTTGCAAAAAGCTAGCACCTCGTGACATTTTGACAGAGGCAATTCGAATTTAGCGCTAGTGCCTCTCACTATTTTTAAAAGGTAAAAGAAACAGGTGAATCATCATTCATCAACTATCATCACCCCATAAATAAATAAATAAATATAGAAGTGAGATCAACTGAGTCCACAAATTAATTTGAGTCCATTGCGTCCTCAGTGTTTGTGCAACTCCAAGCCATGAATTGTGCAACTCCAATGCTGGTGTAACTTAAGAATTACAATTACACCAGAATTAGAGTTACACAGAAACGGCCATGGAGTTGCACAACTATTCAAAATTTTGGTGATCGGAGGTATTTTATACTTCATTTACAAACTCAACTTGATAAAAGTACGGTACATAAACAAGGCTGGAAAAGACACATCGAGGACAAAGACTTCTGTAGAACCACTGCAGAAAAATGTTCCTAAAATCAATCACTGGGAAGTAGATCATATAACATGAGAGAGTGAAACTACCTTAACTTCTTCTTAAGTCAGAGATCAATATAGAAACGGCCCCAATTACCTACAAGCCAAAAGACATCTTCATATGGAAGGATGAACATCGTCGTCATTGACATCATTAATATATAGGATCCTACTTAATTTCTAAAACTAAAAGAGAAACCCCCCCCCCCCCTGCCAATGAGTTCAAACCAGTCTTTGAGAACATCGAATCATGTAGACCTATCATTGACCAAGAGTATATACGTACAATTGAAGGACAGGACATAACTAAGAAGAACAGCAGAAGAAATCGAATAAGACAGTGATAATAAACTTCAATAAACTCATCTGAAATCAACCAGTTCAAGACAACTGCGTAAACAGAAAATTAACTTGACATCTGTATAAATTTTATTAAAGAATACAGAATAGCATACGACAAAACTACGGATATATGCAACTCACATTCCTCCAGAGTAAGTCAATAACCCACAAGGCAACTCTAAAACAAAAACACCTGAGTTCTCAAATGGTAAGTCGAGGACTTGCTTGAAAAGAAAAGCAACAAACTAGACCTCAAACTTCAGAATTAACAGAACTAACCCTTCAAAAAGATTCAACACTAGCATGCCGCTACAGAAATTCTTCCTAACGACTTTCATGCATTGCATAAGGAAAAAAAAAGCATGCGAAATAATGGCATCTAAAACTCACTCCACCTGGATCTTAACTTAACATGACGTATATCCAACATGTAGATCCCATGAAAACCTCAAGAATCTCCTGTAAAACATGAAATATTTGCGTACACCCAGAGGTAATTAAAGATATACAGAGGAAACATAATGAGCACAAACGAAATGAATTATGTTCAGAAAATTTTTGTCAATCAACCAAGACACTAAAAAAAATGAGAATCTCTAATGTAACTGCAGCAAGTAAAACGACAGAAGACCACAGGGGGCAATAGAGCCACAGACAGATGAATCAGGATTCCCAGAAAAAATTATTGTTTGGCAGTAAATATCCTATGAACTATAAAAAGAATCTCCTACAACCACATTTCATCTTCTAATTTTATTTATGATTTCCTTGGGGAAGGGGTAGATTCTTACTCAGATTTCTTCTCTTATGTAACAAAATGTGCATGAGTGACACAGCGAACAATAAAAGAACCAAAACTGGGCTAAGGAATCAGTTCCAATATCCTACAAGAAAGCTTAAAGATACAAAACAAATCGTTTAAGATGAGAAATCTACCAAAGTAAATAGATCAATATCAAATCAGACACATAAACGATAAGCCTATACACATTCATAATATCTACAAAAACAGAAGGAGACATAATCTATCGTTCACCTCAAAGAAGTAGGGCATAACAATGACCCTTGCTTGACCAACTTGCCCACGCGCATAGAAACAAGAGGAACACACAAGCACCTTGCTAGCAGACCAACTTCAGATGCTTCAAAATGCTGTTACCACATCAAACAATATCATCAACTTTAAAACTCAAACCACAACCTCCAAAATACGATAAATAATCAACTTTTCCAGCAAATAAAAATAGTTCCGAACAACATAACATCACTCCTTCCTTGAAAACTAAAAATCTACTACCTAATCGAATTACACAGAACTACTTCACCATGACTGCTAACACAACATTTGGCAGTAACATTCAAAATAATAGCTCTATCATGATTCACAAATCAAGAACTACCGATTATTTGTTTATCTTCACTTTTGGCACAAAAACCAATGAGCAGCGAACCAATTGTAGATATTGTCAACTAAAATAGAACTGGATATAATCATTTTCGAAATAGAAACCAAAACAAATGATCGAAACAGAGGAGCAAATCAAGTCCAAAATGGATGAATCTTTGTTTGAAAATCAACAATCGAAGGGAATGAAAGTAACGAGGTAAACCTGACTAAGATGAGCAAGAAGGCGATCTTCGGCGGCATCGTTAACCTTAAGCAAAGGCTTAAGACGTTCATCAGCACGACAAGCTCCCATTACTTGTAAATCAAGTGCTTGAAGCCATTGCAAAAAGTTGTTCTCCCTCATACTTTGCTGCATCAACAAATCTCCATCTCCTCCTTCGACTATTATCTCGTTCAACCTCTCCGCTAAACCGCCGCCGCCGCTGCCGCTGCCGGAGGTTCTAATCTCCGCCGCAGTTGATCCACCGGCGTCGCCAATATTATCGTTTCGCGAAAATCCGACGGTTGCGATTGCGTCGCTTGATGAGAAATTATCATCATCGCCGTTGATTTCGCAAGTGTCGTTTCTTGATTCGTCGCTCCTATGATCCGCCATTAAAACTACAATTTGATTTGATTCAATTACTGGAAAACCCTAGAATTCGAGAGAATTAACTTTTAGAATTGTAACCGATTGATTTAATAAGATTTGAATTAAAAGTAATTAGGATAAGATTCTGCAAATTTGTGGATGAAATCAATGAATTGACTGGCGTTAGATTGCAAACAAATTTTAAAAAAAAAATGATTAGGAATCTTTGGTCCGAATGAAATGCCGAAATAAGTAGATGATGATGATGATGATGATGATAAGGAGAGAGAAAAGGAAATGGGGGAAAATGAGACGTATATATAAGAAAGGCGGTGACGGACGTGTAAGGGAAGTCAAAATTAGGGTTAAATTGTAAAAGGGAAGTCCGGGAAATTATGGTCTCGCAACTCGTACGTCAAACTAGAACGCCCCTCTATCTCATGAGGTATAGGGATGACAATGAATCGGTTTGGATCGGGTTTTGCGAGATTTACGATCGATCCACTTATTTAGTGGATCACCGATTTATATTCAAATCCGATTCATATCCAAAAGTCAATGATCCATATTCAATCCATCATTTTTTTTATCATCCATATTCATACCCGATCCATGATCCAATCCAAAACCCTATCCATAACCTGATCCATACCCATTTCAAACCCGATCCATACCCATTTCAAAATCCAATTCATACCCATTTCAAAGCGCACACATTATTGTGGGAAATATCGGTATACTCCACCAATTAAATTTTAAAGGAAGAACATGAAACAAAAGGTAAGAGATTAGAATCAACCTCCAGTCCTAGCAATGCCTAAGAACAAATATCGAGATCAATATTCTCCTAATCGTTGCACCCAAGATGCTTCGAGAAATGTCTTTCTTGTGCTAGAATCGGGAAAAATTACTAATAATTTTTGTGATGAATGATGATCAATTATCTGAGAGAGAGAGAGAGAGGCGTGTGAGGTATCGTCTAGGGCGTCGTGTGTCTTAGCCGTGTAGATTCAGTAGTCGTGAGTTGTGAGAAAGAGAGAGCTAAGAAAGAGTTTATCTCTTTCTATACTACTAACAACCGACCTAGTAGAGATCAGATAGGATTGTCAAAATCAGTATTTGACTCCTCTTAAAACTCCTTCCAACCGTGTACATCAACGGTGTACTCTCCCTTTTTATTTAATGTATCTAATGTTTATCTTGTCGTTAATATTATGTTGTCACATATTAATAAGTCCATACAACATTTTGTAGTCGATTTATTAATACCGGGCGGACATCATTTATTATGACGATATCGTATAATATATACGTCAATTATAAATATTATATATTTTATAATTTGCTAATTAGTTATATTTAATTACATTATTTAATCGTATTAAATAATTACATTTTTTATGTATCAATTAGATATAACAGTTTATATCCAATTACGAATCAACATTTAATTCGTCTCTGCCAATATTATTTAATCATATTAAATAATCGTATCATCATTACATTGACTAACCTCTTAGTCATATAAGGTATCAATATGATTATATTATTCATGTAATCATATCTCTCAAAACACATCCTTTAGGTGTGACTTTTAGGGACCAATTGATTACCGCCATCTGTATGACAATAACGTCAAACTTCTAGCAAGCCAACCGTTATCGATAAACGTCTTGGTGGAAACTCCAGTCTTGTGATGCACCAACGAGGTCCCTTGAACGTCTTCAAATCTCCACTTTAAAGTCTTCTTTCGAAATTACATTACATATAATTACATATATAGCCAAAGTCCTATTAATTACATTCTATGAATAACGTAAACAAAAACGAAAGAAAAAGAAGATACGAGATCTCATTAATTAGATCACCGATTACTTTTCCATCATGACGAAAAAGCAATCAAAACTAAGGTCACACTAGATTACATTACATTCCCAACGCTGAAAATAAATCATTCATCGAAAAAAAATTGCAATCATTCAACCATATAAATATAAAACATTCATAATGCAAAATATTTATCCAGACCACCTTTTAATAATTTATAATATAAAAATTTCCGTAAATTCTCACAAAACCAACTATATATGTCATACATATATAATAATCCAAGAATAATTCAAAATATCATATATAGTGAATTAATCTACTATATATTATTCTAAACAATTTAAAATAATAAGGTATCAAATTAATAAAATAAAATACCATAAACAATTTATAATATTAAATTAAATTGATAAAAGAAGCCAATAAAATCAGCCAAACATCAAGTTTTCTGAAAGACTTTCCAAAAACAACTTTCCGGAAAACTTTCCAAAAATTAAAATTTTCCAAAAAACATTTTTTTATGTAAAACGGCTTGGAAAGCAATCTAAATTTCAAATTTGGCTTAAAAACGACAACCCTGCATTACAGTCCGGTTTAGAATGTTGTTTACACTCGAAAAACAGTATTTTTTCAACGAAATCCGACACTCTGACTTTTTACAAATAAAAACCGTCTGAAAGAAATAAAAAACGTCGAGACCTTTTTTTAAAATTTTTGTTCTTATAATTTTCGGCCCAAAAATTTTCATTCATTATTGTATAATAAACAAAAACAAGCAAATTTCATTAATATATTAATTATCATATAACAAATGTAATAATCAAAATTTTAAGGGAGGATTTTTATCGCATAAAAATTGATTTATATTGAGTTGATTCATTCTGTATTATATCAACAAATAAATTTAACTAAGTCAATTTAACTTTTAAACTGATTAAGGGGGCCGAAAAAATCAAGAATGTATCGATTTAAATCAAGAAAATCAAGAAACGATACATATTAAAACAATTTTGAAGTCTGTGCTCTTATACCACTTGTAGAAATATCTTATATTTCATAATGAGATTAATCGTATTAATGTCATAAGGAATGATTATATCAAAATTAACTTTAATATGAATGCTATAAAAGTAATTAAGTGGATATAAGAAGGTATGAAATAACCTTGGGTCATTTGGTTTTGGCCTAAGAACAACCTAGTATAATAGATTTCAAGACATAAATTCTCCTACCAATTGCACCCATGAATATGCCTAGCTCAAATTTTGTATATGCTAGACAAAAACCGAACGCCTCTCCTTTCCCTTATATTTCACACGAATTCCCCTACTCATTAGGGTTAATGTCAAGTCTTTATATAAGGAGGAAATAATATTGTGAGAATCCAAACAAGAGTAGGACTCTTGGCACGAGTCCACACGGTCCAAACAACAACTACCATAACCGAATTTCCCATAAAATAATAGAACTACTTTTATTAATTATTGGAAGATATTATTTTGGAAGTTGTTATATTTATATATTAATAATATATGGACCGAAATTTCGGTGCACTCTGAAAACTGATTTTCCGAGACTTATCCAATATTATAATTTAACATATATAAATATGACATGAGAATATAATTAATTATCGTATAATCAATTTATTTTAATATCGTATATTAAAACTTATATTACTAATAAATATAACATTTATATTTATGGGTTTTTCTACGGTGTGCCCCTGAACTATTCGAGTTTCTAACTTGTACTCGTGCGTTTTTCAAATTACTAATTGTACCCTTAAACTCTACTAAGTAGTCCCAAACGTGACCCTTTGTTTCTAAACCGTCAAGTTAAGACGTTAAATGCCTACTTGGCGTGATGATTTGGAAGTATAAAAAATTGGAGGGAAAATTTCGGAAAAATGGAGGAAAAACGGAGGGAAACCAAAGTAATTAATAGCCACATAGCATAAGTAGTCCAAATTATCACGCCATGTAGGCATTTAACGTCTTAAGTTGACGGTTTATAAACAAAGGGCCACGTTTGGGGTTCATTAGTAAAGTTTAAGGGTACAACTGATAATTTGAAAAACGCGAGGGTACAAGTTAGAAACTCGAATAGTTCAGGGGCACCCCATAGAAAAACCCTATATTTATTTAGAATTAACATTAATTCATTTCTCCTAACAATTATTTAATCGTATTAAATAATTAATCGTACTATTTCCATGACTAATATTTGGTCAATTTAGGTATCTATGTAATATATCAATATATAATCACATTTCTTGGAACCATCCTATAGGTGTGACCAATAGGGACCAACTAATCACCGCCATAAGTATGACAGTAACATCAAACTTCTAGCAAAGCCAACCATTACTGATTTACGTTAATTAGTTGCTAAATATACAAAGTATCTCTTGGTGATTCGGTAAGAGATTTAGATTGTAGTCACACTAACTATGGAGGACACATGCTCCAACAGAATGTGTGTTTATGTAATACCTCGGATATTTGAGTTACGATATTTACTTTTATAATTGTCGTGTCGATAGTATTTAAACGTTTTTAGTATTCGATAAATAAATTATCGAATTGTATGTTTTACGTGTCGTTAGTGGGGTTTGAACTTGAGACCTTTGGAGTTAGGTGTGGGCCTCATGTGTCGTGCACAATACAACAGCCCATGAGTTTTCAAAACCCTCAAAACACACTCACACGCACGCATCACCATGCCGCCATATATGAGAGCCTACCTACCTCATTTTTTACCCTATCCCACACTTAACCAATACCTCACTTGTGCAGCCGCCACTACAAAGAAGAGAAGGGAGGCTTGTACGGCGGATTTGCGTGAGTCTAGGGCAATTCGATTTAGTCGTGAAACAGGTACGTACATCACCTTGTGTCGCTGTGTTTTGCGTGTAGCTTTTGTTGGAGGAAGTGTCCTCGACAATAGTGTGTTGACGTAATTAAAACTCATTTGAATGAAACACAACTGGGAGTGTTACTCTTTTAAAGTCGACTGATCAACATTTATCGATAATGATTGGCTGTCTAGAGTTTGACATTATCGTCATATGATGGTGGTGATCAGTTGATCCCTTAAGGTCATATCTTTAGGGAATTCCGTCTCAATGGAACAATTAATTAATATTGTATTGGATACAAATTAATTAATAACTGGAAATGTTGAAAATAATTTTATATGACGAATATTTTTATAATGGGATTATAATAATAATAGTCAAAGTAATAAAATAGTTTTATTACTCGGTTTTTATTTATTCGTTTGGGAAACGATTAAATTAAGAATGAACACGGTTGATCATAAAATTACAAAGAGTTGTAATTAAATTATGACATTACATTTTTATACAATAATAATTTCGAAATTATTAGTGAAATTATTTAAATGTAATAAATTTGTAAATTATGAATTTTAATAGTTAAAATTGCACAATTAACAAATTGGGTCATGTGTTATGTGACATGTTACAAATTAACACAATTGACAAAAATAAAATGGGTCCATTTAAGACCTCATTTCAGCCGTGTAGTATTGTGTGTATGGAGAGGTTGTGTGTACATATTGATTGTGTGTGTAAGTAAGAAATAGGTGTGTAAGTGTGTAAGAAATGTGTAAGGCATATTCTTGCCTTTGTGTAAGAATTAGAAGACCATGCATTGGCCTATTTGGGGAGCCTTGGCCGGCCAAGTGCATGAGCAAGGAAGCTCATTTTTGCCCCATATATACCACACAAACACACTACACATCAAGAGTTGTTGGTTAATGCACACACCCATATCATACTACAACCTCCATCATACTAGCCATAATACTTAGAAATAGTTTTTCTAAGTAAGAAATTATTTCCATTACTAATAATATTAAGGGTAATATTATTAATATTTCTAGTATACTAATACTAATTTTCTAGTAACAAAATTAGTAATAGTTTGAGATCGGGTCCTTGATACGCACCTTTAGGAGACGATTTTTGTTAGATCGTTTAAGGGTAATTTCGGTGGCTTGAAGACTCAAATAATAGGTGATTATTGAGTATAAACCTTCTAAAACCAATGTAAGGACTATCACATCTTATGATATCATCATGCATGCATAAGATCTTATTAAGTTTTATGACCTAAACTTAAAGAAACAAAACTCACATTAGATATGAGTAAAATATAAGGGACTTAGTTCCCTACAGCTTTGTAGGCAGATTCGAAGGGTAGTTCTTTTATAATCACGACCTAAAATAACACGACTCTACTGGTGGTAGTCAGGGTAGTAGTAGGGTGGTAGTCACGGTGGTGTACAGTCGGTAGGATTGGTGTCAAAGGGACGTTTGTGTTTCCTTTATCGTCACGGTTTCGGTGTTTGTGCGTAATACCAAGGGCGTTTGGGGGTGGTATCACCGTTGACTTGGGGGAGGTCGACACGGTGGTACCACCATTGTGAAAGGTCTGATGTCAGGGACGTTTATGGCGGTGGTTTCAGGTAGTGTTAGGGTGTTAATAGGTGTCGGCAGCGGGATGTTTCAGGCAGGGTCGTGGTGTTTGGGTGAGGAACCAGGCCTGGTTTGGGCTTTGGTTCACCTCGCCGGAGGTTGTCGGTAGGGTGGCTGGTTGTCGGTACTAGCGGCGGTGTTACGCGGTGTTGGTCGGATCTGTTTTACGCGTGTTGACGAGTCGTAGTGTCGTGTGTTGAACCAGCCATGGTTCAACTCACCGGCTGGAGTCGAGGGGTTGCTGGGCATGGTGGCTGTCGGCAGGGAGTGGAGGAGTAACGTGGTGGTTAGGGTGGAAGCTTGTTACGCGGTGTAGGTATAACGTAAATGAAGTAAGTTATTAGGGTGGTTACGTATAACGTATATGGTTACTACAAATATTATTATTATATTATTTATATTATATTATTATTATTGTTATTATATTGTTGTTTTAGTAATTAGTAAGTTATTAGTTTGTATTAATTAAAGGTTTTACTAGTCGGGAAAGTTTCCTTTTTTAAAAAGTTACTATTTCGGGAAAGTTGTCATTTTGGAAAACTTTCCACTATTAGAAGGTTACTAATTATAGTAGGTGTACTTTGTGATATGAGGGTTTTGGGAAGATTATTAATGCGTTACATAATATATGTTTAGGTGACGGTTTCCGCGTGGAACACTTCTAGCAGCTATTTGGTTGACTTTGTCCTTCAGCAGTTTGAGGTAGGGGAATAACTATGCACTCGTTATGATGTGAAACATGATTATTAACTGTTGTGAATTATATACATCTTATTGAATGAATAATGTTGTAATGTTATTAATTGTCTGTATATTCCCATGATGCGGAAATTGTGATAATGGGTCTTGTGATATGGTGCGGAGATATTTGGGTCTTGTGATATGGTGCGGAGATATTTGGGTCTTGTGATTTGGTGTGGAGATATTGGGTCTTGTGATAAGGAGATGAGTTATTGGGTCTTGTGATACGTAGTGGTGTTATTGGGTCTTGTGATTTGGAGTGAAAGAAGACGCTTTCAACTAATGTTTATGTTTTATCTGTTGATTTCCTCTACTCAACCTCGTGGTTGACCCTGTGTATTCCTGATCACCTGTGATCAACCAATTTGTTGGGGAGCAGATTGACAGGTACTTGAGACTATGGGAGCTGAATGGGAAGGGAGAGCTTGGATCCGGACCAGACTAGAGTCTAGATCACCATAGTTGTTCATTTATAAGTTGTTGAACTTTTAGTATATGTTTTGAGACAGTTGTAAGAACGTTGATTTGAGTTTTAATATTTAATAAAGTATTGTGTTCTTTCCCTTTGTTATCTACTGTCTCGGCATTCCAAGATGGTAACACCCTTAATTATCTGGGGAGTCCTAGTCCAAGCCCCTAAATAAATGGGGGTGTTACAGTTTAGTTATGTCTCGAGTGGACCACTAAACTAAATACTGAAACTAAGTTGTATTGATATACTTGTTTTACATGCATACTTGAGCTATAAGTTATGTTAATGTATTAAATATTGATTTGAGTATAATTATCACATGATGATATTTTGTTTAACATGCCTCATATGATTTTACAGTTATATCAGAACATGCTTATTAATGTGTGATTGTTATATGCCTGCTTACATGTTTATTGGCAATACAGGGTTAGGAGAACCTTTAGTTGCTCCCCACAGACTGTGGCATACATGTTTCATGTATGACAGGTTAGTGCTGATTGGGGATTCACATAGAGCTAGTGAGCGATGCAGTGCATCGACATGACTACCTTTATTTATCGTTAGCTAGACTCGTAACATTTCAGTTTTTGCTACTCTTGGGATATGCTATCCCGGTTTGATACAATGTTGTATATATAACTTAAACTTATCTATCATGTTTAATTTTCGTATTTTATTTACTTATAATCACCTCGCATTGTTTAGTTCATGTCAAAAAGTTTTAATTTAACGCATTTTTTCACATGCTGCTTTGTTTACATTTCCGCTTAGCGAGGGGTTTTACATGAAGTTTAGTAGGAGTTTCGGTGATCATAATTGTAGGTTACACGGTCATACCAACCATACCAATTAATTAGTCATACTAATTTTAATTTACAAAATTAACTCTTTAATTTATATTTAGATCTTATGCATGCAAAGAAAAATAGCGGAAACGAGAGATTCGGACACTTACATTCGGTCAAAGCATGCTTAGGACGATCCTCCACGGAGCAACCAAAGTAGCTTGCCTCCTTTACGATGCACCCAAGACACGCCCCTTAAATAACCGAGATTAACACGGACTAGGTGAACATAATCGGTTTTACCTTAAAACGTAGTTCTAATCCTATTAAAATTATTTACGAAAATTATACTATAACTATTATAGTTTTAATATAATCCTATTATATTATTAGAGAAAATGATATTTTCTTACTAGAAAATATTAGAGGAATTTGAGACTTTTTCTATACTAGAAAATGGCTTAGGTTTAGAATGAATATCATAAAATGTGAACAATTCACATTTTATGAGGGTTGTGGGTTGTGGCGTGAGGTAGGTTGCATGGAGAAGAATCTTTTTTCTTTTTATTCTAACCCATACTATATAGGCATGCATACCTATTAATAGGTTCAAGGTTACCCTTATGATTGTGTTTGTAAGACAATAATTTAAACAAATTTGTCCTTTTAATACACACAATACACGCCACTTTTGTGTGTAAAATGGACTTTCATTTTACAATTTGTAATTTGTACAATTGTTTAACATGTAACATCCTATGTGACATAATTCAATTGTATTAATTTAAAATATATTTATCATATAAATACTATTTCTAAATTAATTAAATCATATTTAACAGATTATTTTAGTAATTCGTAATTACCGTCCCACTATATGGTTATTATACTAATCGTCGACACAATATACAACGTTTGTTATAACCTCAAACCTTTCACATTCTAATTTCGATATTTCAAAAATATCGATTAATATTTGACAATCGACACATTTCAATTTCAAATATAAATCTTACATTAAGATTCAACCTCTGATTTCTCGATATTTGATTTTAAGGTATTTGATCAATTCTTATCATATACTATTGATCAAAATATCAATTATGGGGATTGTCCTATAGGTGTGACCTAAAGGGATCAACTGACCACCACCGTCATACGACAGTAATGTTAAACTCTAGTCAGCCAATCATTACCGATTAATGTTGGTCAGTTGACTATATATAATATCGGATCATCCCTTGCATATTCTTATCATAAGATTTGGCAATGATAATTATCACTGACGTGATCGCACTATTATTGAGGACACATTTCCCAACAATAATTAGTCTTATATGTGGGAGACATATTGATCATTGAGAATGATTTAAGACTTTGGAGATAAAATACATCCTAAGTATCAAGATTTATGGAGATAAATCTACATGATATTAGCGTTGAAGTCAGAAGTTTTATCTGATAAGATTCATGACAAGTTCAATTGAGTTGAACGTATTTGATTGATTCCGTTCCAAAATACGTGTCCCTTGTGACAGATACATCCATCACAAGCTTATGACGGGTCGGATAGCTCTCACTTGTGTATATAAGACAAGTTTAGGGAATAACAAAGTATTTGTCTTTTCTTATCCACATGGATAATATTTGACCCGTCACAAACTTGTGACTGGTATATCCGTCACAAATGAGAATTTGTGTTCCACTATCTGCTTCCGTTGCCGGATCAATTAAATGGGCAATGATATCTCTTCATATACTTTGAGTATGATGAATTGGATGTATTATACTCTGAGTATAATGAATTATTTCAAATTGAATTTAGTAATCTTATCTATATTAATGCAAGAACATTTCGTGCAATTTCGAAGTCCACGTCATCACATCCATTTTCTTTTATTTTTTTATTTTTAAATAAATGTAGGACCCACCATAAAAAATATAGAATTAATTTATGAAAAATCAACTTTGTTAATAGAATTTTATCGAATAATCAATACAAAATTTTATTGAACCACCATCCTCAATTTCATTTATGTTGCATAAATAATATTATATGAAAATGCAGAATTTTCCCAATAATCCAGATAGTCTAGAAAAATAAAATAAAAAGATGAACAAAAACCATGATTAGACAATGAAAATATAACTGATAAAAAAATGTTGAAACAAATAACATTATTATTGTATTATTTTACAAACTTTTAACTTTAACATTTTGACCATCATAGTAGTAAATTTTCGAGATATTACTAAATTTGACTAATTTTTTTTTAATAAAAAGTAGTTTTCAACAAAAAGAATATTAATAAATAAACTGTTTTAATTTTCAATTTTAAAAATGAGATCTAAAAAAGTTAACAAAATAAATGAACTATAGACTCTCTTAAGTAGATTTTATAGCATTTTGTTAAAATAATACTCTGAAGGAATTCGTACGTTATAGATATTGAGTTTATCCACTAAAATGAGTACATCTAAAAATTTTGATAATATATTTTAACACTAAATTCGTGCATTTTTTCACGGATTTAAAACATGTGTAAATTTCAAACTCTTGCAATTTTTGCACGTGTTTTAAACCATTATCATTATCAAAAAAAATAAAGTAAAAAAAAATACATAAATTTTGATTTAACATTTTTAAATATTAATCATTATATCGTAAAATTATACCGTGCAATTTTGCACGGGTTAAAAATGAGTAGTTACTAATTAGCCATGACAATTTTCCTTAAGTGCTGAAGGAAACATAGAGTTTCTTGTGTTTACATAACACTTGTCTTATTATCTCGTTTTTTCTATTCTCTTTACATTGTTACTGCAATTTCCTAATAATAGCGAGTTCAAACGAGATGAAATAATAAAATACTCAAATGTTTGAAAAACAAAAAACACCCTCGTAAGTCGTAAGTAGACATATCACAACAGTCCCTGTTTCCAAATTCTAAGCACAGCCCTTTTAAACATTGTTATCATAAGCAAGCTACTCATATCGGATTGCACCCAAAACATGGTAGCAACACCTTCTGGAATACTACACATACCTACGAAACCCTAATTATTGATTCATGTAGCCATTGGAAATACAGAGAAATCAGTTCCCAAGCAAAGTCAGGTTCTGAACGCAACCCCTACCCCATGTAAAATCACCTTTCTCCATATTACCAAATCCCTCTCAACCATTCTCCCGAGCATTGGCTAAATTAACAAAAACATACTATGGATAGACAAAATACATAACATTAAGATAGGCAATGATTCCAACTGTTGCTCTTATGCACAACACAGACACAAATATAGACCAGTATCATTCTTCCTTCCACTACATATTGCTACAAACCACGATTACAGATTCGCACCTCTAAACACGATCACTAGTACCAAGTAACAAATACAGAAGTGTAAACAAGCATAATGACTCAAGTGCAAGCCACTAAAGAAACCATCTTTACACCAGCACGACTCATGTTGTAACAATGCTCCGCATTTGAACTCTGTCAACAAATTCCACCATGGTCCTTTCATGAGCTTGTTTGGCCTATTTCTTCATCCCTAGTAATTTTTATTTATTTTGGCTTTGGGACATAATGGACAGCATCCAAATGGCTCCTAAACCCATCTTTACTTCTTTCCCCAAATGTATTAGATGGTTGTCCTATATTGATTATGGGTAACTGAAGATGGCCTATGTGTATGTCAGAATTACTTTAACCCATCAAAATGGGTCACTTGAATCAACGACCTAGACCTAACATCGAAATACTATGGCAAAAAATCAGACATTTCCAAGCTACTTAAACGACTTTAGTTACAAAGAATGGTTATAAAGTACCAACATCCAACATTCATTAACTAAACACACTGTTATTATCATACTCATATTGGATAGAAGAAGAAAAGAAGAACCACTATCTACAAGTATTAAGTATACAATGCTATTCAACAACCATGCTCTCTCCCACACTAAACATGTGTTACTCAAACAAATTTGAAGTACTCAACAGGAGAGAGTGTGTTCAAGTGTCGGAATTGCCTACTCCATGAAGGATTCTCCCTTTCATCCACTGGAATTATAACATTCAAATAAGATAGTCCTCACATATAGTCAAATAATGGTTTGATTCTAGTTAATGTGAGGGAGTAATGCTTTTGGTGTAAGGTGCGCTTAAGCATCTTACACATGTGTGACAGTCGAGCGCCGTACATGGAAACACAGGCCAATGTAGCTTGAAAGGATAAATCACAGCACACTGTGATCAACCAATAGACATATATCAAGTGATAATAGCAAAAACAAGGGTTACATGGAAACGTAGGCCAATAGAGCTTAAACAGCCTCAATCACAACACAATGCTATCAACCATTAGAAAGCCTTTGAAATCAACATAGATACTTGGTATATCACAATATCGCATGCAGCCATACATCAAGTGAAAATAGCAAAAACAGACAACACTAGCAGCATTAATCAAACACAAACCATAAAAAAGCAACATTAGTATCATATCAAGCATCATCAACGTTAGACAGCACGAATAGGTCAGTATATACAGCATACTTTTACGTAGTTATTCCACATTCAACCCCATACACTAAAACCATTTCAATAACAACATGATCTCATCAACTTAAACCACTATATCTCGCGTTTATTCACTTCCTTACGGAATATTCAATAATCAGCATGATACTCACTGAAATCATCTTTAGTAGAAGAAGCAGCAGCAGCAGCAGTACTAGCACCAGCACCAGCAACAGCACCACCCAAGTAATTATCCTCAACCCTCTCCCCAACCTTCTGCTCTGCATACTTGTACCCATCATCCAATGCAAGCCCCCCTAACATCCCACCCACCGCCCCAATCCCGAATCCAGTCCCAAACCCACCCCTAGACCTCACATCGTACGGGCTATAATCCACAGGGGCAGACGGTGGGCCGTAACTCATATTCCGATCAGAATACGATCTCATCACACTGGGTACCGGTGGCGTTGGGGGTTGCGAATAGAACCCTCCGTAGTACCCGTAGGAGTTCCCAGGCGCGGGGGAAGCCGAACGGGACGCATACGGATAGGGAGGGGCAGAAGAGTAATAATAACCACCAGCAGTAGGCTGAGGGATATTTTGGTAATTGAGTAGGGTTTCCTTAATAGCGAGCTTAAGACGGATCTTACCCTGAGGACGACCAGAAGGACGGAGGAGATCGTAGGTTCGGAGCTTGGTTAGGTTATCAGGTTCGGGTAAGGAAGAAAGACGAACCTGGAGGGAACCAACGAAGGGTTTGGGGGACTCGGTAGCTTTGGAGTGGAAAACCTCGAGGGTGAAAAGGGCGTCGGATAGGAGAGTGATGGGAAGAGAAAAGCGTTGGTTCCAAACGGGTTTGGTATTGGAAGAATCGTCGGATTTGGTAGTGAGTTTGTGATCAGGGTCAACCCAGAAGATAGCGTAGGGTTTGAGATCGCCGGTTTTCCAGTTGACGTTTTTGAGGTGTTTGCCGGATATTATTGTGATTTCAAGGGTGTATTGGATTTGGTTGTGTGGTGCTTGTTGTGGTTGCTGCTGTGGTGGTTGATTTGTCGTCATTTTCTGGGAAAGGGAGAGAAACAAAGAAAGAAAGTGGGGGAAAGTTTGTCGCGTAAATTAACAGCCGATATCGCATAATCAAGGACAAAGACGGAATTAAGGATAACGGTTCCCAATAGAACAAAAAAAGAAAAATTAATTGCTCGGTTTTATTCTAGTTCCTCGACTATACTACGTAGTACGTACAATGCTATTATACATCCTGGTTATTTTAGTTTTTTTTCTTAACTAGTTGTTTCTCCGCGCGCGATGCGCGCGGAATTCCAAGGGACGTTATCTTTCATAATGTAAATATTCATAATTTCAATAAAGTTTTGATATTTTAGTTCATTTCATAGTATAACTAATGAACGAAGTATTTGAATTTGTGAACCATTCTCATGATTGTATACATATGTATTAAACTTACTATCTTCATAAAATTTATAGTTTACATCAATACTCGAGTTCAGCGAAGTTTGGAGGAAAATATAGTCTTGACCGATATAATGCAATATTTGCGAGGTTATCTGACATTGCATATCTAGCTGGGTCTTTTCGCAAAGACTCTATGAACTCCTTAACTTGAGTCATTTCATCAGGTTTGAGCTCACGAAGGTGTTCTTGTTGGAACGGATTTTGTAGTTGACGGTAATGTACGAGAGTCTCATCTTCATCCTTTGGACGCTCAAAACACGTGCACCTTTTGTATATGATTCTGCAACCCCTACGAATGATACGGACACCGTTGATGTCGTTTTGGCGCAGGAAAAGACTATATGCTGATTTAAGGAGTGGCGCACGTGGATGGAAAATAAAATACTGACACCATCTCTTGCAAACCATGACCATCTTTGATTTGTCGCGATTACTAAGTAGCTCAAATATCTTAGCAACTAAGTCTTCATCATTGAAAACACAGACTTTCGGTCCTTGGTTACGGTAGCTAGTGAACTCGACGTCTGCTAATGGCTGTAACGGGAAACTGATTTTCTTTTTGTTGGAATTAATGAAATCCTCATAATCTGCTGCGACATCATTGAATACCCACCCCTTGCACCAATCGGCGATGATCATTCTGTTTTGTTTTAATATAATGCCTTTACTCACATGTAACGTCTTAACCTGTGTCAATGAAACGCTTATGTAAGTAACTCATTATTTATATAATACAGTATACCTTATCCAGGTCAACATGGAAAACGGCACTGAAAACTGACAGGGTCATACAGTTCGACCCTCAACCACCATATAAACATTGTCGATGCAAACCCGGCACAATTCTTTTCCAGAGGGATGCAAGGCCTTAGTCCCAACTGTACCTAACATCCCCCTATATTTCGAAAAGCAGCCGCATCTCCAACATTTACTGTCAGAAGCTGGAGCCTAACTTTCGCAGTGCTCAAAGGGATGGTGCACACATGTAAATAATCACCATAGGGTTATACCCCAATTAAGAGAAAGCTGAACATAAGGATAATACTCCCCGACTCTTGACTGTATTTAGATATCGGGGACACGATGACAACTATACCAACATTATTATCTTAGGCAGTGTGACTAAATGCTATGACAATTCTGAGAAATTGTAAAGTTAACTAAATGCCCATCGAAAACAGAGGGAAAATGCTGAATATTTCTGAACCTCTACAGTGGTACACGTCATTAAACTCTAGCTTAGTACTTGAAATTGGATTCAGTCACTGCAATTAGATTGATTTTAGTAGTAACCTTTTGTGTCGTTCATAAACTGAAATGGTTAGGTGTTGTTTATGTGCTTAGCTTTTGCATTACAATGTTGTTAACCCTCTACTCTTTCTCTGAAAGAACCTACAATCCTTGATGCTATGCAATAACATGCAAATATCAGGCTATCTTGCTTCGTTCCTCTAACCCTTCTAATCTATCCAGAAACCCTTGTCTACTCACACTCAGAATTACAGATCCAATCCGAAACCACTGTGAACTTAAGGCCATAGTCATAATTTTATTGTTTCTTACTGTCAATGCTGATTTATTACTTATATCTCAGACATACGTATTAACTATTAAATTCTCTTATTATTTGCAGAATTGTAGGTGTCTAATAACATTAACATCAGTTTATTGCAATAGTTAATCCATGCCACAGCAAGTCACTAAATAATCATTAAAATGAATCAAATTAATCAATCTAATTAATAGTATTTCTTTACATACATTCGTATCAGTATGACATTTGGAATTCAGGGTACAAATTATAAAATTCCCTATTTAGGATTAAGTACATTTAAATTGAAAAAACATACCTTAATTTGTATAGATAATGGTAGGAAGACTGTTACCTTGTTGTGGTGGTGAACGTGGTTTCCTCAGTTGGTGATGAAGGAAGTTGTTGGCGAGGGGGTTTGATTTATTGCGTTAAGAACTGAGGGGAAGGCACATAATGGGAGAGAATGGAGTCAAGGAAGGCATAATAATGAAGACTTGGGTTTTATACAACGTACCTTTTTTTTATTTATTAATTAGTTTATTTCACCGGAATCTAGACAATATATGTTACGGATATGTACATTGAATAGTAATTAACTCCGAAGAAAGCCCGTAATCCTATCGACTGGCTCATTAAGTTATATTGAATGGGTACGGATGTTTTGATAGGGTATGTCCGGCCCACGTCTAATCTAATTCTGAGAATGATCATCTCTAGCATAACTACTTTTTTACTTCTAACTATAATGATTGTAGTAGTTGGGATTTAATTTGGTCATTTTGTTTATTAAAAGTAACGAAACTCCGAAATTTTGTTAAAATAAATTTAAAATTAAGAAGCAAGGAAAAGGTAAAGAAAAAAGGAAGAATACGAAGTGCACGCTATTTATCACATGCAAGGCACACAAAACACTGGTTTTCAGTTCATATTTTCCAAAGTATGCACATTTAATGGGCGTAAACCACGCACCATATTAAATAATAAACTCTAACTGTAAACGAATCCATAAAAAAGACGGAGAGTATGACAATGTGAACACGAATTATCATGCACTATGCACGGAAGTATCTGGCATACTGTCCCATTCTGTCAAGTTTGCACGTGTATATTTTAGTGGCTTCAGGTGTCTTGAATAAGTAAGAAGTAATTTTTTAACTCGCTTTTATTTGATTAAAATGAATTTATTTGTAAAAGAGTACAAGAGTGACAATGTTAATAAGGCAAGACTATTTGTCATCTGCTTGCCGGTGATTACGTTACGTCTTGATTTCTCCGGATCTGGACAGGTTGATATTTATAGCTTACTATATATTGAAATTACATTTTACTAAAATATGAATAAAGTACACTAAATATAAAAAATATGCATAAAGGTTGTTGTTTAGTACGTAATACGTTTAGATATGATATTTATGTACGTTTTGTTAATATACACGGTTGTTGATTATCTTAAACCATTTTTAAAGCTTCGTAAACTTTATGAAAGGAATCTTGTCGCCACATGTTATTAGACGACGGTCTAATATTATACTGATATTAGTTAAGTACATTTACGATCGATAAATTAGTATACACGTCTTGCTCGTAATTATGCAAAATTAAACAATCTTTTCACAAATGCTAGTTGTACACCATAATGATGACCAAACTTCTCATCTGATATTTAGCTTTTTCATTTACTCTGTAAGTTAATACATCTCCTTAATATACGAATTAGACAACACTGTATCACCTTCCTAAATCCTTTAAACGACCATCTTCCTACTATCACTTGCTGACATAGAACACCACCTTTACAATCTAAACTGTTTAGATTCTCTACAATGGTGAAGCAATGTAAGAAACTGTTATACTTTGACAAAGATGACAAAGTGGATTTTATAAAAGCATACGTTTGTTGGAAAAAATCACAATTTAAATATAACTCTCTGTTTTGCAAAAAGATTGTGGAGGAAGATTTACTGTGTGGAAGTAGACTCCATCACCCCATTTTTATGATTCCTGAAATTACAGATCAGATTTTCCAGAGGCTTAGAAATGAAGATAAGAGAAGTATGGCAGAGGTGTGCAAGGCTTGGGCGAGTCAATTTCTGCTGGGTACAGAGACATCAAAAGTTAATATTGACTATAATCAGCAGCTGGTCACAGAAAATCGTGGTAGGACTATTTGGGTGTTAAGGGGAGGTCGTCTGATTTCAGTAAGATGTGCATGCACACATTACAGGGTTAAAAGATCAGAAGGTAAAAGATGTGAGAGCAGCATAAGTCGCTGCATTGGGTATGATTGTGTGGATCTTACAAGTAACGATTGGTATTATACTTCTATTAGTGACTGTCATCATTATATTGACTGGTAATGTATATGTTATATGCTAAGCTAATGGTAGTCTAACAGCTCCTGCATCTAAGGGTTTTCATGCTTGCTATGAATCTGCAACATCTAGTAGGATTGTGTACTATTACAGTATGATTTGTTAATTGTACTAAGATATTTCAGGTAGTGATAGTTATTGAACTATCTACTTAAGGTTAAGGTCATATACAACGCATGGTAAGCTACATATAGTTGCCGGATACTGTCACATTTATCCTCTGTTAGTGTCCCAGTGCCATCCGATACATCGCAATTGAACGTGACCTTGCATTTCATTCGAACATTAGTGGTAGAATTTTCATGCTCTATTTTACGCAGGTTAGTATCAGCCTGTACTGATTCCTAGTTAAAATGTGTTGTGAAATTATAAAGTTCAGAATGACTAAGAAATGATCGGGAGACTTACTTTGGTTTTGAGGTGCGGTTCGGTTTAGCGCAGGTGTCACAAGTGTATGTATTTCCTGGTTGTATGCTGGACCGCTTCGAACAATTTGAGCATTCCATGTATGCATTTATCTTATCAAAATCAACATCTGGGATTGTCACTTCTAACCAATGTCGCTCGTCTTGCAAAGTTGTGTTGGACTGATCATGGTATATAAGACACATAAACTTATGAATTAAACAGATGTTAACTTGTCACTCCTTACCCCTCATTATTATCGTTCTTCCTCCCTTTTAACTTTTAATTAATCATTTTTATTACGTCAAAGACTATGGGTCAGAAATTATTCACTTTTTCGTTCATATCTAAAGTGCATATTGGTATATGCTTTTGTTCACAAGTTTTAAAAAGTTATTTTAAATTTTTTTGAAAGTACGATGGAAACTGTGTAAGATGCTTTATCATAAAGGATTATGCTTTCTTGGTACTATTGTGTGATATTTGCAACACTTTGTACTAATATAGGTCTGCTGACATGGTTCAGTTGTGAATATGGTGCACGTAATTATGCAGTATTTTGGATACCTTTTTGGAACGGAGGGTTGAAATGGTCGTTGTAATGTCAGCTAGCACGGGTGCCTTCACACTTAAAACTGTGCTTCGTAATTTTGTCAATGCCATAATATGGCTAGCTATCCTGCACACTCATGTAGATCAATTGCAAGTAACAATACATTTTGTCTAGAAGGTATGTCGCTGCTCGTGTGAAGTCTAGTTTAGTACCATGCTTCGAGAGCATCAGCTTTATCACCATCAGGTGAATGAAGAACGACAGTAGAAGTAGTTGTAGTCATAGAGAAGCCTGTTCCATTTTGAACTGTATTAGAATAGTACCAAATGTCTTACTGATGCAATCCATGTTAGTATTTTGAGAAATTGCAAAACATTAATCTACAGAATGCAGTCAATAAATATTAATCATGACCACCAGAACCTTTGTGCATTGATACTCTAAGGGCAGTTATACAAACTGCCTTGAATGTACCAGGGTGTGGTATTAGTATAGTGCAGACATCCTACACAAGATCGTCCCAAACTGAAATGGACAGAGGTTGTGTATTACTGCAAGAGCGTTAACATTAGTATCAGCAACAATACGATATTATATGTCATCAATATGCCGAAAGATATGGAGTCTGTTTTTTCAAAGTATCTGATTACAATCACCTATGGTCGGTTACGACAATTTCACACACTGTTGTTTAACGGGCCTTTGATGTGACAATTCCACGGACCTCTATGTCTGTAGTAATCCCCAGGGTGAATGAAAGGGCACTCAGTCCAGTCATGGGAGTATGCCCCTGAACAAGGCCGGACTTTGAAGGAGTACATTTGGAATTCATCGGTCGAGTACACACTGATCTTTATATCAAGAAGGGATGGATCTAAGGGATATTCCTTCTATTCAGACACAGCAGGTCCACCATTTGTGTTATTGGTGTCATTGGTGCCATTAGTCTCCAAGTCCGAAGGCTTGCCTTTTGAATGATTCGGGATAGTCAATGGAGTAAGCTTCAACCCATTAGCCAACACTCTCAAATCTCTTTGTTCATCCGAATGATCATTATAACAAAGCATATCTTCAAGTTTCACACGTCATTCTTGTTGATTTGGAACAACATTAATGACACCAAAAAGCTGTCTTTGTTGTATGAAAAAAGTAGGTATCGGATATATCCAATATTTACAAATATTTATTAATAGGTTTCACATTTTGATCAATCTATTGATCGTTGTACCTATTAATTGTTTCTTACTTTATTAGATATTGTTGTTGAACAAGCGTTTAAGTTTTGTAGACGAATTAAATTGTAATAAAATACTACGTATATTTTTCAATTTAAAACGCTTAAATTAAACAGGCTAAATTTAAAAATGAACACATTAACTTAAATTACGTAACTTGATCTAACTCATGAATAAAGTATACAATTCAATATGTTGGTAAATAAGTCCAATAATATTCTAAGTTATAACAACCCAATAATGGATAAGGTTGAATAAATGATATCTCCACTACTTATTATGATTGGTCTGTCTAGATTACTAACAAGTTTAGATAAGTTTATCCTGTCTATATAAATAAATAATATTACCACCATTTTTCAACACACCACCATTTTTCTTTATAATTTCCTTTACCCTCTTTAGCTTACCTCCCACAAAAACACATTAAAAAATGATCTAATTTTTTTTTCAAGTCCTTTTCAGGTATCAATGATAGACCAAATTTGCTTAATGCAATTTTAAAAAGCCTGATCTCAAATATTGATGTACTATTATGTTTCTAAAATGTTTGAAAATTAATTTAAAGTTTTCTATTGCTTGGGTAGTATGTAGTTAATTTGATTAATGTTTTTTTTTCCAAATGTAAGCTTTTGATTTTGTTGACGTAGTAATTATTTTATCATGTTATGCATTTAAGTTACCATTAGATAAAATGTCTTTATTACAAACGGCTATATTGTTGTAATCTCTCTAACTAAATTGATATTTATAAGTCACAAATTATTGCACGAACAATTTAATTTGTAATTAGTATTATATTATTTTATGGTGTATCAGATTAAGAGAAATTGAGAATGACGTATTGGGATGATAAAGTTAAGGAATTTCAAAGAGGCATAGACATGATAAGAGATGATGCTTCTAATTTTGTGTCTCGGTTGAATCTAGTTATGCCAGAAACAGTTTACATGAATATGTTACACTGTTCACCGCCATTGTCGATGTTGATCTCAATCATAAATGGAAACGCACGTACTGTGTTGAGTCCATCAGTTTTGAACTATTCAACAATTGGTAATGTTATTACTTTGTTATTTAACTTTACATTAAAAAGTGATTTCTTTTGTTGGATTTGTTTAAAAGTCTGTTTTTAATATTTTATTTTTTATTTTGATTTTTTTTAAAGGTAAAGTCATCCAATTTGTCTTTTTCTTTATTTTTATTGCAGCTACTTACAATTCAAAAGGAGAAGAACATCGCAAATTAAGGGAAGAAGTAGTTGAAATTATTCGACGGTTGTTCAACGTCATGAAACCCGACTCTTTATTAGATCTATTATCTGGGTTTGGGAGACTTTATATCCCACGTGAATGCCTCTATTATTATCACGTCTACAACGAGGTCACAATGGAGGATGAGCTTGAATATTTACGTGAGCAACATTTACAAGCAAACAGCCTTAACTATTCCTTTACTGACAACATTTTAACTGACGATGATTCCGATAATGACATCTAGTAATGATGATTTGCAGCGATGACAATATATTTATATATTATGTTGTTGTTGTGTACTAATGTGTAATACGGAGTATTACCCTAATAGTCCTATCTTACGTGTTGTTTATGACACACCTTAATTATGTATTTATTTAGATTGTGATATCAGTTTATTGTTTTTTCGTATAATGAAATGTAGTTATATAGTATGCCTTGTTCTTAGTTGTCGATGTACTTATTTGTTCTCTCAAAATTCAGTACGCGCAAGTTCGACTGTGCTAAATAAAGAGATTGTTTGATGATTAAGACTGAAACAAGGGTAACGTATTACAAATTTGAACCAATAGCATAGTCTATCAAAAAATAACAAACTTAAGTTGATTTGTATATATATCTTTTTTAGGATTTATCTTTAGCTGTTATAGGAAAGGGTTTTTTTTTGCATTTTGATTTACTACCAGTAATTGTAATAAAGGAGAAATGGATACCCTATTTTATTTAGTTTGAAATTAAGTTATAAGTCATTTTAATTTTCAACAAACTATTTTAATTATATAATATACTTTAAATTTCGCTTATGACAGGTGATCATTTGTTTATAATTCTTTGCGATATGTCCGGTACAGTCGTACTTACGTCAAATACGTACTATATATTAGCCCAACTTGCCCATTATTTTAAAAAAATGCACCAACAATCTATCTAAAGACGTATATTGCTTTCTCTAAACCAGACTAATACTGTATTACTAACACATTCTCAAACCGTATTTTATGTAAATAGTATACTCGTAATTAGACGCCTACTTTCACAACTACTGAAAAACGACTTACTCTCTTGTAATTAAACCAAATACACGCCCCCCTATGATAAGACACAACTGTATACCATAATTACTTCCATCTTCAGTCATCAACGAACGCAACATCTCTAAACTCATCATCATCACTTTTGTAACCTGAAGCTCAATCAATCTACTCAAGTACAATGGAACAATGTCCAGGAATCCTGGTATATTTTAACAAAGATGATAAACCAAACTTCCTGGAAGATTATGTTAATTGGAAAAAGGAACAATTTAAGTCTAAGTCTCTGTTTACTAAAACAACAGTTGAAGAAGAAACAGAAATTGGTAGTAAACCTCATCACCCTTTTTTTGAAATGCCAGACCTTACAGGGAATGTGTTTAGCAGGCTTGATCATGCAAGCAAAAGGAACATGGCGGAGGTTTGTAAAGCATGGGCTAATCAATTCCTTGTTGGTATGGATACCTCTAAGGTTGACTTGGATTACAATAGACAGTTGGTTAGGGAAAATCGTGGTAAAAAAGTATGGGTGATGAGAGATGGGAAGGTTGTGTCAATTTTAAAGGTGGTTAAGCAACGTAAGGCTAGAGTGCAGAGGAAGAGGAAACGTAGCATAAGGTGCAGCACCTCATATGAACCCTACATTGAGAAATCAGGAAGCGAAGGATACTATGATTCTGATTGTTAATATTGGAAATTAACTATCCGGTAAGATGACTACACTATAAAAGGTTGCATCTTTATGTTTTGGGGATAGCTAAAGTTATGCATGTTTTCGATGTTAGCCTAAACGCTGTGTCTGCATCATTTTGGTAATGTTATATTGTATAAGAAATTAGGCATCTTAATGTTAGTATCGGTACACTACAGTAATGATTTTTAGTTATTTGTCCTGAAATTGGCAATCACCCACAAGACGTTGTTGTAAATTTGGCTGTAATGTGCTGTTGAAGACATTTTAGGCTACAACAGTGGCTAAAACTTACTCGTCTGTTGTTTAGCGATATTTTAGGCTACTGTAATGGTGTCTACTTATGTGTTCTGTAGAGGGTTGTTTGTTGTTCTGCTATGCTGATTGTCACTGCCGATGATGTCTGTATTCTTAATAGCTATCCAACAATTGAATTTGATATTTTGTGTCTGGAAAGCAGAGACAATATTATGTATTTGTGTGTCGTTCTTGTATGATCTCCAAATTGATATAGTACACAATCATTCTTTGTTATTAGATACATGGAAAGTAAGCATATGTTTAGGGTTTCAGAATTTACCGGAAACCTGTGAAAAAAGGCCGTACATGTAATATACATACAAGTGCAAGTTTTTCTCAGTCCCTGATGTTATCCCCACTCACCCTATACGATATTTCAATAACAATCAGTTAAACAATAACAATCATACACATAAATAGAATTGTTGAGGCGAGCTTTAAAATGTTCAGAATATGACATAACACTTAGGAAGCGTAGTCAGATTAGTAACATCCGTTTAACAATACTATCAAGCATACTACAAATAACTACACAACAAACAATGGCATATGATCCATCTACGATACGACGGTATTGCATCATTAGTGCCCCATACAGTTACCTGATTCCTGTTATTAGCTGCACTTAAACAGCTTAACAAAAGCTACTTACTATAGGATACAATGATCCCAATTGTTTTTGTGTAGAAGAGTGATAGGTGCACTGTAAATGCACTAAAATAGCATACAATAAAACATTATCATAAAGTCTTAACAATCTTTAGCCTGGGGGGTGTAATTTCACGGTGCGTGAACCGTAGAAGGTGATCCTGATTTGTCCTTCCTACATTTCCTCTTCGGTATGCTTGAGTGCGATGAACTTAAAGGCACATCTTTTACTTTGTTAGTTCCTATTGGAGCAGTAGAACTGTCAACCCTGTTTACACTGTCAACATCATTAATACCTGGCATGGATGTCTCATCTGAATGCTCGATGGTATTAGGAAAAGTGATATGCTTTCCATTGATGTCTTCCAAAACATTGCTTCCTTCAGGGTTAATTGATTCTGGGTTTAAACCAGCCTTGGGACGGCTAAGGTCAGTTTTGGCCAACACATCCTCGTCACCATTAATGACCACACGTCTCACGACCCACTGTAATATATTGTTTACTGAAAGTGTTCTAGCTGGAACAACTTGTGCTTTGAAAGGAGTCTGGGAGAGCAATTCTTTTATCGCCGTAAAAGTGTGAGCATCAGACTGCAAAGAATTTGCAGGATTATTAAGCAGCAGTTGTAAAATATGAAAACCAATTTTCAAATATGTACACTTACAGCATGTTTCATGTGGAATATCTGAGGGGCAGTCATCCTAAACAGTTGTTCTGCAATTTCCATGAACATAGTGAGAGGCAAGGTTCCTGTGCCGTCGGATATATCGCAGTTAAATGTGACCCTGCAGTTTGTGTAAATCTGTTGGTTAGGATGTATGCCATCTAAATCTCCGTTTCTAATAATAGTTGTTTTGTAGCAGGAAATGCAGGAATCCAATTGAAAGAAGATCAGCGTAAACTTACTTAGGGACTGAAGTGCAGTCAGGTTTTGAACAGTTATTACATGTATATGTAGCACCCGGAGGTATGGTGGAGCGCTTCCAGCATTTTGAGCATCCCATGTAAGCATTAATTTTCTCAAAGTCAATTTCAGGAATGGTAACTTCCAGCCAATGTTTTTCATCCTGCAATGTTGTTTTTGCCTGCAAACAGTTGTTTATATATGTGTAATTACTCAGTAACTATTTCATTAACTTATGTGTCTGATGGAGCATCAAATACTTTACTATAATAGCAGCTGTGTTATTATTAGCAACATTTTGGTTGTTTATCAATTCACATGTTGAATTTCAATGCAATTGTTTTGTGTATTTGCAGCCAAAATAAACACTAATGAAGTCCGCAAAGACAACTCCTACTAAATAATTGATACCTTCTTAGACCGTAGGGTTGAAATTTTGATTGGGTTGTCATTCAGTACATGCATCTTTACATTGAACAGTTTTGTCTGCAAATGCGACAGCGCTGTAACATGACTATTCATCCTGCATAAACATTTAGTTCTGGCATTATCAAAATTTTGATATATTAGACGTACCTTATGATTTAGCGATAATTAAAAGTTTGGACAGTACCAGGACGTAATAGCATCCGCCTTTTCACCAACAGGCTTATGTATAAAGACAGTTGAAGCACTTGTAGTCATTGAGAAACCTGTATCATTGCACAGTATGCGAAGATTACTGTTACATATAAATTCTATTAGGATATCACAATAGCACAATGACTTGTAATTTCTAAAGGTTAAAGTGTGGAAGCCCATGGTAGTAGAATTTAGGACAACCTCTGTGCATAGATACTCGGAGTGCAGTTAAACCAACTGTTCTGAATTTACCACGAACGGGCATCAATAGAGTACAATCATCATGAGCAAGATCATCCCAAACTGAAACTGACAGTGGCTGCACAGTGCTGCAAAAGGTTTTGTGTTAATACTATGAGGAATAGCGTAAATGTTATTACTGTTAGTCCTATAAATGGATGTAATGGCATCTTAGTAGCCATGTTTTCGCACCTGTGGTCAACCAATACAATTTCACGCACACTGGTTTCTCGTGTCTTAGATGTGAGCACCTTACGTGGCTGGTCTTCGACAAAGAGTACAACGCCCACTATGTCTACAAAGTATGCGAAGAATGTTAGCTGCATATTAAATATAATAAGGATGATGTGGGCTTCACCCAGTGTACTCATTAGGAGTGTACTTAGAAGATATACCAAACATCTCACTATAATCAGGCGACCTGGGTAGTTGGTTAATGGGACAATAATTGACATCTGTGCAGGCACCATCATCAGCAGGCACGATAATTGTACGGTTGTTAAAGGTCATTTGGTATCCAAGACCTGCACCATGGGTTTGGTACTCAGGTTTTACTGGACTGATATTTGCATCTGATATTTCATATCTACCATTGTGCTTGATAGCATCCTCATATATCTCTACTTGATCATCAAATAAAGCACCGCGCATCTTATTACCCTTGTAAAACCAAAAAATAAACCCCCTTAAGTTACATTAGGATAACAAATGTATTTTGCTCTGTATTATTTTGTTCACTCCTAAAGCCAAACCTTCACTAAGACATCATGTATAAACACTGATGCAAAAGCATTTCTTAATGTAATCCAAGCTAGTAATAAAAGTATCCATGATCACCATTATTTTACAAATGGTTACATATAGATGGAAGCTAATGAAGATGCAAACAGCATAGGTCTGTATTACAACGTCCACAGCTTCAATATTTTCAAATGTGAGTATATGTATTTTTACTAAATTTTCATGATGTAATGGTATTTGTTCAGAAACTAATTTTATAGACCAAGTTTAATTTTAGATCAGCTATATAAAAGTATATATCTAAATGCATTAGGCATATATACTCATTAACATCTATTCACAATATCTGCTTTAATTGGTTTACCATAAACGAGCAGATAGTGTTATAATGGATTTGTAATCCATCATAAATTTAGACGATATTTGAAGCAGTTAAAATAATTCGAAATACCTTATCATCTTCAAATAACAAACTCTGGTACCGAACTTTAACAGGAGACTCTTTTGGACGACGCTTTTCTACCACTTTTACGCTAACCTTGAATTTTTTGCTTTCGTTGGTTAGCTCATCAAGGAAGACCTTTTTAGATTTCATTGCACTGCAAAACGTTTAAGTCAAAAATGAACAAAAGGAAATTAAATTCGTCAGAATTCCGAATTAAATTTGCAGTATTAATGAGTTGCTTGTAAGTGGCCTGTAGATTATGGAACACCATAATCGTTTGTATAATACCGTTAGAGTATTAATATTTTTAGCAGTTTGTTAAATTCATACAACTATGTCTTCAACTAACTACTGTTAATGGAATCACATGAAATTAATGTAATAGAAATTCATACCTTTTAAGTCAGTTTGTTGATACTGCAAATGTGTGAAGGGATAAAGTGAAAGACTATGAGAGGGTAGTAGTTATATATCTATGTATATAATTGCAGTAGAGTGCATTGTTAGTGAAAACCCATACCTTATCATGTAGATTATATTAAGATTTATAGGGTAACTGTTCATGTCAAACTATGTGTACTTGTCTATGAAACAGTACACAGTAGGAGTATGGTGTAAAGATTTGATATAAGGATTATGGTATGTCTGCGTGTTGTCAATCTGAAATTCGGAAAGTTAACATTACGATAAATACAGTGTTTGACATTGGAATACTACTTGATACTTTGAAGTGGATGGAAATAGAAAGAACATGGAATACCTAATTCTGTAAATCGGAAACCATTTCAAGCTTCTTAAATATCAATCTATGTGTTATGCCTGAACTCATATGCTTACACAGTTGTATTAATCTATAACGTTAAAGATTATATCATCTTCGAGTATCTTTGATTTGGCTTTATACTGTTTTGCCAGATTTTTAGGAGTAACTAATTAAAGTATGACATGGATAGACCCCCCAGTATCTGGACTCATCGTTAATGCACAATACGCGATAGTATGCAAATGACACCTACAATCGAAATTATGCTTTGTCTTGCAAACTCGTCATATAATATGCATACCATCATTGATCTTTAATAGGCCATCTCTGACAATCAGATATTATACGCATACCAGAATAAACGATTTATATAACTAATCTTTCAATAATGTAAGCAGCATTACCTTTGTCATCTGTAGTGTCATTCACCTGAATTAACAAACTATGTATTTCATAATTAGGGTTGGTACACAACTTAATTACAGACGACAAGTAAATACATAAATACTACAGAAACCATTTTTTGAATCTATATAATACCTGCTAGCCTTAGGACTTCAAACGACACAAGGTTTCTGATAGAATTTATAGTCGTCCCTGAGTTGCTATTCGCTGCTACAACAGTCACTTTCTTCGATTCCCTCACCCGCGACAATGCAACATACAGTTGTCCTGGCGAGAAACAGGGTTGGGGAAGGTATACAACAACCCTGTCTAAGGTCTGACCTTGTGACTTATTTATGGTCATTGCAAAACTAAGCTTTATTGGAAACTGATTCCGCTGGAACTGAAATGGATAATTTGAAGTGCTAGATGGACGCATCTTTATCCGGGGTATAAACACATGTTGGCCATTGTAATGACCATTGGTTATGATGCATTCGATCATATTTGGGGTGAAATCTGCACAAATTAGTCTTGTACCATTACAGAGCCCGGCAGATGGGAGAAGATTTCTCAACAGAATCACGGGAGCATTCCGTTTCAATACTAACTCATACGGGCTCATGCCACCAGGACAAAGTGTGTTTATGAATTCTGAAGGGTATATATTGCAGTTTTCTGTTAACATTGAGTCGAACCCCTTATACACGACTGCTTCACCTGGGAACTTGTTGATCATGTACGTGTTTATATCATCAACATCGTCATTTATAGGCGTAAGTATAGACCTGTGGTTAAATATATTTACGCCTATATTATTGACGTCAGCATCTGGATACACAAAATCAGCAACTGTGCTGATAAGATCTGTACCCATCCCAGATGTATCTAAAACTATCCCAACTGGTAATTCGACCATCTCAGAATCAGATGTCTGTAACTCGCCATTGCCAAGAGACAGTAAGAATGCTGAGAAATTTGGATCAGTCTTAGCTCTTACATTGACAGTTAAGCTAAATTTTATAAGTTGTGGCCAAATTTCAGAAGAGACCATTGTAGAGTGAACAATGTCACTAATTGATTTATTCGGAACGACTGGAAGAACCTGCCTAAAATCCCCGCCAAATACAATAAGTTTGCCACCGAACAGGATATTAGGATTGCATAGGTCTCGTAACAGCTTATCTAAGGCCTCAACGCTCTCCCTTCGTGCCATAGAAGCTTCATCCCATATTATCAATGTAGATACTTTAATTAACGCAGCAAGACTGCTCTGCTTTGGCACAGAACAGGATAAAGAAGCTTCAAAATCCAGAGGAAGTTTAAACCTTGAGTGAGCAGTTCTACCAGATGGGATATTTGCTGCGGCTATTCCCGAAGTAGCCGTTGCTAGAACAATTTTGCCCATCAGTCGTATTTCTGCATACAGAGCATTGTACAGGTATGTTTTGCCTGTTCCTCCAGGACCGTCCACAAAAAAAGCCCCTGGCTTATTACAGGTAGCATGATTGATGATCGTATCAAAAGCTTTCTGTTGCTCTGGGTTCAAGGTTTTGCGGCAAACCACACATTCGTCCGGAATTGGAGCTTTGAGTGCATCGATCGTATCTTGGGATGTACGCATTTCTGCATCTTGTGGATTTATTAAACCTGACAAACCAAAACTCTTTAGAGACCTGCCCATCGCCTCTAATTGTTGTTCCAACCTTTTTACAGTGAGGACCTGCGCAGTGTATGCATCGTTTGGGTGTTCTCTTCTGAAGTCTTCTGATAACGAATTGTAATACCGTTCCCATAATGCTCCTGGATCTTTAGGTTGGCAAAATATCAGCAAAGTTGCGAATAGACGTCGCAACGCGACTGGCATTTGTACCATCGCAGCCTCATCTAAGCACAACTCTACCATGTTATCATCTTCAATGAGTTTCCTTTTTAGTGCCGCTTCTTGGAAGGTTGCACATTCATACCCGTCCACTACCTTCAAATCTGCAAACGACTTAGGCGCAGGCACGTGCGTTAACAACAACCGCAGAAAATACCGCTCCCCTTCCGAAGGAGCCACAAAAACGAGCCTAGATACGACACATGTCTTGTTCTTACGCTTTACCCAAGACCGCTCAGCCTGGACCCAACGGTAATGCTCAGTAAACGATCCGTAAAGGTATTTCCACTCAGGTTTTGCAGCGTTTTCAGTATTCAACCTGAAGAATTCAGTCAGAGGAGTACTAACGCGTCTTCTGTTGGACACTACATTAACCAAATTTTCGTGGGGTTTCATCTGTATAGGCTGCATACCATCTAAATGTACAGGAAGTGCCATCACTGCTGGATGAATTTCAAAGAGTTCGAAGCCATAAATACGCCACATTGCTTCTATAGGAGATACCCATCTACCTGACTGGTATTGCTGTATTTCGTCGACTACCTTAATTTCGCCTTCAGACTCAACATTGAATGATATTCTGTCGTGGCCCTTGTAAACATACTTGTATAGATATTTCACCGCTTGGATAGTTGAGCAGACCTCCACATTGATGTGACAATCAAAGAAGGCTATCAGGTATGGATTGTACGGGATTACCCAACGATTGTTAAGGTTTTGACCTCGTACCCGCACAATATCATTGGTTGGTCGCCGCTTGTATACTGGGTAGCCATCTTCACTGTTAGTCGTCACAGCTGTGTATGGCTTAGGATACATAAACTTACACTGACCTAGACTATCATCATGTTTCATACACGAACAGTCAGGATCCATCTTCCCACATGGTCCATGCATCATATGTTTTAACACTGATGCACGGAGGTTCCCATTAGCCTCAGAAGGTATTTCAGCTGATACGAACTTGTCAAAGTCGGCTGGGCAATTCATTCTACTCCCAGGCTTCATTATCAACAACAGATGCGCATGAGGTAGTCCTCTCTTTTGGAATTCAACCACATACACAAACGCAGCAACTTCCCCAAATATCTTTTCCTCAACCAATTTTTTTTTCAATAAAAGCAATTTAGCTCGAAATACTCTAGCTACCAAATCGGGCCGGTTCTGAGCTTCTTCCCCAGCCGCCAATTCATTTTTTATCTCAGGCCAATTTGCATTACAAGTTATTGTAACAAAAAAATCTGGCTTTCCGTAACGCTGTACAAGTGCCATTGCATTTAAGTATCTCCTTTTCATATCCCGAGGTCCTCCAATATAAGTTGCTGGTAAAATGACCCGTCTGCCAACATTTGCAGCGCACTGCTCCCCAGCATCAATTGTGTCAATCAAACCTTGGTATAACTCAGATCTTATTGTATCCTGATTATGCCTCAAATAATCTAACCTTGTGTTTTCCAATTTGACGTACATGTCCACAACATATTGCTGAAGACATCGCCCAGCTCTCAGCATCATATTACCTGGCCTATTCTGTAGTTTGTAACAATAGTACTCTCGGCAAGACACATTTTTTTCACTTGTATTAGTTTGAAAGGAGTTATCTGCCACGAGGTTAAAACACTATTAAATATCGTTATACAGATTAAATAGTTCATACTGTTGTTTGGGGTTTTGTAAAAATGCGAATTTATATTTTACAGTGATAACTTACGGTTTTCCTCAGACTGTAATAGAGATTCAGCATCTGGAAAACTGGATGGAAGTGGTGCTAAAGTCTGTGCAGGTGATGTTGTCTGACGTAGACCAACTTGCTTCTTCAGTCCCTGATGCCATCCACATTCACCGTTTGGGAATAATAAGGGATATTGCATTGGGTCATAACATCCATAGTAATGCATAACTCGGTGAGATGTTTGAGAATGGCTGGTTACTAATATGTGTGGTCCATCAGTCTCACCAGATGTAGAGTTTTCGGGCCATATAGCAGCTACCTCGTTTGATGCAGGAGCATTGCTCACACGCTGATCCTGTCTAGGATTTTTTGTTATAACTATTTGACTATTGACGGTAAGGGGAACATCTTTTAGCGAACGGAAGAAACGCGCATATGGGTTAGTTTGGCTGACTTTCATTAGGATTTCTATAACAGCCATATTCAGCTCGTTGAAACACGCCGCACGATTTGCAGCTTCATGTTGGCCATCGTAGAAGTACAACTGAAGATACTTTGGGTGAGTACCACATGGCAATAGATCTGGGACATTGTGATACATTTGACCATGTAGTTTGAACACATAGATACCCTTGATAGTTTTCGAGTCAAATTTACCTCCAATAGATGTAAAAGCGAACAAGTTATTGTACAAGCGAGCGTACATCCGGAAGTGGACCGAAATATCGTCTAATGAAGTGTATAACCTTGAAAGCAGCAATGGGTACGTGTTGAACGGCAGGACAATTGATCCATTGCCACAACAGAAATTCTTAGTTTCATACACAAATTTCTTTGCAAAGCAATGTACACATGACTGCGCGTCTGGCAACTTGTAAGGAGTACCAACTAATGGCTGACCAATCATAGCAGCAGGTAACCCTGCAATTCCGAACAACAATACTAAACTATACCATACATAAGAAAATAATATACATTTCAGTTACAGAGGGACTCACCAATTTGTAATTGTAAACGGGGTCTTCCGGGACGCTTTGCGGCGACATCAACATCAGCATTTTTTAAGGTATGACTAAGTGCAAACAAGCAACTGTTAATAGTTCCCGACTGATAATATAGAAGGAACTAATTAAGGGCAAAGACGTTGTTCTACACTACCTTGTCACGATAGGATCAATCTGTTTTTGAGTCCTACATTTGCGTTTTTTTCGCCCACTTCCGTCCTTTTCCACATAATATGGGAAGCTGTCATCTGAATTCCAGAATGTCAGCACTTACAATAAGTCTATGTTACATATATAAATCTGGTTAAACACTATCGTAACGCACAACATACCCATTGCACAAGGAATACTGTAGATCACGTATACAATGAGGTCTAATCTTTGGGCTCTGCAGCATTGGAAACAGTCAAACATTGAGGTTTTAACGTATATGGACGTATCGCCAGCAGAATAAAACCTCAAGGACAAAATGTATACGCTCGTAAGTATAATAGTTAACAATCGTCAAAACTGAAGAGGTGCTATTGTATTACCAAAACAAAGCACTGAAAATGCAACTACGTGTTGACAATAACAAGTGGACAACGGAACGTTGTCAATACTAAGAAGTAGTTGCGCAGCCTAACCATCACTTGTTGTATAGATTTTATAAAAAGCATAAACTTGATCATTAACAAAGCAAAAGATAGTGATAAAACAGAATACAATAACGGATCACATAATCCACAAAACTAATATTCTACGAATAATAAGATCCCTCTTAACATAACACTGCTAAACACCAGCTCTCATCTATGAGCAAATTTCCAAAAAAGGCAGCAATTACTATTAAAGCTTCAAAGTAACTTGGAAGGTTTGTAGAACACGCTCCTTTTAGAGACAGGTTTGGGATATGGAACAATCTTGGTAGTTCGAGACGTACAGCCACGTATATCGACTAACTGTGGGGGTGTTTTCTGCTTTTTGGGTGGCGGTGGTGGGTATAATTGACCAGGAATCGTGTGTGGAGAACTCTTAGGGGTAATACATTCGTCTTCATCTAAGACTACAGCTCCCGGAAACTCTGTTTGAATACTGGGAGGTGTTTCCTGAGATGCTGACAAGCGCTTCTGAAGTTTTTCGAAATAGTTCCTAGCACATTCGCATGTCAACGCAGCTAGCTTAACTTCTTCAGGTGCATAATTAGCATCGATCAGATCAATATTATATATAGGAATCAGATATTCGATAGTTTTATAAGCAAGGTTCCGCTCTGATGCAGTCTCAGATGAAGCTATTTCACCTACAATATGCGTAGGACCACACTCTACCCTATCATGGTTTATAGTCAACCATGATGTGAAACAGTGAGGTGTTTGCTCTAATGTGGTGATAGAGCTGCACTTGATAGGGATCTTATTAACAACCACACGCAAGATAGACACCATGTCTAACGCAAGTGATTGGTAATGACACATCTCATGGCACACGAATTCTTCTACTAATGGAACTTTAGGAAATCCCATAGATTTTCGTTTCAGTTCCTCATGTTTCAATCTCCATAGATTTGCACACCTCTCATGCGCCTGTTTGGTGGCAGCTGTGAAATCACCAATATAAATGTCGAATTTCTCTATTAAATCAGTTACAGCTAGTCTGGCTGCTTGCTCACAGGACTCTTCGAAGTTAGATGACGAACCACCTATGAAGACATAGTCCTCATGTTCTAAATTGTTTCTCACGGTGACAGACCCAACGTGATGTACTTTATCGTACAGGGCATAGTGGGGCTCCTCAAATTCCAGAAATTCAGTAATTCTACCCAGTAAAGGTCGGAAAGGAATTGAGATTGTTAACACTGGAGACGTCATTTCCTGTCAAAAAGATATCTCAAACAAAATAATAATTCTGAGTTGAATGCATACAAAAAACAACAGTTTGAGGTGTATAAAACGACCAATGCAATAGTGCTTACCAATGTACTCAACAACAGATATATTATATATCAAGAACTCTGTATGTTGCAAACTTATGTTATACAATTGCATATAAGCTACCAGATACTAACAAAAAAAATAATTAACAGACTGCACAGAATGTATATTGATCAATATATGAGCATGTTTGTGGGAAATCCCTAAAAGAGTACTTGCATTAGTTTGCGTCATTTCTGTATTGTTTGACGACGATATTTCATGTAAATACCATATTTTAGTGAATGATACCCTATTTAAAATGTTAGTGCTTTTTGTTATTTTTAAAAAACGGAATTGTGCTAACACCTCACAATTAATGAAGCAAAAAAAAGGAAAAAAATTAACTACCTGCAAGATAAACTTCAAATTCCTTTTACACAATAAAGGGTTGAGCTTATTAGTAGAAGTAGTTAATATGGTAATGATATGTTGATGTTATTTCTTTATACCACCACATATATATATATATATGTATGTATATATATATATATATATATATATATACATATATATATATATACATACATATATATATATATACATATATATATATATATATATATACATATATATATATATATATACATATATATATATATATACATATATATATATATATATATACATATATATATATATATATATATACATATATATATATATATAAATATATATATATATATATACAGATTTAATAATGCCGACGTTAATTTACAGGATCCCGAAGATTGACGTAAGTTAAATCAAATCCTTATAAGATAAGTTTATTGTAAAATGATAAATCGACCATTTCCAAGCAACAACTCAATTTAATCGAGATAATTGTACATTAGGCCTTAATCTCTCCTTATTGACTTTGCCTACTTACACGCTCCCAAGCAGAAAGTCACGGCCTAGGCCAATAATCTCTCCGTAACCACCACTTTTTATTATATTTTTTTTGGTTTTGTTTTTCTTTTTTTTAAAATGGTTAGAACTAATTAAAATGTGCCACGAATGAGGTCGATTGGCAAGTCAATTCGCCTCAAATAATGTCAATTTCTGTCTTAAATTGACTTGAGTCAATTATAAAAAAATCCTTAATTATAATTAACTTGACTCGACCTCATATTGACCTCCCAATCGCCCTTGGTTGGGTGTGTTTAAAAAACAGTTGGAAGTATGGTTAGCAAAGCATGTAAGTCAGCAACAGACAGGTACGTTTGGCGCCATTCTGCATATCTTCCAGCAGTAGTATATAATTGATTGCCTGTACTTATAAACACTGTTTAGTAGTTTTAAAATGTATAGATGTATGGCCGGTAAGTATTACCAATGACCTAATAAACGTATTGAGTGGACTAAGACGAAGCTTCAAAAACCACTGTAATTCAGACAGCAATGCTGCCTAACCATACCATAGTACAGTTCCCTTGGGAATGTTTATTTTTAGGAAGTTTGAGAACAGTTGATAAGCAAGTTGAATTTGCAAACATATATCCAAGTTAGTAAACTAAAGAACTACGCAGACCAGTATATTTATCTTAGAAGTATAAGTTAATATTTAAGCACTAATTTCGATAACACCGAGTGTACAATGCTACGCGTTTCCAGCAAAAACTGTTAAATATAACATCAAGGTCTGCTTCCATTATAGTTTTAATATGATCAGTTCTTCTGTTAATGAAGTGTTTAGCTAATAGTCTATCTTCTAATATATATTATAAAATAACCAGAATCGTAAAAGCACTGTGTTATAGAATGGTAAGTATATCAAAACGAGGTATGTCAGTTAAGGTGTCTGACCGTTAACCAACGTATTCGTCATATAGCAGGGGTATTCACAACGCTCTTACGCAATAGCATATATTCGAGTTAGCTTCGTACGATACTCTATGTTTTAATAATCGATCTAATATTTTCACCATAGTATGTTATTATTGTTTAGTATACAACCAATTTTCACGCTCTGAATCAATATATATTTGAAACCGTAGTTCATATGAACAAATAATTTATACTACGACTGTATGTGTATTCAAAGATAGTATCAATGTATAACTAAACACACGGAACATATGGTATGAGTGCACATGTTAGATACACATATTCTATAACATGTTTAGCTTCTATTTAACCGTTTATTGCATGTTTATCAATCTTGTTGATAAACGATAAACAGACCTAGTATAAGTTTGTTTTTCAAAACCACAAAAACATGCATTGGAGTAGTACATTGCTAGGTGCAATAATTATAGTTACAACCTCTCTTTAGTCTAAAACATGACATTGAGTATGAATATAGTTAATAGAAGTAATGTATAAAGTTAGTTTGATTATTACACTTGTACTCTCATGTTATTGCAACAAGTTAATGATGACTATTATGCAAATGTGTTAAAGTTGTAAGATAGGTTTTAAAGACAATGTCACATTTCTACCATATACTGAGCTTTAAGCACTACATTTGAAGAATATTTTAAAAGAAACAAGTATTTATAGATTGTTCTAAGTACACGATGTTCCCCATTTTTTCTCCTAGAAAACCATGTACGAGCAAAATTATATTATTTTTCCCGTAGGCTTATGTATGTATTGTGAAATTACGAATTTGTTGGATATGTCAACGAAGTAATTCGTATTAATTAACAATTTTGCATTTGACGAATCCTATATTTTTTCCAAGAATAAACAGATACGTGTTAGAATGTCATATAGTTGTTTTATCTTTTATGATGAGTGGACTAATAAATTACGGGGCGTATATTATAAGAAGAACGCTAACCTATCTCGATAAACGACTATTGTCAGGATACATTAGAGGGTGATTATATCCAATCACGTAAGACATATATCCATAACTAAAAGACTAATCAGTAGTTTTGTCAGTACGGGTATCTAACACGTCCCACCTGCTAGAACAGTAGTTTATCAGGCCTACACAAACACGCCTCGTCCTCCAAATATAACGATTTGTCACTGATAAATCAAACAATGAATGTTTTAAATGCACATAATATATAGTAATCAGCACAATTTGCAAACTATGAGTAATATGAACAAGAATTCGAAACAACACACTGATTCACAGTATACAGTACAATTCACATAACTCAACATGAATCTGGACCAACCCAAACAACACGCAATACTCATCCCCTTTTATTAACAGCGAGTATAAAAAGTAATCAAACATTGTACAACATAATGATATTTCTTTCAAAATCTGACAAATTGTACCATAACCAACATTGCAATGCCTAAGTACTGCAAAAAAGCTTTCTTCGTGAGGGAAAATGACAAGCAAAAATTTGTCGAAGGATACGTAAATTGGAAAAAGGAACAATTTAAGTCGACAACGCTCTTTTCGACAACGACCGTTGAAGAGAAAACAGAGAATGGCTACAGACCCCATCACCTATTATTAAATCTTCCGGACCTGACAACTAATGTATTTAACAGACTTGGAAATTCAGACAAAAGAAATATGACAGAAGTCTGTAAAGCCTGGGCTGCGTTGTTTTTAGTTGGCACAGAAACTTCCAAGGTCAATTTAGATTATGAGAAGCAGTTATTGAAGGAGAACTACAATGGAACTATAAGGGTTGAAAGGAATCGACGGACGGTTGCGATATATTGTTCCTGCATGTACGGCAAAACGAAGAAGCAGAAGAGAAAACTACATGCAAGGAACGAGAACAGATATAAGTTAGCAAGGTTGGAGGAACAGAGACAAGAACAATGGGATGACCAGTCCGGGAGTGAAGGATATTACGACTCCGATTGTTAATTCATAACAAGAGTTGTTTATCAAGCCGCTACACCAACTGAAGAGACACTTCCATTTGTGGGATATTCAGATTGTTTGTTATGTATTAAATTGTTTGTAGTTTAATATTATGCATTCGTTAAATTGGCGCATACATATGATTAAAGGCAGAGTAGTTATATCATACGTATTGAACGTAGTACATGTAAGTGTTTGTTCCATACTTCCGTCTCTGTATTCCTTTTATTTCTTATCTGCTTAAGTTTAATTAAGATGTTATCAGTACCACTATTAACGTAGAGTACTGTAAACTGACCACTTTCTAAACGACCCCTGTTTTCCCAGATTTAGGTAGCTGGATTGATTCTTGTGTTAAACTATGCATCCTTCTTATAGTGTTCACTACCCATAAATCATAAGATTAACCTGAAGCGAGGTAAATTAGGAGGTCGATACGTGGTCGAGCAAAATTAATTTCAGGTACGAGAATAAATGAAATGGACTTACGTCGTTCTGAGACACGTAGCAACCAAATTTGAGGTAAATAGACTCAACAATCGTCCTCATTTATGGCATATTTTATCTTGTTTAAACTTTTAAAGTTAAAACGCATAAAAAGGAACAAGTGATTATATTCTATTTATCAAAATCAATTGTTTGGGTTACTGACATAAGTTGTGATCTATTGCTTAATCGACTTTAAGTGAGTTAAGTCAGTAAGGGAAAAGTAAATCGATTATGGGCTCGTAAATGGTATAATACATAACATTGTAAAACCACAAGATTTACACTATCAAAAAAAAAATCCCTTAGATTAAGGAAGAGTACAATTTTTACATTACCTAAGATATGACATTGAGTATGAGTATGGTTAATAGATATATCCACTATTCTAATTATATACATACCAAACATGCAATTTGTAAGGTGAGTCACATAATCAGTTAGTATTAAAAAATCAATCGAAATCACAATTCTAATTCTAACAGACGTTAAACGAACTACCCAAATTTAAAAACAGTCTCATGTTTGACATTACATTTGAGTAGGTTCGATGCGTATTAATTTGAACTTATATCTTAACTATGAGCATAACAGACACATTTTAATTTTATTAGTCGCGATAACGTATATATGTGTAGTGTTGCATTTGGGGTGGGAAAGTTCATAATATCAGCACGAATGAACAACCAGATATATATTTAATTCTTACTCTAATAGAACATGTTTTAGATTTAAATCGTTTTATATCGAAGACGTAGTTGTATGTATATATATATGCATTAGCAGAACAATTTGACATTATGTATATAAGAATTATTAGACAAGACGCTAATTATATGGCCGTAACGTTATTATTACACATAATAAGTTTTTTTCCCGAACCAAAAGTTCAGAAAACATTTAACTTTCCTTTTCATAATGTTTGGTTATGTATCGTAAACAACGCAAGTATGCCTATCGTTTGATGTGTAAGAAATAGTTTCTAATCGGTTGAGTTATGTTCGATCGATCATATATAAGTCACAAATAAGTTATTTACATAACCAAAGATTAAAAGACTATGTTAATTAACAAGACTATTAAGACCATTCTCAAGCTACGAGTCAAATTAATTAAGTCAATTGTATATTAAGCCTTAATATCTCATTATTGACCATGACCACTTTAACTCTCACAAGTAGAAAGTCAGAACGTAAGTCAATAAACCTTTCTAAACAACCATCTTACTTTATTTTATTTTATTTTTTTTTCTCGTTTGTTTTTACCTTAAATGGCTGGAACCAAGAAAAATGTGAGGCGTATGAGGTCGGTTGGTGAGACAATTTACCTCTAAGTGGGTCGATTTGTGACGCAAATCTTCTCGATCCAATTTAATATAATTCTTAATTACAATTAACTTAACTCGGCCCCAAATCGACCACCCAACCGACATTGCTTGGGGATGGTCCAGATAACATATTCCGACAATACAGCAAATTGCATCAGTTTGTAAAATATGGTTAAGAATATAACAATCCAGACTCACTACACCCAAAGCATGACCTTTGGCCTTTCTTACACATTTCCTATAAAGGAAGTGATTAGACATAAATCTACACCATCATTAAGTACATCACAAACGTCAAAAAAACTCCCCTCAAACTTCACCTCCCTTCTGATAACCGCTGAAATTAACACCCCCTGAAAACATCTTCAATTCAACAATGGTAGCTAAATGCAGAGTAATTAAGGATATCAGGAAAGAAGACAAGCTAAATTTTATCAGTAACTATGATAGTTGGAAGAGAGAACAATTTAAATCTAAGTCTCTGTTTTCAACAACAACAGTCGAGGAGCAAACAGCCTATGGCAGCAGGCCTCACCACCCCTGTCTAAGCCTTCCAGAAATAATAACTGCTATTTTCGACAAGCTCGATAAAGCAGACAAGAACAGCATGGCAGTAGTCTGCAAAGCCTGGGTCTCATTATTTCTAGTTGGGACTGAAACCTCAAAGGTGGATGTAGATTATGAGAGGCAATTAGTGAAAGAAAATGTCAACTGCACTATAAGGGTGACCAGGGACTATCGCACAGTTGCTATGTACTGTTCCTGTGCGTATGCCAGGTCAAAGAGGGAGGCAAAAAGGATTCACCGTAAGATTAGGAGGAATCAGGAGTTTGCCATATTGGAAACACTACTTGCAGATCGTCTTAGTGAAGAGTCAGGCAGCGAAGGATACTACGATCCAGACTGCTGAAGGAACGGAAGTTTACTCCGTCATATTACTTGTAATTCCTAAACTATGGATAGGCTAAGGAAAACCATGTTCTGTAAACATCGCAAGTCTGTTTTGTGTGTTTTAGTTGTTAGCGCATTTTAAAACAAGCGATGTAGTTTTGCAGTAGTGTATCTCTGGTTTTAACAAGGATGTCCTAATCTTTTCACATATGTACATATTTCAGAATCTATTACACAAAGCAGCAACAAACACGTAAACACTAACATAAACCTGAGAACAGCAGATGTGTTTTATAACATAGCGTACAACTACGAAGACAGTACTAACCTTAACCTGCTTTAGCCGAATTCCAGATATGTTATAGTAGTTCAAAATAGCCTAGGCAAATACAAACATACATACCAAAACATATTACCAGCACTCACAATAGTCTAACAGTACTCAGCCCTAATTGAGAGAGATATCAGACAATTCCCAATCTAAATGACGAGATAAGTAAAATGATTTAGTTGGCTTCACTTGGATGTAAAACTGGTTAGTCTTCAAATGATTTTCAGCTTGAGAAAGATAGTCCTCCTTTTCCTGTTTCAGTTTCATAAAATCCGCATATCAACAATTTATCATATCCGGATAATAGTAAATTTGTAACACCATTTCTGCATTAACTATATTCTCAAGCACGTACACCTGACTACCACATTGACAACGATAACAGAACAAGGAATGAATACCTGCGGTAGCATAGAGTAGAGAGTATTTGCGTCTGCGTCCAGTAGTTTCTCTGCATTATTAGTAAGTGCAGTGAAAGTACAAGCCCCAGTATCATCCGCGACGTCAAGGACAACCATCAGCCTGTACGATTGAGATGTCAAAGTAACGTAAGCATAAGAGGATGTAACTTGCTGGTCACTAATATCGTACCTTGGAGTGGAGACGACATTCTCCTGTATGCACGTATAACATGTATACAATACGCCTACATCTTCGTAACCACCAGTTCCACAGTTGCTACACCCGGTGTAGTATTGGATGTTCATCCGATCCATATTAGCAAGATGTACACACAGCCAGAAACGTTCTTCTTGGTAAATGCTTCTCCCCTAATAGTACATTAAAGCAGTATGTAGTTTAAGCGACCGTTCTTAGCAGTTGTCCAGACAGTTACTAACAATGAATGTCCAACAAATCAGAAACATTAGATACCAGCAGATTACGTCTCTCTGAAACATGTCAGTTAAAAATAGTTTAGTAGTATCTAAAAGAGGTATACATACATCCTGTTGAAGAAGCCATCCAATTGTGGTGATAACGCGCTCATCAGTCGGGCGACGAACGTTGCACAGTAAACAATGTTTTAAACTAAGGCACGCGTAATTAGCAGCTTGCCTGAAACAATTCGACATTACCACCATGTAAACAAAGGATATAAACTAACATCAATATTAAATTCCTTACCAATCGCGCAGAGTATCAGCCATGTCACCCTCTGGGTTGACGTTCACAGTTGTCTCTCTGGTAGTCGCAAAAGAGAAACCTACACAACTCATTATCAGTAAAAGAGACATGACAATTGCCTTAGCACATTTCTATATACAACTGTAAATCACCGACCATTTCGGTTACACGTTCTCAGATGCGTGAAGCTGACAACAGGGTAGGATCCTGTATTACACTGCAAATTCCTGAACTGTTTTACAACTGTTTTTTCCCACACAGTTATAAGTGTAACCTGTTCGAAACTGCGCAGAAGGAACACACAGAACATAAACAACGATCAAATGATACAAATAACCAAATGATGAACCAATACCTCCAACGGAATCGCAGCTGTTAACATCGCATACCTTTGATCAATTATGAAAACTTCACATATCTCAGAAGTATGACCAGCTAGTCTTGGCTTTTGGCATATATGTTCAACGAAGACAACTACAGCTATTACATCTACATATATAAAAGAAGTCCCAAACGTCTGCGTTAATAATCACCCAGGTCATCTAAAACATAAATGGTAAATCATGCCTTACTATATTGATTTTCCAAGGATAGCCTTCGCGGGATGGATGCGATAGCTACATAAATTTCAGGAACGATAACAGCTCCATCACACACAGGCTGAACAACGGTATCTTTATTGAATATAATTTCATAAACCTGGTGATCTCGAGGGCCCAAGCAGAAACCTCCAACCACTCTGACTCTAGCATTAGTGATTTCGTATTCCACATTATTTTCCATGATATCACCGAACAACTCCAGCTCTTCATTATAAAACGCCGTCCTTATCTTAGCACCCTACAATGACAGAAGTAGTATCTCAACAGCATTAACCACCTATGCACCACAAAATAGTCGTTTTTAAAAATGGTTTTAGTAACCTGAAATCTACCTTTATCAATCGCTCATTTTAAGAGGGTACCGACTAAGAGAATTCAACATAATAATGTGTTCATCATTAGCAATTCCAATGTTTAGGTAAACCCCAGAGGTATCAACTGTCTGTAAAAAACATAAAATATAATACAGGGGCGAGTGCAAAACACATAACTCGCAGCGGTACCATGATAACGTCCCGAATTAAATACACAAAATAGTACGACGACTATCCATAAAACTACACCTTACAACGTTTAAAACATATAGGAACTGTAATGTAAGTATGTAAGCAATTACCTTTTCATCTTCAAACGTAATCAGCTGACACTCGAGATCACACGCACTTAAGGATCCATGTATGCTGATTTTCTCAATTACCCTGGCTCTTATAGAATACCCACCATCTCTGCCTGCAAGGGATCTAGCGCTCTGCCTAGACTGTGACATTCTGTTATACGAGTACTAACAAACATTAGATATCATAAAACATATTTCCAGACATTGGGCACCAATAATAAAATAAAAAGATGGAATAAAAAAAGACCTTTTAAAATGAGTTCGCAATAAGTATACATACAACTTCCGCAATAACATCTACAGATATTTATATTACCTGTAAACAAGCTCTAATGACTATATTAACTCACAAGTGGAGGAACAGTTTGTTAGACAGTATGGGTGAAGTTAAGTGTTTCTGACAGGACATTACTTCTGCATATCTACAAGTATGTACTATAAACATATCCAACAATTAGTTAACTACCTTGTATCCTAACCATCCCCAATATTAAACTGTACACACTCAAACAGTATAGTTACTGAACACAACAGTACGACAGCCATAGTTATAGACGTGTTTAACTATCTAAAGTGAATGAAGGACAACCTGCAGCATTAACTTAAATCTCGGAAAAAAAGGTTTATACATAAAATAAATTCAAACTACAGCGTAGATATCACAGCCAGACAAACATGCTCAACAGCGTGGCCTTGATTTATTGAATTTGACGTACACTTAACCAACGCGGAAAACTTAGGAACCATGTATATTGAAGATTGCAATCAGTGTAACTACTGTATAATCCGGCGTGATTATACATCAGTTTTCTGTACAAAAGTAGTCTAGATACATTTATCACAAACATGAAATTTCTGAAGATTATACCTTCTTTTCACTAAGAGCCATCGTAAACCTTATTCTAAGATACGCTTTGACTGACAAAACAATAGTAATTACGCCCCACTTGTTATTGGCCATGTTCACACAATCCGAAGCAATTCCCGCCACAAACCAATCTACTCTATATTATATAGATATGCATTAAAAACCGATAAAATGGTGATACACGTTAGCCATGTACTAACAATACAGACACTAAACGTAATCATCAATCTTCCAATAACATCAAAACATGCATACACGAAGATACCATACGTGATACAACTTAATGTTTAGGGATGCTACCACCGTAAAAGGAAAAAGCTAATCAAGAAGCAATAACAATGGAGCTAGAGAGAGCGTCATCTCAGTGTCACAAAATGTCACATCCATAGATTGAAACCACACATATCATTCAACCATATTCAGATAACTAAGCATTCACTCTACTTCAGCAGCCCAAGTCACGAACCACTGGTAGCATATAAGGAACAGGCATGGGACCCGACAGGCAGTACACGACATTATCAGGACTTCCAAAACGGGTATGAACTGTGTCCTTTGTAGGAGAGGCCGGTGTAATAATTGCAGTGTCATCAACTCCATGTCCAGATGCAAGATCATCCCGTTCAATAAGATTATTTGAAAAAATAGGCTCATCAAATATCTCATACATCCGCCCCCTCATAGTCAGATAACTCTCTATCTCAAGGTTATATAACAATGCAGCCATTTCAGTCTCTGAAGACTGATAGTTGACGTCAATGATTTCAAGGTTGTAAGCCAATGCCAACTACATGACAACGTTCTTAGCTAAACAGTTTCTAGCATCAGCAAGAGTTTCACGCCTTGATACAATAAATATTGGGTTATAAGTAGGGTTGGCGGAGGACAAAATAGTAATCCAAGCGCTGTAGTTCCCTGCAGAATGCATAACAGACTCCAACGGAGTACACTGTATTAGTAGGGTCTTCATAATCTTTCTAAGTAGAGGCACATATTCCAAACAAATGTGATTAGTTCTGACACGCTGGCCACATGTAGTTCCACCTACTCCACGGTTTAAAACATTCTTAGAGATACTCTGTAGCTCTTTGCGCTTCAGATGATACAATTCACTACAATGCTTAAGAACATCACACCGCTCAAACGAGAAGTCCTCAACAACTAATGCCCATCGTCGAACAAGATTGTGCACAGCTTTCTTAGCAGCAAGCTCACACGAGTCTTCAAGTGTATCAGCACGTTCGCACACATACGTAAGCTTCTCAAGCTTATTAGAGCAACGATAACGATACCTCGTTTCCACTACGACGTAAACGCTATTTACAGACAACTCTAGAACATGATACGCAGGATCAGGGAACTGCAATTCGGCAGTGATCTGTTTAAGTAAAGGATGATAAGGAACCACTATTTGTAATGGAGTAGCAAGCGCCATCTGCAATTTCAGCAAATATAACAACCATTATAAAAGCAAAATGAATGCAGGGAAGTATATCAGCAGGAATATATAGATAGAGTGCCATAACGCCGAATAGTTGTGAAATTGAGCTATAAATTAGTACCTTCAAATAAAAGATCGAAAATACTTTGCACTGAAACAGAACGAGGTACTGAACAAAAAAGCATTTTACATTTCAGAGACTACCAGAAGCCCGGGACAAACAAATAAAAACATGCTATATATACACATAGGAATAGAAGTTTACCACACTGCCTGATATTAGGCCACCCTGACATTAGGCCACCCCACCCTCCACCCAATTTAAAGAACAAACAATTAAACAGTAACAATCATCGTCCAAAAAAAGACTCGTCGAGGCAAGCTTTCAGATATGAAAGATAATAGTTCAGAATGTAATAGCACACTTATCAAGCTGTTTAGAATTAGTAGTATCCATTTAACAACACCACAAAGCATATTAAAAACAACCATATACAATACTATTTTAGACTGCATGATTAGAGTTCATTTCAAACAAACCTAGAATAGGACAATGAATTATAAGTAATGAAACTACAGAATGCCAAGTTATTAATGCTTGAGCTTATATAAAGACTGCAACAGAAAGGTCGGGTACTATAACCACTATGTATCAGTTATTTTAAAGATATAAGTGGAAAGTAACTAAACCAGTTGTCCCCTAAATATAGGAAAAGTACAACAATTACATTACCTAGTGTATAGAATTGAGTGTAAGAATAGTTAATCTATAATGCGGTCATAGAAGTAAGGTAATCATTCAAGTCAGAAAAACAATCCTAACATTAGTATCTAACTCAGAACTTAGAAGACTACAGACCAATTACTTGCAACAGACCTAAATAATAAAGCCTTCTGTAAAAAATTATAGGCTTCAAACAAAACGACGGTTTATATGTTTATCTGGACTTTTCCGACTTGAACAAGCAAATATATGTGAAGTTTATACACAAGCGACATATTCGTCATTTCTGCTTTATTTTTACACAGGAAGCGATATAGGGTTTGCAAACGGGATGTACATGCGAAGTTTTTACACCGGTGACATATTTATACAACAACGAACTTTTTGAACAAATGTAGGGACATAGCGACTGCAAACGGGATACATAAGCTGAAACGTAAGGCGTATAGACATGCCTACAATTATAATAACAAGAATATCACCTTTTTAAAAAGTTTGACGTTTACGTATATTCAGAAGCTGACATTAACAATATCCGCAATTAAACACATCTAACAGGCAACTCTGGTACGTAGAACCATGTAACACACGAATTCAACAGACAACAGGCAGAAAGCAATGCTTGCGCCACCAACAACAGTCCTTAAATGGAGGAACTGATAGAGGCATTTATACGAGCAAATAACTAATTCATTAAACGTAAATACTATAAATACAATGTATGTAAAATCCGACATATATTTACAAGACATGAACAACAACGCCAGAAACAATGTACCAGAAATATGCTTCCAGTTGCGTGTAACAAAGCAAACAATCGTAATCATCCAACAGCTATCATAATTAACCGAAAGCTATCTATCAACATAGGAATAATGTATAGACACTGCTCTAAATTTTCGTAGTTAGCTATACTAATCAGCTAAGTAAATGGAGGGACACAACTTCAACTTCCGCTTCCACACTATAGTACATACGAGTGAACAGTAGAATAATTTCTGCTCCTTTAAAGTTGCTTGCAAACTTAGATAACCAATACTACTACAGTGGTTGTCAGTACTTAAAGTATGGGCAAAAGTAAGGTCTTCTGACAAGACAACACCCCAACTTACCTACCCAAACAACCTATAATCTCAAGATCAAAGATTTCAGCACTATGATTACAGTATGCCGATTAGACAATTATACATGTTAAATAAACTAAAACTTCTATTAAACATATGTAAAAAATTACAGCACCATAAACTGTTGCTAGATTGCAAAACAAATAACATGTCCATAGAACAACTAAGATAATACATCACAAATTCATCAGCGAGGCTCTCTGAACCACTATAACCCCTAATCCGTAGAACAACCATCAGACGAGGAACAATTCGGCTTCCATAGCTCTTCTTCCAGATGACTATAATAGATTTCATATATATCAAGCTTGTTAAAATTCGTTCCGAATACCTCACCTGTAGCCATGCATAGATGATATAGAGTCATATGAGGAACAATAGTTTCACATCTCTTGAAGAACTCAACAACCTCAACCTCTAAGTTGCTTAACTCAACCCTTTTCATGGCAACCACTTCTGTGTAACACAAAAACACCACTATGTCAGTTAACTTCTTCAGTACTGACACACTAAATGAAATTTAAAAAGGTCAATAACATAATATGTGAGCACTAACAATAATCAAGTTTACTATTCAAGTATTGACACATTGACACCAAGCCTGACCAATAATCAGTTAACCAATTCAATCTACATCAGAAAGTGAGAACTCTCAAGTTGATAAAGATGTGTAAAGTTAAACAAATAATTAGAATATGCAGTTGACAATGCATAGAAAAGTAAGCATATAGATGAAGAAACTAAGGAAAACAGGTTCCAAAAGAGAATCGGAGCTCCTTAAATCACAGAAAATGTAAGCACAACCAATAACCATATGACCAATTCTATGGAAATCAGAAAGCAAGTTTTCAGAAGAAAATGAAAAATAATCAAGTACATGAAGATGATTTGCAGAACAGCCAGTTAAAGTTCATCAAAAATCCTAAAAGCAATTAATTTGAATCATACATCCAATTAAAGCCAAGCAGATTAAACATACCCTTAGTTATGCTCTCATCAGGAATAACAGGTCTCTGAACCTTGTACCGGCGAGTCATTGTCAATTCTAACGATGAGAGTCCGAAACCCTCCCGCCTCATGAGGTTCCAAATAACATCGTTGTTCAGAACAACCATCAAACGATAGAACAAGGGACGAAATCCATTAACAATACCATCAATCCGTTCTTGAAGATAATGCACCTCATCAATGTTAGTCATAGGCATACCGAATCACACTTTGACCACCTATAACAGAGAAATCAAGGAACAATTAGCAAAACACAGACCGATTATTGATTACAGAAGAATTAAACTCAAGCAGATGAGAATAATAAAGAATAAAGAGACAAAACGGAATTCTAAAACAACAAGCTTAAAAACAGACAATGCAAATCAACCTGTCAACAGTGAAAACAGGGGTCGATTAGGAAGCATTATTGATCGATAAAATCAGTTAATAATATTAACTAAAGCAACATCACTAAAATTCAGCAAATGTATAAGATTAATAAATAAACCTAACGAAAGCTAAAAACAACACATTAAAGAAGAACAGACAATTACCTCTTAAACAAAAAACAGAGCATCATGCCTCGGTATTTATAACCGTTCAGAAGTAGAAGATGACAAAGGCGACGCTGTTCATCACATGCTAGGCACGGAAGTTACTGGCCTACTGTTCATAATTTACCAAGTTTGCACATTTATAGGGGTTGTAGATTATTTTTTTTTCAAAAAAAAAAGTCAGTAATCTCATTCTTCTCCACCTTCCTTTTTGTATGTAACTCCTCATCTTCATCCATCATCCAATAACTGATTTTTTCATTAATTATTATATCTCTATGTTTCAGTTTATTTAATTATTATGGCAAGGGAATTTTTTATTTTATTAGTTTATATTTTTTTTACATTAGCTCGTAATCCTATATTAATAGCTCGTAATCTAATAATAATAGCTCGTATTCTTATATTAATAGCTATTATTCTTATCTTAATAACTCATATTTTTATATTAATAACTCGTATTTTTATCTTAATAACTTGTATTTTTTTATATTAGCTCGTATTTTTTTTATATTAGCTCGTATTTTTAGGGCAATAACTTGTATTCTTTTGTGCTCGTATTTTTTAGTTTGTGATTTTCTTAAACTCGTATTCTTTTTACATTAGCTCATATTCTTATATTAATAGTTTGTATTCTTATCTTAATAGCTCGTATTCTTATTTCAAAAACTCGTATTTTTATCTTAATAACTCATATTTTTTTTTATATTATTAGCTCGTATTCTTTTAATATTAGCTCATATTCTTTTTATATTAGCTCATATTCTTAGGGTAATAACTTGCATTCTTATGTGCTCGTATTTTTAGTTGATATTAGCTCATATTCTGTTTACATGTTGTCCAAAATTTGGGGAATTGATGTGTCTTACAAGGTTGAATAAACTTTTTTGTCCAAAATTTATATTAGCTTGTATTCTGTTTACATTATCTCAAATAATTTTTATACTAGCTCATATTCTTATCTTAATAACTCATATTTTTATTTTATTAGTTCATTCTTTTTACATTAGATCGTATTCTTATATTAATAGCTCGTATTTTTATAATAATAGCTCGTATTCTTATATTAATAGCTCGTATTCTTTTCTTAATAACTCATATTTTTATATTAATAACTCGTATTCTTATCTTAATAACTCGTATTTTTTTATATATTAGCTCGTATTCTTTTAATATTTTCTCGTATTTTTTTATATTAGCTCGTATTCTTAGGGTAATAACTTGTATTCTTTTGTGTTCGTATTTTTTAGTTCGTGATTTTCTTAAACTCGTATGTTTTTTTACATTAGCTCGTATTATTATATTAATAGCTCGTATTCTTATCTTAATAGTCGTATTTTTATGTTAATAGCTTGTATTCTTATATCAATAGCTCGTATTCTTATTTTAATAACTCGTTATTTTTTATATTAGCTCGTATTCTTTAAATATTAGCTCGTATTCTTTTAATATTAGCTCGTATTCTTTTTATTATATTAGCTCGTATTCTTTTTACGTTAGATCATATTCTTATCATAATAGCTCGCATTTTATGTTTCCATTTATCATCAAATTTTAATGAGTACTTAATGTGCTTCCTTGTACCACAAATGCATGGATTGAATCTAAACAATCAGAATTGATTAGACTTAAAGTTGATTCAGAGAATGATGCTTATGAAGCTTATCGTAAATATTCGTTTGTTAAGTGCTTTAGGGTCATAAAATTTACCCTAAATATTCATTAGGGTTATGATTGGTGTAAAAATTTACCTCAAATTAGTATTGTTTGATGCGTTTTTCCTTCTTGATGTCAATGCAAATTGCTTCTCGTTCACTGAAATATTATTCGATGCAATTTTCCGCCTTGTTGAACATATCAATCGCTTCCCTTCCGCCATCTTCGAATCAAATTTTGGTGGGAGAGAAATTTTTTGTGACTGTCGTCAAGAGAAAATTAAGAAAGTGTTTACGTTGATTGATAATTAGATACTTGTTTTGTATTTGACGCTAATAGAAAATTAGAAAATTATATATCAGGTGGGCCTGATGTATCAAGCTTCTATACACACCTGGGTGTAGGATCTTATTTGTGGTTTTATTCTATCACTGACATATTTTTATAAAATTTCCATAAAATACCCCTCAATTTTCTCTCATTCTCTCCAAACTTCAATCAAATTTACCGTTCAATCTCCACCACTCAACCACCCTGACTTCTCCTTCGCACGAACCCCGACCAAAATCTCTAAAAACAGCCTTTCTTCTTCGGGAACCACCCCTTAATACTCTAATACTTGTCCCCACTGGAAACAACCCCAACAATAACTTAGGCTTAGTGGTTAACCGGATTTGGACAGAATTTTCTGTCAAAACTTGGGCAATAGGACTAGGATAGCAGCAATTTCGTGACAAATGTTTATGTAAGATTTTTGTTTTCGAATTTTTCTATTACCTTTTAATTTGAAGATCTAAGTATAACTAAATGAAACTCAAGGGTAAAAAACCACATGAGACAAGAGTAAACGTCATTGAAAATGATGAGAAAATAAATTAGAGTATTGACTCACACGAATAGGACGCCGCGATCAATCATATACACTGAAGTCGACCGTCAGTGTCAATATGCGGAAGCGATGGGTTTTGCAGCTAGTTGAGTGAAGGTGTTTCCATTGGGGAAAGTGGGGTGAAGCTTCTCCGACGACGGTTGTCGAAATTTAGGAAGGGTATTAACTTTTTTTTTTTTACCGTTTTAAGGTATTGGTAGGGAAAGTTGGATGAGTGAGAAAATGGTAAGGGTAAACTGTTAGTTTCATAAACCTCCATTAGTCATTACTAATGATAAAATTAAACTCTTTAAGTCATAGGATCGAGTACATGTAGAACTAGAATAAGATAAAAGTTCCTTACATTGAGAAATAGGAAATTAGGGCACAAAATCATCACCTATTGATTTGTTCTTGAGCTTAAATCACAAATGATGATGTTCCCAAATTCCAAAATTGCAATCCTCCAATAGTGATGCACCAAAGACTCTCCCAAAACCTAAACTGTGGGAAATATCTGTATACTTCACATTTTAATTTTAATTTTTAGGATTATAACGAAATTAAACTTATATGAATTATGGTCATAAACTAAGAACATCATACAAAGGTTAAGAGATTAGAATTAACCTTCAGCCCTAGCAATATGGCCTAAGAACAAATATCGAAGTCGATATTCTCCTAATCGTTCTACCCAAGATATTGTTGGGGCTGGTGTCCTTGACAATTAAGTACAATGACTTATTAAATCTCTTTAAGGATCACAAGGGCATACTTTTGTATTATTACCAGTTGATCCACGTTTATCAATAACGGTTGGCTTGCTAGATAAGTTTGACGTTATTGTCATACGGATGGCGGTGATCAACTGGTCCCTATACGTCACACCTATAGGACACGTTTGAGAGATGTGAAGGTATGAAAATACAGTCACATTTTGCCGGATATGACTAAACAGTTAGTCAGAGGTATTGACTATTAAATTAGTCAATAAGATGTTGAGATTATTATTTAATACGGATTAAATAATTTTAGCTAATACGGATTACATGTTTAATTCGTAAATTAAATATAAACGGTTATATATTTAATTAAATATTGTATTCGCGAATTAATATAAACAGTTATATTAATTTGGGTAATTATACAATATCGTATTTTATCAGACCATTATTAATATATCGACTATATTAATATCTGATATCATGCTACGATTTATAAATAAAACCCGCGATTATATTTTAGCAAAAACGAATCGAATCACGCATTAGAATAAGGTAAGAGTGGGAAGCCCACTCTCACCCTAACCCTAATTTCGGTCGACCAAAGCAGTACAAGAGGAGAGGACTTCTCCTTTTGTCAGACTACTGATTTAACTGTTGAATCATAATTCTCACAATTAGGGTTTTGAGAGCATTCTTCTCCCAAAACTCAGATCTCACATCTAAAACCTCAATAGCTTTCCCCATATTGCAAGGCAATTGGAGAGTATTTTCTAGCACACGCGGCATCATCTCAAACAAAGTCTTGGGTGCAAGTTATAGGAGGGAATTTACTTTAATTCCTGTTCTTAGGCCTTTTCAAGCAAGGACCCAAGGTTGTATTTCTTTTTCATGTTTTTTATTAACTTATGACTATAATCACAATTGTATGTTTCATTATAATCCTGCAAGTTTGGGGCGAATACATGCTTTATTCCCCACAAGTGGTATCAAAGCCAGGCCATGAAAATTTTACTTTTGTGTTTTTCATAAATTTATTTAAAAGTTTTTGAAAAATCTCGTTTCTGTCGCTGTGTCGGTCGGTCGACCAGTTTTAGCGGTCGGTCGACCGCCCCTGTGTGAGTTTTCTGTTTTTTTTTTTTAAAAACAGTTTCCTTTGTGAGGTTTCGATCTTGTTTTTCGATACCTGTTTACATATTGTTAATTAATCGATATTCTTGACAATATGTGAACCCTTGTTGTTGCTTAATTTTGAGTTACTTGTTTTAATCAAAGTTTAAAAGGTAAAAACTTGTTTTAATTTCAAAAAGTGCAGCGTTTTGCGTTTTCTGAAATTCGTTTTTACTGCCTGTTGGTCGGTCGACCTAATTGATAGGTCGGTCGACCGATTTTGCTGTTGCAGAAAGTTTCCGTTTTTCGGCTGGAGGTCGGTTGACCACATGTTTAGGTCGGTCGACCTTCCCCCTGTAACAGACTCTTTTTTTTTTTTTTTTTTTTTTTTTTTTTTTTTTTTTATTTTCGAAAATAACATGTTTTATTTTCACATGGCCTTTAGTAATATACTGTATACGGAAATAGTATATTATTAATTTTAGTTAAACGGTTCACCCTCGTTTGATACATATTATTTTAAAACGGTTTAAAATAATAGGATTATAAACTTATTAAAATTAAAGTGGTTAAAACGGTATAATCACATAATTTTAATCCTAAAAGGTGGTTTGGTAAAATTTGTTAATCATAATAACAGTATTATGTCATGTATGAATTTTAATTTAGTTGATGCATTTTATTAATCGTCTTGTTGAATGCCTAATGAATGTTTTCAATAACGTATTTAATTTTGCAAACAGTTGTAACTTAGTGTGGCCTTAGAAGATTGTGTCACCGTAATGATGGGACACAATCTTGCTTGTATTTTTGAGATCTTGAATCTCCGTTTTGGGTTTTTGCCATGTAATTACTTTTGTATTTAAATTAGAATGTATCTAGGACTACTTTTGTAATTTAAATTAGTAATTTTGTGAAGACCGAAGACGGAGACCGGATGCTCACTCCCGCTGCAAGGACCAAGATGGAACATCAAGACAAGCTTCTAGGGTCCAACGGTGGATTCCAAGTTGTTTTATGTTTATTTTGGTAGGATAGGCCACACTAGGACTTTTTATTTACGTTTATTGCTTTCATTTTATGCTTTCATCGATAATAGCTTGCATCATATTCCGCCTAAAACCAAACCACCTATTACATGCCTGAAAACTGACTCATGTAGAGGTTACGCGTTAGTTTTCTGTGACAATACAGATGTCACATGTCAATTGCTAAGCCATCACTTTATTTAATTCATTCACGCAAATGCTAGTTTTTAGTTCACTTAAATATGGTTAAATAAAAGTTGATGGGGTCTTCCTCGTATAACCAAAAATTGAGATTAGTCTTTATAAATCAGCCTCCCATGAATCCCTTCTTCGTCGGTAGGCATAATATGACCCCTTCTACGTCGGGTAAGTGGGAACAAATGATTTATTTTATCTCAACATCATGGTCACTCGATAATATCTAGTGACTGAGATGGACTAATAGATAGGATATACGGAAATCTATCGACCAGGAGTTCCAACGATTGGAATTAGCCAAGCTGTGGGCTTATCAATATACGGAAATTGAGTCTTGGGATCGTTTATATAATTCTTGAGGGAGATCAATTATATAAATGCATGAGTCTACGAGTTTAAATTCAATTTAATATAGACTTAAATCACAACAATGAGTTGCTTATATGGTTTTGTTTTATCTTCTTTTCAGTCTAGAACACGTTCAATTAAACTGCTGTATAACTAAATGGCTGGTGAAGACCCAATGCCAAGTGCCAAGCTAGCACGTGAATCCTGGCTAAAGGCCTTCATGGACTCCATGAATCAGTCAACTAGACTGAGGAATGATGGGTCAAACTTCTCTGACTGGGAGGCAGCACTACGGAATGCTGCCATTGCTGACGGAAAGCTCAAGTACTTAACTGAGCCCATTCAGCCACACCCAGGAACTAGAGCTAGAGCTAACGATGTTCGCGCTCATAGCGACTTCGTCATGGAAGCGGGTGCGATAAAGAACGTACTCATCTATGCAATGGAATCCAATTTGCAAAGACGCTTCATAACCCATGGTGCAAACAAGATTTTCACCACGCTCACTAACGAATTCTCAAAGGCTCCGAGAATCGTTTCTTATGAGCATACCTGTCGCTTCTTTGAGGCGAAACTCCAGAAGGGCCAAGCTGTTAGCCCACATATTCTCAACATGATTGAGAATATCGAGAAACTGGAGACCCTTAACTGCAAGATCAGTGAGAACATAATCGTTGATCGTATGCTTCATTCGCTTCATGATGGGTTCGCCCTCTTTAGGGCCAACTACTACATGAACGACATGAAGAAGACTCCTCATGAGCTCCACTCCCTTCTCGTACAGACTGAGAAGGATCTGAAATTAAGTGGGAGCATGAAGCAGGATGTTCTCATGATCTCCAGTAAGGGAAAGGGTAAAGGGAAGGCTAAAGCTCAGGGCGACCTAGCAGTAGGTAAGCCCAAGTTTAAGAAGTCAGGATTTACTAAGAGTGGGCCAGGTGAGTCAAGCAACTCACAGGGCAAAACAAAGAGCAAGGATACTAGCATGGAATGTCACCATTGCCACAAGACTGGGCATTGGAGGCGCTCATGCCCCGTGTATCGTGAGGACATTAAGGCAGGCCGCGTTACTCCTGTTGGTATGTCTTCTTCTTCTTTTATTCACATGATTGAGATTAACCACGCAAGTTGCGGAACTTGGGTACTTGATACTGGTTGTGGTTCTCATCTATGTAATCATGTGCAGGGCCTCCGAAACCAAGAACCCCTAATCAAGGGTGAGGTGGACCTGCGTGTCGGGAATGGAGCACGCGTCGCTGCAGTCTCGAAGGGAACATACGTGATCCAACTTCCAAGTGGATTCGAGTTATTTTTATATAACTGTTATTATGTTCCTAATTTGTCCAAAAACATTATTTCAGTTTCTGCGCTTGACAAACTCGGCTTTTCATTTGTAATAGAGAATAATAGCTGTATTTTCTCCTTACACAATATGATTTATGGCAAGGCAGTTTCCATGAATGGAATTTATGTTTTAGATCAAACCACCGAGATATTACATGTGAATAATAAAAGATTAAAGGTAGGTGACAAAGATCAAACATACTTATGGCATTGTCGTATGGGACACATAAATGAGAAACGCGTAAAACAGCTCATACAGAATGGAGCTATCTCGCCCTTTGATTTCGAATCATATGGCACGTGTGAATCATGTCTCATCGGCAAAATGACTCGTATTTCCTTCAAAGGTGTTGGAATGCGCGCTGCCGACCTATTAGGACTCATACATACCGACGTATGTGGCCCTATGTCGATCAACGCACGAGAAGGCTATAGGTATTTCATCACTTTCACGGATGATTTGAGTAGATATGGCTATGTCTACTTGATGAAACATAAAAGTGAATCCTTTGACAAGTTCAAAGAATACCAGAATCGGGTACAGAACCAGCTGGGTAGAAAGATTAAAGCACTACGTTCGGATCGTGGTGGTGAGTATCTTTCACACGAGTTTGATCAACACCTTAAAGACTGTGGCATCGTGCTACAGTTGACTCCACCTGGAACACCACAATTAAATGGTGTGTCCGAACGGAGAAATCGAACTCTACTTGATATGGTTCGATCCATGATGAGTCACACCGTTGTGCCTGATTCATTATAGGGCTATGCTCTTTTGTCGGCCGCTCTAATACTTAACCGAAGTCCGTCTAAAGCTGTTGACAAGACTCCATACGAATTATGGAAGGGAACGGTCCCTAACTTGTCCTTTATTCGGGTTTGGGGCTGCGAGGCTTATGTCAAGTGGAGACACGAGGATAAGCTCGGCCCGCGATCGGTCAAGACATACTTTATAGGTTATCCAAAGGGAACTTTTGGTCATTACTTCTACTCGCCAACCGAACAACGTGTTTTTGTTGCGGCTAGTGCGACGTTCTTAGAGAAAGAATTTCTCGCGAACAAGTCGAGTAATAGAACCTTCGAGTTATCGGAGGTTCAAGAACCAACTACCGAGCAACCATTGGAGGAAACAGTTCCTTCAACCGAGGCTGCGGTAGATATCCCTGAGGAACCTAGGAGGTCGGGAAGAGTCTCTATTCCTCCGGACAGATACATTGGTATGGTCGAGGAACGTGATATGGATGACGTCTTACTCCTAGAGGGTAATGAACCCACAACCTATAAAGGTGCCATGACTAGTTCTGACTCAAAGCTATGGCTAGAAGCCATGCAATCCGAGATGGACTCCATGTATGAGAACAACGTGTGGGATCTTGTGGACCTACCTGCAAAGGTACGTCCCCTTCAATGCAAATGGCTTTACAAGATAAAGCATGCCGTGGAAGGACAACAAGATATCCACAAGGCTAGACTAGTTGCTAAAGGTTTCACCCAAGTGTCAGGCTTGCACTATGATGAGATCTTTGCACCCGTAGTCATGCTACGTTCCATTCGGATTATCTTAGCGATCGCCGCATTTCATGATTATGAAATATGGCAAATGGACGTTAAAACCGCCTTCTTAAACGGTTATTTGGAGGAAGAGTTGTACATGGTACAACCCAAGGGTTTTATCGATCCAGCACATCCTAAGAAAGTTTGCAAGCTTAAGCGTTCCATCTATGGACTTAAGCAAGCATCGCGGAGTTGGAATCATCGCTTCGACCAAGTGATAAAAGAGAATGGGTTCATTCGATCAGTCGAGGAACCATGTCTCTATATCAAGTCGAGTGGGAGCAAGATTGTATTCCTAGTACTGTATGTCGATGACATACTCTTGATTGGGAATGACATACCTCTCTTATCTTCGGTTAAAGCATGGTTGAAAAACCACTTCCAGATGAAAGATCTGGGAGAGGCACAAAGAATTTTGGGCATCCGTATCTACAGGGATAGATCACGACGGATGTTGTCTCTCAGTCAGGAGTCTTATATAGATAAGATTCTAGAGAGATTCAGCATGACGAACTCCAAGAAAGGGTTCCTTCCTATGACTCCTGGGCTTCACTTGAGCAAGACTCAAGAAGCTAAGTCATTGGAAGAGAAAGAGCGCATGAGTCGGATTCCTTATGCTTCGGCAATAGGATCGATCATGTATGCCATGATATGCACACGTCCTGACGTTGCATATGCATTGAGTATGACAAGTCGATTCCAAGCTCATCCAGGTGAACAACACTGGATGGCCGTGAAAAAAATTCTTAAGTACCTACGGAGGACTACAGATTGGGGATTGACTTACGGAGGCGACTCGACGCTCTGCGCCACGGGTTACGCAGATGCTAGCTTCCAAACGGATCGAGATGACTCGAAATCTCAGTCTGGATTCGTTTTTACTCTTAATGGCGCTGCTGTCAGCTGGAAAAGTTCTAAACAGAGTGTTACAGCAAATTCTACGACTGAATCCGAGTACTATGCCGCCTCGGAAGCAGCTAAGGAAGCAATATGGATGCGTCAATTCTTACAAGGACTATCAGTAGTGCCTAGTTCGAATGACCCAATCACCGTTTATTGTGATAATAAAGGTGCCATCTTCCAAGCTAAAGAGCATAAGTCTAACAACAAGGCTAGGCATGTACAACGGAAGGCTCATCTAATCAGAGATTACGTGGAGCAAAAGGAGATTTTCATTGATAAGATCGCTACGGATGACAACATAGCTGATCCTCTCACTAAAGCATTACCACGTGATAAGCATGAAGGACACATTCATTCCATGGGAATTAGATGTGTTCCTAAGTTGTAGTACTCTTTTATGAATTCATGTAATAATTCATTTTCTCGTGTACTCTATTCAACCTTATTGTTATGATATAAAATGTTTTGTTTTTCATGTGGAATTGTACGCCAATTTTGAACACCACAAAGTGAACTGATTAACATTACATCGTTTTGGTCCTTGATTACCCACTTGAGCTGATAACTCAGGTAATCATTTTGTGACGTTGGTTGATGGTGGGTTCAACGAGCCATAAGTCACGCGGCTGACTGACCAATCACAAAGGCGAGTTATACAGATATCTCGTAGGACACCCCGTGACAGCGTTATGGAGTCCTAAATGTTTTATAACATTGGGTGCCGGGTCGTGGATAGGACCTCCATAGTGTTCCTTAGAGTCGAGTCTTTTGACTTTCAACTGTCTCTTGAGATTAAGGCAGATTTTGGGTAACTTTGGTTTCTTTCCCACGGTCACCGTAATAGGGGCCAAGAGGATTTTTTCTGGGTTATTTCATGCTGCGCGATATCTGCAGGATTCGAGTTGAGGGAAATATCCAAACCCTTATCAGGATTTTATCATTTCTCAGGGCCACTCGAGGAGTAGTAACTGAAATGCATGGCCATGCTCGAATACAGATTCGTTTTATCAGTTAAGTTACTCTCTAGTCGGGGAAACCACTCTTGATACAGATCGCTTGTGAGATACGACCTTTGCGAATGCGGATTTGCAAATTGTCTTACATTGAGTGGGAGAAATTTTAAAAGGATATGAGATTCGGTTATCGCACCTACACTTGTACGGACAAGTGGGAGTTTGTTGGAGCTTGTGTCCTCCACATGTAGTGTGATAACATCATTGCACATACCCTTGTACGGACAAGTGGGAGATTGTTGGGGCTGGTGTCCTTGACAATTAAGTACAATGACTTATTAAATCTCTTTAAGGATCACAAGGGCATACTTTTGTATTATTACCAGTTGATCCACGTTTATCAATAACGGTTGGCTTGCTAGATAAGTTTGACGTTATTGTCATACGGATGGCGGTGATCAACTGGTCCCTATACGTCACACCTATAGGACACGTTTGAGAGATGTGAAGGTATGAAAATACAGTCACATTTTGCCGGATATGACTAAACAGTTAGTCAGAGGTATTGACTATTAAATTAGTCAATAAGATGTTGAGATTATTATTTAATACGGATTAAATAATTTTAGCTAATACGGATTACATGTTTAATTCGTAAATTAAATATAAACGGTTATATATTTAATTAAATATTGTATTCGCGAATTAATATAAACAGTTATATTAATTTGGGTAATTATACAATATCGTATTTTATCAGACCATTATTAATATATCGACTATATTAATATCTGATATCATGCTACGATTTATAAATAAAACCCGCGATTATATTTTAGCAAAAACGAATCGAATCACGCATTAGAATAAGGTAAGAGTGGGAAGCCCACTCTCACCCTAACCCTAATTTCGGTCGACCAAAGCAGTACAAGAGGAGAGGACTTCTCCTTTTGTCAGACTACTGATTTAACTGTTGAATCATAATTCTCACAATTAGGGTTTTGAGAGCATTCTTCTCCCAAAACTCAGATCTCACATCTAAAACCTCAATAGCTTTCCCCATATTGCAAGGCAATTGGAGAGTATTTTCTAGCACACGCGGCATCATCTCAAACAAAGTCTTGGGTGCAAGTTATAGGAGGGAATTTACTTTAATTCCTGTTCTTAGGCCTTTTCAAGCAAGGACCCAAGGTTGTATTTCTTTTTCATGTTTTTTATTAACTTATGACTATAATCACAATTGTATGTTTCATTATAATCCTGCAAGTTTGGGGCGAATACATGCTTTATTCCCCACAGATATACCCATTTTGTTGCTAGAAAGAGTAAAGATTACTAATGAATTTTGTATGATGATGATTTCGTGAGTCTCGTGATCCGTGCGTGTGATTGTCCACGTATTAAGAGGTGTGAGGGTTGTGTTATTTATAAGGTTATGAGAAATCAAAATTTCTCTCCTTCTAAAACCCTAACAACCGTGAGCTAGTAGAGTTTAAATAGGATTATCAAATCAGTATTTGACTCCTACCCAATGATGCGTGTCTATTTTATGATATTTTACATCTATTTTTACACGCATTTTGTCGCTCATTTACTATGTTTTAGCCTTTATTTCCCAACAATTGTCTACTTTCGTGTTTTTATGCTCTTTTGCAGAATTATGCGGGAAAGGGACGATTTTATACCAAATTTATGCCCTCGGGATTTTGCATGACCAAGGAACGGGGAGAAGTCAACTCAAGTCGCGAACCAAGTACCACAACGTCAAACCAAGGCGAAATCAAGACTGACGTACAGGAAAGTAGGTCGATCGACCTACTACTCTGGTCGGTCGACCTGAGGATTGCTATCTTAAAGTCAGAAGTCCACCAAGCCCGACAAGAGGTCGACCGACCTCATCACCTGGTCGGTCGACCAGCGCGCAGTCTCAGAAAATTCCGCAAAGCCCACTCGCGTGATTAGGTCATTAGGAAACTTATTATTTCCGCCTACTTAAGCTAATCTCGAGATTAGGGTTAAGCATCCAGAAAGTTTATTATTCAGTACCATCTAGTTTTTAGTTTTAATCTTTCAATTATCATCACAATACTTGTTCTTTAGTTTTATTCATTTTAATCATCAATCTTTCCACGGGATTCAATAAAGCTTGTTCTTTTCTTCCTTAATCCTTATTTCCGGTAATTCTCTTCTTAATTTTATTAGAATTATTTGCATCCAGTTTAAGTTAGAATCCCAAAGCCTTTGTTGTTATTGCATGCCTAGATTAATGCTTACCATATATTCTGTTTTCGTTAATGTTATTATTGTTATTTCAGTATCCATGAGTAGCTAATTACATATGTTAGGATGTAGGGAGTAATATGCGTAGATGGTGCGAAACCCGAGACTGCCTGTAGCAGACTTAGGTCGGCCGACCGGCTTAACTGGTCGATCGACCTAGGTGTTTAGTCGGTCGACCGGAGTAGCTGGTCGGTCGACCAAACCGCGTATGTTTTCAGTTCTGTTTTATTTCGTAGACCATAGTAACCTATAATGAGACCGAAAGGAGACTTATAGGATATTAGTAATGACTTACCCAAGGTTGAAAGATACGGGAAGGGCATTGGTTTATGCTTTAAGACGACTAGGTTACTTAAGACCGAAAGGTATGTGAACTAGAAATTAGGAATCACCCTCATTGTTGACACCCAATAATTGTGAGACCTAGGAACTAATAGCATAGGCCGAAAGGAGCTATTAGGTACCATAGACCGAAAGGATATGTTACACCCCTTACGTAACTGCAATACATGTTGACTTAGGATTTCCACCATCGTAGCTATTTACTACCCGAACATCCTAGCATCCCTTTTTTACTATAAGTTTTATCTCATTCTTATTTTCTTGTTTTATTATTGTCTTTTATTCTAGACTTAGTGACAACCAATTCAAACCCCCAAATTGTTTCCCTAAAACATTGATTTTTAACAATAAACACTCCCCACCTCTCTGTGGTTCGACCCTTGACTTACGCTATCTAGTCTTAAGCCGAGGTTTTATAAATCTTATCTTTGGCACCCCTCAACGACGGGTGTCAAATTTTGGCGCCGTTGCCGGGGAGGTGACGCCAGTGTTTATTGCTTATTGCTTATTGTTTTTGTTTTTATTTGTTTTTTTGTGTTTAAGGAACTTTGTTCCTTAAACCTTTCTTACCTTTTTTTTGTAGTTTCCATCTTATGCGCATGTCAGTTCAAGGAGAACTCCTACCACTAGACCACGAGCTTGAGAGGACTCTAAGAGAAAGAAGAAATCAGTTTTTAGAGAGTAGGGAAGGAGGTTCTCCATCTTCCCTATTCCAAGAGGATATTTTCGATCAACCATCATCACCACCATCACCACAAAACAACCCACCTACACCAAAAACACCACAATCACAACCAAATTCACCTCATAATCCGCTTACACCAAAAACACTTACAAATACCTACTTCCAAACCTTTGAAGAAGAGGACGAAAAGATGGCCGAAGAAGCAAGCATTGCCAGTCACTCCTTGCCACAGGTGAAAGACCTATACAAAGGGTTCACTTTACCTACTGGCACGGGGAAGCCATTTGAGGCCAAGCCTTCCTACATCTCCATGGTAGAGAGGAATCAATTGGGAGGCGCGACCAATGAAGATGCAGCTAAGCATATTGAAATCTTCACGGATTACATATGTTCCATAGCACCCCCAGATGGAGTAACGCAGGATCAAATCAAAGAGACTATGTTCATCTTTTCCCTCCGAGACTCAGCGAGGGAGTGGTATCGTGACTTAGACCGCACTGCTGCGGGAGTGACCGACTGGAACATATTAGCCTTGGCCTTCTATAGGAAATACTATTCCGCGGCCAAGACTAATGCCTTGAGGGCGCAGATTACCAGCTTTAAACAAGGAGTTTCGGAAGACTTCAGCGAGGCTTGGACTAGGCTCAAGAGACTCTTCGATCCATACCCCATCATGGATTTGAACAGTGGTTTCTATGTAACCAGTTCTACAATGGCCTCTATGACGATAACCGGGCCTACTTAGATGCTGCGGCCAATGGGAGGTTCCAAGAGAACTCGGGAGAGACTAAGGATGTTGCTGTACATCGTGCTGAACACGGGACTTCCCGTGGTAACCAAATGAAGGCTGAATCCAATGTTGCAGCTATTGAGGCCTTGATGGCGAAACTAGATAAGTTGGAGGTTAATAGTGGGAAGTTCGAAATCGGGAGTGGGAGTAAGGGTGGTATGTACCAAGTGAACGCCGTTCAAGACGGACCCTTCATTTGTGAGAGATGCGGTGGAGAGGGGCATGTCTCCAAATTCTGTACTTCATCAAATGAGACATGCGCGGCCTTTCAACATTACCGCAGTAATAATTTCTATGACCCAAATAACAACAATGTCCACCCCCACATGAGATAGACAAGCCAAAATGTCCTCAACCCACAACACCAACAACCACCACAAAATCAAGCCTACATCCCTCCGCACAAACAAAACTATCAAAAAACCACCTTTCATACCTCAACCACCTTCTAACTCACCACCCAATGCGGATACTCTCATCCAAAACCTCATTGGGTTAGTTCAGAAGGAGTCACAGGCACGAGAGGCAGACATGAAGATGCTAGAGTCCCAAATTGCTCTAATTGCGAGCAAGAATGATACTAGGGCTCCGGTCAACTTCCGACCAAAACGGACCAAAAGAAGGAGACTCTTAATATCGTAACACTGCGGAACGGGGCTAAGCTAGGAGGTGAGAAAGCTAGTGGGAAGGAAAAGGAGAAACAGCCGAAGACGAGTACCAGTAGTCCTGGTCGACCGACCACTGATGCCAGTCGGTCGACCACGGAGCAGTTTCCAGAAGCTACTGGAGTACAGGAATCAGGTCGACCGACCGAGGAGCAAGGTCGACCGACCTCAGATGCTGAACAGACGGAATCCTTTAGGCCTGAAATGCCCAAAATCCTAAGGGACTTCCTATTCCGGGGTGACAAGATCCCCAAATTTTTAAGGAGGGCTGCAACTGCTGAAAATTCCGCCCCTTCTTATCCGGAGCGACTCCTACCAACCAAGGAACATGTATCCTTTGATAAGTTTAAGGATGTTATTCGTTCATTAAATGTGCAAGTACCGTTTTTAGAGTTAGTTCAACAAGTTCCTTCGTATTTAAAGTTCATGAGACAGCTTCTAACCCGAAAGCGGTCTCTAGATAAGGTAGAATCGGTAGCACTTACCGAAAAGTCCTCCAGTTTTCTGTCCCATGTAATTCCCCCTCATAAGCTAGAGGACCCTGGAAGTTTTTCTGTACCATGTAACATAGGGACCTTTCCAGTCAAAAAGGCCTTATGTGACTTGGGGGCTACCATTAGTGTTATGCCCTTAAGTGTGGCCTTGAAACTAGGAATGACCTCTTTTGCCATGACTAGCATGACGGTCCAAATGGCTGACCGTACCTCCATGGAACCCATTTGGGTGTTGGAAAACATCATTGTGCGCATTGAAAGGTTTTTCTTCCCAATCGACTTCGTAGTTTTGGACATTCCCGAGGATGCCCATATACCTATCATACTAGGGAGACCCTTCTTACACACCGCGGGAGCTATAATTGATGTAGGTAGTGGGATCTTGACCTTTAAAGTAGGGAAGCATTCTATTACCTTTGGTCTTTCTTATAGGAAGAAAGATGCTATGACCCCTATCACTTGTAATGCTATTACTTCTGAAAAGAAGTATAAGGTCATCACCACTTCTCCTATTTTATTACCTACACCCATACCTGTTTTTACACCTCCGCCCCAGATTGGGAGCAATATGGAGGATGCTTCTATTTTGCCTAATGCAGGAATTGGTTTGGGGAAGCCCTTGGTGAAGCCCTTGGTGAAGGAGGTCGTCGTGCAAAGAGGTGGACTAGGGATCCTAAGCTATAAGGAGGATGAAGACCCGGACGTGGTGGACGAGGAGGACAAAAGAAGAAGAAAAGAAGAGAAGAGTCCGTCGCATATGCTTTGCGACGGAGAGGAGACGTGTTTGGCCATCCATACAAACACGGTGGAGACAACAGCATATAGCCAAAAGCCGTGGTCCGAGATATTCCGCATCTTTAGCGGATAGTTGTTCGAAGTTTCAGTTTCTAAAGACAATTTTCAGTTTTGTTAAGACTTTTCAGTTTGTTTTGCTTTAAGTTTCTAGGACAATTTTGCTTTTGATTGCGTAGTAGAGACAATTAGACTTGGTTCTGGATTTTTGCGCATGTTTTTATAATGATTTTCAGGTTTGGGGAAGGTTAACTTGGTTAATACAAGTTAATCTCGCGAAGAAGAAGGCTATTGTACAGGAATCTAGGTCGGCCGACCTGCTACCTAGGTTGGTCGACCAGACCCCTGCATTCCAGAAGTACTGTTTGACTGGCAATTGGTCGGTCGACCAGGGAGAGGGGTCTACCGACCAATTTACCTGTTACAGCGGGTCCGTGATTTTCTTGGGAAGCGTGCAAACGTAATAGGTACTTGGAGTGGCATTGCTGGCCACCGAAACCTTCCTAGCTCACGCTGGTTTGGGGAGGTTTCTCATGCGCTCAAAAATCCGGTGAGTTCTTTCCATTTTTCCTTAGTTTTAATTTCTTGCTTTTTTCCCTTAATTATATGAAACCTTTCCTTAGGCTAATGCACAATGGGGACATTGTGCGGGTTGGTTTGGGGAATGGTTTCGTGTCACATGCATTGTTCCACTGCATTTTTGTCACACGTTTATTGCATTTCTATATTGCATCGTTCTTTTCTTTATTTTCCTTGCATATACAAAATTCAAAAAAAAAAAAATAGAAAAATTTCAAAAAATTTCAAAAAATTGCACGTTTATTTTAGCATATAGGTCGAGTCGAAACGAGAGTATTTCAAGGATGATCTTTGCTATCTTACATGTTTATGCCTTTACCTTGCCTTGTCAACTTGTTCTAGTATGAAAGTCTTTTGCATATCTACGAGTTTTTGTTAACTTGTTATCTTGAGACTTGACTTATACCTTGGCAACCTACTATACATTCTGAGTTTTTAGAGCTTATTTTCTGGTTTCATTCTTAAACCAGTTGTCTAGGATGTGAGTAGTACTCCCCTTGGAACATGTTACATCAATATGCATAAACATGAACTTGAATTGCTATATACTTGTTTACTATCTCGTTTTGTGAGTCTTGATACGTGCATTTGGGATCCCTTTTCTCTTATTTACCCATAAGCCTTACATAGTATAGCCAAAATTGCCTTTTTATTCCCCCAAAACTGCATCCTATACTTAGCCTACCCTTCCAAACTAGTATTTGTGGTCATGGGATTTATTTTTTGAGGCATCTTGGTCTGTATGATTTCTTGGGCAAAAAGAGGAAAGAGAAAAGAAAGAAAGAAAGCAAGAAAAGAAAAAGAACAAAAAAATTAAAAGAAAGAAAGAAAGAAAAAACGAAAAAAAATCAAAAGTACAGGAAAGTCAGTCGACCGACCACACCCTTTGGTCGGTCGACCAACTGACAGGGTCAGAATTCAAAAATTCGTTCTGGAATCCCTTTCTTTTACATGTTATCACTCCCGTACTTCATTCAAAATATTTGGGAGTCCTTTCTTATACATAATGTGAGAGTTGTGCTACAAAAAAGCACCTTCTCAATATCAAAAGTCGTGAAATATGTTGTTGGGAATCGGTTTTACTAGCTTGGCTACTAACCCCACAAGTCCTAAAACATCTTAACCTCTTTTACCTTTCACCTCACATATCTTTTATTACCTCAATTGCATGTATCCGAGTCGCTTAATGAGTATGTTTATACATAGTTGTAGAATTTTTTTTCATGTTAGATTGCAGGCATATTTTGATGGGTCGTAGTTAGGTGAGTGTCTTTACAATATACTTCTTTCTATCTTTTACATATACTCACCCTTTGCTTCATGAGTGTCTCGAGCGTACCGCGAGAGTCCATGGTATAAAGTCTCTATAGTCTTCATTTTTGCAAGTTTGACAACACCATAACTCGTTTCTATGATTTGAATACTTTCTCATTTTGTTACTCGGCATTGGTTTAGACTTACATGTAAATTTCGCTCTGAGATTGAAATCGTTCCATTAGTTAAGATCGAGTCTATTTCTTGCTTGAGGGCAACCAAGGTTTGGTTTGGGGAATTTGATGCGTGTCTATTTTATGATGTTTTACATCTATTTTTACACGCATTTTGTCGCTCATTTACTATGTTTTAGCCTTTATTTCCCAACAATTGTCTACTTTCGTGTTTTTATGCTCTTTTGCAGAATTATGCGGGAAAGGGACGATTTTATACCAAATTTATGCCCTCGGGATTTTGCATGACCAAGGAACGAGGAGAAGTCAACTCAAGTCGCGAACCAAGTACCACAAAGTCAAACCAAGGCGAAATCAAGATTGACGTACAGGAAAGTAGGTCGATCGACCTACTACTCTGGTCGGTCGACCTGAGGATTGCTATCTTAAAGTCAGAAGTCCACCAAGCCCGACAAGAGGTCGACCGACCTCATCACCTGGTCGGTCGACCAGCGCGCAGTCTCAGAAAATTCCGCAAAGCTGATGAGCTCCATTTTGGTCATCATTTTCTTTACATTTTCTTTATTTTCGGTCACGATTCGACCTCGATTTGCGTGTCTTTGGTTGTTTTTACGTCCGTTGCCTCGTGTATTCCTCTTCTATCCACTTTTTGTAGGTATTACGGCGGGGGGCGAAGAAACGAGACAAATCGAGGCGGATTTAGAGCGATTTATGAAGAATTATGAAGAATTTAGCAAGTTCCATTCCCAGGCCCTCCCAGCCGGTCCCCAACCGGCGGCCGGTCGGCCGGCTGGGAGCGTTGACTTGACTTTGTTGACAAAAATGAAAGATTTTTCAGAACCGTGAGAAAAGGCTCCCAGCCGGTGGCCAACCGGCAGCCGGTCAGCCGGCTGGGATGCCTATCCCATACTTAACCATTTTGAAGAAAATGAAGAAATTGCAAAGTTGGGCAGATTGGGTCAAAAGGGCTCCTAGCCGGTGGACAACCGGCAGCCGGTCCACCGGCTGAGGGGACCTGTAGCTAAGAAAAGAAAAGAAGAAAGTCAGATTGAAGGATTTGGCCTCCCAGCCGGTGCCATACCGGCAGCCGGCCGGTCGGCTGGGAATCAAGGGTCATTTGAAGATTCTTTCAGAAGTCCGTAATTTGCCTCCCAGCCGGTCCACCACCGGCAGCCGGTCGACCGGCTGAGAGGCCTTTCTCAGATTTTCGAGCACTATATAAACCCGCGCTTGTGTCATTTTGTTATCACACTTTTGCACGCATTTCTAGGGTTTTTCACTGTTTCATTAGTTCATACTTAGACACAAAAACTCTCTTAAACATTTTAATCCTCTTTAGATCTTAGTTTAATCTTTCAATTCTTGTTAATCTTTCTTTAGTAATCTACTTAGTCTTGTTCTTGAGCATTTGTAGAGGATATTTTTGGGTTGTAATTTGAAGGGTTTGAGAGAATTCTTCATCTTGTTATCCAAGTTGCTTCCTTTTCCTTTGCTATTGGTATAATCTCTCTAATCTCTACTTAGTTATTGCATTTATTTAAGTTTCTTTTGAATCAATTGTTTACCCTTTACTTGTTCATGATGGTTAGTATTTGTTCATGTCTTATTCACATGTTTTCCCTTGCCATGAGTGAGTAGTCCATTTACTAGGGTTAGGGGTGAACTTGGGTAGTTGATATTGATGTTTGTTGTTTAGGGTTAGGGTTTAGGTTTCGTTTTTGTTAGGTTTTCAATGTATGCATGCTAGATGTTTGATGAAATGCCTCAACGACGGTTGGGCATGATTCTCATTGTTGTTTGCCTTAGACGATAGTCTAGGACCTTCATAGGCTTGTGTATGTGTTAGGTTGACCTTGTTTGTAGCGAAAGCTAGAATAGGACTCGACCTTAGGTTAGTCAAATCGAAAGACGAGACGGACCTAGACCTAACATAGATGAGACCACCTACCCCTATACATGTTTGACATCGACTACCCTAGTAACCCCCGACACCCTAGTTGCTTTAATCATCTATTTCATCTCATTTCATTTGCTTTAGTAGTTAATTAGTCTTTTCAAATCACAAACCTATTACCCCGACTCTTGCTTAAATTAGAACGTAACTATACAACTATCCCCACCGTCTTCGCAAACGATAACCCTATTATACTACTAATTTGGGTTTTTATAAATGTGTTTGATGCGTGAGAACCGACGACTACATTTCGCGCATCGAAATGGCGCCGTTGACGGGGACGGTGTTAGAAGTTGTGTAGTTTAGTTTTAGTTTTAGTCTTGAGTTAGTTGAGCTTGTTTTGTTTTGATCAAAGATTTGGTAGTTAATTGTAGAGTGGTTGCTTTATTGCTTACCCTAGTGTCTAAAAAGCACTAGGACGACTAAGCGTTTGCTAAGTTTTATGCCTAGGGGTGACTCTAACTCTTTGTTGTCAACTTCCGAACCGGAGAGGCTCTTTCGGGCCTTAAGGAGGAAGACCATTGCAAGGGTAAGAATTGCGTCCCAAGCATCTACTAGCCATAACAACCCCTCTTCATCCGAACCACCAAGCCCCAATCAAAGCAATCCTAGCCCAACATCCGACAATTTTGATAACCCGTTTTATCAATCACCACCACAATCACCACACGTTCCAAATCACCACCAAATTCATATAATGGCCGCTCTTCGTGATCATAACCGGCCCAATCACAATGACACCACCAATCCAATCAACTTTGGTACTCTCGTTCCTCAAAATTTTGAAATACACCCTTCGCAAATGAGTTCTATCGAAAAGAACGCCTTTAGTGGGGCTTCTCACGAAGATGCTCATGGGCACTTGAGAAAGTTCAAGGGTAAGGTCGCAATGATAAAGAAAACGGGAGTGCCCGAGGAGACATTAAGGCTTATGCTCTTCCCCTATTCCTTAACCGACAAGGCGGATATGTGGTTAAATGTGCATGCTCCAAACACATTCACCACTTGCGACGACTTGGCAACGGCCTTCCTTGCCAAGTACTACCCGTCCTCTAAGACCGCGATGCTCCGGAATGAGATAACTCAATTTCAGCAAGACGAGGGAGAATCTTTGGGAGAAGCTTGGGATAGATACCAAGATTTGCTTGCTAAGTGCCCACACCACGGGATACCGACTTGGTACACGACCCAAACCTTTTTTCAGACTCTTCTCCCACGGACGAAAGAAATGGTTAATGCATCGGCGGGGGATAGCTTTGACCACTTGCCGCATGAGGAGGGAACAGAGCTAATCAAAAAGATCGTTGATTCGGAGGAAAATTATGGTACTAGGGGGAATGTCTTGAGAAAGAGTAGCAAGTACCCTAGTGAGCACCTTTCCAATTCAAAGGCGAACGAGGAAACCAATGCCAAGTTGGACATGTTAACCAAGAAATTGGAAGAATTGACTAAGGGCTCCACTAGCAAAGAAACCAAGAGCAATGTCCCGGGGATGTACCAAGTAAATAGTGTTGCCACATGTGATTTGTGCGGAGGAAATGGGCACACATTTGAAGTATGTGCAAACAACTCAATTGAGGGAAGTGGAAGTGAGGAAGAATTGTATGCTTTCCAAGCATTCAATAATCCTAGAGGCCAAATAACTTTCAACCCCAATTCAAACTACTATCATCAAGGGATTATAGGTAGTCCTTATATGAGTTACAAAAGTACCAATGTGTTGAATCCTCATCAAATCCAACAACCTCAAGTGCAAAACCCCCCCGGTTTTCAACCAAGGGGTGGGAACTTCAACCCGAGGAACAATTTCAACAACAACAATTTCTACCAAGGCAATTAATCTAATCAAGCCAATCAAGGCTTTCAACAAAGTTTCAATGACCCGAACTTTAACCCCAATTTCCAAAACAATCAAAATCCACAAAATTTCAATCCAAATTTCAACAACAACAATCCAAATTTCAACAACAACCAAAACCACAACCAACACCAAAGCCAAAACTTCACTCCACCACCATTTCAAAACAACCCCAATCAAAATCAAAACAACTACAACCACAACCCACAAAATCCCAACAACCCAAATTACAACCAAAATTTCAACCAAAACTTTCCACCAAACAATCAAGGCCAAAACTGCAACAATCAAGCTCCGAAAGGCAACTCCCAAGGTGGGGGTGCAAGGAATGATTATGGGTTCCCCTTGCCCCTCACCAATGCACCTCACCAAGATACTAGTGATTCCCAAGTGGGAGAGTTATTGAAGCTTGTCAAGAACATGCAAGCAACTCACACCCAAGAGATGGCTAATTTGAAGAGTGCCAACCAAAGGGAGATACGGGAAATGGAGGCTCGAGTTGCCTCTCAAGCTCTAGCAAATCCTCAAAGGCCACCGGGCGGCTTCCTTGCCCAAGGTCAAAGTTCCAAAGATGCCTCACACAATCACCAAGCACATGCGGTGATCTTGAGAAGTGGAACGGAGCTAGAGGACCCGTACAAAGACTACAATTATGGTGAAGAGGAGCCTATTTTGGAGCTTGTGAAAGACAAAGGAAAAGAAGTTGATGGTGGCACTTCAAGGGATGATGACTTTTATGTGGAGGACCTCCCTTATGAGGAGAAAGAAGAAGAAGTTATCTTGGAGGAGGTGGATGCTAGACAAGAGGAGTTGGTTGCACAACCAACTACTAAGGTAACAAGCATACCAACACCCACCAAGGTACTATCTAACCCTCAACCAACTAGCTTGCCTTATCCTTCAAGGGCCTTGAAGGGAAAGTAAAACTTCAAGTTCACAAACTTTTGTAAAATGATTGAAAAACTTGAAGTGACTCTTCCCTTTACGGAGGTGATATTGAATATGCCGACTTACTCCAAATTTTTAAAAGAAATCTTGTCGGGCAAGAGAACCTTGGGTGACCAAGAAGTAATGGCTATGAGGGAGGAGTGTAGTGCACTTCTCCTCCAAAAGGAGCCAAAGAAACTTGGTGATCCGGGGAGTTTCTCTATCCCTTGCATAGTCGGTGGCATTCCAATCTCTCGTGCCCTTTGTGATTTAGGAGCTAGTGTAAGTGTGCTCCCTTTGAAAGTTGCAAAAAGAATTGGTTTGAATGATTTAGTTCCCACAAGTATCACCCTCCAATTGGCGGATAGGTCCGTCAAGCACCCTTTGGGAGTGCTTGAGGACGTACCCGTCAAGGTGGGTAAGCATTTAATCCCCGCCGATTTTGTTGTCCTTGATATCCCGGAGGATAGCCACACTCCCATCATCCTTGGTAGGCCTTTCTTGGCTACCGGAGGCGTCTTGATAGACGTTAAGAATGGGCGGCTCACCTTTAGAGTTGGGGATGACAAAATTGAGTTTAATCTACCTACTATGATGAAAGGCCCAAAGCATGATGAGGCATTTACATTGGACATTGTGGAGCAAGTGGTAAGGGAGATGGTAGAGATGGAAGAAGAGAAAGAAAGTCACATGGAACAAATATGTGGCATCACAACTTGTGAAGACAAAGAAATGGATGAGAACATTGAGCTAGAAGATGAGGAAGTTGAGAAGGTGGAGGGAATGCTCCCTCCAAAGGTACAACTCAAAACCCTTCCTCCCTCCCTCAAGTATGCCTTTCTTGGGGAGGGAGAGGCTTACCCGGTGATCATCAATGCCAACCTCAATGAGCAAAAAGAATCCAAACTCATTTCAACTTTAAAGGATCATAGGAGCTCATTGGGGTATAGCCTTGATGACATCAAAGGGCTAAGCCCGAACCTTTGCATGCATAGAATAATTCTTGAGGAAGGGAGTCGACCTAGAGTGGAAGGTCAAAGGAGATTGAATCCGAAAATGGCGGATGTAGTGAAGGGTGAAGTTCTTAAGTTGCTTGAGGTCGGAATCATATATGAGATCACGGATAGCCGGTGGGTGAGCCCCGTCCATGTTGTCCCCAAGAAGGGGGGTATAACTTTGGTTACACAAGAGGATGGGACTCTCCTACCGACTCGTCCAGTGACGGGTTGGAGGATGTGTATTGATTACCGCAAGTTGAATGCGGCCACTCTCAAAGACCATTTCCCAATCCCCTTCATTGATCAAATGTTAGAGAGACTTGCGGGGCATTCGTACTATTGTTTTCTTGACGGTTATTCCGGGTTTTTTCAAATACCCATTCACCCGGAAGACCAAGAGAAAACAACTTTTACATGCCCCCAAGGTGTGTATGCTTATCGGAGGATGCCATTCGGGTTGTGTAATGCACCCGGCACCTTTCAAAGGTGCATGATGGCCATCTTTGCCGATTTTCTTGAGAAATCTATGGAGGTTTTTATGGATGATTTTAGTGTTCATGGTGATTCTTTTGATCTAGGACTTTCTAATCTTGTAAATGTGTTGAAAAGATGTGAGGAGCACAACCTTGTCCTCAATTGGGAAAAGTGCCATTTCATGGTAGAGGAGGGGATTGTGCTTGGTCACATAGTGTCCAAGAGGGGGATAGAAGTCGATGGTGCAAAAGTGGCGGTCATTGAGAACTTGTCACCCCCCACCAATGTGAAAGGGGTGAGGAGTTTTCTTGGGCATGCCGGCTTTTACCGGCGTTTTATTAAGGATTTTTCCAAAATTGCCAAACCGTTGACTTCTCTTATTCTCAAGGATGCTCCCTTTTTGTTTACTAATGATTGTCTTGAAGCCTTTTCTAGGATCAAAGAAGCACTTGTGACGGCTCCTATTATTCGTGCTCCGGATTGGGGATTGCCTTTTGAGATCATGTGTGACGCATCCGATTACGCGGTAGGAGCGGTCCTAGGTCAAGTTGTGGATAGGAAACACCACGTGATATACTATTCAAGCAAGACTCTTGATCAAACTCAAACAAAGTATTCCACGACCGAAAAGGAGATGTTGGCAATCGTGCATGCCATTGAGAAGTTTAGACAATATCTCATGGGATCTAAAGTGGTGGTGTACTCCGATCACACCGCTTTGAGGCAATTAATGTTGAAGAAGGATGCCAAGCCAAGACTCTTGAGATGGGTCCTTTTACTCCAAGAATTTGATCTAGAGATAAGAGACAAGTCGGGGTCGGAGAATGTGGTTGCGGACCACTTGTCTAGATTGACTTTTGAGGATCATGGTTTGCATGATAGAGATGGCCCGATCAATGAATGGTTGCGTGAGGATAGTTTGATGGCAATAGGCAATAAGTTGCCTTGGCTTGCGGATATTGCCAATTATCTTGTTAATGGCTTTATCCCGGAGGATGTGGAAGAAAGAGATAGGAGAAAATTGAAAGTGGATGCCAAGAGATATTTTTGGGATGATCCCTACCTTTTCAAAAAGTGTGGGGATGGACTCTTGAGGAGATGCGTATCAAAGGAAGAGGGGCTTGAAATTGTGGATCGGCTTCACAACTTCGCCTATGGAGGGCACTTGGCGGCTTCACGGACTATAGCCAAGGTTCTTCAAGGAGGGTTCTTTTGGCCTTCTATGTTTAAAGACATTCACGATGTAGTTAGATCTTGTGACGCTTGTCAAAGGTCGGGCAACATCGGTAAAAGGAATGAGATGCCCCTAAAAACCATCTTGGAGATTGAGTTGTTTGATTGTTGGGGGATTGACTTCATGGGACCTTTCCCAAATTCATGCGGGAATGAGTACATCTTGGTAGCCGTGGACTATGTCACGAAATGGATTGAGGCGGTTGCCTCCCCCACCAATGACTCCAAGGTAGTGGTAAAGCTCTTCAAGACCATCATCTTTCCCCGTTTTGGTGTACCCCGAATTGTGATAAGTGATGGAGGTTCCCACTTCCGGAAACACACATTCAAAGCCCTCCTAGCCTCTTATGGAGTGACCCACAAGGTCGCACTTGCCTACCACCCTCAAACTAGCGGGCAAGTGGAGGTTTCAAATCGTCAAATCAAGGCTATCTTGGAGAAGGTGGTGCAAAAGAACCGGAAAGATTGGTCCCAAAAGTTGAATGATGTGCTATGGGCTTTGAGGACGGCTTAAAAAACGCCTATAGGAATGACTCCCTACAAGCTTGTGTACGGGAAAGCATGCCACCTACCGGTGGAGCTTGAGCACAAAGCTTGGTGGGCCTTGAAGGAGATGAACTTCGACTTAGACATGGCCGAGGAGAAACGATTCTTGCAAATGAGTGAGCTTGAGGAGCTTAGATATGAGGCTTATGAGAGTTCAAAACTCTATAAGGAGCAAACGAAGAAGTGGCATGATGCCAAGTTAATGAAGAAGAATGTGAGCATAGGAGACCTTGTTCTCCTTTTCAATTCAAGAGTCAAGAACTTTCCGGGAAAGCTTAGATCACGATGGTCCGGGCCCTTCAAAGTTATGGATATTTCACCTCATGGGGCCTTTGAACTTTGGAGTGAAGGCGGTGGCACCTTCAAAGTCAACGGACATCGGATTAAGCGCTATTATCAAGGAGATTCCAAAGGCACCGTCGAAGTTATTGACCTCGGGGACCCACTCCCCGAGGAGGATTGATCTCAAGGAAGTTTGTTCATGAAGGGTTTGGTGGAGTCACTTAATAACCACCGGTTGTAAGTATTAGTTTTCTCTCTTTCAAGTAGTTTGCATGATCGTTTTATGGTTAGTTCGGTTTTTAGTTTAATTTTTAGCTTGCATGAGAAATTTGGATATGTTTGTTGCTTGTTTGTGGGTAATTCATGAGTATAGTCGAAGGATTATAGGCAAAACCGTTGTTGGCAAAGTTGATTTTTATGTTCAAATTAAATTATTTCAACGAAATTGTGTACAGGTACTCCCAGCCGGCCCACCGGCCGACGGTACCATACCGGCTGGGAGGACCTGGACACATTTCTGTTTTTGATAATTTATTTGGGCAGATTTCAGAATTTGCATCCCTAGCCTGTACCTAACCGGCAGCCGGTCAGCCGGCTGAGAAGACGAATACCTATTCAAAATCGAAAATTTCAAGAAGGCTTGATTCCCAGCCGGTAGGCCGGAAGCCGGTCCGCCGGCTGAGAATCAAGAGTGTGAGCCAAATTAGAAGAAAAGGAAGGAGAAAGATCCCCCAGCCGGTCGGCCGGCAGCCGGTCCGCCGGCTGGGAGTGTTTGTAAGTGAAGATATTGAAGAAAAAGAAGACGAAGAAGGTTCCCCAGCCGGTCGGCCGGCAGCCGGTTCGCCGGCTGGGAGTGTTTTTGAGTATAACTTGAAGAAGAAGAGAAGACGAAGGGAAGCATGAAGACGGTTTTTGAGCCGGTCGGCCGGCAGCCGGTCCGCCGGCTCAGAATCAGTGCCTTATAAAATTTCGAAAAAAAAATTGAAAAATCCAAACCCTAACTCCCAGCCGGTCGGCCGGCGGCCGGTCCCAAACCGGCTGGGAGTGTTCCGTCGCGGGATTTATAATACTCGCCTACCTCATTTCTTCTTCATTTCTTCCTCATTTCACCTCATTTCTTCCACTCTCTTCCTTATTTCCTCCTCTCCCTTTCATCTCTTACCTTCAAAAACACCACCAAACTCTCCCAAATCAAAACCCCCTTCATTCCCTCATCACCTCACCTTCAAATAGCCATGTCGGGAAGAACGGAAAGGAGGTCAAAGTCAAGACACGACCCTATGGTGGAGCAAGAAGTGCAGAATGTGATGGATAGTAGCAACATTGGCCCGGATCCTTGCTTTACCGGACTTCACTTTGCTACAATTCAACAAAAAGGTAGTTTCACCTATTTTAAGCATCGCCCCCTTCACCCGACTAGGTTTATTGATAGAGCCGGTTTGAGAGAAATAGGGATTGAGAAAATAACCGCGGCTCTTTTTGACGGTATGGGTATGAAAACTTTGTATGAAACGAAACCGGTTCACACATCTCCCCGGTTAACTTGGGAATTTTTGAGTTCTTTGGTAGTCACTAAGAACCGAACCATGGGAAAAGTTGCCTTCTTGGAGTTCCGATTGATGAATAAGGAACACCGTCTCACATTAGAGGAATTTGCCTTAATTTTTGGGCTCGACGGAAAATTGCCCATTAAGCCTCCGGAGGGCTTTAATACCGAGCTCATTTGGACAGCCAACACCGGTCTTGTAAGTGATAGAACCAAGAAGAAACCGGCTAATAAGGTGCATTTGGCACCGATTAGGATATGGCATAGGTTCATGGGGTGGACCGTTTTCTCTAGGGATGAACCGCATAATTTCACTACTATGGAGCTCGAGATACTTGGTTGTTATTTGGTTGGTGGCCCAAAACTAAACATTGCTCACCATATGGCCCTTCATTTGAGTAGGTTGGCATCCCAACCTCAGCTTACTACCCCCATTTGTGTTGGGGGGATGGTCACTTTGATTGCCAATAACCGTTGTCAGAGGCACTTCACTGTTGACTATATTCAGGGTGAGAACGTGTTATCTCGCCGGTACTTACAAGAGGCTTTGGGGTGGATCAAGTATAACCCCAGCGATCATAATGAGTATTGGCAGATTCGCGTTGATAATAAGTTCAGGAACTCGGTGCCCTTGCCTAACACCGAGAGGATGAAAGTTGTGCCCGGGAACACCTCCTACCTCCTTGATATAGAGGTGGACCCCGAGGAGCTCCCTCCCGACCAGCGTGCTCCGAGAGTTTACACCAGAGATAGAGTTAGTGCCACTCCTTCCGACCTCCAGTTTGAGCCATTTTAGCAGCCCCCCATTACCTTGTCCCATTTCCAGAGTGGTCCCTCGTACTTCCAGGGATCTACCTCCGCCTCCGGTTCATCTTCATCTTTATGCCCCCAAGAGCTTTTAGATTTCATGGCCCGGGTTGACTTGGGAATGAAGAAAGCAGCGGATCTAGCAGACGAGCGCCAAGCAGTGGCCGATGAGCGCCATAGGGATGTGACCTATAGGCTTGATTACCTCTACCATGATCAAGCCTATGGGACATTTCCGAGTTATGATCATTCCGTTCGCCAAGGTCTTCATCATCCGGATAGTGGTCGACCGTCATACTACATGCCTCCTGATAGGGGTTATGTGCCTCCCGAGGGGCGTTTTTACGGGGAAATTAATGTCTCCCCGGGGGTACTTCTCCAACCCGATCTTTCCCCCGAATTTTCATGGAGTCCCGGACCCTCCCCCTCGAGGACACCCTTCTCCTCATGGCATGTATGGTGATCCGGGAGCTAGTGGATCGCATGCCTCTCCCTTCCGTGATTTTGTGACCAACCCGGGCGACTACATGGTGGTAGATGAGGGCAATGGAGAAGGAGATGTAAGCGGTACCTGAGGTGATGGAGATGATGATGATGGTGATGAGTGACCACCTTTGGAGGTGGTTGGTGATGTCTATGCTCCCCATGGAAAAATCCAAAGCAAGTAACTCCCTTAATCCAAATTTCGATTTAGTTTGCATTTCCTTTCTAGCATGCATTTAGAGTAGTTAGTTTAGTTTAGTTAGTTTGTATTAGTTTTCTTTTCATGTTTTCACATCATTAGTTTAGATGCATATAGTTGCATTCATGTAAATGCATTAGATTTATATTTTTGTATCATATTGTCACATGTAGTTTGCATACATGTAAATTAGAGCATTTAGTTTGCATTTAGTTTAGTTTTTAGTTTTTCATCTTCTTTTGTTTCTTTTTGTTTTTATTGCTTTCATAAAACCAAAAATCCAAAAAACAAAAAATTTGAAAAATCAAAAACTTTCAAAAATATGTTCTTTATTTTCCGGTTTTCCTCCTCACATTATGCATATAAATAAGTGTGGGGAGGAAGAACCGTTTATTTCAAAAAATACAAAAACAAGTTTTTATTTTTTCAAAAATTTCAAAAAAGCCAAAAACATGTTGTTTTCATTCTTTTTCTTCATTTCCCCCTTGCACTTTGTTCCATTGAGGACAATGTAAATCTTAAGTGTGGGGAGGGAAAATATCCACTTTGTGAATATTCAATTGTTTTTGTAAACTAGTTGTTACTCCGCGCGCGATGCGCGTGGAATTCCAATCGACGTAATTCATCGTCATGTTAATATTCTTAGTCTCCACATTTGTTTTTTTTTTTTTTGTGGTTTTTGATATATTGAATGATAAATGTATGTAATTATAATGATACAATATATTTATCTTGAATAAGCTACATAAATGGTAGCACACTTGAATTGTCAATTTACAAAGTCAGAGTTACACCCCACTACGGATCTCCTACTATTATGTTTATGAAGGGTGCCAGCAGTAAATAAGTACTGCAATGTTTGTTTTAGGACTATTAGCAAACTATGTCCCACATTCTGAGAGCAGAAGACACACCTGCAAAAGAGCTTGTCAGAATATCACGAAGCAGCTAGTAGAAGATGTACAGATACAGCTTGTTAGAGGAGTCACCAAATTGTACTAATAGAGTTTCAACTAATAGTTTCTTAATATATTAGTTAAGCTTAGAATTAAACATTATTACATTAAATCTACCACCTTTAGCGTACTAATCTGATTTATAATAGTCGTCTTCATCTGTCAATATATTAAAGGGGCCATCGTCATGGACAGTCGTATCATCAATATCTCTGTTTCCCTCCATCCAACAATGGTAGATATACCTTGAGTCTTCTGTTGGTAAATCAAGACATTTACATTGGATCGAAAACACACGACCCCATCTTGATCTAACTGTTAACCCCTCTATTTCTTCTTTTTTCACCTGGCTCTTATAATCAGCTGCCATTTTGGATGTATCTTTTCCAACTGCAAATAAAGAAGCCCACTTTTTGCACACTTCAGACATACTACGTTTGTCTTGATTACCAAGCCTCTCAAAAATGTTGGACATTAACTCATCAGAACTGAACAATAGATGGTTAACTCGTTCACCTATTGTTGTCTCTTTTAGCACATAGTGTGTTTTGAACAGAGTTTTAGATCTGAATTGCTCCTTTTTCCAACGTAGGTAGTCATTCTCAAACGCATGCTTGTCTTCTTTGTTAAAATAGTGAACACCAGTACAGGAAGGCATTCCTTTTTAGCTGTAGAAAGTATACATTAAAGCTAAAGATTTTATAGAGTAAAAACTAAGTTCGAGCTTAGATCAATTATGTGTTTATGAAGGGCGTCATATCTCACCAGATTCCTAATACGACCAATACAAATAAGTAATACAAACAATGCAATTTGGTCATAAGATACTCACTGACACATTACGATTGTTATACATCCTCTAATGCAATTCACTCCTAGTCAACTATAACTACCACACTTGAATAAATTTGATAAAGAGATAGCAACAACAGCAACGCGGCACTAAACTACCAGATTTCTAAATCGCCAAAATATGTATTAGCAATACAATTTAGAGTTTCGGACTTGATAAGGTAACTGACAACTATGAATGTCATGCTCCCTCTACTCAAATCGAGTCAAGTAGACCTACGACTGGCGCACTAAACTACTAATAACAAAAAACAAATAACTCAAAGCAATACAGATCTTGGGGACACGATGACAACTATACCAGCACTATTATCTTAGGCAGTGTGACTAAATGCTATGACAATTCTGAGTAATTGTAAAGTTAACTAAATGCCCATTGAAAACAGAGGGAAGATGCTGCATATTTCCGGACCTCTACAGTGGTACACGTCATTCAACTCTAGCTTAATACTTGAAATTGGATTCCGTCACTGCAATTTGATTGATTTTAGTAGTAACCTTTTGTGTTGTTCATAAACTGAGATGGTTAGGTGTTGTTTATGTGCTTAGCTTTTGCATTACAATGTTGTTAACTCTCTACTCTTTCTCTGTAAGAACCTTCAATCCTTGATGCTATGCAATAACATGCAAATATCAGGCTATCTTACTTCTTTGCTCTGACCCTTATAATCTACCCAAAAACCCTTGTCTACTCACACTCAGAATTACAGATCCAGTACGAAACCACTCTGAACTTAAGGCCATAGTAATAATTCTATTGTTTCTTACTGTCAATGCTGATTTACTACTTATATCTCAGACATACGTATTAAATTCTCTTATTATTTGCAGAATTGTAGGTGTCTAATAACATTAACATCATTTTATTGCAAGAGTTAATCCAGGCCACAGCAAGTCAATCAATAAACGTTAAAATGAATCAAATTAATCAATCTAATTAATAGTATTTCTTAACATATATTCGTATCAGTATGACAATTGGAATTCAAGGTACAATTTTTTTAATTCCCTATTTAGGATTAAGTACATTTAAATTGAAAAAACATACCTTAATTTGAATAGATAAATGCAGGAAGACTGTTACGTTGTTGTGGTGGTGAACGTGGTTTCCTCAGATGGTGATGAAGGAAGTTGTTGGCAAGGGGGATTGATTTATTGCATTAAGAACTGAAGAGAAGGCAAATACTGGAAAAGAATGGAGTCAAAGAAGGCATAATAATGAAGGTTTGGGTTTTATACAACGTACCTTTTTTATATCTATTAATTAGTTTATTTTACCGGAATCTGGACACTATCTGTTACGGATTTGTACATTGAATAGTAATTAACTCCGAAGAAAGCCCGTAAACATATCGACTGGCTCATTAAGGTATATTGAATGGGTACGGGTGTTTTGATAGGGTATGTCTGGCCCACGTCTAATCTAATTATGCGAATGATCATCTCTAGCATAATTGCTTTTTTACTACTAACTATAATGATTGTAGTAGTTGGGATTTTATTTGGTCATTTCGTTTATTAAAAGTTACGAAACTCCGAAATCTTGATAAAATTAATATAAAATTAAAAAGCAAGGAAAAGGTAAAGAAAAAAGGAAGAATACAAAGTGCACGCTATTCATCACATGCAAGGCACACAAAACACTGGTTTATAGTTCATATTTTCCAAAGTATGCACATTTAATGAGCGTAAACCACGCACCATATCAAATACTAACCTCTAGCTGTAAACGAATCCATAAAAAGGACGGAGAGTATGAGAATGTGAACACGACTTATCATGCACTATGCACGGAAGTCACTGGCATACTGTCCCATTCTGTCAAGTTTGCACGTGTATATTTTAGTGGCCTCAGGTGTCTTGAATAAGTAAAAAGTAATTTTTCAACTCGCTTTTATTTGATTAAAATGAATTTCTTTGTAAAAGGGTACAAGAGTGACAATGTTAATAAGGCAAGACTATTTGTCATCTGCTTGCCGGTGATTACGTTACGTTTTGATTTCTCCGGATCTGGACAAGTTGATATTTATAGCTTACTATATATTGAAATTACATATTACTAAAATATGAATAAAGTACACTAAATATAAAAAATATGCTTTAAGCTTGCTGTTTAGTACGTAATACGTTTAGATATGATATTTATGTATATTTTGTTTATATACACAGTTGTTGATTACCTTAAACCATTTTTTGAGCTTTGTAAACTTTATGAAAGGAATCTTGTCGCCACATGTTATTAGATGACGGTCTAATATTATACTGATATTAGTTAAGTACATTTACGATCGATAAATCAATATATACGTCTTGCTCGTAATTAGGCAAAATTAAACAATCTTTTCACAAATGCTAGTTGTACACCATAATGATGACCAAACTTCTCATCTGATATTTAGCTCTTTCATTTACTCTGTAAACTAATACATCTCCCTAAACAACGAATTAGACAACACTGTATCACCTTCCTAAATCCTTTAAACGACCATGTTCCTACTATCACCTGCTGACATAGAACATCACCTTTACAATATAAACTGTTTAGATTCTCTACAATGGTGAAGCAATGTAAGAAACTGTTATACTTTGACAAAGATGACAAAGTGGATTTTATAAAAGCATACGTTTGTTGGAAGAAATCACAATTTAAATATAACTCTCTGTTTTGCAAAAAGATTGTGGAAGAAGATTTACTGTGTGGAAGTAGACTTCATCACCCCATTTTTATGATTCCTGAAATTACAGATCAGATTTTCCAAAGGCTTAGAAATGTAGATAAGAGAAGTATGGCAGAGGTGTGCAAGTATTGGGCGAGTCAATTTCTGGTGGGTACAGAGACATCGAAAGTTAATATTGATTATAATCAGCAGCTGGTCACAAAAAATCGTGGTAGGACTATTTGGGTGTTAAGGGGAGGTCGACTGATTTCAGTAAGATGTGCATGCACACATTACAGGGTTAAAAGACCAGAAGGTAAAAGATGTGAGAGCAGCATAAGTCGCCGCACTGGGTATGATTGTGTGGATCTTACAAGTAACGATTGGTATTATACTTCTATTAGTGACTGTCATCATTATATTGACTGGTAATGTATATGTTGTATGCTAAGTTGACGGTAGTCTAACAGCTCCTGCATCTAAGGGTTTTCATGCTTGCTATGAATCTGCAACATCTAGTAGGATTGTGTACTATTACAGTATGATTAGTTAATTGTACTAAGATATTTTAGGTAATGATAATTATTGAACTATTTACTTAAGGTTAAGGTCATATACAACGCATGGTAAGCTACATATAGTTGTAATTTTGGAAGTTATTCAATATACATTGGTACTGATTTTGAAAAGAATACAAAAATCTACGATACTCCATCTTATACGAGGAGTAGTTAGGTGTATCAGCAATTTTGATCATACTGCTAATAATAGATGATCATTGATTGTTTAATCTTGATGATATAAATTATAACCAAGTGTTCAAAATGCTTGATGTCATTTATTAATATAGATAGATGATTGTAATGGTTTATTTGATGTGTATTGAAATAAGATGAGTGGGTGAGGGGGGATAACACAAATAAATCTATGAAACTCAATCAAATAGCCCAGAAAATCAATATAAAACAAAAATAGAGAGATTTCTCTAATAAATTACCTGGAATAAAGGAGTTCAACCAATCAAGAAGTTCACGTCTAGATCTAGGTTTACTACCTGGAAAAATAGATTTACTAAAGAGAAGAATGAGGAAGTATAGGAGGAACCGCTATTAAAAGAAGAGAAGAATGAGGAAGTATGCAAGATAAGGAAGATGATGACAAACAGCGGACTGTTCATCATGCGCGCTACTCGTGTGACACTGGCCTACTGTTCACAATTTCCCAAGTTTGCACATTTATAGGGGTGTTTTAGGTATTAAATGTCTTATGTTAACCCAATAATAGTTATTTCATTAAGTTTCAGACTTGTAGTGCTAATTATGAATGGGTATGAAAGCAGAATTTGATGGGTTAGATGAGATATTTATAGAGACAAATAATTACGGAGGTACGCTTATCGTGCGAACGGAAGCACAAATTTGAGATCGAATTCTGGAAATCAGCTGTACTGCTATGTGAGTATTGCCAAATATGAGACATGGTGCTGTATGATTTATAGGTTATTTGTCTTCTAATTAATGTGTTGATATTAGCATGTATTTTTCGAAGGACATTAGGAACTTAAGTTTTGTTGGATAAGCAACCGTTCTTAGATATGTAGTATTTAATGAAACACTTAGCATTAGAATCATTATGATAGCTAGACTTTTAGGAGTTATAGAATAAGAAGCTACACAAAGAGGTGCATCCACTGAACAAATACTCGGTCTGTTTGATTGGGAATTTGAAAAGTGAAAACTGCGTGAGAATGTTGTTCGGTACGCCTCATTAAATATATTGCCAGAAATCTCTATCCCTCCCATTACGTTGTTAATTTCCTTCTCCCTTTGTTTGGAATTCTATGTCTTTCCTGTTAATCTACTGCTGTAGAACATAGTTATCATTGTTTGTAATATATTCTAAAGCGTTGTGCATGTACATCTCGGACACTTGAACATCATATATAAGCACTTATCACACAGTAGTCGGAGCTAGCAATATCTTTTTGCCCAGAAGCCTTACATGGTGTAGGGCTGTACTGCTTCATCATTGATAAAAAGATAATTGGGTGCATATCTGTAACCATTTTATTGTTCTGTAATTGTGTATAAGTAGCAATGAGGTGCTGTTACAGTTGAAATCTTTCAGAACAGCCGTTATGACATAAATCTTATTCTGTAATCATTTGCGTGGAGTAGTATAAAGGATTACTGTAAGTTTCTGATTTGGTATATCTTACATTAAATAAGCATTTTGAAGGCAGTGATGCTGTTTCTGTAAAGTGACATGTTTATAGATCAGTAACTATAACATAAACATTGAATAACACAAGTCATTATAGTGAGCATTAGCCCTATGAAGGTTCTGATAAGTTCAGTTATTTGGGGCGTTATTGTGTTACCAATGCGTTTGATATGTAAGTGTTATTTGGTGATGTATGTAGTATTAATTTTCTTTTTGTAATAGCATGATTAAGAGAGTACTATATGCTTTGCAGTTCTATCTGATTTAGTTTATATGTTTCTTAGAAACATATATCAGATTTAGATATACGTAAACATTGGAATTGCTAATAATTACCTTTGTTAACGATACAAGTCACTGCAATGCTTAAAAAGCAGCACTCCTCTTAGACAAGAAGCCCTCAACAACTAATGTCCATTGTCAAATAAAGCTATGGATAGCCCTCTTAGCAGCGATACCACCGGTCTCTTTAAATGTATCAGCGTTACCGCACATGGACATGAGTTTTTCAGGCAGATTAGTAGAACGACAGAGATACCTTGTTTCCGCTACAATAGAAATTCTAATAACAACATGTAGATCATTAAGGGTTGCATTGGTAGCCTTTTTGATGAGATCTTCAGGCTTATGTAGTTCTGTAATTCGAATTCCCATGACCCTAAAAAGAAGTAGACTTCTAAATTTCTAATGAGTTTCATGATCAGCTCGATGTTTTATTATGTATCGATGTTAGTCTAGCTTTCCCTGTATACTTACATTACCTTGCAAAAGGAGTTCTAATTGCGTTCAACAGTTGGTTACATTGTTTGAACGAAGATATATTTACAGCAATAAGTTCGACAAATTATAAGTTACGTAAGTGGCGTGACAATGCAGGAAGCAGTATGTATGGAAGGTTATCGAGTAAAACAGGAAACTCTTGCTGGAAAGTACCTCATTCAACCGCATTGGATGATATGCATTGTAGCGACGTAACCAGTAAATAGATTTGATTCATGATTAGGTAGCAATGACATCTTAAATATATTCCATTAAAATACCAGGTTTGCAATGAACGAAATCCATGTACGTGTGATATTGCACAAGCTATCATAATTAAACCTGATTCAAATTAGCCCAATAGTCCTGAAAACTCCATAATCAAAAGATTGTTACATGTCTAAGGTCATGTATAGGAATATTGTAAGGAATTTAGGTAGGATAAATAAAGAGTATATCTTTTGGGTAATTGTCTAACCATCAGTATACATATCAACCTAATTTAGTTCGGCATTTATAATAAGTACTATGCAAGATATTAAAACGTATTAAATCATAAGTTTCATACAGACTGAAACTATAAAGGAGACGAAATGAAGAGGCTTGACAATTTATAAACAAGGTTTATAAAAATGCATAAATGTGGGGATCTTAACGGTTAACGGAGTTATGCGCATGAACACAAACGTTGCTATATACTACGGAGTATAAGTGATTTTATATGGTGACGTACTATATTTGGAATTGTACACATTTTGGTTTCTTTTTGTTTTTTCTTTTGGGGGGGGGGGGGGGGGGGGGGGGTTGTTAAAATAGCAACCTCTATGTCTGTAGTAATAACTTTATTTTAGTTTGTTGTATGAAAAAATAGTTATACGATATATCCAATCTCTATGAATAGTTAATAATAGGTTACATATTTTGACCAATCTATTGGTCGTTGTACCTATTAATTGTTATTTACTATATTAGATATTGTTTTCGAACAAGCGTTTAAGTTTTGTAGTCGAATTAAATTGTAATAAAATACTACGTATATTTTTCATTTTTAAACGCTTAAATTAAACTGACTAAATTTAAAAATGAACACATTAACTTAAATTACGTAAATAGATCTAACTCATGAATAAAGTATACAATTCAATATGTTGGTAAATAAGTTCAATAATATTCTAAGTTATAACAACCCAATAATGGATAAGGTTGAATAAATGATATTTCCACTACTTATTATGATTGGTCTGTCTAGATTACTAACAAGATTGGATAAGTTTATCTTGTCTATATAAATAAATAATATTACCACCCTTTTTCAACACACCACCATTTTTCTTTATAATTTCCTTTACCCTCTTTAGCTTACCTCCCACAAAAACCCATTAAAAAATGATCAAATTTTTTTTTCAAGATTCCTTTTCAGGTATCAATGATAGACCAAATTTGCTTAATGCAATTTTAAAAAGCCTAATCTCAAATATTGATGTACTATTATGTTTCTAAAATGTTTGAAAATTAATTTAATTTTTTCTATTGCTTGGGTAGTGTGTAGTTAATTTGATTAATGTTTTTTTTTCAAATGTAAGCTTTTCATTTAGTTGACGTAGTAATTATTTTGTTATGTTTTGAATACACATGTTATGCATATTAGTTACCATTAGATAAAATGTCTTTATTACAAACGGCTGTATTGTTGTAAGCTCTCTAACTAAATCGATATTTATAAGTCACAAATTATCGCACGAACAATTTAATTTTTATTTAGTATTATATTATTTTATGGTGTATCAGATTAAGAGAAATTGAGAATGACGTACTGGGATGATAAAGTTAAGGAATTTCAAAGAGGCATAGACATGATAAGAGATGATGCTCCTAATTTTGTTGCTCGTTTGAATCTAGTTATGCCAGAAACAGTTTACATGAATATGTTACACTGTTCACCGCCATTGTCGATGTTGATCTCAATCATAAATGGAAACGCACATACTGTGTTGAGTCCACCAGTTTTGAACAATTCAACAATTGGTAATGTTATTACTAAGTTATTTAATTTTTCATTAAAAAGTGATTCCTTTTTTAAATTTTTTTTTAAAGTTTGTTTATATTGTTTTTTTTTTTTTTTTGTAATTTTTTTAGGGTAAAGTCATCCAATTTGAAGATTTTTTTGATTGCAGCTACTTACAATTCAAAAGGAGAAGAACATCGCAAATTAAGGGAAGAAGTAGTTGAAATTATTCGACGGTTGTTCAACGTCATGAAACCCGACTGTTTATTAGATCTATTATCTGGGTTTGGGAGACTTTATATCCCACATGAATGCCTCTATTATTATCACATCTACAACGAGGTCACAATGGAGGATGAGCTTGAATATTTACGTGAGCAACATTTACAAGCAAACCGCCTTAACTATTCCTTTACTGACAACGTTTTATCTGATGATGATTCCGATAATGACATTTAGTAATGATGATTCGCAGCGATGACAATATATATTATGTATTATGTTGTTGTTGTGTACTAATGTGTAATATTACCCTAATAGTCCTATCTTATGTGTTGATTATGACACACTTAAATTATGTATTTATTTAGATTATTATATTATTTAATTTTTTTTTTTTCGTATAATGAAATGTAGTTATATAGTATGCCTTGTTCTTAGTTGTCGATGTACTTATTTGTTCTCTCAAAATGCAGTACACGCAACTTCGACTGTGCTATATAAAGAGATTGTTCGATGATTAAGACTGAAACAAGGGTAACGCACTACAAATTTTAACCAATAGTATAGTCTATTGAAAAAGAACAAACTTAAGTTGATTTGTATATATATCTTTTTTAGGATTTATCTTAACCTGTTATAGGAAAGGTATTTTTTGCATTTTGATTTACTACAAGTAATTGTAATAAAGGACAAATGGATACCCTATTTTCTTTGGTTTAAAATTAAGTTATAAGTCATTTTAATTTTCAACAAACTGTTGTAATTATATAATATATCGTAAATTTGGCTTATGACGGGTGAGCATTTGTTTCTAATTCTTTGCGATATGTAATGGATGTTAAATGAGGTAGAACGAGCAACACAATCGTTTAATTTGGTTTAGATAGAACAAAATTTATTACAAGCTTATAATGGTGTCCTATTTTTTGTGTGTGTGTCAATGTTGGTGGATGCTGGCTGTGTCCGGTACAGTTGTACTTACGTCAAATACGTACTATATATTAGCCCAACTTGCGTATTATTTTAAAAATTTGCACCAACAATCTATCTAAAGACGTATATTGCTTTCTCTAAACCAGACTAATACTGTATTACTAACACATTCTAAAACCGTATTTTATATAAATAGTATACTCGTAATTAAACGCCTACTTATACAACTATTGAAAAACGGCTTATTCTCTTGTAATATAATCAAATACACACCCCCCTATGATAAGACACAACTGTATACCATAATTACTTCCATTTTCAGTCATTAACGAACGCAACATCTCTGAACTCATCATCATCACATTTGTAACCTGAAGCTCAATTAATCTACTCAAGTACAATGGAACAATGTCCAGGAATACTGGTATATTTTAACAAAGATGATAAACCAAACTTTCTGGAAGATTATGTTAAGTGGAAAAAGGATCAATTTAAGTCTAAGTCTCTGTTTACTAAAACAACAGTTGAAGAAGAAACAGTAATTGGTAGTAAACCTCATCACCCTTTTTTTGAGATGCCGGAACTTACAGGGAATGTGTTTAGCAGGCTTGATCATGCAAGCAAAAGGAATACGGCGGAGGTTTGTAAAGCATGGGCTAATCAATTCCTTGTTGGTATGGATACCTCTAAGGTTGACTTGGATTACAATAGCCAGTTGGTTAGGGAAAATCGTGGAAAAAAAATATGGGTGATGAGAGATGGGCAGGTGGTGTCAATTTTAAAGGTGGTTAAGCAACGTAAGGCTAGAGTGCAGAGGAAGAGGAAACGTAGCATAAGGTGCAGCACCTCATATGAACCCTACATTGAGAAATCAGGAAGCGAAGGATACTATGATTCTGATTGTTAATTTGGAAAATTAACTATCCGGTAAGATGACTACACTATAAAAGGTTGCATCTTTATGTTTTGGGGATGGCTAAAGTTATGCATGTTTTCGATGTTAGCATAAACGCTGTGTCTGCATCGTTTTGGTAATGTTATATTGTATAAGAATTTAGGCATCTTAATGTTAGTATCGGTACATTACAATAATGATGTTTAGTTATTCGTCCTGAATTTGGCAATCACCCACAAGACGCTGTTGTAAACGTGGCTGTAATGTGCTATTAAAGACATTTTAGGCTACAACAGTGGCTAATACTTACTCGTCTGTTGTTTAACGATATCTTAGGCTACTGTAATGGTGACTACTTATGTGTTCTGTAGAGGGATGTTTGTTGTCCTGCTATGCTGATTGTCACTGCTGCTGATGTCTGTATTCTTAATAGCTATCCAACAATTGAAATTGATATTTTGTGTCTGGAAAGCAGAGACAATATTATGTATTTGTGTGTTGTTCTTGTATGATCTCCAAATTTATATAGTACACAATCATTTTTTGTTATTAGATACATGGAAAGTAAGCATTCATATATATATATATATATCCATCGTAAGTCTCAAATAATGATGATTAGTACGCGATGATACGTGATGTAGCGTAGAACCATTTCTGCACTCTATATCATTCTCCTATCCAAATAGTCACAGCGTCTAAGTTAGACTGGTACGGCTACCTCATGGATGAGTTTGTACTTCAAATTTTGCTACGGGTAAGGCACTTAATAATAAGCAATAGGCACTTACAAATTGCTTTTAAATTACTGGTCAGGGTGTGACGGGAACTGAATTAGATTAGCATTATTGGACACCCATGTCATTGCTTTAAAATAGTAGCTAGAAGCTTAAGTTAGAAAGAGGTTGCAATTTATAAAAACCTGTGTAAAGGGTTTATAGGGTGTTTATAATTACATAATATGTTTAGGGTTACAGAATTTACCAGAAACCCGTGGAAAAAGGCCGTACATGTAATATACATACAAGTACAAGTTTACCTCAGACCTTGATGATATCCCCACTCACCCTATACGATATTTCAGTAACAAACAGTTAAACAATAACAATCATACACATAAATAGAATTGTCGAGGCGAGCTTTAAAATGTTCAGAATATGACATAACACTTAGCAAGCCTGGAAAGATTAGTAACATCCATTTAACAATACTATCAAGCATACTACAAATAACTACACATCAAACAATGGCATACGATCCATCTACGATATGACGGTATCGCATCTTTAGTGCCGGATACAGTTACCTGATTCCTGTTATTAGCTGCACTTAAACAGCTTAACAAAAGCTACTTACTATAGGATACAATGATCCCAATTGTTTTCGTGTAGAAGAGTGATACGTGCACTGTAAATGCACCAAAACAGCTTACAATAAAACACTATCATAAAGTCTTAACAATCTTTAGTCTGGGGGGTGTAATTTCACGGTGCGTGAACCGTAGAAGGTGATCCTGATTTGTCCTTCCTACATTTCCTCTTCGGTATGCTTGAGTGCGATGAACTTAAAGGCACATCTTTAACTTGGTTAGTTCCTGTCGGAGCAGTAGAACTGTCATTCCTGTTTACACTGTCAACATCATTAATACCTGGCATGGATGTCTCATCTGAATGTTCAATGGTATTAGGAAAAGTGATATGCTTCCCATTGATGTCTTCCAAGACATGGCTTCCTTCAGGGTTAATTGATTCTGGGTTTAGACCAGTCCTGGGACGGCTTATGTCAGATTTGGCCGACACATCCTCGTCACCATTAACGATCACACGTTTCACGACCCACTGTAATATATTGTTTACTGAAAGTGTTCTAGCTGGAACAACTTGTGCTTTGAAAGGAGTCTGAGAGAGCAATTCTTTTATCGCCGTAAAAGTTTGAGCATCAGACTGCAAAGAATTTGCATGATTATTAAGCAGTAGTTATAAAATATGAAAACCAATTTACAAATATGTACACTTACAGCATGTTTCATGTGGAATATCTGAGGGGCAGTCATCCTAAACAGTTGTTCTGCAATTTCCGTGAACATAGTGAGAGGCAAGGTTCCTGTACCATCCGATATATCGCAGTTAAATGTGACCCTGCAGTTAGTGTAAACCTGTTGGTTAGGATGTATGCCATCTAAATCTCCGTTTCTAATCATAGTTGTTTTGTAACAGGAAATGCAGGTATCCAAAAGAAAGGAGATCAGCGTAAACTTACTTAGGGACTGAAGTGCAGTCAGTTTTTGAACAGTTGTTACATGTATATGTAGCACCCGGAGGTATGGTGGAGCGCTTCCAGCATTTTGAGCATCCCATGTAAGCATTAATTTTCTCGAAGTCAATTTCAGGAATGGTAACTTCCAGCCAATGTTTTTCATCCTGCAATGTTGTCTTTGCCTGCAAACAGTTGTTTATATATGTGTAATAACTCAGTAACTATTTCATAAACTTATGTGCCTGATGGAGCATCAAATACTATACTATAATAGCATCTGTGTAATTATTAGCGACATTTTGGTTGTTTATCAATTCACATGGTTGAATTTCAATGCAATCGGTTTGTGTATTTGCAGTCAAAATAAACACTAATGAAGTACGCAAAGACAACTCCTACTAAATCATTGATACCTTCTTAGACCGTAGTGTTGAAATTTTGATCGGGTTGTCATTCAGTACATGCATCTTTACATTGAACAGTTTTGTCTGCAAATGCGACAACGCTGTAACATGACTATTCATCCTGCATAAACATTTAGATACGGCATTATCAAAATTTTGATATGTTGGACGTACGTTATGATTTAGTGATAATTATAAGTTTGGACAGTACCAGGACGTAATAGCATCCGCCTTTTCACCAACAGGCTTATGTATAAAGACAGTTGAAGCACTTGTAGTCATTGAGAAACCTGTATCATTGCACAGGATGCTAAGATTACTGTTACATATATATTCTATTAGGATAGCACAATAGCACAATGACTTGTAATTTCTAAAGGTTAAAGTGTGGAAGCCCATGGTAGTAGAATTTACGACAACCTCTGTGCATAGATACTCGGAGTGCAGTTAAACCAACTGTTCTGAATTTACCACGAACGGGCATCAATAGAGTACAATCATCATGAGCAAGATCATCCCAAACTGAAACTGACAGTGGCTGTACAGTGCTGCAAAAGGATTTGTGTTAATACTATGTGGAATAGCTTAAATATTATTACTGTTAGTCCTATAAATGGATGTAATAGCATCTTAGTAGCCATGTTTTCACACCTGTGGTCAACCAATACAATTTCACGCACACTGGTCTCTCGTGTCTTAGATGTGAGCACCTTTCGTGGCTGGTCTTCGACAAAGAGTACAACGCCCACTATGTCTACAAAGTATGCGAAGAATGTTAGCTGCATATTAAATATAATAAGGATGATATGGGCTACAGCCAGTGTACTCATTAGGAGTGTACTTAGAAGATATACCAAACATCTCGCTATAATCAGGCGACCTGGGTAGTTGGTTAATTGGATAATAATTGACATCTGTGCAGGCACCATCATCAGCAGGCACGATAATTGTACGGTTGTTAAAGGTCATTTGGTATCCAAGACCTGCACCATGGGTTTGGTACTCAGGTTTTACTGGACTGATATTTGCATCCGATATTTCATATCTCCCATTGTGCTTGATAGCATCCTCATATATCTCTACTTGATCATCAAATAAAGCACCGCGCATCTTATTACCCTTGTAAAACCCAAAAAATAAACCCCCTTAAGTTACATTAGGATAACAAATGTATATTGCTTTGTATTATTTTGTCCACTCCTAAAGCCAAACCTTCACTAAGACATCATGTATAAACACTGATGCAAAAGCATTTCTTAATATAATCCAAGCTAGTAAAAGTATCCATGATTACCATTATTTTACCAATGGTTACATATAGATGGAAGCTAATGAAGATGCAAACAGCATAGGTCTGGATTACAACGTCCACAGCTTCAATATTTTCAAATGTGAGTATATGTATTTTCATAAATTTTCATGATGTAATGGTATTTGTTCAGAAACTAATTTTATAGACCAAGTTTAATTTTAGATCAGCTATATAAAAGTATATACCTAAATGCATTAGGCATATATACTCATTAACATCTATTCACAATATCTGCTTTAATTGGTTTACCATAAACGAGCAGATAGTGCTATAATGGATTTGTAATTCATCATAAATTAAGACGATAATTGAAGAAGTTAAAATAATTCGAAATACCTTATCATCTTCAAATAACAAGCTCTGGTACCCAACTTTAACAGGAGACTCTTTTGGACGACGCTTTTCTACCACTTTTACGCTAACCTTGAATTTTTTGCTTTCGTTGGTTAGCTCATCAAGGAAGACCTTTTTAGATTTCATTGTACTGCAAAACGTTTAGGTAAAAAATGAACAAAAGGAAATTAAATTCGTCAGAATTCAGAATTAAATTTACAGTATTAATGAGTTGCTTGTAAGTGGCCTGTAGATTATGGAACACCATAATCGTTTGTATAATACCGTTAGAGTATTAATAGGTTTGGCAGTTTGTTAAATTCATACAACTATGTCTTGAACTAACTACTGTTAATGGAATCACATGAAATTAATGTATTAGAAATTCATACCTTTTAAGTCAGTTTGTTGATACTGCAAATGTGTGACGGGATAAAGTGAAAGACTATGAGGGGGTAGTAGTTATATATCTATGTATATAATTGCAGTAGAGTGCATTGTTAGTGAAAACCCATACCTTATCATGTAGATTATATTAAGATTTATAGGGTAACTGTTCATGTCAATCTATGTGTACTTGTCTATAAAAACAGTACACAGTAGGAGTATGGTGTAAAGATTTAATATAAAGATTATGGTATGTCTGCGTGTTGTCAATCTGAAATTTGGAAAGTTTACATTACGATAAATACAGTGTTTGACATTGGAAGACTACTTGATACTTTGAAGTGGATGGAAATAGAAGGAACATGGAATACCTAATTCTGTAAACCGGAAACCGTTTTCAAGATTCGTAAATATCAATCTGTGTGTTACGCCTGAACTCATAAGCTTACACAGTTGTATTAATATTGGCTTTATACTGTTTAGTCAGATTTCTAGGAGTAACTAATTAAAGTACGACATGGATAGACCCCCAGTATCTGGACTCATCGTTAATGCACAATACGCAATAGTATGCAAATAACACCTACAATCAAAATTATGCTTTGTCTTCCAAACTCGTCATATAATATGCATACCGTCGTTGATCTTTAATAGGCCAGCTCTGACAATCAGATATTATAGGCAGACCAGAATAAATGATTTATATAACTAATCTGTCAATATTGTAAGCAGCATTACCTTTGTCATCTGTAGTGTCATTCACCTGAATTAACAATCTATGTATTTGCTAAGTAGGGTTGGTACACAACTAAATTACAGACGACAAGTAAGTACATAAATACTACAGAAACCATTCTTACAATCTATATAATACCTGCTAGCCTTAGGACTTCGAACAACACAAGGTTTCTGATAGAATTTATAGTCGTCCCTGAGTTGCTATTCGCTGCTACAACAGACACTTTCTTCGATTCCCTCACCCGCGACAATGCAACATACAGTTGTCCTGGTGAGAAACAAGGTTAAGGAAGGTATACAACAACCCTGTCTAAGGTCTGACCTTGTGACTTATTGATGGTCATTGCAAAACTAAGCTTTATTGGAAACTGATTCCGCTGGAACTGAAATGGATAATTTGAAGTGCTAGATGGACGCATCTTTATTCGGGGTATAAACACATGTTGGCCATTGTAATGACCATTGGTTATGATGCATTCGATCATATTTGGGGTAAAATCTGCACAAATTAGTCTTGTACCATTGCAGAGCCCGGCAGATGGGAGAAGATTTCTCAACAGAATCACCGGAGCATTTCGTTTCAATACTAACTCATACGGGCTCATGCCACCAGGACAAAGTGTGTTTATAAATTCTGAAGGGTATATATTGCAGTTTTCTGTTAACATTGAGTCGAACCCCTTATACACGACTGCTTCACCTGGGAACTTGTTGATCATGTATGTGTTTATATCATCAACATTGTCATTTATAGGCGTAAGTATAGACCTGTGGTTAAATATATTTACGCCTATATTCTCGACGTCAGCATCTGGATACACAAAATCAGCAACTGTACTGATAAGATCTGTACCCATCCCAGATGTATCTAAAACTATCCCATCTGGTAATTCGACCATCTCAGAATCAGATGTTTGTAACTCGCCAGTGCCAAGAGACAGTAAGAATGCCGAGAAATCTGGATCAGTCTTAGCTCTTACATTGACAGTTAAGCTGAATTTTATAAGATGTGGCCAAATATCAGAAGAGACCATTGTAGAGTGAACAATCTCGCTATTTGATTTATTCGGAACGACTGGAAGAACCTGCCTAAAATCCCCACCAAAGACAATAAGTTTGCCACCGAACAGGATATCAGGGTTGCATAGGTCTCGCAACAGCTTATCTAAGGCCTCAACGCTCTCCCTTCGCGCCATAGAAGCTTCATCCCATATTATCAAAGTAGATACTTTAATCAACGCAGGAAGACTGCTCTGCTTTGGCACAGAACAAGATAAAGAAGCTTCAAAATCTAGAGGAAGTTTAAACCTTGAATGAGCAGTTCTACCAGATGGGATATTTGCTGCGGCAATTCCCGAAGTAGCAGTTGCTAGAACAATTTTACCCATCAGCCGTATTTCTGCATACAGAGCATTGTACAGGTATGTTTTGCCTGTTCCTCCAGGACCGTCCACAAAAAAAGCCCCTGGCTTATTACAGGTAGCGTGATTGATGATCGTATCAAAAGCTTTCTGTTGCTCTGGGTTCAAGGTTTTGCGGCAAACCACACATTCGTCCGGAATTGGAGCATTGAGTGCATCGAGCGTATCTTGGGATGTACGCATTCCTGCATCTTGTGGATTAATTATACCTGATAAACCAAAACTCTTAAGAGACCTGCTCATCGCTTCTAATTGTTGTTCCAGCCTTTTTACAGTGAGGACCTGCACAGTGTATGCATCGTTTGGGTGTTCTCTTCTGAAGTCTTCTGATAACGAATTGTAATATCGTTCCCATAACGCTCCTGGATCTTTAGGTTGGCAAAATATAAGCAAAGTTGCGAATAGACGTCGCAACGCGACTGGCATTTGTACCATCGCAGCCTCATCTAAGCACAACTCTACCATATTATCATCTTCAATGAGTTTTCTTTTTAGAGCCGCTTCTTGGAAGGTTGCACATTCATATCCGTCCACCATCTTCAAATCTGCAAACGACTTGGGTGCAGGCACGTGCGTTAACAACAACCGCAGAAAATAACGTTCCCCTTCCGAAGGAGCCACAAAAACGAGCCTAGATACTACACATGTCTTGTTCTTACGCTTTACCCAATTCCGCTCAGCCTGGACCCAACGGTAATGCTCAGTAAACGATCCATAAAGGTATTTCCACTCAGGTTTTGCAGCGTTTTCAGTATTCAACCTGAAAAATTCAGTCAGAGGAGTACTAACGCATCTCCTGTTGGACACTACATTAACCAAATTTTCGTGGGGTTTCATCTGTATAGGCTGCATACCATCTAGATGTACAGGAAGTGCCATCACTGCTGGATGAATTTCAAAGAGATCGAAGCCATAAATACGCCACATCGCTTCTATAGGAGATACCCATCTACCTGACTGGTATTGCTGTATTTCGTCGACTACCTTAATTTCGCCTTCAGACTCAACATTGAATGATATTCTGTCGTGGCCCTTGTAAACATACTTGTATAGATATTTCACCGCTTGGATAGTTGAGCAGACCTCCAAATTTATGTGACAATCAAAGAAGGCTATCAGGTATGGACTGTACGGGATTACCTAGCGATTGTTAAGGTATTGACCTCGTACCCGCACAATATCATTGGTTGGTCGCCGCTTGTATACCGGGTAGCCATCTTCACTATTAGTTGTCACAGCTGTGTATGGCTTAGGATACATAAACTTACACCGACCTTGACTATCATCATCTTTCATACACGAACAGACAGGATCCATCTTCCCACATGGTCCATGCATCATATGTTTTAACACTGATGCACGGAGGTTCCCATTAGCCTCAGAAGGTATTTCAGCTGATACGAACTTGTCAAAGTCGGCCGGGCAATTCATCCTACTCCCAGGCTTCATTATCAACAACAGATGCGCATGCGGTAGTCCTCTCTTTTGGAATTCGACCACATACACAAACGCAGCAACTTCCCCAAATATCTTGTCCTCAACCAGTTTTTTTTTCAATAAAAGCAATTTAGCTCGAAAGACTCTAGCTACCAAATCGGGCCGGTTCTGAGCTTCTTCCCCAGCCGCCAATTCATTTTTTATCTCAGGCCAATTCGCATTACAAGTTATTGTAACAAAAAAATCTGGCTTTCCATAACGCTGTACAAGTGCCATTGCATTTAAGTATCTCCTTTTCATATCCCGAGGTCCTCCAATATAAGTTGCTGGTAAAATGACCCGTCTGCCAACATTTGCAGCGCACTGCTCCCCAGCATCAATTGTGTCAATCAAACCTTGGTATAACTCAGATCTTATTGTATCCTGATTATGCCTCAAATAGTCTAGCCTTGTGTTTTCCAATTTGACATACATGTCCACAACATATTGCTGAAGACATCGCCCAACTCTCAGCATCATATTACCTGGCCTATTCTGTAGTTTGTAACAATAGTACTCTCGGCAAGACACATTTTTTTCACTTGTATTAGTTTGACAGGAGTTATCTGCCACGAGGTTAAAACACTATTAGATATCGTTATACAGATTAAATAGTACATTCTGTTGATGAGAGTTTTGAAAAAATGCGAAATTATATTTTACACTGATAACTTACGGTTTTCCTCAGACTGTAATAAAGATTCAGCATCTGGAAAACTGGATGGAAGTGGTGCTAAAGTCTGTGCAGGTGATGTTGTCTGACGTAGACCAACTTGCTTTTTCAGTCCCTGATGCCATCCACATTCACCGTTTGGGAATAATAAGGGATATTGCAATGGGTCATAACATCCATAGTAATGCATAACTCGGTGGGATGTTTGAGAATGGCTGGTAACTAATATGTGTGGTCCATCGGTCTCACCAGATGTAGAGTTTTCGGGCCATATAGCAGCTACCTCGTTTGACGCAGGAGCATTGCTCACACGCTGATCCTGTCTAGGATTCTTTGTTATAACTATTTGACTATTGACAGTAAGGGGAACATCTTTTAGCGAACGGAAGAAACGCGCATATGGGTTAGTTTGGGTGACTTTCATTAGGATTTCTATAACAGCTGTATTCAGCTCGTTGAAACACGCCGCACGATTTGCAGCTTCATGTTGGCCATCGTAGAAGTACAACTGAAGATACTTTGGGTGAGAACCACATGGCAATAGATCTGGGACATTGTGATACATTTGACCATGTAGTTTGAACACATAGATACCCTTGATAGTTTTCGAGTCAAATTTACCTCCAATAGATGTAAAAGCAAACAAGTTATTGTACAAGCGAGCGTACACCCGGAAGTGGACCGAAATATCGTCTAATGAAGTGTATAACCTTGAAAGTAGTAGTGGGTACGTGTTGAACGGCAGGACAATTGATCCATTGCCATAACAGAAATTCCTAGTTTCATACACAAATTTCTTTGCAAAGCAATGTACACATGACTGCGCGTCCGACAACTTGTAAGGAGTACCGACTAATGGCTGACCAATCATAGCAGCAGGTAACCCTGCAATTCCGAACAACAATTCTAAACTATACCATACATAAGAAAATAATATACATTACAGCTACAGAGGCACTCACCAATCTGTAATTGCAAACAGGGTCTTCCGGGACGCTTTGCGGCGACATCAACATCAGCATTTTTTAAGGTATGACTAAGTGCAAACAAGCAACTGTTAATAGTTGCCGAATGATAATATGGAAGGAACTAAATAAGGGCAAACACGTTGTACTACACTACCTTGTCACGATAGGATCAATCTGTTTTTGAGCCCTACATTTGCGTTTTTTTCGCCCTCTTCCGTCCTTTTCCATATAATATGGGAAGCTGTCATCTGAATTCCAGAATATCAGCACTTACAATAGGTCTATGTTACATATATAAAACAGGTTAAACACTATCGTAACGCACAACATACCCATTGCACAAGGATTACTGTAGAACACGTATACAATGAGGTCAAATCGTTGCGCCCTGCAGCATTGGAAACATTAAAACATTGAGGGTTATAACGTATATGGACGTATCGCTAGCAGAATAAAACCTCAAGGACAAAATGTATACGCTCGTAAGCATAATAGTTAACAATCCACAAATCTGATGAGGTGCTATTGTATTGCCAAAACAAAGCACTAAAAATGCAACTACGTGTAGACAAGAACAAGTGGACAATGGAACGTTGTCAATACTAAGAAGTAGTTGCGCAGCCTAACCATCACTTGGTGTATAGATTTTATAAAAAGCATAAACTTGATCATTAACAAAGCAGAAGATAGCGATAAAACAAAATACAATAACTGATCACATAATCCACAAAACTAATATTCTATGAATAATAAGATTCCTGTTAACATAACACTGCTAAACATCAGCTCTCATCTATGAGCAAATTTCCAAAAAAGGCAGCAGCTACTATTAAAGCTTCAAAGTAACTTGGAAGGTTTGTAGAACACGCTCCTTTTAGAGACAGGTTTGGGATATGGAACAATCTTGGTAGTTCGAGACGTACAGCCACGTATATCGACTAACTGTGGGGGTGTTTTCTGTTTTTTGGGTGGCGGTGGTGGGTATAATTGACCAGGAATCGTGTGTGGAGAACTCTTTGGGGTAATACATTCGTCTTCATCTAAGACTACAGTTCCTGGAAACTCTGTTTGAATACCGGGAGGTGTTTCCTCAGATGCTGACAAGCGCTTCTGAAGTTTTTCGAAATAGTTCCTAGCACATTCGCATGTCAACGCAGCTAGCTCAACTTCTTCAGGCGCATAATTTGCATCGATCAGATCAATATTATATATAGGAATCAGATATTCGATAGTTTTATAAGCAAGGTTCCGCTCTGACGCAGTCTCAGATGAAGCTATTTCACCTACAATATGCGTAGGACCACACTTTACCCTATGATGGTTTATAGTCAACCATGATATGAAACAGTGAGGTGTTTGCTCTAATGTGGTGATAGAGCTGCACTTGATAGGGATCTTATTAACAACCACACGCAAGATAGACACCATGTCTAACGCAAGTGATTGGTAATGACACATCTCATGGCACACGAATTCTTCTACTAATGGAACTTTAGGAAACCCCATAGATTTGCGTTTCAGTTCCTCATGTTTCAATCTCCAGAGATTTGCACACCTCTCATGCGCCTGTTTGGTGGCAGCTGTGAAATCACCAATATTAATGTCGAATTTCTCTATTAAATCAGTTACAGCAAGTCTGGCTGCTTGCTCACAAGACTCTTCGAAGTTAGATGACGAACCACCTATGAAGACATAGTCCTCATGTTCTAAATTGTTTCTCACGGTGACAGACCCAACGTGATGTACTTTATCGTACAGGGCATAGTGGGGCTCCTCAAATTCCAGAAATTCAGTAATTCTACCCAGTAAAGGTCGGAAAGGAATTGAGATTGTTAACACCGGAGACATCATTTCCTGTCAATGAGATATCTCAAACAAGATAATAATTCAGAATTGAATGCATACAAAAAACAACATCTTGAGGTGTATAAAACGATCAATGCAATAGTGCTTACCAATTTACTCTACCAAAGATATATTATATATCAAGAACTCTGTATGTTGCAAACTTATGTTATACAATTGCATATAAGCTACCAGATACTAACACAAAAAATATTAAACAGACTGCACAGAATGTATATTGATCAATATATGAGCATGTTCGTGGGAAATCCGTAAAAGAGTATGAGCATTAGTTCGTGTCATTTCTGTATTGTTTGACGACGATATTTCATGTAAATACCATATTTTCGTGACTGATACTCTATTTAAACAACAACAGAAACCATTCCTAATAAATAAATGTTAATGCTGTTTGTTATTTTTAAAAAACGGAATTGTGCTAACACCTCACAATTAATGAAGCAAATAAAAGAAAAACACTTAACCACCTGCAAGATAAACTTCAAATTCCTTTACACAACAAAGGGTTGAGCTTATTAGTAGAAGTAGTTAATATGGTAATGATATGTTGATGTTATTTCTTTATACCACCATATATATATATACACATATATATACAGATTAAATAGTGCCGACGTTCATTTACAGGATCCCGAACATTGACGTAAGTTAAATAAAATCCTTATAAGATAAGTTTGTTGTAAAATGATAAATCGACCATTTCCAAGCAACAACTCAATTTAATCGGGTCAATTGTATATTAGGCCTTAATCTCTCCTTATTGACCTTGGCTATTTAAACCCTCCCAAGCAGAAAGTCACGACCTAGGCCAATAATCTTTCCCAAACCACCACTTTTTAACCTTTTTTTTTTTTCTTTTTCTTAAATGGTTGGAACCAACTAAAATGTGCCACGAATGAGGTCGATTGGTCAGTCAATTTACCTCAAATTATGTCTATTTGTGTCTCAAATCGACTTGAGTCAATTATAATAGATTTCTTAATTATAATTAACTTAACTTGACCCCATATTGACCTCCCAATCGACCTTGGTTGGGGATGTTAAAAAAACAGTTGGAAGTATGGTTAGCAAAGCATGTAAGTTAGCAACAGACAGGTACGTTTGGCGCCATCCTGCATATCTTCCAGCAGTAGTATATAATTAATTGTCTGTACTTATAAACACTGTTTATTATTTTTAAAATGTATAAATGTATGGCCGGTAAGTATTACAAATGACCTAATAAGCGTATTGAGTGGACTAAGACGAAGCCTCAAAGACCACTGTAATTCAGACAGCAATGCTGCCTAACCATACCATAGTACAGTTCCCTTGGGAATGTTTATTATTAGAAAGTTTTGAGAACAGTTGATAAGCAAGTTGAAATTGCAAACATATATCTAAGTTAGTAAACTAAAGAACTACGCAGACCAGAATATTTATCTTAGAAGTATAAGTTAATAATTAAGCACTGATGTCCAAAACACCGAGTTTACAATGCTACGCGTTTCCAGCAAAAACTGATGAATATAACATCAAGTTCTGTTTCAATTATAGTTTTCATATGATCAGTTATTCTGTTAGTGCAGTGTTTAGCTAATAGTCTATCTTCTAATATATATTATAAAATGTCCAGAATCGTAAAAGCACTGTGTTATAGGATGGTAAGTATATCGAAACGAGGTCTGACAGTTAAGGCGTCTGGCCGTTAACCAGCGTATTCGTCATATAGCAGGGGTATTCACAACACTCTTACGCAATTGTTTATATTTGAGTTAGCTGCTTACGATACTCTATGTTTTAATAATCGATCTAATATTTTTCACCATAGTATGTTATTATTGCTTATTATACAACCAATTTTCACGCTCTAAATCAATATATATTTGAAAACGTAGTTCATATCAACAAATAATTTTTACTACGACTGTATGTCTATTCGAAGATAGTATCAATGCATAACTAAACACACGGAACATATGGTATGAGTGCACATGTTAGATACACATATCCTATAACATGTTTAGCTTCTATTTAACCGTTTATTGCGTGTTTATCAATCTTGTTAATATACCATAAACATACCTAGTTACGGTGAGGCCGCCGAACCCAATCGACGTGACATTGAGTATGAATACCTAGAATATGCATTGGAGTAGTACATTGCTAGGTGCAATAATTATGGTTACAACCTCTCTTTAGTCTAAAACATGACATTGAGTATGAATATAGTTAATAGAGGTAATGTATAAAGTTAGTTTGATTATTACACTTGTACTCTCATGTTATTGCAACAAGTTAATGATGACCATTATGCAAATGTGTTAAAGTTGTAAGATAGGTTTTAAAGTCAATGTCACATTTCTACCATATACTAAGCTTTAAGCACTACACTTAAAGTATATTTTTAAAGAAACAAGTATTTATAAATTGTTCTAAGTACACGATGTTCCCCATTTCGTCTCCTAGAAAACCATATACGAGCAAAATTCAATTGTTTTTCCCGTGGGCTTATGTATATATTGTAGAATTACGATTTTGTTGGATATGTCAACGAAGTACTTTGTATTAATTAACAATGTTGCATTTCAAGATTTCTATACTTTTTCCAATACTAAACAGATACGTATTAGAATGTCATATAGTTGTTTTATTTTTTATGATGAGTGGACTAATAAATTGCGGGGCGAATATTATAAGAAGAACGCTAACCTAATACATTAGAGGGTGATTATATTCAACCACGTAAGACATATATCCATATATAAATGACTAATCAGTTGTTTTGTCAGTACGGGTATCTAACACGTCCAACCTGCTAGAACAGTAGTTTATTAGGCCTACACAAACACGCCTCGTCCTCCAAATATAACGATTTCTCACGGTTAAATCAAACAATAAATGTTTTAAATGCACATAATATATAGTAATCATCACAAATTGCAAACTATAACTAATATGAACAAGAATTCGAAACAACACACTGATTCACAGTATACAGTACAATTCACATAACTCAACATGAATCTGGACCAACCCAACAACACGCAAGACTCAACCGCTTCTATTAACAGTGGTTATAAAAAGTAATCAGACATTGTACAACATAATGATATTTCTTTCAAAATCTGACAAATTGTACCATAACCAACATTACAATGCCTAAGTATTGCAAAAAAGCTTTCTTCGCGAGGGAAAATGACAAGCAAGAATTTGTCGAAGGATACGTAAATTGGAAAAAGGAACAATTTAAGTCGACATCGCTCTTTTCGACAACAACCGTTGAAGAGAAAACAGAGAATGGCTACAGGCCCCATCATCTATTCTTAAATCTTCCCGACCTGACAACTAATGTATTTAACAGACTTGGAAATTCAGACAAAAGAAATATGTCAGAAGTCTGTAAAGCTTGGGCTGCGTTGTTTTTAGTTGGCACATAAACTTCCAAGGTCAATTTAGATTATGAGAAGCAGTTATTGAAGGAGAACTACAATGGAACTATAAGGGTTGAAAGGAATCGACGGACGGTTGCGATATATTGTTCCTGCATGTACGGCAAAACGAAGAAGCAGAAGAGAAAACTACATGCAAGGAACGAGAACAGATATAAGTTTGCAAGGTTGGAGGAACAGACATAAGAACAATGGGATGACCAGTCCGGGAGTGAAGGATATTACGACTCCGATTGTTAATTTATAACAAGAGTTGTTCATCAAGCCGCTATACCAACTGGAGAGATACTTCCATTTGTGGGATATTTGCAATGTTTGTTATGTATTAAATTGTTTGTAGTTTTATATTATGCATTCGTTAAATTGGCGCATACATATGATTAAAGGCAGAGTAATTATATTATACGTATTGAACGTAGTACATGTAAGTGTTTGTTCCATATTTACGTCTCTGTATTCCTTTTATTTCTTATCTGCATAAGTTTAATTAAGATGTTATCATTACCACTATTAATTTATAGTACTGTAAAATTACCACTTCCTAAACGACCTATGTTTTCCCAGATTTAGGTAGTTGGATTAATTTTTGTATTAAACTATGCATCTTTTTTATATTGTTCAGTACACATAAATCATAAGATAAACCTGAAGCAAGGTAAATTAGGAGGTCAATATGGGGTCGAGCGAAATTAATTGCGGGTACGAAATTAATTGAAATGGACTCACGTCGATCTGAGACACGTAGCAACCCAATTTGAGGTAAATAGACTCAACAATCGTCCTCATATATGGCATATTTTATTTCGTTTTCACTTTTAAAGTAAAGAAGCAAAAAAAAGGACGGGTGATTATATTTTATTTACCAAATAAATTGTTTGGGTTACTGACATAGGTTGTGACCTATTGCTTAATCGACTTTAAGTGAGTTAAGGTCAATAAGGGAAAATAAAGATATGATACGCAGTTGACCCGATTAAATCGATTTTGGGCTTGTAAATGGTCTAATACATAACATTGTAAAACCAAAAGATTTACACTATCCAAAAAAATATCCCTTAGACTAAGGAAGAGTACAATATTTACATTACCTAAGATATGACATTGAGTATGAGTATGGTTAATAGATATATCCACTATTCTAATTATATACCAAACATGCAATTTGTAAGGTGAGTCACATAATCAGATAGTATTATAAAATCGATCGAAATTGCAATTCTAATTCCAACAGACGTTAGACGAACTACCCAAATTTAAAAACAAACTCATGTTTGACATTACATTTGAGTAGTTTAGATGCGTATTAATTTGATCTTATGTCTTAACTATGAGCATAACAGACACATTTTAATTTTATTAGACGCAAGAACGTATATACGTGTAGTTGCATTTGGGGAAGGAAAGATCATAATGTCAGTACGAATTAACAACCAGATATATATTTAAATCTTACTCTGTTTGAACGTGTTTTAGATTAAAATCTTTTCACATCGAAGACGTGGTTGTATATATATATGCATTAGCGGAACAATTTGACATTATGTATATAAGAATACTTAGACAAGACGCTAATTATATGGCCGTAACGTTATTATTACACATATTAAGTCTTATTCCCGAACCAAAAGTTGAGCAAACATTGAATTTTCTTTTTCATAATGTTTGGTTATGTATTGTAATCAACGCAAGTATGCCTATCGTTTGATGTGTAAGAAATAGTTTCTATCCGGTTCAGTTATGTTCGATCGATCATATATAAGTCACAAATAAGTTATTTACAAAACCAAAGTTTAAAAGACTATGTTAATTAACAAGACTATTAAGACCATTCTCAAGCTACAAGTCAATTTAATTGAATCAATTGTATATTAAGCTTTAATCTCTCCTTATTGACCTTGACCACTTTAACTCTCCCAACAGAAAGTCAGAACGTACAACCAATTTTTAAGCTGTTTCTTTTGGTTTTTTTTTCCTTAAATGGTTGGAACCAAGTAAAATGTGACGCGTATGAGGTCGATTGGTGAGACAATTTACCTCTAATTGGATCGATTTGTGACGCAAATCTTCTCGATACAATTTAAATAAAATTCTTAATTACAATTAACTTGACTCGACCCCAAATCGACCACCCAACCGACATTGCTTGGGGATGGTCCAGATAACATATTCCGACAATACAACAAATTGCATCAGTTTGTAAAATATGGTTAAGAATATAACAATTCAGATTCACTACACCCAAAGCATGACCTTTGGCCTTCCTTACACATTTCCTATAAAGGAAGTGATTAAACATAAATCTACACCATCATTAAGTACATCACAAACGTAAAAAAAACTCCCCTCAAACTTCACCTCCCTTCTGATAACCGCTGAAATTAACACCCCCTGAAAACATCTTCAATTCAACAATGGGTTCTAAATGCAGAGTAATTAAGGATATCAGGAAAGAGGACAAGCTGGATTTTATTAGTAATTATGATAGTTGGAAGAGAGAACAATTTAAATCTAAGTCTCTGTTTTCAACAACAACAGTCGAGGAGCAAACAGCCTATGGCAGCAGGCCTCACCACCCCTGTCTAAGCCTTCCAGAGATAACAATTGCTATTTTCGACAAGCTTGATAAAGCAGACAAGAAGAGCATGGCAGTAGTCTGCAAAGCCTGGACCTCATTATTTCTAGTTGGGACTGAAACCTCAAAGGTGGATGTAGATTATGAGAGGCAATTAGTGAAAGAAAATGTCAACTGCACTATAAGGGTGACCAGGGGCTATCGCACAGTTGCTATGTACTGTTTCTGTACGTATGCAGGGTCAAAGAGGGAGGAAAGAAGGATTCATCGTAGAATTAGGAGGAATCAGGAGATCGCCATATTGGAAACACAACTTGCAGATCGTCCCAGTGAAGAGTCAGGCAGCGAAGGATACTACGATTCAGACTGCTGAAGGAACGGAAATTTACTCCGTTATATTACCTGTAAATCCTAGACTACGGATTGGCTAAGGAAAACCATGTTCTGTAAACATCGCAAGTCTGTTTTGTGTGTTTTAGTTGTTATCGCATTTTAAAACAAGCGATGTAGTTTTGCAGTAGTGTAATTCTGGTTTTAACAAGGATGTCCTAATCTTTTGATATCTGTCCATATTTCAGAATCTATTACACAAAGCAGCAACAAACACGTAAACACTAACATAAACTTGAGATCAGCAGGTGTGTTTTATAACGTAGCGTACAACTACGAAGACAGTACTAACCCTAACCTGCTTCAGCCGATTTCCAGATATGTTATAGTAGTTCAGAATAGCCTAAGCAAATACAAACATACATACCAAAACATATTACCAGCACTCACAATAGACTAACAGTTCTCAGCCCTAATTGAGAGATATATCAGACAATTCTCAATCCAAATGACGAGTTAAGTAAAATGATTTAATTGGCTTCACTTGGATGTAAAACTGGTTAGTCTTCAAATGATTTTCAGCTTGAGAAAGATAGTCCTCCTTCTCCTGTTCCAGTTACATAAATACCGCATATTAACGATTTATCATATCCAGATAATATTAAATTTGTAACACCATATTTGCAATAGCTATATTCTTAAGCACGTACACCTGACTACCACATTGACAACGATAACAGAACAAGGTTTGAATACCTACGGTAGCATAGAGTAGAGAGTATATGCGTCTGCGTCCAGTAATTTCTCTGCATTATTAGTAAGTGCAGTGAAAGTACAAGCCCCAGTTTCATCCGCGACGTCAAGGACAACCATCAGCCTGTACGATTGAGATGTCAAAGTAACGTAAGCATAAGAAGATGTAACTTGCTGGTCACTAATATCGTACCTTGGAGTGGAGACGACATTCTCCTGTATGCACGTATAACATGTATACAATACGCCTACATCTTCGTAACCACCAGTCCCACAATTATTACACCCGGTGTAGTATTGGATGTTCATCCGATCCATCTTAGCAAGATGCACACACAGCCAGAAACACTCTTCTTGGTAAATGCTTCTCCCCTTATAGTACATTAAAGCAGTATGTAGTTTAAGCGACCGTTCTTAGTAGTTGTCCAGACAGTTACTAACAATGAATATCCACCAAATCAGAACCATCAGATATTGGCAGATTACGTCTCTCTGAAACATGTCAGATAAAAATAGTTCAGTAGTATCTAAAAGAGGTATACATACATCCTGTTGAAGAAGCCATCCAATTGTGGTGATAACGCGCTCATCAGTCGGACGACGAACGTTGCACAGTAAACCATTTTTTAAATTTAGGCACGCGTAGTTAGCAGCTTGCCTGAAACAATTCGACATTACCACCATGTAAACAAAGGATATAAACTAACATCAATATTAAATTCCTCACCAATCACGCAAAGTATCAGCCATGTCACCCTCTGGGTTGACGTTCACAGTTGTTTCTCTGGTAGTCGCAAAAGAAAAACCTACACAACTCATTATCAGTAAAAGAGACATGAAAATTGCCTTAGCACATTTCTATATACAACTGTAAATTACCGACCGTTTCGGTTACACGTTCTCAGATGCGTAAAGCTGACAACAGGATAGGATCCTGTATTACACTGCAAATTCCTGAACTGTTTTACAACTGTTCTTTCCCACACAGTTATAAGTGTAACCTGCTCGAAACTGTGGAAAAGGAACACACAGAACATAAACAACGATCAAATGATACAAATCACCAAATGATGAATCAATACCTCCAAAGGATTCGCAGCTGTTAACATCGCATACCTTTGATCAATTATGAAAACTTCACATATCTCAGAAGTACGACCAGCTGGTCTTGGCTTTTGGCATATATGTTCAACGAAGACAACTACAGCTATTACATCTACATTTAGAAAAGAAGTCCCAACCGTCTGCGTTAATAATCACCCAGGTCATCTAAAACATAAATGGTAAATCATGCCTTACTATATTGATTCTCCAAGGAGAGCCTTCGCGGGATGGATGCGATAGCTACATAAATTTCAGGAACGATAACAGCTCCATCACACACAGGCTGAACAACGGTATCTTTATTGAATATAATTTCATAAACCTGGTGATCCCGAGGGCCCAAGCAGAAACCTCCAACCACTCTGACTCTAGCATTAGTGATTTCATATTCCACATTATTTTCCATGATATCACCGAACAACTCCAACTCTTCATTATAAAACGCCGTCCTTATCTTAGCACCCTACAATGACAGAAGTAGTATCTCAACAGCATTAACCACCTATGCACCACAAAATAGTCGTTTTTTAAAATGGTTTTAGTAACCTGAAATCTACCTTTCTCAATCGCTCATTTTAAGAGGGTACTGACTGAGAGAATTCAACATACTAATGTGTTTATCATTAGCAATTACAATGTTTAGGTAAACCCCAAAGGTATCAACCGTCTATAAGAAACATAAAATATAATACAGGGGCGAGTGCAAAACTTAAACTACTCTCTTAACCATGCTATTACAGTAAGAAAAGTAAAAATACGTACATTATCACGAAACACTGACACACAGCTCGCAGCGTTACCATGATAACGTCCCGAATCAAATACACAAAATAGTACGACGACTATCCATAAAACTATACCTTACAACGTTTAAAACATATAGAAACTGTAATGTAAGTATGTAAACAATTACCTTTTCATCTTCAAACGTAATCAGCTGACACTCGAGATCACACGCACTTAAGGATCCATGTATGCTGATTTTCTCAATTACCCTGGCTCTTATAGAATACCTACCATCTCTGCCTGCAAGGGATCTAGCGCTCTGCCTAGACTGTGACATTCTGTTATACGAGTACTAACAAACATTAGATATCATAAAACATATTTTCAGGCATTGGGCACCAATAATAAAATTAAAAATGAAATAAAAAAAGACCTTTTTAAATGAGTTCGCAAGAAGTATACATACAACTTTCGCAATAACATCTACAGATATTTATATTACCTGTAAACAAGCTCTAATGACTATATAAACTCACAAGTAGAGGAACAGTTTGTTAGACAGTATGGGTGAAGCTAAGTGTTTCTGACAGGACATTACTTGTGGATATCTACAAGTATGTACTATAAATATATCCAACAATTAGTTAACTACCTTGTATCCTAACCATCTCCAATATTAAACTGTACACACCCTAAAGCTCAATCAGTATAGTTACTGAACACAACAGTACCACAGCCATAGTTTTAGACGTGTTTAACTATCCAAAGTGAATGAAGGAAAACCTGCAGGATTAACTTAAATCTCGGAAAAAAGGTTTATACATAAAAATAAATTCAAACTACAGCGTAGATATCACAGCCAGACAAACATGCTCAACAGCGTGGCCTTGATTTATTGAAATTGACGTACACTTCACCAACGCGGAAAGCATAGAAACCATGTATATTGAAGTTTGCAAACGGTGTAACTACTGTATCGTCCGGCGTGATTAGACAACAGTTTGCTGTACAAAAGTAGTCCAGATACATTTATCACAATCTTGAATTTTCTGTAGATTAGTCATTTTTTTCACTAAGAGCCATCGTAAACCTTATTCTAAGACATGCTTTGACTGACAAAACAATAGTAATTACGCCCCATTTGTTATTGGCCATGTTCACACAATCCTAAGCAATTCCCGCTACAAACCAATCTACTCCATATTATATAGCTATGCATTAAAAACCGATATAATGGTGATACACGTTAGCCATGTACTAACAATATAGACACTAAACGTAATCATTAATCTTACAATAACATCAAAACATGCATACATGAAGATACCATACGTGATACAACTCAATGTTTAGGGATGCTACCACTGTAAAAGGAAAAAGCTAATCAGGAAGCAATAACAATGGAGCTAGAGAGAGCGTTATCTCAGTGTCACAAAATGTCACATCCATAGATTGAAACCATACATATCATTCAACAAAATTCAGATAACTAAGCATCCACTCTACTTCAGCAGCCCAAGTCACGAACCACTGGTAGCATATAAGGAACAGGAAAGGGACCCGACAGACAGTATACGACATTATCAGGACTTCCAAAACGGGTATGCACTGTGTCCTTTGTAGGAGAGGCTGGTGTAATAATTGCAGTGTCATCAACTCCATGTCCAGATGCAAGATCATCCCGTTCAATAAGATTATTTGAAAAAGTAGGCTCATCAAATATCTCATACATCCGCCCCCTCATAGTCAAATAACTCTCTATCTCAAGGTTATATAACAATGCAGCCATTTCAGTCTCTGAAGACTGATAGTTGACGTCAATGATTTCAAGGTTGTAAGCCAATGCCAAGTACATGACAACGTTCTTAGCTAAACAGTTCCTAGCATCAGCAAGAGTTTCACGCCTCGATACAATAAATATTGGGTTATAAGTAGGGCTTGCGGAGGACAAGATAGTAATCCAAGCGTTGTAGTTACCAGCAGAATGCATAACAGACTCTAACGGAGTACACTGTATTAGTAGGGTCTTGATAATCTTTCTAAGTAGAGGCACATATTCCAAACAAATGTGATTAATTCTGACACGCTGGCCACATGTAGTTCCACCTACTCCACGGTTTGAAACATTCTTGGAGATACTCTATAGCTCTCTGCGCTTCAGATGATACAATTCACTGCAATGCTTAAGAACATCAGACCGCTCGAACGAGAAGTCCTCAACAACTAATGCCCATCGTCGAATAAGGTTGTGGACAGCTTTCTTAGCAGCAAGCTCACACGAGTCTTCAAGTGTATCAGCACGTTCGCACACATACGTGAACTTTTCAAGCTTATTAGAGCAACGATAACGATACCTCGTTTCCACTACGACGTAAACGCTATTTACAGACAAATCTAGAACATGATACGCAGGATCAGGAAACTGCAATTCGGCAGCGATCTGTTTAAGTAAAGGATGGTAAGGAACCACTATTTGTAACGGAGTAGCAAGCGCCATCTGCAATTTCAGCAAATATAACAACCATTACAAAAGCAAAATGAATGCAGGGAAGTATATCATTAGGAATATGTAGATAGAGTGCCATAACGCCGAATAGTTGTGAAATTGAGCTATAAGTTAGTACCTTCAAACCAAAGTTCGAAAATACTTTGCACTGAAACAGAACGAGGTACCGAACAAAAACTCATTTTACATTTGAGAGTCTACCAGAAGCCCGGAGAAAAAATAAAAACATGCTATATATACACATAGGAATAGAAGTTTATCACAATTCCTGATATTAGGCCACCCTGATATTAGTCCACCCCACCCTCCACACAATTTAAAGAACAAAAAATTAAACAGTAACAATCATCGACCAAAAAAAGAATCGTCGAGGCAAGCCTTCAGATATGAAAGATAATAGTTCAGAATATAATAGCACACTTATCAAGCTGGTTAAAATTAGTAGTATCCATTTAACAACACAACAAAGCATATTAAAAACAACCATATACGAAACAATTTTAAACTGCATGATTAGAGTTCGATTCAAACAAACCTAAAATACGACAATGAATTATAGGTAATGAAAATACAGAATGCCAAGTTATTAATTCTTGAGCTTATATAAAGTCTGCAACAGAAAGGTCCAGTACTATAACTACTGTGTATCAGTTATTTAAAAGATATAAGTGGAAAGTAACTAAACCAGTTGTCCCCTAAATATAGGAAAAGTACAACAATTACATTACCTAGTGTATAGAATTGAGTGTAAGAATGGTTAATCTATAATGCAGTCATAGAGGTAAGGTAATCATTCAAGTCAGAAAAACAATCGTAACATTAGTATCTAACTCAGAACTTAGAAGACTACAGACCAATTACTTGCAACAGACCAAATAATAAAGCCTATTGTAAAATATTTTAGGCTACAAACAAAACGGCAGATTTCCATGTTTAACTGGCATTATCCGACTTGAATATGAAAATATATGCCAAGTTTATACACAAGTGACATATTTGTCACTACTTATTTATTTTTTCAAATGAGGCGATATAGGGTATGCAAACGGGATGTATATGCGAAGTTTATACACCGGTGACATATTTATACACCAATGAATTTTTTGAACAAATGTAGCGACATAGTGACTGCAAACGGAATACATAAGCTGAAACGTAAGGCGTACAGACATGCCTACAATTATAATAACAAGAATATCACCTTATAGCTGACATTAACAATATCCGCAATTAAACACATCTAACAGACAACTCTCTAACGTAGAACCATGTAACACATGAGTTCAACAGACAACCTTCCGAAAGCAATGCTTGCGCCACCAACAACAATCCTTAAATAGAGGAACTGATAGAGGTATTTATATGAACAAATAAATAATTCATTAAACGTAAAGACTATAAATACAATGTATGTAACATCTAACATATATTTACAAGACATGAACAACAACGCCAGGAACAATGTACCAGAAATGTCTAGCTTTACCTATCACACTCGATAGTTAGATATGCTTCCAGTTGCGTGTAACAAAGCAAACAATCGTAATCATTCAACAGTACTCATAATTAACCGAAAGCCATCTATCAACATAGGAATAATGTATAGACATTGCTTTAAATTTTCGTAATTAGCTATACTAATCAGCTTAGTAAATGGACGGACACAACTTCAACTTCCGCTTCCACACTATAGTACATAAAAGTGAACAGTAGAACAATTTCTATACCTTTTCAGTTGCTTGCAAACTTAGATAACCAATACTACTATAGTGGTTGTTAGTACTTAAAGTACGGGCAAAAGTAAGGTCTTCTGACAAGACAACACCCCTACTTACCTAGCCAAACAACCTACAATCTCAAGATCAAAGATTTCAGCACTATGATTACAGTTTGCCGATTAGACAATTATACATGTTAAATAAACTAAAACTTCTATTAAACATATGTTAAAAGATAAAGCACCATAAACTGTTGCTAGATTGCAGAACAAATCACATGTCCATAGAGACTGAAGCGCAACCTCCGCCCACAACTAATCATACAACAACTAAGATAATACATCAGAAATTCATCAGCGAGAGTCACTAAACCACTATAACCCCTAATCCGTAGAACAACCATCAGACGAGGAACAATTTAGCTTCCATAGCTCTTCTTCCAGATGACTATAATAGATTTCATATATATCAAGCTTGTTAAAGTTCGTTCCGAATACCTCACCTGTAGCCATGCATAGATGATATAGAGTCATATGAGGAACAATAGTTTCACATCTCTTGAAGAACTCAACAACCTCAACCTCTAAGTTGCTTAATTCAACCCTTTTCATGGCAACCACTTCTGTGTAACACAATAACACAACTATGTCAGTTAACTTCTTCAGTACTGACACACTAAATTTAATTAAAAAAGGTCAATGACATAATATGTGAGCACTATCAATAATCAAGTTTACTATTTAAGTGTTGACACATTGACACCAAGCATGACCAATAATCAGTTAACTAATTCAATCTACATCAGAAAGTGAGAACTCTCAAGTTGATAAAGATGTGTAAAGTTAAACAAATAAATAGAATATGCAGTTGACTATACATAGAAGAGCAAGCATATAGATGAAGAAACTAAGGAAAACAGGCTCCAAAAGAGAATCAGAGCTCCTTAAATCACAGAATATGTAAGCACAACCAATAACCATATGACTAATTCTATGGAAATCAGAAAGCAAGATTTCACAGGTCAACAAAAGTGGTGACAAGATCAAGAAACGAAGATAGTAAGCAGTTTAGAAGTAAATGCAAAATAATCAAGTACATGAAGATGATTTGCAGAACAGCCAGCTAAAGTTCATCAAAAGTCCTAAAAGCAAAGAATTTGAATCATACATCCAATTAAAGCCAAGCAGATTAAACATACCCTTAGTTATGCTCTCATCAGGAATAACAGGCCTCTGAACCTTGTACCGGCGAGTCATTGTCAATTCCAACGATGAGAGTCCGAAACCCTCTCGCCTCATGAGGTTCCAAATAACATCGTTGTTCAGAACAACCATCAAACGATGGAACAAGGGACGAAATCCATTAACAATACCATCAATACGTTCTTGAAGATAATGCACCTCATCAACGTTAGTCATAGGCATACCGAATCACACTATGACCACCTAAAACAGAGAAATCAAGGAACGATTAGCAAAACACAGACCGATTATTGATTGCAGAAGAATTAAACTCAAGAAGATGAGAATAAAGAATAGAGAGACAAAACGGAATTCTAAAACAACAAGCTTAAAAACAGACAATGCAAATCAACCTGTCAACAGTGAAAACAGGGGTCGATTAGGAAGCATTATTTATCGGTAAAATCAGTTAATAATCTTAACTAAAGCAACATAACAAAACTTCAGCAAATGTAAAAGATTAATAAAGAAACCTAACGAAAGCTAAAAACAACACAGTAAAGCAGAACAGACAATTACCTCTTAAACGAAAAACAGAGCATGAATGTTCCGGTATTTATAAGCGTTGAAAGTAGAAGATGACAAAGTCGACGCTGTTCATCACATGCCAGGCACGAAAGTTACTGGCCTACTGTTCATAATTTACCAAGTTTGCACATTTATAGGGGTTGTAGATATGAAAAAAAAAACTTCAAAAATAACAAAAAAATCGAAAAATTTGAAAAATTCAAAAACATTTTTTTATCTTATTAGTGTAGAATTGTATATACTTGTGTTTGTTTTCTCTCCTTTCGCATAGGCAACACTCGCTTGAGCACCGATTCAGATTTTGAAGACGCCACGGTATGATCGTTCCAACCTCTATCTCACTCTCATTTTCGTTCTTTTGTTACAATTGAGGAGGATGGGCATGTATTTGGAGGATGTGGAGTGTATTGTGGAGTTTGTGTGTGGCTTGTGTGCTTTTGTGCTGTTAGGAGATGTGCTAGTTTTGTTTGCCATGTAGTTTGATAGTCTTTCTTGCTTTATAACACGTCTATATTAGTTGCATTCATGGCATGTAGTTGTGTTTAGGATAATGTTTTGAAAATGCCTAATTGAGAACTTTGACAAAATCGTTTAGGCCATTGCAAATAATTCTTCTACTTGTGACTTTGTCTTTTAGAATGATTTTTAAAACACCCTAGGTCATGCTTTTCTAGTATCTTTCTGACCATGGTCCAATACCGAGTCAAGGGTTTGCATGTGAGTCACCTTGTCCACCCCCGTGATGTGAAATGGTTTTGATTATCTTGTCTTGGTGACCTTGTTCGACTTGGCGGTTTGGCAACCCAAAAATAAATTTCATGAATAAATTTGGAATGCTCTTTTCAATGATTCTAAGAAGTGGAAATGTTTTGAAGGAAAAAGAAACCTCGAGTGAAAAAGAAAAAAAAATGGTTGTTGAAAAAGAATAAGAACATGTTGTTTTGGTGGAGGCGTACCACTTCGATGTGCTTTGGAGGGTAGCCATTGAGTTGGCTTCCCACTTGGTTGTGAATTCGACCGCCCAAAGACAGAGTGATTGTCACCCCGATAAGCTATTGTCTAGAGGTTAACCGGTTGCCTAATAAGCGATTGGCGAAAGCAAAGGACATTAGCACGCGTGGGACAAACCCCATCCTAACTCATGGCATGAAAAATTGAATGAGGTCAAGTTTTGATTGTAATCCACCATTTTGCATTGATTTGAGCATTTCACTCCAAAAAAATCAATTTTGCCATGCCGTTTTGTCGATCTTGGGACGACCCATGACCTTTACTTGTGAAGAATCTAGATTTGTTGTATCTTTTGCCTTTAGCATCGCGGGGATCATCATTCCATTCCATCCGATCGCCTTTGACAAAAGTATTTGGATAACGGTTATGAAAGTAACCTAGTTTAGCATGATTTGGCGGTGATTTGTTGTCATCCTTCTTGTCTTAGTGGCTTGTAGAATTAATATTTGTGAGGGAGTTTGCGATTTTGAATTTGCTCCCTTTTAGTTGTTTTCCGCTGCTTGAATGAGGCAAGCGGGTTTTCTTTCTTTTCCGATGCATGTTGCTTGTCTATACGTGTTTTGTTTTTACTTGTTGGCATCAAAAGTTTTGTAGCAAGACCTTACTTGCCTTGCAATAGGGCGTTCTTCCTCATGAATGTCAAATTGTGAGTTGAAAGGGCTACGGGTGTAGCTAAACCCGATTCGGGTTATAGTTAGCTTAGTTAGTTTGTTTCTTTGTCTTTAATAAGGGTTATGTAGTTACTTGATCTCTTACTCGAGGACGAGTAAGGTTTAAGTGTGGGGAATTCTGATGAGCTCCATTTTGGTCATCATTTTCTTTACATTTTCTTTATTTTCGGTCACGAGTCGACCTCGATTTGCGTGTCTTTGGTTGTTTTTACGTCCGTTGCCTCGTATATTCCTATTCTATCCACTTTTTGTAGGTATTACGGCGGGGGGCGAAGAAACGAGACAAATCGAGGCGGATTTAGAGTGATTTATGAAGAATTATGAAGAATTTAGCAAGTTCCATTCCCAGGTCCTCCCAGCCGGTCCCCAACCGGCGGCCGGTCGGCCGGCTGGGAACGTTGACTTGACTTTGTTGACAAAAATGAAAGATTTTTCAGAACCGTGAGAAAAGGCTCCCAGCCGGTGGCCAACCGGCAGCCGGTCAGCCGGTTGGGATGCCTATCCAATACTTAACCATTTTGAAGAAAATGAAGAAATTGCAAAGTTGGGCAGATTGGGTCAAAAGGGCTCCCAGCCGGTGGACAACCGGCAGCCGGTCCACCGGCCGAGGGGACCTGTAGCTAAGAAAAGAAAAGAAGAAAGTCAGATTGAAGGATTTGGCCTCCCAGCCGGTACCATACCGGCAGCCGGCCGGTCGGCTGGGAATCAAGGGTCATTTGAAGATTCTTTCAGAAGTCCGTAATTTGCCTCCCAGCCGGTCCACCACCGGCAGCCGGTCGACCGGCTGAGAGGCCTTTCTCAGATTTTCGAGCACTATATAAACCCGCGCTTGTATCATTTTGTTATCACACTTTTGCACGCATTTCTAGGGTTTTTCACTGTTTCATTAGTTTATACTTAGACACAAAAACTCTCTTAAACATTTTAATCCTCTTTAGATCTTAGTTTAATCTTTCAATTCTTGTTAATCTTTCTTTAGTAATCTACTTAGTCTTGTTCTTGAGCATTTGTAGAGGATATTTTTGGGTTGTAATTTGAAGGGTTTGAGAGAATTCTTCATCTTGTTATCCAAGTTGCTTCCTTTTCCTTTTCTATTGGTATAATCTCTCTAATCTCTACTTAGTTATTGCATTTATTTAAGTTTCTTTTGAATCAATTGTTTACCCTTTACTTGTTCATGATGGTTAGTATTTGTTCATGTCTTATTCACATGTTTTCCCTTGCCATGAGTGAGTAGTCCCTTTACTAGGGTTAGGGGTGAACTTGGGTAGTTGATATTGATGTTTGTTGTTTAGGGTTAGGGTTTAGGTTTCGTTTTTGTTAGGTTTTCAATGTATGCATGCTAGATGTTTGATGAAATGCCTCAACGACGGTTGGGCATGATTCTCATTGTTGTTTGCCTTAGACGATAGTCTAGGACCTTCATAGGCTTGTGTATGTGTTAGGTTGACCTTGTTTGTAGCGAAAGCTAGAATAGGACTCGACCTTAGGTTAGTCAAATCGAAAGACGAGACGGACCTAGACCTAACATAGATGAGACCACCTACCCCTATACATGTTTGACATCGACTACCCTAGTAACCCCCGACACCCTAGTTGCTTTAATCATCTATTTCATCTTAATTCATTTGCTTTAGTAGTTCTTTAGTAGTTAATTAGTCTTTTCAAATCACAAACCTATTACCCCGACTCTTGCTTAAATTAGAACGTAACTATACAACTATCCCCACCGTCTTCGCGAACGATAACCCTATTATACTACTAATTTGGGTTTTTATAAATGTGTTTGATGCGTGAGAACCGACGACTACATTTCGCGTATCAAATGCCCACTCGCGTGATTAGGTTATTAGGAAACTTATTATTTCCGCCTACTTAAGCTAATCTCGAGATTTGGGTTAAGCATCCAGAAAGTTTATTATTCAGTACCATCTAGTTTTTAGTTTTAATCTTTCAATTATCATAACAATACTTGTTCTTTAGTTTTATTCATTGTAATCATCAATCTTTCCACGAGATTCAATAAAGCTTGTTCTTTTCTGCCTTAATCCTTATTTCCGGTAATTCTCTTCTTAATTTTATTAGAATTGCTTGCATCCAGTTTAAGGTAGAATCCCAAAGCCTTTGTTGTTATTGCATGCCTAGATTAATGCTTACCATGAATTTTGTTTTCATTAATGTTATTATTGTTATTTCAGTATCCATGAGTAGCTAATTACATATGTTAGGATGTAGGGAGTAATATGCGTAGATGGTGCGAAACCCGAGACTGCCTGTAGCAGACTTAGGTCGGCCGACCGGCTTAACTGGTCGGTCGACCTAGGTGTTTAGTCGGTCGACCGGAGTAGCTGGTCGGTCGACCAAACCGCGTATGTTTTCAGTTCTGTTTTAATTCGTAGACCATAGTAACCTATAATGAGACCGAAAGGAGACTTATAGGATATTAGTAATGACTTACCCAAGGTTGAAAGATACGGGAAGGGCATTGGTTTACGCTTTAAGACGGCTAGGTTACTTAAGACCGAAAGGTATGTGACCTAGAAATTAGGAATCACCCTCATTGTTGACACCCAATAATTGTGAGACCTAGGAACTAATAGCATAGGCCGAAATGAGCTATCAGGTACCATAGACCGAAAGGATATGTTACACCCCTTACGCAACTGCAATACATGTTGACTTAGGATTTACAGCATCATAGCTATTTACTACCCGAACATCCTAGCATCCCTTTTTTACTATAAGTTTTGTCTCATTCTTATTTTCTTGTTTTATTATTGTCTTTTATTCTAGACTTAGTGACAACCAATTCAAACCCCCAAATTGTTTCCCTAAAACATTGACCTTTAACAATAAACACTCCCACCTCTCTGTGGTTCGACCCTTGACTTACGCTATCTAGTCTTAAGCCGAGGTTTTATAAATCTTATCTTTGGCACCCCTCAACCACGGGTGTCACCCAAACTCACAAACCGACTGTTCAAAACGTGTGAACAATTGTTAGTCGTGTGATGCTCATCTATTTTGGTTGTTATTTCCTCTGTATTTTTTATCTCTTTGTATATAATTCTATCATATTATACATATCGTATATTTATAACTTACTAATTAAATATAACAGTTTATATTTAATTACTTTATTTAATCATTATTAAATAATTACATTATCTACATCAATTAAATTACGAATTAACATTTAATTCGTCTCAGCTAATAATATTTAATCAGTATTAAATTATCGTATCATCATTACATTGACTAACCTCTTAGTCATATCATCGACTAACCTTTTAGTCATATAATGTAACATCCATAATTTTCGTAAAAGCTATTTTAATATATTTTATTATATTTTATGCGATTTTCGGAAATTTAATATAATTTAATAGGTCGTAACTTATATTTTAATAAAATATTCTTTGAGTTCCGTCTTAAGTGTTAATAACCTTAAGACGTAATCAATTCACTTGGCATTTTCCGTTCTCGAATAATTACCGAGCAACTTAAGTGAAACCTGTCTCAAATTAAAATTAAAGCAAATTGTGAGGGAACCTTCCTCCCTACTTCCGTAACATTCATATACCTTGTTGCTTAAGGTGAAACATTCCTTTGTCGTGTATCAAAATAACAAAACATCAGACTTATTCATTTTCTCATTGTTCATAATTTCATTTTCACAAAATTCGACCTTGAGAATTCGTTACAACTCCGATCGACGCAAGGTTTTCGCCTACGCTTTCATCTTGTCATTTCCGCTCTTTATATCTCTTTAGTTTTCAGTTTTGTTAAAGTCGATTTTTGGGATTGTTTTGGGCTATCTCGAAAATCTCTGTTAATAATCCGTTTTTGGTAATTGTAGGAGGTGATTTGGGCAACCCGGACCTTGACTCTTACGTCATTGACGACTCATTGGACGATTAGAGCATTTCGAGGTGACTATTATGAGTAACTCGGCCTTATTGTTTATATTAGCACAATATGTGATTTTAATGTTGTGTTTCTTATGAATTATGAACTTGGATGATGTTGGGAATTTAGTAACATGTTAGGTTACTGTTTATATGTTCAATGGATTCTAAGATTGATGAATATGAGTGTTTAGGTAGTCTGAAATATAGATGTTGGTCACTAATGCTAATCCGTTACTGCGTGCTGATGCTACTGTATATTTGTTCTGCTGATTTTATCCATTTACTGCTGCTACTAGTCTATTCCTACACTACTGCATACTACTCCCCCCTCCACTGCATTCTCAACTGGTTCTGTTTTCCTGTGTTTCTGCATATTACGCACACTGATACTAGATTACATTCATACCTGCTGCCACTGCAGTTGTCCTTCGTGCCACAGTCCCTACATACCAGACCACACCCCTACCCCCTTCGTGGCTCATCGTTTCCTGCTGGTATGTTCAGACCAGATTACCACTGCATCAGAACTCTGCTGGTCTGCCTTCAATTACTGTTATAGTATTCTATTACCTCTATTACTACGCACGCTGACACTACCTACAACATTCTGCTCTACTGTTACCTCCTGCAAACTATACTGCTACCTGCTGCTGTCCATTTCACTGGTCTGTTCATACCAGATTACTACTGCACTTGCTACGCTGTTGTTCACTACCTCTCTTACTCACGCCTGCACACTAAATCTGCTACTGCACGCGGATAATTACTGCACTGCATTTGCCCATTGCAGCCACGGGAGTTCCTGTACACATTTACTACAACACCCATCTGTTGCAACACGTTCATATTGTTCCTGCTCTGTTCATTGCAGGAATTTTGGGTGATGTTGGCACTATTATCACCTTACTCTATTGCCCGGGTGTAGTTAGTATGGCTGTTGTTGTTGTTGTTGTGTATTGTCATAAGAGGCTACCCTATAAGTTATCTCAAATGTTACTATTATAATTGCTTTGGTTGGCTCTCGCGTACGGCTAAGTAAATTACAACGGCCAACATAGAACTCAAGTGTCTAGTATAATTAGATGGTAAGTCATTTTGGTAATAATAAGATCGAATGTCTTACGTTTAAGTTTCTATGTAAAGTTCAAGTAACCATAACAAGTGCTTAGTTTTATTAAATATATGTCGTAGGAGGCTAGTGAACTTAATTGAAATAAGTCATTCTCAAATACGTGTATGGTATAATAGTCATAAAGTAGCTTAATAGGTAACGCTAGACTTGAATGTGGACTATGTGAATGCGTATTGGAAATATGTCTGAGTCAGGACCTCTAGAGTACAATATGTATATTTGTATTGATGCGTATCGAACTATGTCTGAGTCGGACCTCTAGTTGGATACGTGAGTGGATGTCGCGTGACAGACATGTCTGAGTCGGGACCTCTGAGCCGTTACGTGTATGGTTGATGCATTGGGATATGTCTGAGTCGGGACCTTTATTCCTTTGTGAGTTTGTTTGACCGTGGTGAGTCAGGTTTGAGTCAGAATCCTGATTCACTACGAAGAGTGATGGTTATGTCTGAGTCGGGACCTCTGAACCATTACTAGCTGACTGGTATCCATTCATGCCTGAGTCGGGGTTCATGGATGTATGCTAGCTGAACTTATGTTCCAAGTGTACCTGAGTCGGGGTGTGGCTTGGGCACTGCTGATTGTGTGTCTAGTGCTTACCCGAGTCGGGGTTAGTCCTAGATACTGTTGATTGCATCTGCTTGTCTGAGTTGGGGTACAATGTCAGATTTAATGAATGTTATATGTATGCATACCTGAGTCGGGGTAATGTTATATCATAAATGCTTATATGTTCTAGATATGCCTGTGTAGCGGTATCTGATCTATTTACATAGTGATGCATGTTATGATGTGACTGATGAAGTATACTTCGCATATTGTTATGTTGGAGTATGTTGGATGATAATTATGCCTATATGTTATGTGTTATTTACAATAGGTAGCTAGGAGAACTCTAGTCACTCCCCACTGATTGTGGCGTACATGTTTTCATGTATGTAGGTACATGACTTCCTGATGGAGGGGTTCATATAGGCTAGCGAGCGATGATCCATTTCATCGATGACATACACTTCATATCGTTTAGCTAGACCTAGACTTTACATACAGTATTTTGGTGCCTGTAGGGATATGCTATCCCGGACTGCATTTTTTTACTTATACTTAAATACTTATCTATGTTTGTTTACTTCCTCATATTTAGTTTGTTAATTCACCTCGTATCTTATCAAGCATGTTAAAGTTTTAATACCGCGCAAATTTTGGCATGTTTGTATGTTTATATCTTTCCGCTGCGACGAGAGGTTTTACATACAAGGCATCAATATGATTATATTTTCATTTAATCATATCTCTCAGAACACATCCTTTAGGTGTGACTTTTAGGGACCAGTTGATCACCGCCATCTGTATGACAATCACGTCAAACTTCTAGCAAGCCAATCGTTATCGATAAACGTTAATCAACTGATTATAATACTAAGTATACCCTGTGAACCTGTAAGAGATTTATACATGTTATCACACTAACTGTGGAGGACACTAGCTCCAACAATCTCCCACTTGTCCTTACAAGTGTATGTGCGATAACTGATTCTCAATATCCATAAATTTCTCCCACTCAATGTAAAACAATTTGCAAATCCGTATTCACAAAGGTAGTATTTTACAAGCGATCAAAATCAAGAGTGGTTTTCCAGACTAGAGAGTAACTCAACTGATAAACGAATCATTATTCAAGCATGGCCATGCATTTTAGTTACAACTCCTCGAGTGGCCCTGAGAAATGTCAAAACCTGATAAAGGTTGATATTTTCCTCAACACGAATCTTGCAGATACAAGCGCAGTATGAAATGACCCAGAAAAAATCTGCTTCGCCTCCTGTTACGGTCGACCATGAGAAAGAAACCAAAGTCACCCAAAAACTGCCTTTATCTCAAGAGATAGTCGATAGTCAAAAGAATCGACTCTAGGAAAACTATGGACGTCCAATTCCTGACTTAGCACCGAATGTTCTGAAACATTTAGGACTCCATAGCGTTGCCACGAATGTCCTACGAAGTATCTTTATAACTTGTATTTGTGATCGATCAGTCAACCGTTTGACTTATGGCGCGTTGAACCCACCATCAATCGAAGTCACAATATAATTGCCAGAGTTATCAGCTCATGTAGGCGATTACGGACCAAAACAAATATAATGTAATTCAGTTCACTTTGTGGTGTTCAATGTTGTCGTACAATCCACATGAAAAAACAAAATATGAAACAAAACGATGAGTTTATATAGTATATGAAAAAGATACATTTATCCAATCCATGTAAAGAACTAATACAACTCGGGAACACGTTTAATTCCCATGGAAATAACGTGCCCTTCATGCTTATCATATTTTAATGGTTTAGTGAGAGGATCTGCGATGTTATCATCTGACGCAATCTTGTCTATCACTATCTCCTTTTACTCCACGTAATCTCGGATCATGTGAGCCTTCCGCATTACATCTAGATTTGTTGCTAGACTTAGGCTCCTTAGCCTGGAAGATGAGACCTCTATTATCACAATAGATGGTGATTGGGTCACTCGAACTAGGAACTGCGGTTAGTCCTTGTAAGAACTGACACATCCATATAGCTTCCTTTGCAGCTTCCGAAGCGACATAGTACTCGGACTCAGTTCTAGAATCTGCTACAACACTTAGCTTAGAACTTTTCCAATTCACCGCATCGCCATTAAGAGAAAAAACAAATCCAGACTGAGATTTCGAGTCATCTCGATCCGTTTGGAAGCTAGCATCTGCGTAACCGATTGCGCATAGCTCAGTATTTCCTCTATAATTCAATACCCAATCCTTAGTCCTTCGTAAGTACTTAAGAATGTTTTTAACAGCCATCCAGTGTGTTTCACCTGGATTGCCTTGGTACCGACTCGTCATACTCAATGCATATGCCACGTCTGGACGTGTGCATATCATGGCATACATGATCGATCCTACAGCTGATGCATAAGGAATGTGACTCTTGCGCTTGACCTCTTCCGATCTCTTTGGTGCCTGAGTCTTACTCAAATTTACCCCTGAGATCATCGGAAGTAACCCCATTTTGGAGTTGGTCATGCTGAACCTTTCAAGAATCTTATCTATATAAGACTCCTGACTCAGTGATAACATCCGTCGTGATCTATCTCTATAGATATGGATCCCCAATATGCATTGTGCCTCACCCAAATCTTTCATCTGGAAATGGTTCTTTAACCATACTTTAACCGAAGATAAGCGAGGAATGTCATTCGAATCAAGAGTATGTCATCGACATATAATACCAGGAAGACAATCTTACTCCCACTCGACTTGATATATAAGCATGGTTTCTCGACCGATCGAGTGAAACCATTCTCTTTTATCACGTGGTCGAAACGATGATTCCAACTCCGAGATTCTTGCTTAAGTCCATAAATGGAATGCTTAAGCTTGCACACTTTCTTAGGATTTTTAGGATCTATGAAACCTTCGGGATGTACCATGTAAAAGTCCTCCTCCAAATAACCGTTTAAGAAGGCGGTTTTCACATCCATTTGCCAAATTTCATAGTCATGAAAAGCGGCATTCGCTAAGATTTTCCGAATGGAACATAGGATAACTACGGGTGCAAAAATTTCATCATAATCCAATCCTTGCACTTGAGTGAAACCTTTTGCCACTAGTCGTGCCTTATAGGTGTCTGGTTGTCCATATACAAAATGCTTTATCTTATAAAGCCATTTACACTGAAGAGGTCGTACCTTATCTGTAACACCCCCATTTTTTTAAGAGCCTTTAGCCAGACATTCTCAAATAAATAAGACTATTACCATCTCAGAATGACCGAGCTAGTGAATAACAAAGTAAAACTCCCAAAGTACATTATATAAAAGTGATAAAATTTAAACTTTGATGTTACAGAAACTACATAGAAGAATAAAAGTACAACTGGTGACTACTCTATATGTGATATAGATCTAAGTCGGTCCCAAGTCCGCATCTCACATTCCCGTCCCAGCTCCTAGCTCATCTGTCTCTTTCCTGTAGAATCTACTCCCTATTCCGGATCATTGTAGGTGTCACACGAATACACAGGGTCAACCACGAGGTTGAGTAAGAAAAACATCAATAAGACATAAATGGTAATAGATCTGAACACCACTCCGTCTCCATATCACAAGACCCAATATCACCCCACACCATATCACAAGACCCAATGTCACACCACACCATATCACAAGACCCATTATCTCCACACCATATCACAAGACCTATTATCTCCGCTCCATAATCACATGATAACGATTGGATAAATAATAACATCTTGACATTAACATTTGATATCAAAAACCAACCTCATAATAATGAATGATAACATTTCATGTCATACATACAATTCACAATATATTTCCCCTACCTCATTTTGCAGAACGACACCCGAACAGCTGCTAGAACTATTCCACCTCGTACAACCGAACTCAGATCCTATAATTATTGCTTTATATTAAACTCTATTCATAATATCAACATTACTACATAAATATTTGATCATGTTCTCGTTCATTAATCGTAACCACATATAAATAATTATCACAAAATTGCTCATAACCCAAATACATTAAGTATCCATAAGACATTATTAACAATTTACCATACACTAACAATTGCAAACATGTTAATTACAATATACAATTCCAACAACAATTATTATTGAATTAATAAACATAATATAATATTAACCATATTAATACTAATAATAACAACAATAGTAATCACTACAACATTGCATACCTTTTGTGGCATTTATCTAACAGCATAAAAACCAAATGCCACCTTAATTAGACCTATGGTGACATTTACTTTGACAAATAAAATAAGTGTCGCCTTAGCCTAATTTTTTCGTTGGCGCGTATATACTTTTCGTTTACCGCTATTTTCAACACAATTTTCTAATCACTCCTTCCTAAATATCAAAACCTCCTAAATTACTTTACAATTACTAAATATCAAAACCCTAGCTCGATTTCTGGCTTTCATCTTCCAGGTTTGATCTACTCTTCTTCCTCCTTTTTAATCATTGATCATATGTCATCTATGTTTCTATTTGAATTGAATTATTTTCTTCTTTTTTGCCAATATCGAATTGTAATCGAACGCTTGTTTCAATTTTCTGCTACTTATTCGAACAAACTCGGATTTTATTTGCTAAATTTGGGTGATTAAGCATATACGATGTGTTTTTGGTTTATTATATTTGATAGAGTTTGGTAATTTGCTTGATAATGAAATAATTAAGAAATATGTTTGGTAAAATTAGATGCAATTGATTTTGATCTCCAAAAATAATGTTGTATAATAGGTATGCACTCTATAATTGTATATTTGTATATGACTATGTGTATTCCTATATTCTAGGGCATGTCAATTATAATCCTTAGTTAATGGCTTAATGCTAAGTTCTCTGCAAACAATCATGAAATTCTCCGCAAAACCTATACTATGCTAGACTCTGTATGAAATTCTTAATTGAGGTTGTAACCCCTACATGTATTATTACATTCAGCTTTTTTTTTGCGACACCCATAATTAATCTTAAGCTCTGAGAATGCAGTTTGGTAGTGATAGGCTGAGTAGTGACTATGTTTAGTACAGTAAACTTATTTCATTTATTGGGTAAACTTCAGAGCATGTTCCTCTCTTCTCATTTTAGTCTCCGAGTATCACTTATGTATCACTCTATCAGTATGGTTTTGTCCAAACTCCAAACTGACTACCAGTTATTTCTTGTTGAAATTGAGTTATAAACTTGGAAAATGCATTCATTTTAAATTGGTATGGCCTATTTTAGAATTCAATCTATTCCCCCCTCTAGTTTCCTTGATTCCGTTAGTTCTAAAATTGAATCTTAGAACTATTATATTGCATGCTACTTATTGTTCTATCGTTGAGATATCTTACATTATGGAACTTCCAGCATCTTTGCTGCTAAACTGGGAATAACGCGCTGTTTGTATCCGACCCCTTATCTCCAATTTTTAGGACCCAATTGAGATACTGAGTCTATGCTTTTATTAGATTTCTCTATTTTTGACACTTAAGAATGTTATATGTTCACGATAACTTCAGAAAATTTGCTGTAAATTTCAGTCTCATGCTATCTACTTTCCCTTTCTCGTATTATTTTTAGCTCTGATTTAATATCTGAGGTTCCTGTGAAATATGAGGGTTTCTGAGAAATTATTACTCAGTGAAGTTGTCATGGTGAATCATTGTCCAGCAAAGTTTCTCAAATAAACTCTAACACTAGCGATGATAATGAAAATGTGTCCAATGATGGTAGATTATGATGTTTGGTATTGTCATGGTGAGTACTACTGATGATTTCATCTGTTTCATATCAAATGTGTCTAGTGGTTTCCACCTCCTGATGATATTGAACAGTGTATTTATCTTGCATATATATAAGCTGACGTTTTTTAGTATGTCGCTATCTTACCTGTTTCAGGTCAATGGTGAGAAAACGACCTCGTACCGTGAATGTCCAATTTGGTTGTGATGACATTACATCTGTTCAGACTCCACGACCACCACCTGACTCTCTTCAAGGTTCTGAAAACGAAGCGTCCGAGCCTCGGGTCAATTATAACGATGAAGGGATTTTTGTAGACACGACTCTTGAAGGTGTAAATGATGGAGGTAAGATGACCCTTTCTTTTGAAAATTATTCTCATACACATCAGAAAGCTAACTATGGGGGTCTGTCTCATAAACAACTCTACTTGGAGTGACTGACCTATCATATTGTCATGTTTGAGAAAATGTCAAGAATTTACCATTGATCTGGTTCGGAGTGCGTGGACTGTAATAAAATCGATAGCAGGGATCTGGTTGTTTGTAGTGAAATCTGTTAGGGTTGATTCTGATTTTATTCGGGGTTGGAATATCAGGAGTATAACTTTAAATTGATAAATGTTAGGGTTGATGGCAATGAATACATTGAAGGTGGTGGTGGCCAATATATAATGTACTGATGCACCAATTGACCCACCTGCCTTTCTTGCTGTGGTTTTCTACATTTGAACGATTAAGGTTAGATTAATGACTTATTGTAACTCATAAATTCCATAACTATAATTATTAGTCGCATAATCCATATAAGAGAAGTAACATATATTTAGAAGTGTGATGAGCAGGTATAGAAAAACAAATAGAGGTAGAATTAACGAACCTGGAAGGTTCTGCCAAATAAGTCAGAACTACACCTGGGCTCGTTTATCAGCTCCCAAGCCATAATGGTAAGTCAGAACTACACCTGGGCTCGTCTGCAAGTACTGCTCAGGCTTGTATGTCGAAAATTTGTGTTAGTGCAACTGGCTTATTTGAAAGTTAGTTTTCTGTCAAGTTAGTTTTCTCTAATTGAAATTAGCATTCTGTTAGACTTATTGAAATTAACATTCTATCAGGCAACAGTCTCTTTGTTTGTTGTTCAACTTCAGATCAGAACAAGTTACTTAATTTTCAAGTGAGTGCCAATGTTATTATATCTTTTTCCTTCAATTGATTTCTCTCTTTATCTTTATAGATCATTCGCGATCTGTCGTCACTAAGCGTAGGGGACCAACTATGATGTGCCATATCTGGAATTTACCGAAGAACAAAAGTGTAACAGTTGACTGGAATACTTATTGGCAGCCAGTGGGGGGTGAACGATCTCAGCTTGCTCATTTCATTGGTACAATGGCGCGGAATCCCGCCTTATGCTCTTTGAGTTATCCATCGGATTGGAGACTAGTTCCACAAGTTCAAAAGAATGAACTACTTCGAATAGTGAAGGTGACTTGTATGGATAAGAAGTAAAAATGCTTATTATTTGTATGAAATATATTTGCCTTACAATTGCATTGGTTTGATTGTTTCAAATTGTACAGTCAAAGTTTATTATTCCAAATCCTCAAGCCGAAAAGTATGTGCTGCAATCAATGGGAAGAAAGTGGAGTAATTTCAAGGCCGAACTTAAAAACGACTTCTACGAACCCAATCATGGAAATGTAAGCAATGTGTTGAATGCTAAGCCTGATAATGTACCACGTGACCAATGGATTTCATTAGTTACATATTGGAGTTCACCAAAAGGAAAGGTATGATATGAATCTCTAACTTTGTTCTTTTTTTTAAGAAAGTAATAAAGGTCCTCAAAGAAAGGGTCTATAGGAACATTTATACTTTCAGGGGTAAGACAGTACAACCGTTTTTTTGTCTCTTTTGGTTCTGACTATGTATACGAAGTAGCGAAGGGGTAAGCAGATGCTGAAACTTTCAAGGGTAAGCAAATGCTGGAACTTTTGCTAGTTTAAAATCAGATGCTGGAACTTTTGTGTTGCTGTAATGTTCAATTTTATTTCTTACAGACAAGAATGTGAAAATGATTTGAGTAGTGTGAAAAACATTGCTTGAAAACGTGTTGTTGAGTGTTGACTCATCTTTTAGATGGTTATAATAATTGTGATCTTCTTAACTGTATTTGATGTTTTCTGAATAATTATTGTTGGACTTGGGTATAAATGGACTTCTCTTGCTCCACTGTTGGGGGAGGTTTGTAGTAAGGCTTGAATCCTGGTAAAAGGGTCTGAAATAACTCTTTACATGATTAAAATGGACAGGAGCGGAGTGTTAAAAATAGACAGAGTCGTGAGTGTCAGGTTATGGCACACACTGCTGGATCGAAAAGTTTTGCGTGCATTATTGAAGAACAGGTTTGTGCTTGTCTCCTACGGTTATAATATATTAGCGACTGAGTCTCTTTAGTCAGAGTCATAAACAGTAGTTGCAGATCTTTCACTTCAGCATGGGAGATAGAAGAGCTTTGCCCAATGTCAGTAGGTTTGTTTATGGCTTGTAGCTAGAGTATTGGGCTTGATTTACCCTTATTAAAAGAGCTGTGAAAGAAGGAATGACTTCTTATGTTATGGGTCCTCAAGCTAAGTCTTAAAAGCAAAGAAATCAAAAAGCTAAATGGACCGCTTTTTCTCAACTTCAAATGCAGAAAGTCGGACTAATAACGCCATTAATTTTCATAGAGGTTATACCTTCATAATAAAGGTGATATGTCACATGAATTTTATTTGAGCAGACTGTTGATGGAGTGCCTCTATCCCGAGCTCATGTGTTCTTGGAGACTCACAAGGACCGCAAAACTGGACCTGCTCCAATGGATGAAAAATCAAAGCAAGCGGTGGTAAGAACCATGTTAAACTCTTAAATTAATTAATAGTAAGTTTGACTAAGTATGTTTGAACAGATGAGAATTTTGGTGTGATAGTCAGAATATTTTGTTCTTACAATGAGGCTGAACATACTCCAACAGATGGTAATTTTTGTTGTGCTTGTAGGAAATGATCAATGACAAACTAAATGATATGCCAAACAATAAAGAAGTTACAAATGGAGCTGTTGCTTGGGATGGAGATATATACTCTCAAGTGATGAATGAAATTATAGGTCCGGAGAGAAAAGGTCGAGTCCGTGGCCTTGGTAAAGGTCCATCATCTCTGCCATCTACAAGTTGCAACGCTAACCAAGAGGGGTTTGACGGTGATGATCACATTTTATGTAATGAAAAAATCCAGTTTTTGGAGTACGAGCTCAAGAAGGTGAATGATAAATGTGTCAAGATACAAGAGGACAATATCGAAATGCAAAGGAAAACGCAAGAGGAGTTAGCCTTGCTAAAAATGGCTTTATTTGGTAGAGATATCCTTAGTCATGGTACATAGACGACGCTTTGTCAATTGTAATGACAAGAAAATTTTGTAAATGTTCTATTAGCTATAAAGCTAATAAACTCTAGCATTTTGATTTTTGGATGATATCAAGTTAGGCTTGAGGTTATCTTTTGATAAGGTCGTAATGAATTGCGTTAGTCTTACTAAAGCCTTGTAATGACACGTTTTAATTTTAATATTATATATGATATTTCATTTTATATGTTTTTGTCTTTTTTATTAGTTACGGGTATTTTTTATTTTACGGAAAACAAATAGATTTAATAGTTTAAATAAAACAAATAATATCACGTGTATCTAGGCAACAAAATAAAAATCTGATATTAAAGGAAAAAGAAAAATGATGGATCTCTTAATTCATAAGATAGGGTTTAGATGGCGTTTATCCTGGCCTTTACCAGCACATCCATCAAATGCCATTATAGCTTTTAACGACACTGAATAAGGCGGCATTTACCTATACGCTGCTATATGTTTACGCGGCATTTATATATGCCGCTAGAATCAAAATTAAACGCCACTAAAGATGAGTAATGTTGTAGTGAATAATAATAATAGTAGTAATACAGCCACTAACAAACATGCACAACCCCACACATTCCCTCGTCAAACACGCATAACCCTTGGCTCACAATCAGAATTCACGGTTCTGACAGCCCCTAAGACACCCCCTTCGACACTCCCACCACGCCAACACCACCACCAACCACAGTGGTTGACATTCCCTATACCATGACGCAAACCCCTGACACCACCACGACCCCTGAATCAACCTCAGCCGCCCTCGAAACTAGCACAAAACCACACCTACACAACCGCAACTGTAAAACCACTATACCACTGGTTCCCCTACCCTGTAAACCTGCCTATAACCGCCTTCTAAGACCACCAACACCCCAACCAACCACCAAAACCGACACCTCGCGTCACCCACTACTCCCTGGTGCCAGGCACCACGCGTCGACACCACCCTTGCCACCGAAACAACCGCCCCAAAGCCTCTGAGCACATAAACCTCTGATTCCGCTCTTCTACGACACTTCCTATGCGACTGATTTCTATTTTTCTTCGACCACCATACACCAAACCAGCACCACCAGACCACCCTACTTACACCCCACCAGTACCAACACTCACGACACGCAGTAAATCCACAATATAACGAATAATCAATCATGAATGACCCTAGTCATACACGCACGAAAACAGAGTACTATTAGCATATTTATTGTCGACAACTTTGTTATCCCTGTTATACAAGTTACGGTGGTGGCACGGTGGGTTAAACGCGAGAAACATGTTATCCATACTACAAAGATTACGTACAACCATAGTGTATAGATTCAAAGACATGAAAGAGCATGATAAAATACTTACAAAAACGCGGCTGTGCAAGGGTAAACGATGACTATTTCGTTCCTGATTCGTTCCTTCCCTTCTTCTTCTCAACCACGTTAGGTTTCTTGGGTGTATGGAGCAAGGAGGCAGAAGAATGACTAGGGTTCTAGGGTTGTACGGAGTAAGGAGGCAAAAGAGAGAATGGGGTTTTAAGTTTTGTGAGGATAGTTTGTCGATGAATGAAGAGGTAGGGTAGGATGTGTCGATAGATAGCACTAGGGTTTTGTTTTTGTTTTCATCTTTGATGCTTTACACGGTTAACATCACCCATCACCCATTAATCGTAAGCCCAAGCCCATCACGTATCCCGACAACATAAAATACCAATCCCCGTTCATACATCGAAACTTAAAATATAACTAATACGATAAAATATAAAAACCCTTATTCGATAAATTAATTATCGAATACACGTCAATATAAATAATAAACCTTATAATAAAATACGGGGTATTACAGTCTTCCCTCCTTAAAATGAACTTCGTCCCGAAGTTCACAAGTGAGACAAACACAAGTAGCACCTATATCGGCTTTAAAATGCGGATTGTTACATTCTACCCTCGTTAAGAAAAATTTGTCCCCAAAGTCTAACTTATAACTAAATTAAAGTATACTTCAAGAAACACAATACAATGCATAACAGAATTAGCAGGGTTATCACGTATATTCAAACAATCACGACATACCAATTAGCCATGTCAGAACAACTAGCCATATCATAAATCAGTAAGATTTTGCAATCATATCCTCTTTTAAACATGGTTATGTCCCCGTAACCCCATAAAAATTCTAGCTCAAAATTCCGTCTTACTCATTACTTTATCTCATAAAGTCTTACTCCGAGGAACCAAGTATCGTATTCTCATCGTCGAACCAAAGACCAAAGAAAAGGGGTGGGTGAACTGGCGGAATAAAACCGCAAACCAATACCTCCATCTCAATATCGATGTCAAATTCAGAATATAACTCAATAACCAAGGTCACACCGGACCGTAAACACAATATGGCACAACAGCCTTATAACTCATAACTCAATACCAGTAACGAATTCTCATCTCAATTTCAATATCATTATTGTCAGAGATTCAACAATGAACCATGCTCCACACTTGGAGTAAAACTCAAAGCTGCTCACCCACGAGTCTTAGTCAAAGGTAACAACTATTATAATACGACCAGGACACGACTCGAGCTTATCAAAAGGCCAAAACGAATCCTTAACATTAATATCCGAACTCTGAACTTGCACTGTACTAGCTCACGTAGCATTGTACCATGATTAATTTTCTAGTGCTTGCTCATCGTATCATTCATAACAATGAATTTCTTGCTTAAAGGAAATTACCATACTCTTGTCCAATTTAGTTCAACCAAATACAAAATTATTTTGCATAACACAACTAATCACTTACCAAAAGTTTACCCATTCCACAACTCAACCCGTCTCACAAACAAAAGAATTATCTTATCAATAGAAAATTGTAACTATCAAAATAAAAGGACAATTGCTAATATTTAACTCAAATAAGTACTCAAAAGAGACCCATAGCAAGTATCATGTAATCATATAACCTCGAGCAATAACAAGAGTCTTAGGATCGGTAGAAATCGTGTTACGCAGTAAATCAGGATCAGAATAGCTATCACCTATAAACCCTTGAAGTTTTAACACATAGTTACGTTTTTACACCAATGTAGATAATCAGCAAACTCGCAGTTCATAATTGTCATAGAAAAACATCTCATGTTCATAATCATATTATAGAAGCAAATCATATTTTAGAAAAGACATATGGCAAAATTAGTTAACGCAATTAAACATGGAGCATTGACATATTTCAAAAGATGTACACGACCATAGACTAACAAGACCGCTTAACATTCCTGGATATCAGTAAGTTAAAATCACGTAGGTATTTTTTTCCATCCACTCACATTACATCATTTGTCATGAAACTATTAGTATACAAGATTTGCAAAATAAAAGGTTTATATAATGTGCAACAATTAAATATTTGTGCAGGATTTCATCAACACGTAGCTACAGAATTTGTCATATTACAAACAATCACTATAATTATCAAAACATCAAGCGTTATCATGGATAATCATTACTTTGAAAACATTTTGAAACTTTTGAGCATTGAAGTTGTATTTGTGGCCATTTTTAAACACGAATCAAAAGAAAATTTTACAAGCTATAGATCGAAACAAGATTACACGGAGACATTCTGACTCTTCATTACTAAAACATTGTTCTTGTAGCTCATGAATTATGAAAATTTTAACGATAAAAGTAAATGAATTCACACGACTAGTACTTCAATGACTCACATGTCAACCAATTAATAATTAAATATATTGTGATCAGATTTAAATATAGCAATATACAATTCACTTTATGGCATACCAGTATACTTGAAGAGGTTATGAAGATTAAAATCGCAGGGAACTAGACAGAGAATAACCATTAATATACGAAAGAGCATCAACAAGTTTCACGTTGTTCAAATAATCACAATTAATTATAACAATTAGATTGTTATATAACTTTTACTAATGACATCATGCTAATAAGCTTACTAGTTAAATTTCATTCTGCCACTTGTCAAGACTCTTATCTGATAAATATGATTTTAACATCACATACGAATATCACATCATTATCTTGAGGTCATATCACTAGAAAATAAGAATGTCTGTATAATTGAAACTATTTTATATAACTTGACGAAATAAACAAGGTTACGTTATCAGATAATAAGGTTCATATTCATTTCATACGCCTACTATTCATGTTACTAATGCCATATTGGATATCACTTGATCACATCACATAATTCACAGCTGCTTAAACTTTAATACAAAACTTACACAACTCACAATTTCACTAATAAAACCTTACGCAGCAACTAAAAAAAAATCATAAGTAAATAACCGCTTAGCTAACTTACGGGCGATTATAGCTTTTATAAAATATAAAGAATTATCTAACCATAGGAAAAAGAATCGAATGCATATCTCAAGGGAATTATTTAATACAATTTTTACAACTCAATTGGTCTGAACAAGAACTTTACAGCAATTCAACAGAAAATTGGGCAACTTGCAAAAATCACAATTAAATAACGACTTGTTAAGATTTTACATGGCTATCATTTTGAGAACGTGAATGAATATTCTAAACACTGGAGTTGGAATTATGCATAAATAATAACCACGTTTTAAATGATTTCCATTACAAAAACATGGGTCAAAACAGAACTGTGCAGTAACAATCTGACTACTGCCAACTAAAAGATTTATTTCTCTTAAAGTATAACTCCTATTAACATTAAACCAAAAGCATTGTAAAACCAACTCAGAAGGTTATCATACATAAAATTCTCAAATATGGAACACATTTAAAATGACATACTGTACAAACAAGATAACATTCTGGAAATTTATTAAAATTTGGTTCCTTTGCAATTTCACATTACTACATCGAAACTCAACCATTCATCTTCCGGAACACGTTGACATATCATTTGAAGCACCGACACCACCATATTAACATGCATGCATCATTCAAACTTTGACTGTCACCTAGTACTCGATAAAGATTTCGAAACTGAAAGTATAATCAACTAAATAACTCAATATTTATACATGTAAATACGAATGTAACACATAACTATAGGTCATTATAGCTTTGGGCAACGCATTCCGCATATCACTAGATATGAATTACTAATATATATAAGTCCGATCATTCGTACCCAATTACCAACAATATATTACATAGTTACGATAGCCATTTAATAGCCAGGTAATCATATGGACATTTCAAACACCAGCATATTATGATCACATCACTCTAACCAATGCTCACCAAATACACCTCCAAACTCGTAGAATTTCAATTCAACCATACAGATCGATCCACATTTCATATCACACATATCCTTCCAACGCACATCATTAATCATAACTCACACGTTACTTACCTCATTCTTCTCCTGCAAGACCGTTAGTACAATATAACTGGGTCACTATATAGTCTACTCCACTCTTCAATTACTCTCATTGGGTTCCCGAGACAGAACCGAAAGGGCCCATAAAGCCATTTACACTGAAGAGGTCGTACCTTTTCAGCCAAACTAACCAGATCCCATACGTCATTCTCATACATGGAGTCCATCTCGGATTGCATGGCTTTAATCCATAGCTTAGAGTCGGAATAGGTCATGGCACATTTATAGGTAGCGGGTTCGTTACTCTCTAGGAGCAAAACGTCATCTCCATCATTTTCCTCGACCATACCAATGTATCTGTCTGGAGGAATGAAGACCCTACCCGACCTCCTAAGTTCCGCAGGAATATTAACCGTATCAGAAGATGAAGGAACATTTTCCTCCATCGTTTGCTCGGTTGTTGGTTCTTGAATCTTCGACAGATCGAAGGTTCTATTACTCAACTTGTTCTCGAGAAACTCTTTCTCTAAGAACTTCGCACTAGCCGTAACAAAAACTCGATGATCGGTAGGCGAATAGAAGTAATGACCAAACATTCCCTTTGGATAACCAATAAAGTATATCTTGACCGGTCGCGGGCCGAGCTTATACTCATGTCTCCACTTGACATAAGCATCGCATCCCCAAACCCGAATAAAGGACAAGTTAGGGACCGTCCCCTTCCATATCTCTTATGGAGTCTTGTCTACAACTTTAGACGAACTTCAGTTAAGTATAAGAGCAGCTGACAAAAGAGCAAAGCCCCATAATGAATCAGGTACTACCGTGTGACTCATCATGGATCGAACCATATCAAGTAGTGTTCGATTTCTCCGTTCGGACACAACATTTAATTGTGGTGTTCTAGGCGGAGTTAACTGTAATACTATACCACAGTTTTTAAGGTGTTGATCAAAATCATTTGAAAGATATTCGCCACCACGATCTGATCGAAGTGCTTTAATCTTTCTATCTAGTTGGTTCTCAACGTTATTCTAGAATTCCTTGAACTTTTCAAAGGACTCACTTTTATGCTTCATTAAGTAGACATATCCGTATCTACTCAAATCGTCCGTGAAAGTGATAAAATATCTGTAGTCGTCTCTTGTGTTGATTGACATAGGTCCAGATACATCATTATATATGAGTCCTAATAGGTCAACAACACACATTCCAACACCTTTGAAGGAAATTCGAGTAATTTTACCGATAAGACATGATTCACACGTGCCAAATGATTCGTAATCAAATGGGGAGATAGTCCCATTCTTAATGAGCTTCTTTACACGCTTTTCATTTATGTGTCCGATACGGCAGTGCCATAGATACGTTTGATCTTTGTCACCAACCTTTACTTTCTTATTATTCATGTGTAATATGTTTGTGGTTTGATCTACGATATAAATGTCATTCATGGAAACTACTTTGCCATAAATTATTCCATTCAAAGAGAAAATATAGCTATTGTCTTTTATTGAGAATGAAAAGCCGTCTTTATCGAGTACGGAAACAGAAATAATGTTCTTTGATAAGCTGGGTCCATAGTAACAATTATATAAATACAACTTAAATCCACTCGGTAGTTAGATTACATATGTGCCCATTGAGACTACAAAAACTTTTGCTCCATTCACGACTCGCAGATCCACATCACCCTTTGCGAGAGGTGTGATGTTTTTTAGGTCCTGCAAATGATTACACAGATGAGAACCACAACCAGTATCAAGTACCCAAGTTCCGAAACTTGAACGCATGTTTAATCTCAATCATATGAATATAAGATGACATACCAACAAGCGCGGCCTGTTTTTATGTCCTCACGGTACACGGGACAGTTTCTCCTCCAATGCCCAGTCTTGTGGCAATGGTTACATTCAATGTCACTGTCCTTGCTCTTTGTCTTGCATTGTGAGCTACTTGTCTCACCAGGCCCACTCTTAATGAATCCTGATTTCTTAACTTTGGTGGCTTCCTTACAGTTAGGTCGCCGTGAGCCTTGCCCTTACCTTTGCCCTTGTTGGAAATCATGAGAACATGTTGCTTCATGCTCCCACTTAATTTTAGATCCTTCTCGGTCTGTACGAGAAGTGAGTGTAGCTCATAAGGACTTTTTTTTCATGTCATTCATGTAATAGTTTGCCCTGAATAGGGCAAAACCATCATGAAGTGAATGAAGCATACGGTCAATGAATATGCTCTCACTGATTTTGCAATCAAGTGCCTCCAGTTTCTCGACATTCTCAATCATATTAAGAATGTGTGGGCTAACCGGTTTGCCCTTGTAACACCCCGACCCAAACCTAGGACCAGAAATTTTAGCCACGGTAGCTCGCCAGGCTATGTACTGCCTCCACAGACCAACACGAGCCCTTTCCAGCGCTTTTTGTCCTCACTCGTGCGCATCCCGGGAACCTTCCCAGAAGGTCACCCATCCTAAGACTACTCCCAGCCAAGCACGCTTAACTTTGGAGTTCTTTCACATGGATAACCAGAAAAGAAAGTGCACTTTGTTGATATAAGTAGTACTTTCAATTCCTTTAAGCACTAGTCATATAAGCCTATCAATGGACCTCTTTAAGGGGTTACCCCACCCGAATGTCCTATTCGGTTCAATTGAGTATTACAGCCCTTCTGGAGTTTCGCCTCAAAGAAGCGACGACATGTATGCTCATAAGTAACGATTCTCGGTGCTTTTGAGAATTCGTTAGTGAGTGTGGTGACAATCTTATTTGTACCTTGGGCAATGAAGTGCCTTTGCAAATTGGTTTCCATTGTAAAGAGAGTACATTCTTTATCGCACCCGCTTCCATAACGAAATCACTATAAGCAAGTGACTCGCTAGCTCTCGCATTGGGGCCTGGGTTTGGCGGTATTGGCTCAGTCAAGTACTTGATCTTACCATCAGCAATGGCTGCAATCCTTAATGTCGCCTCCCAGTCCGCAAAGTTGGACCCGTCATTCTTCAGTCGTGTGGACTGATTCATGTGGTCCATCAAAGATTTAAGCCAGGATTCGCGCCCGAGTGTGGCACTTGGCATGGGGACATCAGTATGGTCAGCCATTTGTTATAAGAAGTTTTCTATATGAAACGTATTCTACACTGCGAAAAAGAAGAAGGAAAAATATAATAAGCATACTCATCGATTTGTGAATTAAGTCTAGTGAAAAACTTTTTAATTCGAATACTTTAGCTTTTATACAATTTATTTTCCTCAAGAATTATATAAATAATCCCAAGACTCAATTTCTGTAAATTGATAAGCTAACCACTTGGCTAATTCTACTTTTAGAATTCTTGGTCGATAATCTGTAAAAATTCTATCTTTAGTCCACCATAATCATGAAATATTATTCGGATCATAATGTTGAGGTAAAATAAGTCAACACCTACTACTTACCCAATGTAGAAGGGGTCATATGGAGAGTAAGGTCATATATGCTTACCGACGAAGAATGGGCTCATAGTAGTTTGGCTTATAAAGACTAGTCTCAATTTTAGGTTATAGAGGAAGATCCCATCAACTTTATTTTAATTCATTTTAAGTGAACAAATATCTAGCATGCGTGAATGAATAAACTAAGATGATGGCTTTAAATGATTTTCGTGTGACATCTGTATGTCCATTAACATGCAAATTATATGAGTCAATTTTCATGCAATGTTAGGTGGTTTGGTTTAGGCGGAATATGATGCACTATCTATCATGTGAATGAAAGCAACAAGAACGGAATAAAAACGAAAACAAAACAAGTCCTAGTGTGGCATATCCTACCAATAAGAACAAAATACAACTTTGAAATCCATTCAGCAGTGGACCCAAGAAGCTTATCTTGTCTTGATGTTCCATCTTGGTCATGTAGTGGGAGTGAGCAATCCGATCTCCGTCTTTAGTCTTCTTCAAATTACATTTAATAAATTACAAATATAAACCTATTTACATTCTAATTCCAAAAACATAAATTAAAGAAAAATAAAAGGAGATTCTAGATCTCATAATTACATCACCTATCATGTTTCCATCATTACGAAAACATGATCAACTAAGGCCACACTAAGTAAATTACAACTGATTGCAAAAATACGTAAATTAAACCATTCAACAACATTGAACAAAATGAAAATGCATCAACTATAAAATTATTCATTCAAGACATAATTCCGTAATTATGTTGAGTAATTTATCCAAACCACTTATTGATCTAAATTATGTGACAATTCCTTAATTAATCACAATAATTCAAATCAATCATAATCCAATTTTAATTCATATTAACGTATAATATGAATTAATCCAACATTATTTTAAACCGTTTTAAAATAATTGGGTATCCAAAATTGTGAACTTTTTCACAACAATAATTAACATTAGTCTTATAATCTCAAAAAAGAGTATAGGCCGAGATAAAAAAAATAGCCGAAAAAAAAACAATCCATGGCCGAATTAAAACGGAAAAACAGCGAAAAAAATAAAAAAACAAATTTCTTTTTCTCTATTTCCAGAAATAGGCCAAAGTCCAATTTTTTTTTTTTTTTTTTTTAAATCATACAAATTAAACAACTTCAATTTGATGTTTGCTAATATTACTAGATCGACAATTATCAATATTTAATCATTATTAAACATTGATACAAACTTGATGATTCAAATTAACATTTTAAGAAGAATATCAAAATCATGATTAAAATCGATTATCCGTATATTCAACTAATCATAATTAATTCTAGTGATATATGATGAAAAACAACAATTTAAAATTATTATGTCGAAAAATATCTAGCAAAGAACAATCTTGTTCAAGAACATTCAAATCAATCTCCTTTTACATTTTACTTTAATGCCTATTAAATTAAAACATCTACAAATTTATTATATCGTCATCTCAACAACTTAAAACAACAATATTAATAAATCAGCAAAGGAAATAAAATTAAGATTTTAAACAAAAATAATAATAAACGGCCGAAACCCTAATATTTCGCCGGAAAAAAAAAATTTAATCAAAATTTCATAGTTTATGAAAATCATATATATAAAATAATTTCATAGTCTTACGCTCTGATACCACTTGTGGGAAATATCTGTATACTTCACCTTTTAATTTTTTAGGATTATAACGACATTAAACTTATATAAATTATGGTCATAAACTAAGAACATGATACAAAGGTTAAGAGATTAGATTTAACCTTCAGTCCTAGCAATATGACCTAAGAACAAATACCGAAGTCGATATTCTCATAATCGTTGCACCCAAGATGCTCCAAGATATGCCTCTTTTCTTGCTAGAAAGAGTAAAGATTACTAATGAATTTTGTATGATGATGATTTCGTGAGTCTCGTGATCCGTGCGTATGATTGTCCGAGTATTAAGAGTTGTGAGGGTTGTGTTACTTATAAGGTTTTGAGAAATCAATATTTCTCTCCTTCTAAAACCCTAACAACCGTGAGCAAGTGGAGTTTAGATAGGATTATCAAATCAGTATTTGGCTCCTATACAAACACACAAACCGATTGTCCAAAACGTGTGAACAGTTATTAGCCGTGTGATGCTCATCAATTTCGGTTGTTATCTCCTCTGTGTTTTTATCTCTTTGTATATAATGTCTATCTTATTATAAATATCGTGTATTTATAATTTACTAATTAAATATAACAGTTTATGTTTAGTTACATTATTTAATCATTATTAAATAATTACATTATGTACATCAATTAAATATAACAATTTATATTTAACTACGAATTAACATTTAATTCGTCTCAGCTAATATTATTTAATCAGTATTAAATAATCGTATCATCATTACATTGACTAACCTTTTAGTGAAATCGTCGACTAACCTTTTAGTCATATAAGGCGTCAATATGATTATATTTTCTTTTAATCATATCTCTCAGAATACATCCTTTAGGTGTAACTTTTACGGACTAGTTGATCACCGCCATCTGTATGACAATAACGTCAAACTTCTAGCAAGCCAACCGTTATCGATAAATTTTAATCAACTGATTATAATAGTAAGTATACCTTGTGAACCTGTAAGAGGTTTATACACGATATCACACTAACTGTGGAGGACTAGCTCCAACATAAACTACAATTTTAGTCTAGAAATTATAGTTTAGTAATCTTAATATATTATCTAATATTATTATTTACTACCGTAGTAAATATTTGAATTAGTATTAGAATATTTGAAAATCAACATAAACAATTTATGTGAGATGACAGATAATTAATAATGAGCATTATAATAAAATTTGAGGACAAAATGTCCTCAAATAGGGGGTGGTGGCCGGTTGGGAGAGAGAGGAGGGAAGGAGTGATGTGACTTTACCCACTATGCTAAGTCATTTCTCTTTTCCATGTGAATTGATTTACCATATATAAAATCTTGTTCTTCTCTTCTTTGTACATATGGCCGGCCCCCATACCATAATACAAAATTAATAACAATTGACGTCTTATACATGTAATTCATAATTACATATAAATACCAACACTTAATATGGGCGGCCGGCTGTGACCCCTTTTATGCGTATATCTTGTTTTTCCTCTTTTTCCACCCTAACTAGAGGATACCTATAAATACCAACACTTAGCCTAATTATTCCTCATTAACTCCTTAATCGAACACTCAAATCTCTCTTATTATAGCTTAGAATAAACCCTTTGTTCTTTAGTTTTATGTTGAATACTTGGGGTGTAACTTGGTTTTGTTGAAGAATCATTCCTCTATCTATCAAAGTTACTCCTTTGTGGTATTATTTCATCTTAATATCTTCCTTGTTAATTTATTTGTCTTTAGTTTACTTTCCTTTGTTTGGTCTTAGTTCATAATTTGTTTGGTCTTAGGTCATAATGTTGTTTTCCTGTTTATACCCATCTTTAGATTGTGTTGTTGTGTTGATCATGAGTATGTGTTAGTAGTGTCCTTGCTAGGGCTTGGTAGGGTTTAGTGATAGCGCGGGCTTTTGCCGTCACTACCCGCTATCAAACATGAATTTATAAAACCAAACTAAAGTAGTACTTAAGTCGGGTGTCGAACGCGGAGATGGTGGAGATCTTTGTATAGTTATGTTCTAGTTTGGTCGGGGTAATGGGTAATGAGATTGACTAACAAACTAATAAGCGAGATAAACGACGATGTGAAATAAATTGATATAAAAGAACTAGGGTGTCGGGGTTACTACGAGGGCTCGGTAATGAAACATGCAAAGGGGGGTTCAAGGTCGCTCTTATGGTCGGTCTCGGCTTGTCTAGTCTATCGATTTGCCTCGCCTTAGGTCAAACCCTATCTTAGCGCTCGCTACAAACATGGTCAACCAACATACATACATGCAAATGAAAGCCTTAAACTATCGCAAAAGACAAACAAAGCGAAGAATCATGCCCAACCGTCGTTGAGGCAATTCATCAAACACCTAGCATGCAAACTATGAATAACCACCACAATAGAGTGCCCAAATCTAACCCTAAGCAAATAACATCACCAATAACCCACCGTAGACCACGCCTAACCCTAACAAGAAGACTACTCACTCATGACTAAGTAAAACATGTGAACTATTGAAGAAAGGTTGCTTAACATGGTGAACATTGTAAAAGTAAACAAACCAACACAAGAACTTAAAGGAAATATAAATCAATAAGATAACAAAGTAAGAAAAGGAAAGATTATACCATTAAATATGAAAAAGGAAGGAACTTGGATACAAAGTTGAAGAGTTCTCTCAAATTCTCCAAAATACACTCAAAATCCAATAAGTAAACTAATGAACTAATAGCTAAGTAGAAGATTAACTATGACTAACTACAAGATTGTAAAAATTAAAGGGAGATTTTGAGTGAAAAGTAGTTTGATACTCAAAAAATGAAGAAGCAATGGAACAATAAAAACCCTAGGGATGCGTGAAAATAAAGTATAAAAGTTGCCTTCTTAAAACTTTTCTAAGTGCAGGTTTATATAGTGCGCGGAAATCTGAACAGGGGCTCTCAGCCGGTCGACCGGCTGCCAGTCCCGACCCTGAACCATGTTTCCGAAAAGTCTTGAAATAACCTTGCCTCCTAGCCGGTTAACCGGCTTCCGGTTGGGTACCGGCTGAGGATCTTTTCCATTGCTACTGTTTTTTGCGCGAACATCTTGATTGCACTAAGGCTCCCAGCCTGTCAACCAGCTGCCGGTTGGATACCGGCTGAGGACCTTATCCCTTGCTACTGATTTTATTCGCAATTTCTTGAAAATGCTAAGTGCGGGTGGGGTTCCCAGCCCCTGTCGGCCGACCGGCTGCCGGTTGAGGGCCCTACTCTTCTCTTCTTGATTTTCTTCAACAAGTCAACGGTCAATGGGCTCTCAGCCGGCAGACCGGCTGCCGGCCGATCGGCTGGGGACCCCTTATTTGCCATTTGTTCACTTTTTCTCCTTCTTTTGCATCGAATCCGTCTCGTTTGCTCCCATTTCTTCATTCCCGCCTCAAGTCCTACAAAATGGAAACCAAATACGTAGAATAGAGACAACGTGCATAAAATCAAGTAATGACACGCAAAATGTGGACGAAACGAGATCAAAATGAAAGGAAAAACAAGGAAAATAATGACTAAATCGGGACTCATCAGAATTCCCCACACTTAAATCTCACTTGTCCTCGAGTAAGTAATCAAGAAACTAAAACCCTTATTCGAAAACAAGAACTAAGCTAACTAAGCTAACTAAAAGTCGAATCGGGTTCTCTAAAAGCTCTCTCTCTTCTCTCTAAGAAAACCCTAGCCTCCATCAATCAAATCTGGGGATTCCATCGACTATTGATCGATGGTAAGCCCCTATAAAACTTTATTTATCAATTTTTACTATAAAACCTTACGTATTAATCAATAAAAATCTCCCTTTTGGTGAGATTCGTTCGTTTGTCTATATTGTCAGAGTTTTTTCAGTCTTAGTTATTCAAGGTTTTAGTTCTATTGGAAATATAGATAAGATCGTTTTGGTCGTTTCTTATATGGTGAAGATACGAAGGATCGGTTTCGTAGTAGATCGTTATATGGTATTATATATGTTGTCGATTTGTTGGTTGTACTCAATTTGGTCAGATGAAATCGTCTCTCGTCAAGGCTCAAGATCCTACGATCCTCTTGTGAAAACCTGTTTGCGGCGATATGATAGAGGAGGACGTACTTTGAAGCAATTCAAGTTTACAGATCTTTTTTTGAATAAGATTTTATTTTATTTGATTCTAGTCGAGTTGTATCCAGTCAAATTAATATGTTGTAGATGTCGTATGACTATTTATTAATGGATTGATCTTTCTTTCTCAAAAAAAAAAGTCGAATCGGGTTTAGCTACACCCGTAGCCCTTTCAACTCACAATTTGATATCCATGAGGGAGAATGCCCTATTGCAAGGCAAGTTTGGTCTTGCTACAAAATTTTTGATGCAAACAAATGAAAACAAAACACATATAAACAAACAACATGCATCGAGAAAAATAAAACCGCTTGCCTCATCTAAGTGGGGTTTTGAAAAACTAAACAAATGAGGTCTATAGCGGAGGATGCCGACTCAAGGTCTAAACACAGTGTCAAATTCCTAAATCAAGGTCGAGCAACCTATATTAATATCACCAAAGACCTAGAAACGAATTCAAGGCGGGTAAATGGAAGTAATAAGCTATACTTCCGAGATTGACACGACACACACAAGATTCGACTCCATGCTAAGCCTTTGACCGATAAGAAATGCCTAAGTACCGATTCTCACGGGTTTCACTCAACAAACAAGGAAAGAAAGGGGGTGATTTTTGTGACAAATAGTAACCAAAATCACTCACCTACCTCGACTCGCGAAGCATGGCCGTAATCTAGTATGGTACTCCATCCAAAATCCATGAGAAAATGTAGAATGCACAAAATGAGAACAAGAAGGATGCAATGGGGCTTGGGTTGGGTTAAAATGGTTTGGTGCAAGTACCGTTATAGCATTTGAGGCTCAAGGACCAATAATGATTGCCAATTTCGAACCAACACCTTATTACAACAACTAAGTAATGTCTATGCCCTAACTCTGGTTTTGACAAAACCAAGCAAAAGTATCATAAATAACCAGACTTACATTGGGAAAAACAACCCGATCACAACCTTTTTGAAATGGCCATTATTTAAACACAACGAGCAACGTCCACACCCTAACAAAAGACTTGAAAGTCAAATGAAATTCAAAAATTATGTAAACCCGGCTCGATTGGAAAAAATCAAAAGAGCGACGACTTTTTCTATCTCCCCTTGATGGAAGGGAGTTGTTGCTAGCCTTTTTCTTTCTCAAAACAAATATATACAACTTCTCTTTTTTGGATTTTTCAGAACTTTTCTCATTTTCTCTTTTCTTTTTTTTTTCTTTTTTTTTCTCTCTTTTTTTCATTTTTTTTCTTTTTTCACAAACTCCATTTCACCAAAAAGCAAAACTAAGACCACAAAGGAAGAGTGCACCAACTGGCATCCAAATCCCAACTCCACCACCAACATACTACCACAAATACAACCATTCTTGATCAAGGAAAGATGTTTTTGGGAATGTAGCTATTTAGTAGTTAAACCCAATGGATAGGCTAAAACTCAAAGGGGGGAATATAAAAGGGGATAGAATGCAAGGGTCAAACCAAGGCTAATTTGGTAAATATGGAGTTATTTTATTTTGAACAAAAGTTATCTCAACATGCACATAAACATAACCACAGAACAAAGGAATGAGCGTCATACTTATGCGTTTTGACATAACATACCACGTAAGGAGGACTACTCACAATCATAACTGGGTCGGTTTGATGGGTCGGCCATAAAGGAGGCTCTATCCTCACATTTGAGCAACTAATGTCGGTTCAAGTTCAAGTATCGGGCCTAACACGGTATCATAAGATGGTCGACACTCGGTCATTAATTCTAGACTCCCGGGTTCTTGCAAGCAAGAACCCTAACAAGGTGACATCAAGATGTGCAAGCTTTCTAGAAGGGTAAGACACACGCAAGCCAGTTATCATCATTGACAGCGTATATCCTCCACTTTTCAACCTCCTAAGCATATTTTAAAAAAAATGTAAGAAAAGAAAAACCAATTACTAACACATATTCACACAACTACGAAAAATAAAGCATGTGAAACTATGACATAAACTAACAAGCATGCAACAAACATATTGACTATTCTAGCAGCACATCATCAGCAACAACCACAAGTTCCCCAAAGGTACATCCATGGCACGAAAATCACATTCTCCTTCATGCCATCAACATAAAAAGAAAATGGAAAGGGGAGAAAGAGATAGAAAAGTGTATACCAAGCGTCTTCTATTCTCCAAATGCCTTGAACTATTGTCGCCTCTGCCACTTGTTAGTCAAATAATATATATATATATATATATATATATATATATATATATATATATATATATATATATATATATATATATATATATATATATATATATAGGGTCGGGATCCGGTGAGAACCACCTTACAATGAGAACCTTGTGAGAACTCTAGCTTACGAACTTTTTTAAAAAAAATTAATAACATAATTGGATTCGGCATGACATTTTATAGCTAGAGAACATATTTCTTGGTCTAGAAAATAAATACTAGTGACGGAAATCAAGGTGAGATACGTTTTATTTATTTGCATGCACCTACTATATATTTTTTCGTATCTATCATTTTTCCGCCACTAGTATTTATTTTCTAGACCAATAAATATGTTCTCTGGCCATAAAATTCCATGCCGAATCCAATTATGTCATTAATTTTTTTTAAAAAACTCCGTAAGGAAAAGTTCTCACCGGTTCTCATTGTAAGGTGGTTCTCACCGGATCCCAACCCTATATATATATATATATATATATATATATATATATATATATATATATATACCATGTAATAAAGAAATATGTACAAAGAAAAGAAAACATGTTTTTTTGAAATTTTTGAAATTTTTCAATTTTTAGGCATTTTTTGAAATTTTTCATATTTACAAAAAAACAAATATTCACAAAGAGGATATCCCCCCCCCCCCCCCCCCACACACACACACTTAAGATTTACATTGTCCTCAAAGGAACAAAGCGCAAGGGGGAAAAAAAAACGAAAACAAACATGTTTTTGGCTTTTTCGAAATTTTTTTGAGAAATGAAATACTTGTTTTTGGGTTTTTTCGGAATAAAGGGATTTCCTCCCCACACTTATTTATGAACATAATGTGTGGAGGAAAACCAGAAATAAACAAATATGTTTTTGAAGTTTTTTGGTTTTTTGAATTTTTTTTTGGATTTTTTGGTTTTTGAAAACAAATAAATACAAGAAAATGCAAAATAAAGAAACAAAGTTCATGCTAAGCTAAGATGGTCTACACTACATGAATGCAAGTCTATTTGTGACAATATGTTACAAAATAAGGAAATCTAATGCAATTATATGGATGCAAATACATTCAACTAGGCTAAGCATGTGAAATGAGAAATAATAACTAAAACGAGCTAACTAAACTAACTAATGTAAACTAGATGCATGCTGAAATTAAAAATGCAAAACAAAAGGGAAATTTGGATTTGAGGGAGTTACATTGCTTTTGGATTGGAAAAAGTAGCAAGAATCAGCAGCTCTCAATCATCGGATTGAAGATCCAAGTTGTCCTCCGCTTCAAAAGCCTCATCATCCCCGCCTCCTTCCCCTTGATCATCCACGTTCATAAAGTCATATGGGTTGATTATGTACTCATTGGAGAAGGCAGAACCGGAAGCGCCTGCACCGGAAGGAGAGGGAATGTCACAGCGATGCTGGGCTCCAAACATCCCTCCTTGGGCCAAAGGGTGAAAAATCGGCCTAGAGAAGTATTCTGGTAAGACATGTAACTGTCCGGCGAAATGCGGATCCGCAGAGGGCACATATCCCGTCTCTGGTGGCATGTAGCAGGAGGGATGGTGGCCTGAATCGTGACGATAACCCTGGTGGATGGACCGATCATACGCAGGGAAGTTCCCCCACGCCTGATCATGGTACAGGTAGTCAAGCCTCGCATAAGTGTCCGCATAACGGAGGTCTTCGAGCTCCCGCCGGACAACGGTCACCTTGTGGTTCAGATCCATCCTAGCCATGAAGTCGATAATGTCCTAATGAATAAGGGTAGGAGGAGGAGGAGAAGGAGAAGGCATGGAACCAGAAGTAGAGGCCTGATGCATGAAGTTACCACCAAAAGGTGTCATGGGAAAAGAGGCTACTGATAGGGTAAGTCACTGGCGGTGGGCTGGCGCTGGTCTCTGATGAATACCTGGGTCTCAGGTTGGTCAGAAGTAGTGCCCTCAGTGTTGGAGCCAGTATCCTCCACAGCTAGTGTGATAAAAATATAAATCTCTTACAGATTTACAGGGTATATATACTTAGTATTATAATCAATTGATTAACGTTTTTCGATAACGGTTCACTTGCTAGAAGTTTGACGTTATTTTCATACAGATGGCGGTGATCAACTGATCCCTCACACCTAGATGATGTGTTTGACAGATATGATTATATGAAAATATAATTATATTGGTGCCCTTAATGTCTAAAAGGTTATTCAATGTAATAATGATGCGATTATTTAATACGATTAAATAATATTAGGAAAAATGAATTAAATGTTAATTCATAATTAAATATAAAATGTTATATTTAAAATGTAAGTCATAAATATATGATATTTAGAAATAACGTAAAATTTTAATATATGATTTTAAAAATTTATTAATTATACGATAATCAATTATGTTCTCCTAAAATATTTATATATATTGTATTATATTATTTTATAATAATGATGAATTGGTTTAGTTAGTTTATTACAATAGGTTGTATTAAATAATTAATATTTATTATTATTCATTTCATATATATATATATATATAGGGTCAGGATCCGGTGAGAACCACCCTTATAATGAGAACCATGAGAACTCTCACTAAATCTCCATCATATCTCGCTTCGAAAGTTTCGATGGATCATTTAGCATTAGTTTAACTTATTCAAATACACATTTTAGTATCATTAAACAAAAAATTTTGATTTTATTAACAAAATATATATACTTAGTGTACCAAAATAAAATTAGGCATACTGAAACGGTTATAAATGCACGAAAACAACCACTATGTGCATGAAATTTTTTACATGCATGAAAATAATTAGTAGGTGCATTAAATAATAGGCTCTACATGCATTAAAACGAGTTCTAGGTGCATGAAAAATGATAGATGCGTAAAAATCGGTAGTAGGTGCTTGAAAATTAATAAAACGTATCTCACCTTCATTTCCGTCACTAAGCTAGTATTATATATATTTTCTAGACCAATAAATATGTTCTCTAACCATAAAATTCCATGCCGAATTCAAATATGTGATTAATTTTTTTTAAAAAGTGCGTAAGGTGGAGTTCTCATGGTTCTCATTATATTGGTGGTTCTCATACGATCCCGATTCTATATATATATATAGATACATAACATCGATCTAGCAACGATTTGGTCATGATCTTAAAGCACTTGGGTGCAATCAATAAGAGAATATCAACTTTGATATTTGTTCTTAGGCCATATTAACAAGGGCCAAAGAAATTATGAGAAGACAAAGACGGGGATCAAGAATGCTCGCTTCCACTACATGGACCAAGTTGGAACATCGAGACAAGCTTATCGAGTCCAATTATGAATGGATTCCAAACTTGTACTTTTTTTTTATTTTGGTAGAGAGGACACACTAGGGTTTTTTGTTGTTATTCATTTTTTATTCCTTTCATGTTTCATGACATCACATTATAGTCCGAAGATTTTTCGTGATTTTGATGGACTAAAGATAGAATTTAGAGAAATTTATCGACCAAGATTTATAAAGGTAGAATTAGCCAAGTGGTTGGCTTATCACTTTAAAGATAATTGAGTCTTGGGATCATTTATATAATCCTTGAGGGAGGTCGATTGTATAAATGCTTAAGTCTTCGCATAAAATTGTTTTGCATTAGACTCATTCATTTCGATGATTATGCTCATTATATTTTTCTTCTTTTTCTCAGTGTAGAATATATTTATTTTAATAAACTGCAGATAACAAAAGGGCTGGCCATAACGATGTCCCAATGCTAAGTGCCACACTCGGGCGCGGGTCTTGGCTCAAATCCTTTATGGACCACATGAATCCGTCCACACGATTGAAAAATGATGGGTCCAACTTTGCAGACTGGGAGACAACACTAAGGAATGCTGCCATAGCTGACGGTAAGCTCAAGTACTTGACTGAGCCTATACCGCCAAACCCTGGTCCCAATGCACGAGCTAACGAGTCACTCGCGTAAAGTGATTATTTCGTGATGGAAGCAGGAGCGTTAAAGAACGTCCTCATTTTTGCAATGAAAACTAATTTGCAAAGACGCTTCATTGCCTATGGTGCGAACAAGATATTCACCACCCTTACTAACGAGTTCTCAAAAGCACCGAGAATCGTTACGTATGAGTATATCTGTCGCTTCTTTGATGCGAAACTTCAGAGGGGCTAGGCGGTTAGCCCTCACATTCTCAATATGATTGAGAACATTGAAAAACTGGAGGCACTTGATTACAAGATCAATAAGAGCATAGTCATTGACCACATCCTCCACTCACTTCATGAGGGGTTTGCCCTATTCAGGGCAAACTACTACATCTACATGAATTACATGAGGAAAAGTCCTCATGAGCGCCACTCACTTCTCGTAAAGACAGAGAAGGATCTGAGTATGAGTGGGAGCAAGAAGCAAAATGTTCTCATGATTGCAGACAGGGGCAAGGGTAAGGGCAAAGCTCATGGTGACCTAAGTGTTGGGAAACCCAAATTTAAAAGATAAAAAAACCAATGAGCAAGAGTGGGCCTGGTGAGACTAGTAGCTCACAAGGTAAGACTAAGAGCAAGAACAGTCAGGTTGAATACCACCATTGCCACAAGATTGGGCATTGGAGGAGAAACTGCCCCAGGTATCATGAAAACATCAAAGCAGGTCGTGTCACTCCTGTTGGTATGTCATCTTTTGTTCATATGATTGAGATTAACCATGCAAGTTTTGGAACTTGGGTATTTGATACAGGTTGTGGTTCTCATCTTTGTAATCATTTGCAGGGCAGAAAAAACATCAGGCCTCTCGTTAAAGGAGATGTGCACCTACGTGTCGGGAATGGAGCAAAAGTTGTTGCCGTCTCAATAGAGACATATGTAATCAAACTCCCTAGTGGATTTGAATTGTATTTATGGTGTGTTTGGGAACCAAGATTGTATTTTCAAATTCAGATTTGGAACAATTTGTTTGTTTGGCAAACCTATTAGATTTGGATTTGGAAATCCAACCAAATCCAAGTAAGACGAAAATAACCACATTTGAAATCCACCCTCTAAGGCTCTAACCTCCTCATTTCCAAATCCTTATTTCACTTTGCTACATTTCAAATGAAATATTTCAAATTAAATTCATGTTGCCAAACACCCTCTTAAATAATTGTTACTATGTACCCAGTTTGTCTAAGAATATTATATCTATATCCGTACTTGGTAAAGACAGTTTTTTATTTTGCATTAAAGATAATAACTGTATTTTCTCTTTGAATGGAATGATTTATGGTAAAGATGTTTCCATGAATGGTATTTATATATTAGACCAAACCGCAGAAGTATTACATGTGAATGATAAGAAGACTAAGGTTGGTGACAAAGATCAAACTTATCTATGACACTGCCGTATGTGACACATTGATGAAAAACGTGTAAAGAAGTTCATCAAGAATGAGACTATCTCCCTATTTGACTACGAATCATTTGGCACGTGTGAATCATGTCTCATCAGCTAGATGACTCGAATTTCCTTCAAAGGTGTTGGAATGCGAGCTGCAGACCTATTAGGACTCATACATAATTACATACTGATGTGTGTGGGCCTATGTCCATTACCGCTAGAGATGGTTATAGATATTTTATCACTTTCACGGACGATTTGAGTAGATACTGGTATGTCTACTTAATGAAGCATAAAAGTGAATCCTTCGAAAACTTCAAGGAATTCCAGAACAAGGTTGAGAACCAACTGGAAAGAAAGATAAAGGCACTTCGATCCGATCGTGGCGGTGAATATCTTTCAAATGAGTTTGATCAACACCTTAAACACTGTGGTATAATATCACAATTAACTCCACCTGGAACACATCAATTAAATGGTGTGTCAGAACGGAGAAATCGAACCTTACTTGATATGGTTCGATCCATGATCAGTCACACGGTAGTGCCTGATTCATTATGGGGCTATGCTCTTATGTCAGTTGCTTTTATACTAAACCGAAGTCTGACTAAAGCTGTAGAGAGTAACGAACCCGCTACCTATAAAGGAGCCATGACCTGTTCCGACTCTAAGCTTTGGCTTGAATTCGTGCAATCCGAGATAGACTCCATGTATGAGAATGACGTGTGGGATTTAGTTTATTTGCCTGACCAGGTACGACCTCTTCAGTGCAAGTGGCTTTATAAGATAAAACATTATGTGGAAGGACAACCAGACATCTATAACACACGACTAGTGGCAAAAGGTTATACTCAAGTGCAAGGGTTGTATTATGATGAAATATTTGCACCTGTAGTTATGCTTCCCTTTAGCCGGATAATCTTAGCGATTGCCGCATATCATGACTATGAAATCTAGCAAATGGGCGTGAAAACCGCCTTCTTAAACGGTTATTTAGAGGAGGACTTGTATATGATACAACCCGAGGGTTTCGCTGATCCTAAAAATCCTAAGAAAGTATGCAAACTTAAGCATTCCATTTATGGACTTAAGCAAGCATCACAAAGTTGGAATCATCGCTTTGACCAAGTGATAAAAGAAAATGGTTTCATACGATCAGTCGACGAACCATGCTTATATATCAAGTCAACTGGGAACAAAATTGTTTTCTTGATATTGTATGTTGATGACATACTTTTGATTATAAACGACATTCCTCTCTTATCTTCGGTGAAACTATGGTTAAAGAACCATTTCCAGATGAAAGATCTGGGTGAGGGACAACGCATTTTGGGGATCCGTATCTATAGGGATAGATCACGACCGATGTTATCATTAAGTCAGGAGTCTTATATAGATAAGATTCTTGATAGGTTCAGCATGACCAACTCTAAGAAGGGGTACCTCACTACAAGAAAAGCGCTCATTACCAACTGGAAAATTGCGACCGACAAAAAATCAGTTGGTAATATCCATCACCGACCGATATCAGTCGGTAGAAATTTATATGGTTGCTAAATTACCGACCGAACAAAATGCGGTCACTCAATTGAAATATTCGGTAGGTAAACTAATAACTACCGACCGCTTTCCTTAATTTAAAGACCAAAATGAAAACAGTTGCTACCTATTCGCAAATTAAGTCCGACAGTAGACTCACTATCCCCATTTTATTCCTTTAAAAATAATTTACACTCCCTTTCCTCTTCTCTCATTCTATCCACACCACACCACACCACTGTCCTACTAACAACCCACCGCCGAATCCGCTCCACCGCCGCTGAATCGCCGCTCACCCTAGTCTGTCGTCTCACTCTCTTCTACTTATTTAATTCCTAATTTGATATATGTATGATTTTTACTTCTTTTTTTGTTATAAGTTGTTTTAATAGGGTTTATTATTATAATTTACATACAATTTTGAGCAATAATTGATTTGTTAGTGTGAATTGAATGAAAATTTAGAGTTTTTTAATTTAGGGTTAGGTTTAGGTAAAATTGGGGTTTTCTATTTTGATTTGTTGGTTTGGGTGGATCAATTTCTCTTACATTAATGTTGTTTGTGATTAGCTTGGTAGCTAGTCCTTAATGATATCTCGAAATTTAAGGTTTTCTATTTTAATAGAATGTAAATAAATGATTAGGATGAAGGTTGTAGTAATTTGTTTTTGTTTTAATTTGTTTGTTGATTGATGGAGGGTTCAATGTTGTTGCAGTGACTGGAAGTTGGAGATATAGAAGAAACTTGAGGAGAGATGAGAGCAGAAAGGCGAAGAACAGCGCATAGCGACTATATGTACTCTACTCAACATTTGGCTCTGGTAATTACTTGTCGTAAAATTTTTGGGTTTAACCTTGACAGTTAATGACTATCCATTGCAGTAACTTTCTTTGACAAGGATTTAACCTTAGAAAGTTAATGACTATGTTTCTCGGTCTATAATTTATTTTGGATTCTGCTGTTTAATTTTGAATCTTTGGGGTTTCATTTAAAATTGCATGATTATTTGTATCCTTTAGCTTAATGTTTGTTGTACAATTTAAATTTTCGTTAGTTTTTATTGAGAATGTCTTAGCAATTGAATAGTTTATATTGTCTGCAACTCTTAAAATATGTTATATATCAACCACTCTTGATTATTTCCATGATTTTGCATGCTTAGTTAGCTTACTTGGTTTACCCAAGCATGGAACTATAATTCACATGTTGTTCTAAATCCTTGTTGAGGTGGACAATGTGATTTGGTTTTAGGATAGACGTTCCTTCAAAAGATTGTTAAGAGAGTCTATTGTGATTGCAAATTTCGCTTCTTTCACTTGCAGGGATTACAGGCAGCGGAGCTGATATTCATAGTTACAATGTGCTAACTAATAAGGGTCCGGGGCATTTGTAAGCTAAGTACATGCTACTGAATCACGCGGATATCATTATTTGTTCGTAACCTTGCGACTTGTAGTATTATGCTCTAGTTATGTTTGATTGAATGAAACTCGAGTTTATAGTGTAAAACTCTTTAATTTAATGTTGTTGGAGTTCTATATTATATAGTTCTATTTTTCCCCTCTCTTTTTCAGCAAATGCTTTATTGGTGAATGATGGTTGTCAAACCGCACTAGACATCAGGATAGTCAAGGATTTACCAATATTGTTCGAGCAATTGAGGTATGTTGTCTCTATTATTCTCTTGTTGGACAACAATTTTTTTTGATAGTCTTTTACTTGGATTGTCATTTAATATATTTCATTGCTTAATACTAGAACAATAGTAAAGTTTTGCTTAAGGTGTGCCTTGTGATGTTTGGTCATAACTCAATGCTTGTTAGATTTTGTCTATGTTCTAGTTGATGTGCACACCTTATGAGTTGAGATGTTAGTAATATTTTTCTGTTACTCCCTATTGCAGAAGGTTAGGCAAGAGAACAACAAATTTGCAATAAACCGGTGAAGAGATCAATAAAGTTAAGGCATAGTCAAGTCAACTCATTGCTCGAGTTACATGCCTTGGAGTATATGTGACTTATATACTAGAGCATTGTATATATAGGTGTATAATGTTTGATTTACGAATATTAGTTCTTTTTTTAAACATGTGGAATGAGATTGTAAATGTATATTTTGGAGTACTTTTATAAAAATCTTTTTTTTTCAATTGACGTTCAATTTAAACAATTCGTATTTCAATCTCATTCTTGATAAGTGTACTATTGTATTCACAAGAATAGGCATTAGAGGAGGTAGAAAATAGCCTACAATTCACCTGCTAATTACCGACCAAAAAAACAATTTACCGAGCGAAATATTTAATTACTAACCGAATATTTGGTAGGTACAATTACCAACCGAAATACTTAATTACCGACAAAAAATTCAGTAGGTAAATTACCGACTGAAAAAATCGGTTGGTAATAAATTTTTACCGACCATTATTACCAACCGAATTTCTTCGGTCGTTAGTTGCCCAAATTCGGTCGCTAATTGATTTTACCGACCGATTTTTCTCCTCACCGACCATTTTTTTCGTTCGGACGGTATTCAGCAGATTTCTTGTTGTGCCTTCCGATGACCTCAGGGATGCATTTGAGTAAAACTCAGGTACCCAAGACATTGGAAGAGAAAGAGCGCAGTCGTGTTCCTTATGCATCACTAGTAGGATCGATCAGGTATGGCATGATGTGCACACGTCCAGATGTGGCATATGCATTGAGTATGACAAGTCGGTACCAAGGCAAACCAGGTTTTTCACACTAGATGGTTGTTAAGAACATCCTTAAGTACTTACGAAGGACTAAGGATTGGGTATTGACTTACGAAGGAGATACTAAGCTATGTGAAATCGGTTACGCAGATGCTAGCTTCCAAACGGATCGAGATAACTCAAAATCTCAATCTGGAGTCGTAATGGTGCTGCGATCAGTTGGAAAAGTTCCAAACAAAGTGTTATAGCAGATTCTACAACTGAGTCCGAGTACTATGCCGCTTCGGAAGCTGCAAAAGAAGCTATATGGATGCGTTAGTTCTTGCAAGGACCAATTGTAGTTCCTAGTTCGAATGACCCAATCACCATCTTTTGCGACAATAGAGGTGCCATCTTCCAGGCTAAGAAGCCTATGTCTAGCAACAAATCTAGAGATGTACTTCAGAAATCTTACATGATTCGAGATTATGTGGAGCAACAGGAGATTACGATAGACACGATTGCTTCGGATGAGAATATCGCGGACCCTCTTACTAAACCTTTGAAATATGATAAGCATGAAGGGCACGTTGTTTCCATGGAGATTAAACGTGTTCTTGAGTTGTATTAGATATATAAATATTTAATTGGATAAATGTATCATTTCATATATTATTTATAATATCATCGAACTATTTAAATATTTTGTTTTTCATGTGGATTGTACGACAACATTGAACGCCACAAAGTGAATTAAATTTCATTATATCTGTTTTGTCCGTAATCGCTAACATGAGCTGATAACTATGGCAATTATATTGTGAAGTCGATTGATGGTGGGTTCAATGAACCATAAGTCAAATGGTTGAGTGATCGATCACATATACGAGTTATATTGATACCTCATAGGACACCGTGACCACGTAATGGAGTCCTAAATGTTCAAAAACATTCGGTGCCAGGTCGTGGATTGGACGTCCATAGTGTTCCTAGAGTCGATTCTTTTGACTATCGACTGCTTCTTGAGATTAAGGCAGTTTTTGGGTGACTTTGGTTTCTTTCTCATGGTCGACCGTAACAGGAGGCTAAGCAGATTTTTTCTGAGTCATTTCATACTACGCTTGTATCTGTAAGATTCGAGTTGAGAAAAATATCCAACGTTTATCAGGTTTTGACATTTCTCAGGGCCACTCAAGGAGCTGTAACTGAAATGCATGGTCATGCTCGAATGATGATTCGTTTATCAGTTAAGTTACTCTCTTGTCGAGAAAACCACCTTTTCATACCGATCACTTGTAAGATACGACCTTTGTGAAGTAAGGACTTTGAAAATTGTTTTCCATTGAGTGGGAGAAATTTATGGATATGAGAATGGGTTATCGCACATACACTTGTAGAACAAGTGGGAGATTGTTGGAGTTAGTGTCCTCCACAATTAGTGTGATAACAATATAAATCTCTTACAGGTTCACAGGGTATACTTAGTATTATAATCAGTTGATTAACGTTTATCGATAACGGTTGGCTTGCTATAAGTTTAACGTTATTGTCATACAAATGGCGGTGATCAAGTGGTCCTTTAAGGTCACACGTAGAGGATGTGTTTGAGAGATATGATTATATAAAAATATAATTATATTGATGCCCCAAATAACTAAAAGGTTAGTGAATGTAATAATGATGCGATTATTTAATACGATTAAATAATATTAGGAGAAATGAATTAAATGTTAATTCATAATTAAATATAAAATGTTATATTTTCATAAATAAATGATATTTATAAATCACGTAAAATTTTAATATATGATATTAAAAAATTATTAATTATACGATAACTAATTATATTCTCCTAAGATATTTATATATATTATATTATATTATTTTATAATAATGATGAATCGGTTTACTTAGTTTATTATAATAGGTTGTATTAACTAATTAATATCTATTATTATTCATTTTATATATATAATTTACATATATATATATATATATATATATATATATATATATATATATATATATATATATATATATAGTTATATATATATATAGTTATAATCCTAATAATTATGTCGAAATATATTGATATTTTCTACACTCAGGAGGGGCCTCAATCGGGAGGAGGTAGGGGCCTCTGTTAGGTCTCACTTTCATGCGCTCAGTGTTCGGCAAAGGGATGGAGTTTTTATCAACTCGCCCCAGCCGAATTTGCCAATACATTTTGTGGTCACTAAGGTTCCACTTGTTCCACCCCAATCCCTCGACCATGTAGCGCCGAGAGAGCACATTCCTCCCCTTAATATAATCGACCCAAAAATTCCGCGGGCTCACCGCTGATGTTATCAAAGTGATCATGGCCCAATATAAATATGAGTAGTCAGGTGCGGCTGATGACTCAGTCTGCTAAGGTGAAGAGCGATATGGTGGGCAATGTTAATCTGAAAGCTGGAAGGTCGAGTTACCAAAAAAGAGCGTAGGATCTCTAGCTCTTCCGATCTAAAGTTGTGTGGCTCATCTCGCGATAAGACGGTCCACCCCATAAATCGTTGCCAAATCCTGATTGGTGCCAGATGCACCCTATTTGTTGGCTTCTTGTGGCCCTTAGTACTAGCTAACCCAGTGATGGATGTCCACACAGACTCCAAGTCAAAGCCCTCGGGGGCATGCATCGGGCTTTTGCATCCAACCCAAAAATTTGTGCAAACTCAGCGAGGGTCAAATGATAGTTGTGGTTAATTAATTAGAACTGAATGAATGTGACTATCCCCGAATTCTTGTTCTTTGCTACTCACAGGGAGCTCAAAAACTCTTAAGTCAGCCTGGGGGAAGTCATAACCGCCCTAGTCTTATACAACTGTCCCATCCCCACTCCACGAAATAACTCAGCAGCAATCGCATCCAACGTCAAGTCCCTCATAGAAATCTTGTCGATGAACCGGGTAGGGTGAACGGCGCGATTTGCAAAAGATAAGAAATTACCTTTTTGGGTAACTGATTCGAAGGTTACACCGGGGAAGTCCAGGTCACCGGTGACAAAGGCGGCCTCGGTATTTCCTTCAATATCGCGTCCATTGTAGGGTTGTTTCTTGCCTTGGACCGTCTCTCACTGCGACCGGCCATTGTTAGATTGGTTAAGGTGGTGTGAAGGGTTGTAGTAGGTTTGTTTTGGGAGGGTTTTGGAAGAGTTTTTGTAGAGGGAAAGTGTTTAGAGAGAAGGAGAAATCTGAAGGGAAATGAAGAAAAATGGGGCGTTTTTTTGTTATAATAATGCGAATAGGGGCTCCGAGCCGATAGGAGGACTGATACCGTCGTTTCAGTACCAAAAATAAATACCTAAGTACTACTAACAGAAGTCAGCGGTAAGTAGGGTCGATCTCCAAAGGGAGGCAAAGTTGCTAATTATCTGTCTAAATTGTTCCGTCTGAATGTCACAAACTGGGGGTTTGAAATTATTTATCTAAACTACGGATAGAAACGAGAAAGATATAAAATAAATTCAGAAAAGAGGAATATGTTAGGATTACGGGTCACTGTGTCGTCAGCACTATTGGTATAACTAGGTCGGACAGATTATTGGTAGGAAGGGCTAGGTTATTACAGTCACGTCTCTAACCCGACTATACCTTCCGGTCTAAAGTCGCCCTAAGGTCATTTTTGCTTGACTTCCGCCCTCACTAAAACTAGTTATTATAATTAAGCAAGTCTTACCCTTCCAACCTTCCGGTCTAGGTCAGGGTTTAACTAAACGAATGGTCTCCTGCGTATACTCATTCAACCAAACAACAAAATTACTACCGCAAAATTACCCAACCCGGTTACAACCTATCATGCATAAGACACAGTTTCCCTCATCCCGGCATATAAATTAATTAGCTACTCATACGTAATAATAAATGAATACGGCTACGCTAATTATGCTAACAAATGACATGGTATAAGTTACGATGAAAATAATGATGAAAACAGTGAATAAAAACCAAGACAAGTGAAGTATGGGAGCACGTATACCGAGACAAAAACGAGAAGCGGAGGCACGAGATTCGATGCTTTTAAACGAGTATAAAAGAAGTATGAAACATGTGAATAAGAACAGACGAATACAGGGATAATAAGAAGATCAGAAACGAGATGATACGAAGCAATATAACGGAGAACGAAACAGGAACTATGAAGCAAAATGATACGGACACGAGAATCGATGCTAAAAACGTGAGATAAGAGCAGAATGTAAATAATAATAATAGAAAAGTAAACAACGAAAACAGAAAGATTAAGATTAAGAAGAAAGAAGGATTATAATCGACTAGAATCCGGCTTAAGAACAAGAACGAAACAATCCTTCGAAAAGTTGTAAGAAAATAAGAACTAAGAAAATAAGGACTAAAAGTAGTTTTTTGTATATTCTGAAAGTGATGGCTAAGAGAAGATAACCTAAAATAAACTCACAAACCGAGTTTTTATAGCAAAAATAAAAGAAAACTGATAAAAGTTCTCGAGAAATTGAACAGTCACCCGTCAAGGCCCTCGATCGAGAAGAAAAACCTCTCGATCGAGAAGATTAGCTATCAAAAGCTCTCGATCGAGGACTTTAGGAACAAAAACCTCTCGATCGAGAACTTTAGCAACCAAAACCTCTTGATCGAGGACTTTGGGAACCAAAACCTCTCGATCGAGGAGAAAAGCTCTCGATCGAGCAAAAGGACCTCTCGATCGAGCAAATAGTCTCTCGATCGAGCAGCGTGTATTTCCTGCACTGCGCACTGAACGTCAAATGGCCGCCATTTCTTTGTTACTTGCTCAAATAAAGCGTTCTTGGTGGCGTTGGAAAGGTAAGAGGATAAGCTTTCATCTCCAATTGAAATCACCTAATTATCTGTTGTAGAACTCGAGATATGGCTCTCCAATCTAGGCACTTGCAAATTGAAGTTCTTCCTTCGCTTGATAAACCTTCACTGCTCCTATGCGCATCTAAAAACGGTAGTAACAAGCCCCGACTCAACTCTTCTCCTAAATGTATGCATGAGGACGTGTTTTAGGCTTGATTATGATCTTCTCCGGATCATATCTGCAAAATAGCAAAACAAACCAAAGTGGACTATTCGGGGGACATTTGTAGCAAAATACTACGGAATAAGCATAGAAATGCATGCTAATATGGCCTAAAAGGTCTATATAAAATGCACACATCAAATTTCCCCAAACCAAACCTTTGCTTGCCCTCAAGCAAACTCATGCAACTAACTAAGACTAACTAGATAGGAGTAAAACATGGACAAGTTGAAAACTGTTAACTCAAACCAATTGTTGCACATGAATCACTCTCATTTCAAATAAATGTTGAACTTTCGACCTTGCAAGACTTTCAAAGTTGGACTCTCCCGGGTCACTCTTCTCTCAACAAACAAAGGGTAAGCAGATAATATGTAAGAAAGAAAGAAGTAAAAGTCGTTCACCTAGACTTCGACCAACAAAATCGTGCATGCAATTTAGTATGATAAATAATTCTAGCTACCGTGCACATACATTCCAACCATTCAGGGTCCATCACATGCCGAATACTTGCATAGTTTTGGGGCTATGGGTAAGTAGAGGCAAAACAATATGGGAATGAGAGGGATAGTAGCCAAGCTAGCATCCTAATCAAACCGAACGAAACATTCACTTCTAACTCACTGAATTAAGCTCAAATGCCTTAACGATTAGACAATCAACTACCTGATCCAAAATTGCAACATAGGAAAAAAATTCCAATTTTTTTCCTTTTCTTTTCTTTTGCCGTTTTCTGTTCTCATTTTTTCTTTTTCATTTTTTTTTTTTTTTTTTTTGGGTTTTTTGTTTGTTTTTGTTCCTTTCCAATTTTCTTCTTTTCATTTTTTTTCGGCAATTTTCTTTTTCTCCATTTTTTCAATCCACTTCTTCATTTACCAACTTCTTACAATAGGAATCGAGCCAAAATTGATGCAAAGAACCGAATACCACAAGAACTACTAAACTAGCTTAGCAAAAGGTAGGCTTAGTTTATGGATTGTAGCTAAAGGGTCAACCGACAATTTTTGGCTAATGTGAAGTTAATGGGTAAAATGAACAAAAGGGATTTTGCAGGCATTCTCCAAACACGTGATACCATCCACAAACCCGAATGTATGCAGGTATTAAGCAATTAAAAATCATACTTCCGCAATTTGATGTTACACGATGTGCAGAGAGTTGTTGGGGCTGGTGTCCTTGACAGTTAGTACAATGACTTATTAAATCTCTTTAAGGATCACAAGGGCATACTTCAGTATTATTATCAGTTGATCCACGTTTATCAATAACGGTTGGTTTGGTAGATAAGTTTGACGTTATTGTCATACGAATGGCGGTGATCAACTGGTCCCTATACGTCACACCTATAGGACACGTTTGAGAGATGTGAAGGTATGAAAATACAGTCACATTTATGCCGGAAACGACTAAACAGTTAGTCAGAGGTATTGACTATTAAATTAGTCAATAAGATGTTGAGATTATTATTTAATACAGATTAAATAATTTTAGCTAATACGGATTACATGATTAATTCGTAAATTAATATAAACGGTCATATTTAATTAAATATTGAATTCGCGTATTAATATAAACTGTTATATTAACTGAGCTAATTATACAATATCGTAATTTTCTTATCAGACCATTATTAATGCATTAATATCTGATAACATGTATACGATTTATAATAAATACCCGCGAATTATATTATTAGCAAAACGGGTCGAATCACGCATTGGAATAAGGTAAGAGTGGAAAGCCCACTCTTACCCTAGACCTTATTCGGTCGACTGAGTAGTACAAAAGGAGAGGACTTCTCCTTTTGTCAGGTTACTCATTCTACTGACTTAAAATTACATCTCAGGAAAACTAGAGTTTTGAGAACTGTCTTTTCCCAAAACCTAGATCTCACATCTAAAAACCTCACAAAACTCTCCCCATATTGCAAGGCAATTGGAGAGCCTTTCTAGCACACGCGGCATCGTCTCAATCAAAGTCTTGGGTGCAAGTTATAGGAGAGAATTTACTTTAATTCCTGTTCTTAGGCCAATCGCGCAAGGACCTAAGGTTGTACTCTTATTCATGTTGTTTTTATTATCTTATGACTATAATCACATTTGTAAGTTTCGCTATAATCCTGCAATTTAAGGGTGAATTCATGTTATATTCCCCACAAGTGGTATCAGCGCCAAGGCCTCGAAATATTTTACATTTGTGTTTTTCATAAGGTTTTAAAAATTGAAAATCAGGACTTTTGTCATGTCACTCGATCGAGTGACTCCGTACCCTGCTTCGTGCGTGTGTTTTTGGGTTGTAATCGATCTTGTTTTCGATTCTAATTTACATATTGTTGATTAATCGATATTTTTAGCAATATGTGAATCATTTGTTGTTGTTTATTATTGATTTACACGTTTTAAATTAAGGATATATACTTGTTTTGGTTTTAAAAGTGCAGCGATTTATGCTTTAACCAGTCACTCGATCGAGCCCTGCTGCACTCGATCGAGTGACACTGTTACTCGATCGAGTGCCTCTATTACTCGATCGAGTGTTTTTGCTTCTGGCAGTTTTTCCGAAAATAACTTTGTTTTATTTTCCCTTGGCCAATAGTAATATACTATATACGGAAATAGTATATTAACTTTTGTGAAACGGTTCACTCTCGTGTGATACATATTATTTTAAAACGGTTTAAGATGATGGATTATAATTATCATTAAGATTAATGTGATTAAAACGGTATAATCACATAATTTTATCTCGTAAGGTGGTTTGGTAAAATTTGTTAAACATAATAACGGTATTATGTCATGAATGAATTTTTTTTAGTTGATACATTTTATTTATCGTCTTGTGAATGCTTATGAATGTTTTCTATAACGTATTTAATTTTGCAAACGGTTGTAACTTAGTGTGGCCTTAGAAGATTGTGTTACTGTAATGATGGAACACGGTCTTGTTTGTAATTTTGAGATCTTGTATCTCCGTTTTGGTTTTTGCCATGTAATTAATTTTGTATTTAAATTAGAATGTAAATAGGTTTATATTTGTAATTTATATTAGTAATTTTGTGAAGACCAAAGACGGAGACCGGATGCTTACTCCCGCTGCAAAGACCAAGATGGAAGATCAAGACAAGCTTCTAGGGTCCAACGGTGGATTCCAAGTTGTTTTTATGTTTATTTTGGTAGGATAGGCCACACTAGGACTTTTATTTACGTTTATTGCATTTATTTTATGCTTTCATCGATAATAGCTTGCATCATATTCCGCCTAAAACCAAACCACCTATAACATGCCTGAAAACTGACTCATGTAGAGGTTACGCGTTAGTTTTCTATGACATACAGATGTCACGTGTCACATACAAAGCCATCACTTTATTTCATTCATTCACGTATATGCTAGATATTAGTTCACTTAAAATGGATAAATATAAGTTGATGGGGTCTTCCTCGTATAACCAAAAATTGAGACTAGTCTTTATAAATCAGACTCCCATGAATCCTTTCTTCGTCGGTAGGCATACTATGACCCCTTCTACGTCGGGTAAGTGGAAACAGATGATTTATTTTATCTCAACATTGTGGTCACTAGATACTATCTAGCTACTATGATGGACTAAAAGATGAGATTTACGGAAATCTATCGACCAAGAGTTCCAACGGTGGAATTAGCCAAGCTGTGGGCTTATCAATTTACGGAAATTGAGTCTTGGGATCGTTTATATCATTCTTGAGGGAGATCAATTATATAAATGCATGAGTCTGCGAGTTTAAATTCAATTTAAAATAGACTTAAATCACAACGATGAGTTGCTTATATGGTTTTTTTTTTTATCTTGTTTTCAGTGTAGAATACGATCAATTTAATACTGCTATATAACAAATGGCTGGTGAAGACCCAATGCCAAGTGCCAAGCTAGCACGTGAATCCTGGCTTAAAGCCTTCATGGACTCCATGAATCAGTCTACTAGACTGAGGAATGATGGGTCAAACTTCTCTGACTGGGAGGCAGCGTTACGGAATGCTGTCATTGCTGACAGAAAGCTCAAGTACTTGACTGAGCCCATTCCGGCACACCCAGGAACGAGAGCTAGAGCAAACGAAGTTCGCGCTAATAGCGAGTTTTGTCATGGAAGCGGGTGCGATAAAGAACGTACTGATCTATGCAATGGAATCCAATTTGCAAAGACGCTTCATCTCCCACGGTGCAAACAATATTTTCACCACGCTCACTAACGAATTCTCGAAAGCTCCGAGAATCGTTTCTTATGAGCATACATGTCGCTTCTTTGAAGCGAAACTCCAGAAGAGCCAAGCTGTTAGCCCACATATTCTCAACATGATTGAGAATATCGAGAAACTGGAGGCCCTAAACTGCAAGATCAGTGAGAACATAATCGTTGATCGAATGCTTCATTCGCTTCATGATGGGTTCGCCCTCTTTAGGGCCAACTATTACATGAACGACATTGAAGAGACTCCTCATGAGCTCCACTCCCTTCTCGTACAGACCGAGAAGGATCTGAAATTAAGTGGGAGCGTGAAGTAGGATGTTCTCATGATCTCCAATAAGGGTAAAGGTAAGGGGAAAGCTAAAGCTCAAGGCGACCTAACGGTAGGTAAGCCTAAGTTCAAGAAACCAGGATTTGCTAAGAGTGGGCCCGGTGAGTCGAGCAACTCACAGGGCAAGACAAAGAGTAAGGATACTAGCATGGAATGCCACCATTGCCACAAGACTGGGCATTGGAGGCGCACGTGCCCCGTGTATCGTGAGGACATAAAGGCAGGTCGCGTTACTCCTGTTGGTATGTCTTCTTCTTCTTTTTTTATTCACATGATTGAGATTAACCATGCAAGTTACGGAACTTGGGTACGAGATACTGGTTGTGGTTCTCATCTACGTAATCATGTGCAGGGCCTCCGAAACCAAGAACACCTCATCAAGGGTGAGGTTGACCTGCGTGTCGGGAATGGAGCACGAGTTGCTGCAGTCTCGAGGGGAACATACGTGATCCAGCATCCAAGTGGATTCGAGTTACGTTTGTATAACTGTTATTATGTTCCTAGTTTATCCAAAAACATTATTTATGTTTATGCACTTGACAAACTCGTTTTTTCATTTGTAATAGAGAATAATAGCTGTATTTTCTCGTTACACAATATGATTTATGGCAAGGCAGTTTCCATGAATGGAATTTATGTTTTAGATCAAACCACCGAAATATTACATTTGAATAACAAGAGATTAAAGGTAGGTGACAAAGATCAAACTTACATATGGCACTGCTGTATGGGACATATAAATGAGAAACGCGTAAAACAGCTCATACAGAATGGAGCTATCTCGGCTTTTGATTTTGAATCATATGGCACGTGTGAATCATGTCTCATCGGTAAGATGACTCGTATTTCCTTCAAAGGTGTTGGAATGCGCGCTGCCGACCTATTAGGACTCTAACATACGGATGTATGTGACCCTATGTCGATCAACGCACGAGAAGGCTATAGGTATTTCATCACTTTCACGGATGATTTGAGTAGATATGGCTATGTCTACTTAATGAAACATAAAAGTGAATCCTTTGACAAGTTCAAAGAATACCAAAATCGGGTACATAACCAACTGGGCAGAAAGATTAAAGCACTTCGATCTGATCATGGTGGCGAGTATCTTTCTCACGAGTTTGATCAACACCTTAAAGACTGTGGCATCGTTCTACAGTTGACTCCACCTGGAACACCACAATTAAATGGTGTGTCCGAAGGGAGAAATCGAACTCTACTAGATATGGTTCGATCCATGATAAGTCACACCGTTATGCCTGATTCATTATGGGACTATGCTCTTTTGTCAGCCGCTCTAATACTTAACCGAAGTCCGTCTAAAGCTGTTGACAAGACTCCATACGAGTTATGGAAGGGAACGGTCCCTAACTTGTCCTTTATTCGGGTTTGGGGCTGCGAGGCTTATGTCAAGTGGAGACACGAGGATAAGCTCGGCGCGCGATCGGTCAAGACATACTTTATAGGCTATCCAAAAGGAACTTTTGGTCATTACTTCTACTCGCCAACCGAACAACGTGTTTCTGTTGCGGCTAGTGCGACGTTCTTAGAGAAAGAATTTCTCGAGAACAAGTCGAGTAATAGAACCTTCGATCTATCGGAGATTCAAGAACCAACTACCGAGCAACCATTGGAGGAAACAGTTCTTTCAACCTCGGCTGCGGTAGATATTCCTGAGGAACCTAGGAGGTCAAGAAGAGTCTTTATTCCTCCGGACAGATACATTGGTATGGTCGAGGAACATGACATAGATGACATCTTACTCCTAGAGGGTAATGAACCCACAACCTATAAAGGTGCCATGACTAGTTCTGACTCAAAGCTATGACTAGAAGCCATGCAATCCGAGATGGACTCCATATATGAGAACAACATGTGGGATCTTGTGGACCTACCTGCAAAGGTACGCCCCCTTCAATGCAAATGGCTTTACAAGATAACGCATGTCGTGGAAGGTAAACAAGATATCCATAAGGCAAGACTAGTTGCTAAAGGTTTCACCCAAGTGTCAGGCTTGCACTATGATGAGATCTTTGCACCCGTAGTCATGCTACGTTCCATTCGGATTATCTTAGCGATAGCCGCATTTCATGACTATGAAATATGGCAAATGGACGTTAAAACCGCCTTCTTAAACGGTTATTTGGAGGAAGAGTTGTACATGGTACAACCCGAGGGTTTTTTTGATCCAGAACATCCTAAGAAGGTGTGCAAACTTAAGGTCCTTGCGCGATTGGCCTAAGAACATGAATTAAAGTAAATTCCCTCCTATAACTTGCACCCAAGACTTTGATTCAGACGATGCCGCGTGTGCTAGAAAATACTCTCCAATTGACTTGCAATGTGGGGAGAGCTTTTGTGAGTTTTGATGTGAGATCTGAGTTTTTGGGAGAAGGATGCTCTCAAAAACCCTAACTGTCAGAATAATAAATTACCAGTGGTTGACAAAAGGAGAATCACTCTCCTTTTGTAACCTACACGGCCGAAATTTCGAGTAGGGTAAGAGTGGGCTTTCCACCCTTACCTTATTCTAGTTCGTGATTCGACCCGTTTTGCTAAAATATAATCGCGGGTTTTAATTATAAATCGCACGCATGTTATCAGATATTAATGCAGTTGATACATTAATAATGGTCTGATAAAATTACGATATTGTATAATTAGCCAAATTAATATACTTATTTATATTAATACGCGAATTCAATATTTAATTAAATATAACCGTTTATATTTAATTTTACGAATTAATCATGTAATCCGTATTAGCTAAAATTATTTAATCTGTATTAAATAATGATCTCAACATCTTATTGACTAATTTAATAGTCAATACCTCTGCCTAACTGTTTAGTCGTTTCCGGCATCAATGTGACTGTATTTTCATACCTTCACATCTCTTAAACGTGTCCTATAGGTGTGACGTATAGGGACCAGTTGATCACCGCCATCCGTATGACAATAACGTCAAACTTATCTAGCAAGCCAACCGTTATTGATAAACGTGGATCAACTGATAATAATACTGAAGTATGCCCTTGTGATCCTTTAAGAGATTTTATAAGTCATTGTACTAACTGTCAAGGACACCAGCCCCAACAATCTCCCACTTGTCCGTACAAGGGTATGTGCAATGACGTTATCACACTACATTGGATGACACAAGCTCCAACACTAAGACCGTAAGGATTTGGATGAATATTGACCGAAAGGCTTATTCACGTTTCTTGAGATTGTGTTTCATGAGTTGTCTACCCTTTTCTAACCTACCTTAGCCATGGTGAACCGAAGTTTCCAATCATATTTTTACCTTGTTCTATATTTCTTTATTTTGTCGTCTTAGTTGTTAGTTTCAAACAAAAAAACAACCCCCCCCCCCCCATTTTATTGTTCTTTCAACAGACTTTAGATTCGCAAACATAATTAGCTTTGTCTCTCTATGGTTCGACCCTTACTATCACTATCTATAGTTTTAGTTTGGTTTTTATAAATCTTATCTTTGACACCCACAACGACGGGTATCAGTAGGTACGTCTCCTCCGTATGCCCTGTTTCCAATATTATGGGTAACGGTTTTGGGTTGGTTTAGGCGACTCCGCGGTAGAGGGACACATTCATTAAAACATTATGTCATATTTAAGCGTGCTTGTTTTGGTGTTGTGATGTTTTTTTTTTCAAAATATGGATACTTATCAAGAGTATATTATGCTTGAAATTTTAAAATGGGACAAGAATATAATAAAGGTAATATTTTAATAAGTGTATATTTAATAGTCCTCTGTCTAATTGACTTATTTCCAGAACATAATGTCACCCAAATTATAGCTTTTTCTTAGCATTTGATTTTTCATGCAGCTATTTACATGAGATAAATTTCAAGTTTACATTAGTTGAACGTTAAAACGACTCATGCCAAGGTCTGGATGGGAGAATTGAAGAATTGGATGGAAGAATTGAAGAATTTCGTCAAGAAACTGAATGTTTTAGTCAGTCGCAAGCCTGAATCTATTGGGAATGAATGGGTGTGCTTCAGTTCTAGTTATTCATGTCTCTTAGCACAGGAAACTTATGTATTTCATATATTGACAGAGAACTGTATAGTCATTTGGTTTGTAAGGTTTTATTCTTTTTGATCAACAACATTGTAAGCTTTTACTGAGCTAGTGTGAATTTGTTGTTTTATTCAAGCTTGGAGAATATGAGAAGCAACATATATCACACTGGACTTCCACAAAAGGAAATAGCTGAAACAATGGCTACCGTAAGTCAAGAAAAGGTTTTGGAATATACCATGGGTCCCGGGTCCATGACTGCTACTATCTTCGTTGAGAGTTATGAGGGAAAGTTAAGTTGAGCTTCTGAGCAACTCTTATTGCTAATTACTGACAACCCTAGTGAAACATTTAAGCTATGTCGAATTACCTTTTTACTTCTTCAGGAAGTTCTTGAACCATAATGCATATTTTCGGATGCCTCTCCAATCCTTTACCGAAATCGACGAAATTAAAGCCATATCTGATAGTACAGCCTGCACCCCATTCAAAGTTGTCCAACAATGACCAAACAAAGTATCCCCTTAAAACGACCCCATCCCTGTCGTAAACAAGAATAGTACGTTACTACAAAGATTTTGCTCGGTAATGAGGGTATTAATTATTTGGGGTTTTCTACGAAGTAACCCTCAATTATTTCGATTTATACATGGTAACCCTCAAAGATTTTTATGAACTAGTTATGTGTTTTGGTACTGGGTACATTTCGAAAAGGTAGTAGGTGTTGGGGCTGGTGTCCTTGACAATTGAGTACAATGACTTATTAAATCTCTTTAAGGATCACAAGAGCATACTTCAGTATTATTACCAGTTGATCCACGTTTATCAATAACGGTTGGCTTGCTAGATAAGTTTGACGTTTTTGTCATACGGATGGCGGTGATCAACTGGTCCCTATACGTCACACCTATAGGACACGTTTGAGAGATGTGAAGGTATGAAAATACAATCACATTTATGCCGGATACGACTAAACAGTTAGTCAGAGGTATTGACTATTAAATTAGTCAATAAGATGTTGAGATTATTATTTAATACGGATTAAATAATTTTAGCTAATACGGATTACATGATTAATTCGTAAATTAAATATAAACGGTTATATTTAATTAAATATTGTATTCGCGAATTAATATAAACTGTTATATTAATTTGGGTAATTATACAATATCGTTTTTATCAGACCATTATTAATATATCGACTGTATTAATATATGATAACATGCTACGATTTATAAATAAAACCCGCGAATAACTTTTAGCTAAACGGGTCGAATCATGCAAAGGAATAAGGTAAGAGTGGAGAAAGCCCACTCTTACCCTAATTCGGCCGACCAACCCTAAGTGCTACATAAGGAGAGTCCTTCTCCTTATGTCAGTAACTGTTGAATCATAATTCTCACAATTAGGGTTTTTAGAGCATTCTTCTCCCAAAACTCAGATCTCACATCTAAAACCTCAAAAGGCTCTCCCCATATTGCAAGGCAATTGGAGAGTATTTTCTAGCACTCGCGACATCATCTCAATCAAGTCTTGGGTGCAAGTTATAGGAGGGAATTTACTTTAATTCCTGTTCTTAGGCCTATTCAAGCAAGGACCCAAGGTTGTATTCTTTTTCATGTTTTTATTTATCTTATGACAATAATCACAACTGTAATTTTCATTATAATCCTGCAAGTTTAGGGCGAGTACATGCTATATTCCCCACAAGTGGTATCAGAGCCAGGCCATGAAAATTTTACTTTTGTGTTTTTCATAAGTTTTAAAATCTGAAAAATCGTATTCTGTCGCTGAGTCGGTCGATCGACCCCCTGTTGCGGTCGGTCGACCGCCTCCTGTGTTGGTTTCTGTTTCGACAATTTTCCTTTTGTGAGTAATCGATCTTGTTTTTCGATTCCTGTTTACATATTGTTAATTAATCGATATTCTTGACAATATGTGAACCCTTGATGATGTTAATTTTGATTTACTTGTTTTAATCAAAGTTTAAAAGGTAAAAACTTGTTTTGATTTCAAAAGGTGCAGCGTTTTGCGTTTTCTGAAATTCGTTTTTACTGCCTGGTGGTCGGTCGACCTGATTGATAGGTCGGTCGACCGATTATGCTGTTGCAGAAAGTTTCTATTTCTCGTCTGGAGGTCGGTCGACCACGTGTATAGGTCGGTCGACCTCCCCCCTGTAACAGACTCGTTTTTTTTTATTTATTTTTCGAAAATAACATGTTTTATTTTCACATGGCCTTTAGTAATATACTATATACGGAAATAGTATATTATTAATTTTGTGAAACGGTTCACCCTCGTTTGATACATATTATTTTAAAGCGGTTTAAGATAATGGATTATAAATTTATTAAAATTGGGTGATTAAAACGGTATAATCACATAATTTTAATCCCGTAAGTTGGTTTGGTAAAATTTGTTAATCATAATAACAGTATTATGTCATGTATGAATTTTATTTAGTTGATGCATTTTATTTATCGTCTTGTTGAATGCCTTGTGAATGCTTTCAATAACGTATTTATTTTTGCAAACGGTTGTAACTTAGTGTGGCCTTAGTAGATTGTGTCACCGTAATGATGGGACACAGTCTTGCTTGTAATTTTGAGATCTTGAATCTCCGTTTTGGGTTTTTGCCATGTAATTACTTTTGTATTTAAATTAGAATGTAAATAGGATTATATTTGTAATTTAAATTAGTAATTTTGTGAAGACCAAAGACGGAGACCGGATGCTCACTCCCGCTGCAAGGACCGAGATGGAACATCAAGACAAGCTTCTAGGGTCCAACGGTGGATTCCAAGTTGTTTTATGTTTATTTTGGTAGGATAGGCCACACTAGGACTTTTATTTACGTTTATTGCATTTATTTTATGCTTTCATCGATAATAGCTTGCATCATATTCCGCCTAAAACCAAACCACCTATAACATGCCTGAAAACTGACTCATGTAGAGGTTACGCGTTAGTTTTCTGTGACAATTCAGATGTCACATGTCAATTGCAAAGCCATCACTTTATTTCATTCATTCACGCATATGCTAGATATTAGTTCACTTAAAATGGATAAATATAAGTTGATGGGGTCTTCCTCGTATAACCAAAAATTGAGACTAGTCTTTATAAATCAGACTCCCATGAATCCCTTCTTCGTCGGTAGGCATAATATGACCCCTTCTACGTCGGGTAAGTGGGAACAGATGATTTATTTTATCTCAACATCATGGTCACTCGATACTATCTAGCGACTCAGATGGACTAATAGATAGGATTTACGGAAATCTATCGACCAAGAGTTCCAACGGTGGAATTAGCCAAGCTGTGGGCTTATCAATATACGGAAATTGAGTCTTGGGATCGTTTATATAATTCTTGAGGGAGATCAATTATATAAATGCATGAGTCTACGAGTTTAAATACATTTTAATATAGACTTAAATCACAACAATGAGTTGCTTATATGGTTCTGTTTTATCTTCTTTTCAGTGTAGAACACGATCAAATTTAAACTGATGTATAAGTAATGGCTGGTGAAGACCCAATGCCAAGTGCCAAGCTAGCACGTGAATCCTGGCTTAAAGCCTTCATGGACTCCATGAATCAGTCTACTAGACTGAGGAATGATGGGTCAAACTTCTCTGACTAGGAGGCAGCACTACGGAATGCTGCCATTGCTGACGGAAAGCTTAAGTACTTAACTGAGCCAATTCCGGCACACCCAGGAACTGGAGCTAGAGCTAACGAAGTTCGCGCTCATAGCGACTTTGTCATGGAAGCGGGTGCGATAAAGAACGTACTCATCTATGCAATGGAATCCAATTTGCAAAGACGCTTCATAACCCATGGTGCAAACAAGATTTTCACCACGCTCACTAACGAATTCTCAAAGGCTCCGAGGATCGTTTCTTATTAGCATACCTGTCGCTTCTTTGAGGCGAAACTCCAAAAGGGCCAAGCTGTTAGCCCACATATTCTTCACATGATTGAGAATATCGAGAAACTGGAGGCCCTAAACTGCAAGATCAGTGAGAACATAATCTTTGATCGAATGCTTCATTCGCTTCATGATGGCTTCGCCCTCTTCAGGGCCAACTATTACATGAACGACATGAAGAAGTCTCCTCATGAGCTCCACTCCCTTCTCGTACAGACCGAGAAGGATCTAAAATTAAGTGGGAGCGTGAAGCAAGATGTTCTCATGATTTCCAGTAAGGGTAAGGGTAAGGGTAAAGCTAAAGCTCAGAGCGACCTAACAGTAGGCAAGCCCAAGTTTAAGAAGTCAGGATTTACTAAGAGTGGGCCAGGTGAGTCAAGCAACTCACAGGGCAAAACAAAGAGCAAGGATACTAGCATGGAATGTCACCATTGCCACAAGACTGGGCATTGGAGGCGCTCATGCCCCGTGTATCGTGAGGACATTAAGGCAGGCCACGTTACTCCTGTTGGTATGTCTTCTTCTTCTTTTATTCACATGATTGAGATTAACCATGCAAGTTACGTAACTTGGGTACTAGATACTGGTTGTGGTTCTCATCTATGTAATCATGTGCAGGGCCTCCGAAACCAAGAACCCTTAATCAAGGGTGAGGTTGACCTGCGTGTCGGGAATGGAGCACGTGTTGCTGCAATCTCGAGGGGAACATACGTGATCCAGCTTCCAAGTGGATTCGAGTTATCTTTATATAACTGTTATTATGTTCCTTGTTTATCCAAAAACATTATTTCAGTTTCTGCACTTGACAAACTTGGTTTTTCATTTGTAATAGAAAATAACAGTTGTATTTTCTCATTACACAATATGATTTATGGCAAGGCAGTTTCCATGAATGGAATTTATGTTTTAGATCAAACCACCGAGATATTACATGTGAATAACAAGAGATTAAAGGTAGGTGACAAAGATCAAACTTACCTATGGCATTGTCGTATGGGACACATAAATGAGAAACGCGTGAAACAGCTCATACAGAATGGAGCTATCTCGCCCTTTGATTTTGAATCATATGGCACGTGTGAATCATGTCTCATCGGTAAGATGACTCGTATTTCCTTCAAAGGTGTTGGAATGCGCGCTGCCGACCTATTATGACTCATACATACGGACGTATGTGGCCCTATGTCGATCAACGCACGAGAAGGCTATAGGTATTTCATCACTTTCACGGATGATTTGAGTAGATATGGCTATGTCTACTTAATGAAGCACAAAAGTGAATCCTTTGACAAGTTCAAAGAATACCAGAATCGGGTACAGAACCAACTGGGAAGAAAGATTAAAGCACTACGTTCTGATCGTGGTGGTGAGTATCTTTCACACGAGTTTGATCAACACCTAAAAGACTGTGGCATCGTGCTATAGTTGACTCCACCTGGAACACCACAATTAAATGGTGTGTCCGAACGGAAAAATCGAACTCTACTTGATATGGTTCGATCCATGATGAGTCACACCGTTGTGCCTGATTCATTGTGGGGCTATGCTCTTTTGTCGGCCGCTCTAATTCTTAACCGAAGTCCGTCTAAAGCTGTTGACAAGACTCCATTCGAATTATGGAAGGGAACGGTCCCTAACTTGTCCTTTATTCGGGTTTGGGGCTGCGGGGCTTATGTCAAGTGGAGACACGAGGATAAGCTCGGCCCGCGATCGGTCAAGACATACTTAATAGGCTATCCAAAGGGAACTTTTGGTCATTACTTCTACTCGCCAACCGAACAACGTGTTTTTGTTGCGGCTAGTGCGACGTTCTTAGAGAAAGAATTTCTCGAGAACAAGTCGAGTAATAGAACCTTCGATTTATCGGAGGTTCAAGAACCAACTACCGAGCAACCATTGGAGGAAACAGTTCCTTCAACCGAGGCTGCGGTAGATATTCCTGAGGAACCTAGGAGGTCGGGAAGAGTCTTCTTTCCTCCGGACAGATACATTGGTATGGTCGAGGAACATGATATGGATGACGTCTTACTCCTAGAGGGTAATGAACCCACAACCTATAAAGGTGCCATGACCAGTTCTGACTCAAAGCTATGGCTAGAAGCCATGCAATCCGAGATGGACTCCATGTATGAGAACAACGTGTGGGATCTTGTGGACCTACCTGCAAAGGTACGCCCCCTTCAATGCAAATGGCTTTACAAGATAAAGCATGCCGTGGAAGGTAAACAAGATATCCATAAGGCAAGACTAGTTGCTAAAGGTTTCACCCAAGTGTCAGGCTTGCACTATGATGAGATCTTTGCACCCGTAGTCATGCTACGTTCCATTCGGATTATCTTAGCGATAGCCGCATTTCATGACTATGAAATATGGCAAATGGACGTTAAAACCGCCTTCTTAAACGGTTATTTGGAGGAAGAGTTGTACATGGTACAACCCGAGGGTTTTTTTGATCCAGAACATCCTAAGAAGGTGTGCAAACTTAAGCGTTCCATCTATGGACTTAAGCAAGCAACACGGAGTTGGAATCATAGCTTCGACCAAGTGATAAAAGAGAATGGGTTCATTCGATCAGTCGAGGAACCATGTCTCTATATCAAGTCGAGTGGGAGCAAGATTGTTTTCCTAGTATTGTATGTTGATGACATACTCCTGATTGGGAATGACATACCTCTCCTATCTTCGGTTAAAGCATGGTTGAAAAACCATTTCCAGATGAAAGATCTGGGAGAGGCACAAAGAATTTTGGGCATCCATATCTACAGGGATAGATCACGACGGATGTTGTCTCTCAGTCAGGAGTCTTACATAGATAAGATTCTAGAGATATTCAGCATGACGAACTCCAAGAAAGGGTTCCTTCTTATGGCTACTGGGCTTCACTTGAGCAAGACTCAAGAAGCTAAGACATTGGAAGAGAAAGAGTGCATGAGTCGGATTCCTTATGTTTCGGCATTAGGATCGATCATGTATGCCATGATATGCACACGTCCAGACGTTGCATATGCATTGAGTATGACAAGCCGATTCCAAGCACATCCAGGTGAACAACACTGGATGGCCGTGAAAAACATTCTTAAGTACCTACGGAGGACTAAAGATTGGGGATTGACTTACGGAGGCGACTCGACGCTTTGCGCCACGGGTTACGCAGATGCTAGCTTCCAAACGGATCGAGACGACTCAAAATCTCAGTCTGGATTCGTTTTTACTCTTAATGGCGCTGCTGTCAGCTTGAAAAGTTCTAAACAAAGTGTTACAGCAGATTCTACAAATGAGTCCGAGTACTATGCCGCTTCGGAAGCAGCTAAGGAAGCAATATGGATGCGTCAATTCCTACAAGGACTATCAGTAGTGCCTAGTTCGAATGACCCGATCACCGTTTATTGTGACAATAAAGGTGTCATCTTCCAAGCTAAGGAGCATAAGTCTAGCAACAAAGCTACACAGGTGCAACGGAAAGCTCATCTAATCAGAGATTACGTGGAGCAAAAGGAGATATTTATTGATAAGATCGCTACGGATGACAACATAGCTGATCCTCTCACAAGAGCACTAGCACGTGATAAGCATGAAGGGCACATTAATTCCATGGGAATTAGATGTGTTCCTAAGTTGTAGTACTCTTTTATGAATTCATGTTATAATTCATTTTCTTGTGTACTCTATTACAACCTCATTGTTATGATATTTAATGTCTTATTCTTGGGAAATTCCAAAATTTGTTGCATCACAAAATCAATATCATCAACTCCGTGTCGGTCACAATCATCGGGAGAAGTAATGGCCACCATCATCACTTCCTCCTCTACACCACATTCAATTTCATTACCAAACAACGTCATAAGGTACTCACATGAAGACTTTCCCTCATTACATTTGGCTTCAAGCATTGGTTGCTCTTGGATATTTGTCATAATTGCATTAACCCCATGAGGCTTAGAAGCATCTCTAGAGCTTTTACCTTGGGCTAGGAAACCACCCGGAGGCCTTTGAGGGTTGGCTAAGGCTTGAGAAGCGACTCTAGCCTCCACCTCTTTTATCTCTTTTTGATTGGCGTTTCTCAAGTTTGTCATTTCTTGGGTGTGATTGGTTTGCATATTTTTCACCAGTTTGGGCAACTCTCCTACTCGAGTCTCATTTGAGGGGTCTTGGTGGGGGAAATTGGTAATGGGCAAAGCAAACCCATAATCATTTGTTGTGTTCCCCCCTTGAGCACTTCCTCTTGGCCTTTGGTTTTGGTTATTGAAGTTGGGATTTGGATTGTTGGTAGGGACTTGTTGGTAGAAGTTGTTGAAATTTTGGTTTGAATTTTGGTTTTGTTGGTTGAAATTTTGGTTGTGATTTTGGTTGAAATTTTGTTGGTTTTGATTGTTGTTGTGGAAATTGGGATTGTTGAAGTTCGAGTCAATGAAATTGGGGGAAAAACCTTGTTTTGCTTGGTTCCCTTGATTCCCAGGGTAAAAGTTTTGATTGCTCCCATCATAAAAGCCTTGTCCTTGGTTTTAGTTTTGAAAATTGTTCCTTACATTGAAGTTTTCACCTCTTGGTTGAAATCTGGGTGGTTTCAGTTTTAATTCAATTGATGTGGGTTTTGGACATTGGTACCCTTGTAGCTCACATTGGGGTGATGTCTCATGCCCGGGTGGTAATAGTTTGAGTTTAGGTTGAAGGGGTTTGGGTTTCTTTGGTTGTTGTTGAAAGCTTGGAATTCATACAACTCCGCTTCACCACTTTCTTGCCCCTCATAAGTGTTATTGTTGGCACACACATCAAATGTGTGGTCATTACCACCACATAGGTCTCAAGAGACTATGTTGTTGACTTGGTACATGCGCGGGCCTTGTCTTCCACTTGCCTTGTTTGTTTGACCTTTAGTTAGCTCTTCAAGCTTCTTGGTCAACAAATCAATTTTAGCATTCGTCTCCTCATTGGCCTTGGCATTGGCACTTGAACTTCCACCGTGAAGTTTATCATTTGGCTTGTTGCTTCTCCTCAAGACATTGCCTCTTTTTCCATAGTTCTCTTCCGAGTCAACTATCTTCTTGATCAACTCCGTTCCCTCTACATCTCCAAGATGGTCAAAGCTACCACTGACCAAAGCGTTTACCATTTCCTTGGTCCATGGTAGAAGGGTTTGGAAGAAATTTTGGGTGGTGTACCAAGTTGGGATGCCATGGTGGGGGCATTGGGCTAGCAAATCTTGATAACGGTCCCAAGCTTCTCTTAACGTCTCTCCGTCATCTTGTTGGAATTGAGTGATTTGGTTTTGGATCATAGCCGTTTTGGATGAAGGGTAGTATTTGGCAAGAAAATCCACAAGTTGGTCCCATGTTGTAAAAGTATCTAGAGGGTGGACATTGAGCCACCGGTCCGCTTTATCGGTTAAAGTGTATGGGAAGAGCATGAATCTTAATCATGGCCACTTTCCCTTGAACTTCCAGAACACCGGCCTTCTTAATCATGGCCACTTTCCCTTGAACTTCCTTAGATGCCCATGGGCGTCCTCATGAGGAGCCCCTCCAAACATGTGTTTCTCTATGGAGCTCATTTGGGAAGGATGTATTTTGAATTTGTTTGGGACAAGTGCGCCAAAGTTGATCGGGTTGGAGGTATCATTGTGATTGGGGCGATTGTGGTCTCTTAGAGCCGCCATTATGTGAGGATTTGGTAGGTTTTGAATGGGGGGTGTTTGGTGGTGTTTCTTCTTCAATCTCGGTGTTGTACAAAGGATTGTCAAAGTTGTCGAATGTTGGGTTTGGTTGTTCTTGGTTTGGGCTTTGAATCTCCGGTGAAGTGGTGGTGTCGGTTTGGCTAAATGAAGCTTGAGAAGCGGTTCTCACTCTCGCCAAAGTTCTACTCCTTAGGGCCCTAAAGAGCCTCTCCGGTTCGGAACTTGAAAGAAGAGATGAGCTCTCACCTTTAGGGATAAACTTGACACAAACCGTTAGGCGTCTTAGTGTTTTTTAGACACTAGGGAGAGAAATAAACACAACCACTCTACAAGAAACTATTAAAACTTAATGCAAGAACTACACAAACACAACTAACTAAAGCAAAAACTAAAACTAAACTACATAAAGTCTAGCACCATCCCCGGCAACAGCGCCATTATGATAGCGCGGGCTTTTGTCGTCACTACCCACTATCAAACAAAAATTTATAAAACCAAACTAAATTAGTACTTAAGTCGGGTGTCGAACGCGGAGATGGTGGGGATCTTTGTATAGTTATGTTCTAATTAAGTTTAGTCGGGGTAATTGGTAATGAGATTGACTAACAAACTAATAAGCGAGATAAAGAATAATGTGAAATAAATCGATACAAAAGGACTAGGGTGTCGGGGTTACTACAGGGGGTCGGTAATTTAACTTCAATGGGGGGTTCAAGGTCACTCTTATGGTCGGTCTCCGCTTGTCTAGTCTATCGATTTGACTCGCCTTAGGTCAAGCCCTATCCTAGCTCTCGCTACGAACATGGTCAACCAACATACATACATGGAAATGAAAGCCTTAAACTATCGCAAAAGACAAACAAAGCGAAGAATCATGCCCAACCGTCGTTGAGGCAATTCATCAAACACCTAGCATGCATACTATGAAAAACCACCACAAAAGAGTGCCCAAGTCTAACCCTAAGCAAATAACATCACCAATAACCCACCATAGACCATCCTTAACCCTAGCAAGAATACTACTCACTCATGACTAAGTAAAACATGTGAACTATTGAAGAAGTTCCTAACATTGTAAAATTAAACAAACCAACACAAGAACTTAAAGGCAATTTAAACAAATGAGATAACAAAGTAAAAGAATGAAATATTATACCATTAACTATGAAAAAGGAAGGAACTTGGATATAAAGTTGAAAAGTTCTCTCAAATTCTCCAAAATACACCCAAATCCAATAAGTAAACTAATGAACTAGCTGAGTAGAAGATTAACTATGATTAACTACAAGATTGTAAAAATTAAAGGGAGATTATGAGTGAAAAGTAGTTTGATACTCTAAAAATGAAGAAGCAATGGAATAGTAAAAACCCTAGGGATGTGTGAAAAGAAAGTATAAAAGTTGCCTTCTTCAAACTGTTCTAAGTGCGGGTTTATATAGTGCGCTGCAGCCCGACCGGCTGAGGATCCTGAACCAAGTTTCTGAAAAGTCTTGAAATAGCCTTGCCTCCAAGCCGGTCAACCGGCTGCCGGTTGGGTACCGGCTGAGGACCTTGTCCATTGCTACTGTTGTTTGCACGAACATCTTGAATGCACTAGGGCTCCCTGTAATATTCCGTATTTTATATTGATATTTGTTTTATTTATTTTGACGCTTTGATAGTTTATATCCAATAATTAACTTATCAAATGGTGTTGTTACACCTTATATGTTATAAGTGAAGTATTAAGCATGGGTAATTAGCTATCGATATGCGTGATAATGTTTGTTATGGGCCTCGAAGCGTGTGCCAACGGCTGTACCAGCCCAAACCGACACAACACAAGACCATAACACCTTATTCCCTCTAAGTATACCGACATATAAACTCCACCTAAAAACCTAACCCTAACCTAACAACACCCCTCCTCCTCTCGTATACCATCTGCCGCCACCTCCCAGGAACAGGAGGGAGTGTTTGACGGTGGTTTAGGGCGACGTAAGATGGGTCGATAGCGCACAGAAACAGGTACACTCATCAGGTTCCTCACGTTTTTCTATTTTTGAGTCGTTTCGAAAATGACCTGTTCATCGTGTATATGTGTTTATAGTTGTTGTTCTTAGCATGTCTTCAATCTTTAGTGCATAGTAATCAAATATGGACCACAAGGGAGTCGCCGTTGACCACCGTAGGCCGTTAAATAGGGTGTTTAATCGGAGTGTCAGGCTGTTTATTCAGTCGTTTTCAGATGTCTGTTTCTGCGTACGTTTTATGTCCGTTGTTGTGGTCGCGTATTGGTGTTTTGGGTCTGAGTCCGGTCATGGGCCATGTGTAATGGTATGTTGTAGGTTGTAGTAGTGGTGGCGAGATGGTGTATGGTGTCCAGAGGTGGTGGTCGTGACATAGTGTTTAAGGAAACCAAAACAGGGACTCGTGATGTGTCTGTCTTGTTAGAGAGGTTGTTTCAGGGTGTTTGGGGGCATCGACGGATGGTGCTTGGCACCGGGGGGTTTGTGGGTGAGGTGAGGGGTTGAGAGCAGTGATTGGTGGTGGTGACGGTGGTGTTAGAGGGCGGTTTTGAGGGCGGTTTTCCGAGGGGCAGAAACATACTGTTTGTGGTAAGGTGTTGCTGGTGTGGGTTTTGCCACTGTTTTCGAGGGGTTGTTTGGGTGAGTCAGGTGTCGGGGTCGGGTCAGTGCGAAGTTCAGAGTACAGCGGTGGTAGCCACCACGGTTGGGTGGTGGTACAGGCGTCGAAAGGCTGTCGAAAGGGGCTGTCGAAAGGGGGCTGTCAGAAGCGTGTATTTTAGCTGAGAGGTCATGGTTTATACGGGTTTGGTAGAGGAATGTTGGAGTTATGCATGGTTGCTAGTGGTCTTATTATTATTATTATTATTATTATTATTATTACTAAGTATATTATTGGCAAATGTCATAACTATCATGTTTAATGATATTTAACTTCTTATTATTGTTATTAGTACTAATCATGTTATTAGCAATTGTTGTGGTTGATATTGTTGTTAATATTGTTATTAGTATTATCGATAATAATATCGTATCATATGTTATTGTTTTATTTCATGCGACATTATTATTATTATTACATATTGTCTTATCATTATCATTACTCACATTAATTTTGTTATGATTAGTGGTGTTGTTATTATTTTTATCATGGGTTATGGTTATATGATATAAACTAATTATGTTATTATTGTCTACATATAGTAAGTCTATAATTAGTAGATTTTAATTGACTAGTGATGATTGATATGAATGAGGAGTTCATAATAATTGATACGAATACGAACTTGGTCAAGTAATTTTAGTAATGCGATTGTGTGGGTAGAAATTGATATACAGTACTAATTATAGGAACTGAGTTCGGTTGTTCGAGGTGGAACATTTCTAGCAGCTGGTCGGTTGTCAATCCGCAATTGAGGTAGGGGAATACTACGTATATGAGATGTGTAATCTGTTATTTGGTTGATATAAATCATGTTCATCTATAATGTTATATGATTGGTATATTGTGATATATAATCCTGTGATATGATATGGTGCGGAGATAAAGGGTCTGTGTTTGGTGCGGAGATAAAGGGTCTGTGTTTGGTGCGGAGATAAAGGGTCTGTGTTTGGTGCGGAGATAATGGGTCTTGTGATTGGTGCGGAGATAATGGGTCTTGTGATTGGTGTGGAGATAATGGGTCTTGTGTTTGGTGCGGAGAAATTGGGTCTTGTGATTCGGAGTGGAGATGATCGACTTTCTATTTATAATAATGTGGTTTATTAGCTGTTTTACCTACTCAACCTCGCGGTTGACCCTGTGTATTCGTGTGACACCTACGATGATCCGGAATGGGGAGTAGATTCTACAGGAAAGAGACGGATGAACCAAGAGCTGGGACAGGAATGTGAGATGTGGACTTGAGACCGACTTAGATCTACATCACATATAGAGTTGTCGTCAGTTGTGCTTTTATATTCTATGTAATTCCTGTTATAACAAAAGTTTAAATTCTATCGGTTTTATATAAAGTACTTTGTATTGTTTTACTTTGTTATTCACTACCTCGGGTCTTCCGAGATGGTAACGGCTCTATTTACTCGAGAATGTCTTGCTAAAGGCTCTTGAATAAATGGGGGTGTTACAAAGTGGTATCAGAGCGAACGATCCTCAGGCCTAACTAAATGAATAATAATGAACGTAGGAAGAGTCTAATAAAATGAACCACGAGATGAAACTGATAGGAGCCCCAAAAAGGAACGGGATGAGTTAGGGGCCCCCTCACACCAAACCTGGGCCCTTTCTGTTCTGCCTCGGGAACCCAAAGAGAGTAATTGAAGAGTGGGGTAGATTATATAGTGACCTAATTATCTTGTACTAACGTTCTTGCAGGAGAATGAATGAGGTAAGTTATGATGTGAAATACGGTTGGTAATATATACAACGAATCATGAGATTGATGTTGAATGTTGATTGAGATACTATTTCTGGTATTGAGAACAAGAGTCTTTGAATATGAGCTTTACTTGTATATATGGTGACATGCATGCGGCTATATGATCCCTGAACCATTAGGCAGAGATATAGTATAATGATATATGTAATGAGTTGATGAGCTATACTACCTAGAAGGATAGAGGTAGGAGAGATGTGATCATGATTGACTGGAATGTGTTACCCCTAACCATGAGTACTCTAGGGTTATGTATTGCATAGATCGTACTTAAAGTATATATGACAATTTCTTTTGACACCCAATTAGTGTAGTAAAGAGTCATGTTTCTATATGTGGCACCATGGTGATTCTGGTATAGAGATTTACATACTATTATGTCGTGACTGTTACAATAGTAGGAACTAATGCATTGTTCATACATGTGTAACTATTGAATTACTTAGTGATGCTATTTCTCAAGTTCGCAATCTTATCGTCTGGTAGATGACAATTCTTAGTTTGAAATAATGAAGTTAATTGGTACAAGCTGATTCCAACGCTTCGAATGACATGTCAACCTGTTTTAGGAAAAATAATGGTTATATTTAAATGTAATAGTGGGAAGTGATTTTAAAGAACACAAATTTTGATAAATTTTCAGAATGTTACTTTACTTGCGAGAGCTGTCATTTAAAAGGTGTTCCCCATATATGTATGAAAATTTTATGTATGATAATCTTCTGAATTTGCTTTTCAATGTTTATGGGTTCCTGTTAAAATGACCTATGATCTGAGTGAAAGAAATCATTTAAAAACTTGGTGATTGTTATGCATAAATTCAACTCTACTGTGCAGAACATGTGTTCGCGTTTTCAAAATGATATGCCATGTAAAATCGTAACGAGCCACTATTTAATTATGATTTTTGCAAGTTGCCAAATTTATTTATTTTTCTGTTGAATTGCTGTAAAATTCTCGACCAGACCGATTGAGTTGTAAAAAGATTGTATTAAATAATTTCCTCTGTTTAGCTTATTTCCCATGTTTTCTACTATAATCGCGCGCACGCTAGTTAAGCTGTTATTTGATTATGATTTTTGTAAGTTGTTGTATAGTATTAAATTAGTGAATTGTGAGATATGTAAGTTCATATGAAAGTTTAGTCAAATGTGGATTATGTGATGTGATTCCGTGATATCCTGATATAGCATTAGTAACATGATTTGTAAGCATATGATATGAATATGAACCTTACTATATGATAACGTCATCATGCTTGTTTCTATAAAAATAGTTTCAGTTATACCAACGTTCCTACTTTCTAGTGATATGACCCCAAATAATGATGTGATAATCGTGGGTGATGTTAATACCATATTTATCGAATGGAATTTAACTAGTAAGATTATTAGCACGATGTCATGAGTAAAAGTTATGTAACAATGTGTTTGTTATACGTAATTGTGACTATTTGAACAATGTGAATCTTGTTGATGTTCTTTCGTATATTGAATGTATATCCTTGTCTAGTCTCTGCGATCACAATCTTTATAACTTTTCATGTATACTGTTATACCGTAAAGTGAGATGCATAAGGATATGTATAAAATGTGATCACGATGTATTGGAATTATTAATTGGTTGACATATGAAATAAGAATTACTAGTCTTGTGAATCCGTTTACTTTTACCGTTAAAAACTTTCATAATTCATGAGCGTCAAGAACAACGTCTTAGTAAAGAAGAGTCAGGATGTCCCCATGTGGACTTGTTTCGATCTGTAGCTTGTTACCTTTTATTCGTAATTATAAATGATCACAAATTACCGCTTCAATGTTTCAAACGTTCAAAATGTTTTCAACGTGATAAACCATGTTTAAGCTTGATGTTTGAGAATTATGATGATTGTGCTTGATGTTTGATAATTAGAATGATAGTTTGCAACATGACAAAATTTTGTAGCTACGTGTTGACGGAATTCTGCCCGAATGCTAATTGATGCGTGTTATATAAACCCTTATGTTGCACGACATGTATTTTATTAGTCTCATGATAAATGATGTAAGTTGAGTTATACCTAAGTGATCTTGCTAACTTATTAATACCTGGAAATGTTAAACGGTCTTGTGAGTCCATGAATTGTGTATATCCTGTGAGATATGTCAATGCTCCCTGTTTAATTACGTTAATAATTTTGTCCTATGTTTTTTTTTTCTTCTCTTTTTTTTCTATAATATGTTTACAAACATGAAATGTTTTAATTGTCAATTATGAACTATGAGTCTCTTGATTGTTTGCATTGTTGAGAATATATTGATTTTGTGTTGAAATTTCAACGGTATGTAAGTGTTAGCTACTCTGAATCTGTTTTACTACGTAACACGGTTCCTATCGGTCCTAATATTCTTGTCTTTACTCGAGGTTATATGTGTTTACGTGTTTATTGCTATGGGTTTCTCACGAGTAGTTATTTGAGTTGAATATTAGTATTTAATCTTTTATTTTGGTTGTTACTATTTTCTTCTGAGGGGGTAGTTCTTGTGTTTGTTAGACGGGTTGTGTGTGAGGCGGGTAAAACTTTTGTTAATTGATTAACTGAGTTATTTATGATGATGTTGTGTTAGCTTGGTTTGGTATAGCGTATAAGTTCTTGTTTTATGAACGGTGGAATTATAAGGATACATACAAGCCTGTTAATGAATTGGGTTGAGATATGTATATTGGCGTGTTATTTAGCTGATGGGATAGAATTTGAGGAGATTGAGTAACTCGTGAGACTAGAACGAAGTTCATGAATGATGTTTTATTGAGGTTGAGATTGCGGTTCAGTGTTTTATCAAGTTGTCGCCTTCTTTGACCTTGACTTGTGGGTGAGTAGCTTAGAGTCTTACTCTCTAAGTGTTGAGCAGTTCCTTTAATGGAATATTCGATAACATTGATATTGAAATCGAGACGAGAATTGGTCACTGGTACTGAGTTATGAGTTATTTGACCGTTGTGCCATATTGTGATTACGGTCCGGTGTAACCTTTGTTATTGAGTGGTATGATGAGTTTGAAATCGATCTAGAGATGAAGTATTGACCCGCGGTTTAATTCCGTCAGTTCACTCACCCCTTGTCTCTGGCCTTAGGTTCGACGATGCTAGTACAATACTTGGCTTCTTAGAGTAGATTTTATGAGATAGAGTACTGGTTAAGACGCGTAATGTGTTGGAATTCTTATAATGGGGTTACGAGGACGTAACCATGTTTTAAGAAGGATAGGATTGTAAAATCTTAATGTTTTATGACATGGCTTTTGGTATGTGGTGATTGTTTAAATGAATAGGACATAATCCTGATTACTTCTGTTATGCATATTTTGTGTATTGTGAAGTATCCCTCTAACTTCGTTATACGTTAAACTTTGGGGACAAAGTTTTTTTTAACAAGGGTAGAATGTAATATTTCGTGTCTTAAGGTAACTTTATTAGTTTTGGTGTTATATGACGTCATGTTTGGGGTTCGTTACATGCCTGGTGGTCAGATCTTTGACCATGGAATTGTGAACTTCGGGACGAAGTTCATTTTAAGGAGGGAAGACTGTAATATTCCGTATTTTATATTGATATTTGTTTTATTTATTTTGACGCTTTGATAGTTTATATCCAATAATTAACTTATCAAATGGTGTTGTTACACCTTATATGTTATAAGTGAAGTATTAAGCATGGGTAATTAGCTATCGATATGCGTGATAATGTTTGTTATGGGCCTCGAAGCGTGTGCCAACGGCTGTACCAGCCCAAACCGACACAACACAAGACCATAACACCTTATTCCCTCTAAGTATACCGACATATAAACTCCACCTAAAAACCTAACCCTAACCTAACAACACCCCTCCTCCTCTCGTATACCATCTGCCGCCACCTCCCAGGAACAGGAGGGAGTGTTTGACGGTGGTTTAGGGCGACGTAAGATGGGTCGATAGCGCACAGAAACAGGTACACTCATCAGGTTCCTCACGTTTTTCTATTTTTGAGTCGTTTCGAAAATGACCTGTTCATCGTGTATATGTGTTTATAGTTGTTGTTCTTAGCATGTCTTCAATCTTTAGTGCATAGTAATCAAATATGGACCACAAGGGAGTCGCCGTTGACCACCGTAGGCCGTTAAATAGGGTGTTTAATCGGAGTGTCAGGCTGTTTATTCAGTCGTTTTCAGATGTCTGTTTCTGCGTACGTTTTATGTCCGTTGTTGTGGTCGCGTATTGGTGTTTTGGGTCTGAGTCCGGTCATGGGCCATGTGTAATGGTATGTTGTAGGTTGTAGTAGTGGTGGCGAGATGGTGTATGGTGTCCAGAGGTGGTGGTCGTGACATAGTGTTTAAGGAAACCAAAACAGGGACTCGTGATGTGTCTGTCTTGTTAGAGAGGTTGTTTCAGGGTGTTTGGGGGCATCGACGGATGGTGCTTGGCACCGGGGGGTTTGTGGGTGAGGTGAGGGGTTGAGAGCAGTGATTGGTGGTGGTGACGGTGGTGTTAGAGGGCGGTTTTGAGGGCGGTTTTCCGAGGGGCAGAAACATACTGTTTGTGGTAAGGTGTTGCTGGTGTGGGTTTTGCCACTGTTTTCGAGGGGTTGTTTGGGTGAGTCAGGTGTCGGGGTCGGGTCAGTGCGAAGTTCAGAGTACAGCGGTGGTAGCCACCACGGTTGGGTGGTGGTACAGGCGTCGAAAGGCTGTCGAAAGGGGCTGTCGAAAGGGGGCTGTCAGAAGCGTGTATTTTAGCTGAGAGGTCATGGTTTATACGGGTTTGGTAGAGGAATGTTGGAGTTATGCATGGTTGCTAGTGGTCTTATTATTATTATTATTATTATTATTATTATTACTAAGTATATTATTGGCAAATGTCATAACTATCATGTTTAATGATATTTAACTTCTTATTATTGTTATTAGTACTAATCATGTTATTAGCAATTGTTGTGGTTGATATTGTTGTTAATATTGTTATTAGTATTATCGATAATAATATCGTATCATATGTTATTGTTTTATTTCATGCGACATTATTATTATTATTACATATTGTCTTATCATTATCATTACTCACATTAATTTTGTTATGATTAGTGGTGTTGTTATTATTTTTATCATGGGTTATGGTTATATGATATAAACTAATTATGTTATTATTGTCTACATATAGTAAGTCTATAATTAGTAGATTTTAATTGACTAGTGATGATTGATATGAATGAGGAGTTCATAATAATTGATACGAATACGAACTTGGTCAAGTAATTTTAGTAATGCGATTGTGTGGGTAGAAATTGATATACAGTACTAATTATAGGAACTGAGTTCGGTTGTTCGAGGTGGAACATTTCTAGCAGCTGGTCGGTTGTCAATCCGCAATTGAGGTAGGGGAATACTACGTATATGAGATGTGTAATCTGTTATTTGGTTGATATAAATCATGTTCATCTATAATGTTATATGATTGGTATATTGTGATATATAATCCTGTGATATGATATGGTGCGGAGATAAAGGGTCTGTGTTTGGTGCGGAGATAAAGGGTCTGTGTTTGGTGCGGAGATAAAGGGTCTGTGTTTGGTGCGGAGATAATGGGTCTTGTGATTGGTGCGGAGATAATGGGTCTTGTGATTGGTGTGGAGATAATGGGTCTTGTGTTTGGTGCGGAGAAATTGGGTCTTGTGATTCGGAGTGGAGATGATCGACTTTCTATTTATAATAATGTGGTTTATTAGCTGTTTTACCTACTCAACCTCGCGGTTGACCCTGTGTATTCGTGTGACACCTACGATGATCCGGAATGGGGAGTAGATTCTACAGGAAAGAGACGGATGAACCAAGAGCTGGGACAGGAATGTGAGATGCGGACTTGAGACCGACTTAGATCTACATCACATATAGAGTTGTCGTCAGTTGTGCTTTTATATTCTATGTAATTCCTGTTATAACAAAAGTTTAAATTCTATCGGTTTTATATAAAGTACTTTGTATTGTTTTACTTTGTTATTCACTACCTCGGGTCTTCCGAGATGGTAGCGGCTCTATTTACTCGAGAATGTCTTGCTAAAGGCTCTTGAATAAATGGGGGTGTTACACTCCCAGCCGGTCAACCGGTTGCCGGTTGGGTACCCCCTGAGGACCCTATCCCTTGCTATCGATTTTCTTCGCAAGTTCTTGAAAATGCTAAGTGCGGGTGGGGTTCCCAGCCGACAGACCGGCTGAGGACCCTACTCTTCTCTTCATGATCTTCTTCTACAACTCAACGGTCAAAGGGCTCCCAGCCGGCAGACTAGCTGCCGGCCGACTGACTGGGGACCCCTATTTGCCATTTCTTCACTTTTTCTCCTTTTTTTTGCATCGAATCCGCCTCGTTTGCTCCCGTTTCTTCATTCCCTCCTCAAGTTCTATAAAATGGAAAGCAAATACGTAGAAAAGAGACAACGAGCATAAAATCAAGCAATGGCATGCAAAACGGGGACGGAACGGGATCAAAATAAAAGAAAAGGCAAGGAAAATAATGACTAAATTGGGACTCATCAGAATTCCCCACACTTAAACCTCACTCGTCCTCGAGTAAGTAATCAAGAAACTAAAACCTTTATTCGAATACAAGAACAAAGCTAACTAAGCTAACTAAAAGCCGAATCGGGTTTAGGTACAACCGTAGCCCTTTCAACTCACAATTTGACATCCATGAGGTTGAATGCCCTATTGCAAGGCAAGTTTCGTCTTGCTACAAAACTTTTGATGCAAATAAATTAAAACAAAACACATTTAAACAAACAACATGCGTCGAGAAAAATCCAACCGCTTGCCTCATCTAAGTGGGGTTTTGAAAAACTAAACAAAGGAGGTCTATTGCGGAGGATGCCGACTCAAGGCCTAAACACGGTGTCAAATCCCTAAATCAGGCTCAAACAACCTATATTGATATCACAAAAGACCAAGAAGCGAATTCAAGGCGGGCAAATGGAAGTACTAAGCTATATATACTTCCGAGATTGACACGACACACACAAGATTCGACTCCATGCTAAGCCTTTCACCGATAAGAAAAGCCTAAGTACCGATTCTCACGGGTTTCACTCAACAAACAAGGAAAGAAAGGGGGTGATTTTTGTGACAAATAGTAACCAAAATCACTCACCTACCTTGACTCGCGAAGCATGCCCGTAATCTAGTATGGTACTCCATCCAAAAATCCATGAGAAAATGTAGAATGCACAAAATGAGAACAACTAGGATGCAATGGGGCTTGGGTTGGGTGAAAATGGTTTGGTGCAAGTGTTGGAGCAAGTGTCCTCCACAATAATGCATGTAGAAAATAAATCTCACTAAGGGAATATATTTGGGATATTCACTAGCAATAGTAGTCAACTGATCAACGTATATCGGTAACGGTTAGCTGGCTAGGGTTTGACGTTACTGTCGTAAGACGGCGGTGATCAGTTGATCCCTAAAGGTCACACCTAAAGGATGAAGACCCAAATAAGAGAAATAATTAATTGTATTTGATACAATTTAATTTCTGACTTTATGAGTTGAGTTTATATCTTATTTTAATGTGATTAAATAAGAATTAGATTTAGTGATTAAAATGTTAATTCACTAGATATGTACAGGTTATCTGATAATTTAAAGTAGAGATAATAAGTTATTTATATTTACAAAGAGTTGTAAATTTAAATAATTAATTATTGTGGACTACATTATATGATGACATAATGGTAAAATATTACTTAAAATGTTAAGTGTATGTTATTTATTAGTTATGATATTTAAGTAGTTAAATGATCATATTAATAATTAATTGTATAAGATAAATTGTCACATTTCTTATATGCATTTGTGGGACAAATGTCAAGAAACAAAATGGACCCAAAAGTCTATTATAGTAATCCATATGGTATGTATAAGGACCATATGTGCCTTATTTATTTAGAGTACAATTTATTCATTTCTTCTTAACTTTCTCTCTTATCTCTACCATGCAAAAACTCAACATTATTCACTTAATCACAAAAAAAATACCAAGTAGTAGTATTACTGAATATTACTAAGTATAGTAGTAATAATAGTTATATTAGTAATAGAGTTAGAAATAATACTAGTACAATATCTAGCTAATATTTAGTAGTATAGTTGGGATCTTCATCTTGGGTGCTATCTTAGGAGGTCATCTATACTTGGATACTCAATCTCTTGCTAGGAGGATCATCCAAGTTCGTAGTACTTCATCATCAACACTTGTTGTTGATTGATTTTCTTACAACCCAAAGTAAGGCAATTTTCTTCTTAATTCTTTATTTAGCCTTTTTATTTACATGCATGTACATAGATCAACTTCTTACTAAATAATTGATATTTAGTTTCATGCATTATGTCTTAAGATTGTCTAAGACGAGCTTTCAACAATCATTGTTATAGCATTTGAGGCTCAAGGACAAAGAATGATTGCCAATTTCGAACCAACACCTTATTGCAACAACTAACTAACGTCTATGCCCTAACTTTGGTTTTGACAAAATCAAGCAAAAATTGCATAAACCCGACTTACATTGAAAAAACAACCCCATCACAACCTTTTTGAAATGGTCATTATTTAAACACAACGAGCAACGTCCACACCCTAACAAAAGACTTGAAAGTCAAATCAAATGCAAAAATTGTATAAACCCGACTCGATTGGGAAAACATCAAAAGACCATATTATTTTAGCAACGACTTTTTTCTATCTCTCCTTGACGGAAGGGAGTTGTTGCTAGCCTTTTTCTTTCTCAAAACAAATATATACAATTTCTCTTTTTTGGATTTTCCAAAACTTTTCTTATTTTTTTTCTTTTTCTTCTTTTGTTTCTTTTTCATTTTTTCTTTTCTTTTTCTTTTTTTCACAAACTCTATTTCACCAAAAAGTAAAATTAAGACCACAAAGGAAGAGTGCATCAACCGGCATCCAAATCCCGACTCCACCACCAACATAATACCACAAATACAACCATTCTTGATCAAGGAAATATATTTTTAGGAATGTAGTTATTTATTAGTTAAACCAAATGGATAGGCAAACGTTGAAAGGGGTGAATAAAAAAGGGATAAAATGCAAGGGTCAAAACAAGAGTAATTTGGTAAATGTGGAGCTATTATTTTGAACAAAAGTTTTGTCAACATGAACATAAACATAGCCACAGAACAAAGGAATGAGCGTCATACTTATGCGTTTTGACATAACATACCATGTAAGGAGGACTACTCACAATCCTAACTTGGTCGGTTTGATGGGCCGAATAAAGGAGGCTTTATCCTCACATTTGAGTAGCTAATATCGGTCCTAGGTCAAGTCTCGGGCCTAACACGGTCTCACAAGGTGGTCGACACTCGGTCATTAAGCCTAGACTCTCGAGTTCTTGCAAATAAGAACCCTAACAAGGTGACATCTAGAGGTGCAAGCTTTCTGAAGGGGTAAGACACAGGCAAGACGGTTATCATCATTGACGGCATAAATATCCTCCATTTTTCAACATCCTAAGCATATTTACAAACAAATGCAAGAAAAGAAAAACCAACTAACACGTATTTACAAAACTAAGAAAAAGAAATCATGTGAAACAATGACATAAACTAACAAGCATGTCACAAACATATTGACTATCCCAGCAGCACATCATCTGCAATAACCACAAGTTCCCAAAACGAACATCCAAGGCACAAAAATATCATTCTCCTTCATGCTATCAACATAAAAAAAATGGAAAAGGGAGAAAGAGATAGGAAAGTGTATACCAAGCGTCTTCTATTCTCCAAATGCCTTGAACTATTGCCGCATCTGCCACTTGTTAGTCAAATAATATATATATATATATATATATATATATATATATATATATATATAGGGTCGGGATCCGGTGAGAACCACCCTTATAATGAGAACCATGAGAATCTTCACTAAATCTCCACCAAATCTCGCTTCGAAAGTTTTGATGGATCATTTACCATTATTTTAGCTTATTTAAATACACAATTTAGTATCATTAAACATTTTTTTTTATTCTATTAACAAAATACATACTTAGTGTATTAAATTACAATTAGGTATACTAAAACGGCTATAAATGCACAAAAACGACCACTATGTGCATGAAATTTTTTACATGCATGAAAATGACTACTAGGTGCATGAAAATAGTAGGCTTTATGTGCATTAAAACGAGTTCTAGGTGCATGAAAAAAGATAGGTACGTAAAAATCAGGAGTATGTGCATGAAAATTAATAAAACGTATCTCACCTCGATTTCCGTCACTAGTATATATTTTCTAGACTAAGAAATATGTTCTCTAGCCATAAAATTCCATGCCGAATCCAAATATGTCATTAAGTTTTTTTAAAAAATTTCGTAAGGTAGAGTTCTCATGGTTCTCATTATATTGGTGGTTCTCATAGGATCCCAATTCTATATATATATATATATATATATATATATATATATATATATATATATATATATATATATATATATATATATATATATATATATATATATATATATATAGAGAGAGAGAGAGAGAGAGAGAGGTCGGATCACGTGAGGCCGCCTAATACGGTGAGGCCGCCGAACCTCATGCATCCTCAAGCTGTTTGGGCCAAATTCACGTTCGCTAATGCTGTTGGGCCGACTTAACTTGCGAATTATTCAATGTGGGCTGAAATTTAGGGTCAAACCAAATCTTGTCATTTGGGCCAAAAAACTTTCTCTCACTAAAAATAATAAAAACATATGTAAACCCAACCCAAATACAGTCTCTCTCTCTCTAAAACTTAGAAAACTCTTTACGACAAAAAAAAACCTCAAATTCAACGCAAATCGATTTGTTCCTTCTTCCAGTTTCCTCCGATTGTTCGTAAATTCCATCAAAGCAACATACAAATTCAATTCAATTGATTTTGGAAGAAGATTAAGACTAATTTCAGGTAATTTGATAATTTGATTCTTCGAATTTTCAACGATTGTTCGAATTTCATGCGATTGTTCGAATTTGATCAATTTTTCTCACGATTTTCTTTACCTCTCGACTTCATACTACTTATGACATTATTTTCGATTATTTTGCAGCTCTAATGGCTATGGAGAATCTAGATATCACCACGGTTGATGATAATATTACTATTCAATCAGGTATGTCGTTTTTTGTCGTTTAAATTATTGTTTTCTGATTCAATTTCTGCTCAATTTTGTTGAATATATGGCTCGCTTTTTGTATTTCGTGAATGTAGGACCTTATTTTGTGAATTAAGAACCTTATTTCGTGAATGTAGGAGCTTATTTTGTGAATATAGGACCTATTGAAGTTTATGACTATTGTATTGTGATTATAAAAAGGCTGAAACTAGGGGCTTATTTTGTGAATATAGGACGTAACTGAAGCTTATGAATATTGTGAAACTAGAAGCTTAAACTTTGAAATTATAAGCTTACATTGTGAAACCTGATTAAAAAAGGTTGATTTAGTTTAACTTTCTTATATTGTGAATCCTAGGCAAATAAACTGTGAAACTAGAATCTTATATTGTGAAACCATGCTTATTAAAAAGTCTTATTTTGTTTAGTCTTTTTATATTGTGAAACTAGATGCTGAAACTGTGAAACTAGATGCTGAAACTGTGAAACTATATGCTTAATCTGTGAAACTATATGCTTAATCTGTGAAACTAGATGCTGAAACTGTGAAACTAGATGCTTAATCTGTGAAACTTACATTGTGAAACCTGATAGAAAAAGGCTGATTTAGTTTATATGTTTTGACTTTATATAGGTACTGATTCCATTTTCAACACCAACGGAGAGGTTTCTACCATTTTAACAGCACAATCCACACCTACAGTACCGGTTGGTACGCCTATTACTTTGGTGAATCACACACCGGGTGGTAGTGAGGAATGGATTGTCAGAGTTGCAGAAGATATTACACCTACTAATGGGAAGTTATTTTTAGATCTAGAGTCGGCAATGACATTCTATCAAGTGTATGCTACTGCTTGTAGGTTTGAAGCTAGGAAATCTACAACGAAGAGGTTTCGTGATGGTAATATTCGAACTAAAGCCATGGTTTGTAATCGTGAAGGCCATAATAAGAGGAAGGGAAGACCTCTTGAAACTGTTGCAAGTGAAACTGGTTCTGAAACTGGTTCAAATATTGGAAAAAGTGCAAAACCAAAAACTGGTGTGAAGGGAAGTGAAGGAGATAAGGCTGAAAGTTCAAATAAGCAAACATTTACAAGAACAACCAAAATTAGAAGGTGGGGTTGTCGTGCAATGGTCAAATTCAAGTTCCATAATAACAAGTACATCGTTGAACAATTTCATGAGGGTCACAATCACCCAGTGACCTTTGTAAAAAATAGGGAATTTGATAAACTTGCAGCAAATATGAATGAATTTCATAAGCAAATGATTGTCCAGAATTCAAGAGTTAATGTTGGGGCTAGCTTAACATTCCAGCTATGCAAAGAGCAAGTCGAAGGGTTCGAAAATGTGGGGGCTTCCCTTTCACAATTCAAGAATTTCCAACGGGATTTGAAGTGTTTCATTAAGAGTAAGGATGGAGACATGTTTATCTGACGTTTGGAAACCCTCCGTGACACAAAAGGGTTAGAATTTGTGCATGAAATCGATTCTGAGAAAGCTTTGACAATGATTTTTTGGACAGATCCTGAGGCAAAGAGATGTTACTCAGTGTTTGGTGATGCAATTTCATTCGATCCAACTTATGGCACTAACAAATATAACATGATATTCACCCCTTTCACTGGCATTGACCATCATAAAAAGTCAATAACATTTGCATGCGCTCTTTTAGATCATGAAGACGATGAAGCATTTATGTGGGCGTTTCAGCAATTTCTGAAATCAATGGGTGGAAAAGAACCTAATTACATTATCACTGACCAAGATGCAGGAATAAAAAAGGCGTTCCCTGGTATGTTTGTATATCATGCAATTTTTCTAGTTTTCTTAACTTGTGAAACTAGAAGCTGAAGATGCTGAAACTGTGAAACTACATGCTTAACTTGTGAAACTAGATCCTTATACTGTGAATCTGGAAGGCCATATTGTGAACCCTGTTGATATAAGAGGCTGAGTTTTTGAGTTCTTAACTTGTGAAACTAGAAGCTTATGAAGTGAAACTACATGCTTATTTTGTGAAACTAGATGGCTATATTGTGAAACCTGTTGAAAAATCAGCCTGATTTTTTGAATTCTTAACTTGTGAAACTAGAAGTTTAGGCAGTGAAACTACATGCTTATTTTGTGAAACTAGATGGCTATATTGTGAAACCTGTTGATAAAAGATCCTGATTTTTTGAGTTCTTAACTTGTGAAACTAGAAGCTTAACTTGTGAAACTGGATTCGTATTATGTGAAACTACAAGCCTATATTTGTGAAACCTGTTGATAAAAGAGGATGATTTTTTCGAGTAATCTTATTTTGTTACATGCAGTTGTGTTCAAAAAAGCAAGACATCGGTTTTGCATGTGGCACATTATGAAAAAAGTAACAGACAAGGTTGGGAGCACAATTTGCAAAGACACTGACTTCTTATCACGTCTAAACAATGTTGTATGGAGCAATGATATGGAACCTGAGGAATTTGAGGAGAATTGGGTTAAGGTCATCACAGAATTCTCGTTAGAGGATAATATATGGTTGAGTGGAAAGTTTGTTGAAAGACACAAATGGATACCAGCGTATTTCAGAAATGTTCCGATGGGTAACATTTTAAGAACCACACAGAGATCAGAGAGTGCTAATAGTTTTTTTTAAAAGATTTGAGAATAAATATGGGACCTTGGTTGAGTTTTGGATGAGGTTTGAGAGTGTCATCGACCAACAAAGGCATGCTCTAAAGCTTCTTGAAGCACAGAGATGATTCAATGCCTGAAACCTTATATTGTTCAAACTGGGAAGCCCATGGAGCGAGAGTATATACACATGAAGTCTTCTATGACTTTCAAAATGAGGTTAAGGGCTCGATAAATGGGTGTAGTGTGGGTGGATACACTCCACCAGATCCTGTAACTAACTCTGAGATTTTGATAGTTGAAGACGCGATCAAGAAAAAGAGCTACGCAGTTGAGTACAATAAAGGAACAATGGACGTGAGATGTTCCTGTAAACTATTTGAACGGAGAGGTATTCTATGTTATCACATCATTTGGGTTTGCTCGGGTAAAACTAAGGAAATACCTGAGAAATACATTTTGGGTAGGTGGAGTAAGAATGCACTTAGAAACCCTATTTATGATTTGAATGGGAATCTTTTGGACAACTACAATCCTACTAGTAGCCCGAAATTTGGAATGTCTCGGATGTGGTCTGAGATTTATGCAACTGTGGGGATCCTCAAAAGAAAAAAAGAGTCTGATGTGAGAGAATTTGCTAAGCTTGTAAAAGAATTCCGAGAGAAGTTGGAGCCAAACCCAAAGGCTTTGACAAAAGAACAAGAATTGGAAATCCTTCTAAACTGCAAGGCTCCAAAAGAAGGAAAGGTCTTACCATCTAAGTTCTCTAAGACCAAGGGTAGCGGGAAGCGGTTGGTCAGTAGCAAAAATAAGGCAATCATAAAAGCAAAAAAACCAAAAAGGTTGTGTGCTAACTGTAAACGAATGTCACACCATGATAAAAGAAATTGTCCATATGATTTTGAAGAGCATCCTCCTGAGAATCAAGTATGTATTATTCCTTTACTTTATTTTTTTAAATTTGGTTTATTATACTGATTTTAGTTTGTATCTAATATTGTGAATCCTAGACCTTAAACTGTGAAACTAGGGACATTATACTGTGAAACCTGTTGATGAAGGGCTGATTTTAGTTTGTTTCTAATATTGTGAATCTAGTGCCTTCCACTGTGGAACTAGGGGCTTATTTTGTAAAACTAGGGGCTTATACATTCTGATTTAATTTAAGTATAATTTTTATTACTTAAGAAATGCATGGTACGTGTCAAAAAGCATTTAATTTAATGTTTCATTTTCTTTCAGGGAGATACAACAGAAGAAGAAGAAGAAGAAGAAGAAGAAGAATAAGAAGAAGATGAAGATATATAGCATAGAGAATGATGTAGAGCTTACATTCTGATTTAGTTTAGGTTTTTTATATTGTGAAACTAGGGGCTTATACATTCTGATTTAATTTAGGTTTATTATACTGTGAATCTAAGGGCTTATACTGTGAATCCTAAGCCCTAAACTGTGAAACTAGGGGCTAATACTGTGAAACTAAGCCTCTAGGATTCACAATACGCCTTAAACTGTGAAACTAGAGGCTTAGTTTCACAAAATAAGATTCTAGTTTCACATAAAAAAGGCTGACATAAAGAAACTTAAAACTGTGAAAGAAGAATCCTACATTGTGAAACCCCAACTATTAGTTTCGTAGAATAAGGGCTTAGTTTCACAACATAAGCTTCTAGTTTCACAGAATAAGAAAAAAAAACTTAAACTCTGAAACAAGAAGCCTACGTTGTGAAATTTAAACTCTTATATTCACAGAATAAGGGCTTAGTTTCACAACATAAGTTTCTAGATTCACAGAAGAAGACATGACATTCACAGAATAAGTTTTCTTATATTGTGAAACCTGAATTCATAATAAATTGTGAAACCAGAAGCTTAACTTGTGAAACTAGAAACAGTTTTGGATTAGGGGGATCCGCTACTACGTAGATATGCACCTCTAAATGCATAGATACACATCTTTAAATGCGTAGACACACATCTCGAAATGCGTAGATACACATTTAGAGACGTTTATGTATGTTATTTTTTGACATTTACGTTTGTATTGACTTTTACCTTATCTAAATTTATTACTGCTTGCTTCTTATATTTATTTATTGCTTAAATTTATTACCTTGTTGATAAACTTCTTCATCATAAACAATGAAAAACTACTTATCTAAATTTACTACTGCCAGTAAAATTTGAATAATAATTTAGTGTTTTCATTCAAATTTTATCTAATTTAGTATTATTATTCAAATTTTACTGGCAGTAGTAAATTTAGATAAGTAGTGTTTTCATTGTTTATGATGAAGTTTATCAACAAGTAAGCAGTAAATAAAGCAAGTAAGCAGTAATAAATTTAGATAAGGTAAAAAGTCAATACAAACGTAAATGTCGATTAGACAGCTAACTGTTCGTCTTTTTCTGATCGAGAAGTAGAAGACGAAGGATTGTTACCATATTGAGTAGTAGTGAGGGTTTGTTTTAATTCATCAGAAGACAAATCAAGCAAATCAAGTAGTAGTGAAGGTTTGTATTACCATCATTAAAGTGGTAATTAAGGCCATCACCACCACCACCCCCACCACCACCTTATTATGATTATAATTATGATTTCCCATTGTAAGAGTCAAGTAATAATAAATTATTATTTAGACTATATATGTATTTGTAGTGTAAATGGTTGTATATTGGAATAGGGTGTTTGATGATATCAACTTGAATTGGATATATAGTGCACTTGCTTACTACGTGTACTACCTTTTATGGTTGTAAAGTAGATGCAATAAATAGGGTTCCTAAGCAAGTGGTAAGGTGACAGGTTGGAGCATTTAATTTTGAGGTAGTTGTGGCTTAATTTCAGCATCTTAACTTGTGACATTGAATTCTGAAAGTGTGAAACCTGTTGAAAAATCAGCCCTGAGTTTTTGAATTCTTAACTTGTGAAACTAGAAGCTTAGGCTGTGAAACTACATGCTTATTTTGTGAAACTAGATGGCTATATTACAACTTCAAAATTTACAACGTTAATTAACAAACAGCAACAAAAACACATTTCACCAAGTTCTTCTGACTGGAATTCATTTTCACCTTGTCCACAATTTCGAAAAATTATTTGTTGCGACCTTAACAATGTCGAAGTCCAATTGCAATGACTCGGCCATCTCGTTTTCATCGTTTTCATCATCTACAAGTGGAGTTAAAATCAAGCAATGAGAAGCAATATAACTCTATAAAGACATAAATTCCATCAAATCTCCAGATTCACATATTAAGGGTTTAGTTTCACAAGTTAAGCTTCTAGATTCACAGAAGAAGACCTGACATTCACAGAATAAGTTTTCTTATATTGTGAAACCTAGGGTCATAAATTGTGAAACTAGAAGCTTAACTTGTGAAACTAGAAGCAGTTTTGGTGAATGCTAAGTGCTGAGATTCACTGAATAAGGTCTGAGACTCACCAAATGATGACTGACTAAGTTTAACAAAACTACACACCTTGTTTTTTGTTGAGGAAACTTCAAGATTGACAACGTTGGTTTCACCAACGTGAGAAGGGACATTATCCCAAACAGCATGGTCCCCAACAGCATGAGAATCAGATATAATTCATTCACAAAAAAGTCCTTCAATTGACAGGCTTTAGCTTCATTTTTTCCTTTTCTTTTTAACAAGGGAAGACCTATACAACCAAAAAAAGTACAATATACATATTACAATATATTCAGCCAAGGAATTAAGAATTTAAAACTTTAATGTGTAGATTCACAAAGTAAGACCTGGCAGTATTCTCAATCCACATAAGAAGTTCCAACATGATCGACTTTCGATAATCGCCCAAATCCTGCATAGAGTGACGTATATTATTAATGAAGTGTATTCATGCTAATATTGGTGGAATGCACGGCTTTATTTTCATATAGTAATGAACTCACCTCAAAATAGTCACTGTTCGTCCATAAACTCTGATCTTCCAATGCACTCAACCACTTTAGCAGAAAAACTCCACAATCATAACTAGACAAAAAAACATTTAACCACTTATGAGTGTGACAAAGTTTCACAGAATAAGGTCTGAGATTCACTGAACAAGGTCTGAGATTCACCAAATGATGACAAACTAAGTTTAACAAAACAAGTCGAACTACGCACCATGTTTTTTTTGTTGAGGGACTTCGAGATTGACAACATCATTCATGTGCATGTACTCTAAAGATTTGTACGACTCTCCCAAAATAGTTGCAACATGGTACAACTGAAAAGAAAAGGACAATAAAAGATCAAAAATATATTTTGGGGTATACTAAAACAAAAACTCTACAATATTTTGGAAAACAAATCATACAATGCCCATGGCATGGTTGTTCTCAATATCCACTTTTATATCCACGCATGAGTCAAGGATGTAATTTTTTTTCTTCTTTATGTCGCAAATACAAGCCCACCAATGCTTCAATGGATCACTATGCAAAGGGATAAAAACCTGAGATAGTAAATGTATGGGAATAATCAATCAACAATACACATGAATGACAGTAAATAAATAACAAAATGAATAGCGGAGCTGAAGGATCTGATCATGTCAATCTGGCTACCATCTACTAGAATGTATGAGGAGTTTATATATTGACCCCAAATCTCTGGGTTAGTATTTGCATTAACACCCTGAATGACACAAAAAAAAACAATTTTAGTCTCTGGATGAGCAACTTTCAGAATGAAAAACACTTGAATATCAACATCTAAAGGATTTGAAGCTCACATATACTATCGTTGGCAAGTAAATCACATTTGTTTTACCCACTATGCGCTTAATCCCAACCATATCAATGATCTACAAATAAAACGTGCACAAAATGAAGCATCCACTTTCACGAAATCACCATCAAGTTTCACAAAAAAACCTCTAAGATTCACAGAATAAGGTCTAATATTCACCAAATGAGGAACCATGTAAAAAAAGAAACATGGTCAGGAATGGGAAAATAATACTTACCTGATCCATAATAAGGCCACGCGAATTAAGGGTCTGCAAAGCATCTCTAGTGACTTCCATCCACGGATTGGACACCAGAACCTCACTTAATTATTGAACAAAATGCAATTAGTCAATATATCTCACACAATTTAAAAAAACATAATTCAAGAAATCAAAGAAAAAGTATGACATTACAATTTGGTTAACTGTGCTCTTCTCCCAACACAAGCCACCAATTCCTTCTCAGTAAAAGGTGGTGTCATAGAGGAACTCGCTTCCAGTGCATCTTTTGTGACTATTTCTTTGGATAGTTTAACAGAACATGTAACAATATGATAGCACACCCGCAATGCAAAACGCTTGCGCTGAGTTTCCTATTGATGCAAAAAAAATGGGTTTCAGAAAAACTAGGAAATAAAGTTGTGGCAATTGTATAGAAATTAAATTAGATGTTGAAAAGCAGTCTTACAGTATTTATGGTTATTACAGAATTAATTTTGCTCCCTTTGTAATTCTCCATTATGTTCAGCAGATAGAGGCCATTATCAATTTGTGAGGATTTCAGATTTGATTTTGGGATAAACACTTCTGGCATCGTCATTGAAGCAATACTTGTCACTGCTGGGAACTTTGATTGAAGAAGGTTGATGAGCCTGTGTTGCTGTATGAACAATAGAGTAATTACAAAGAGAAATTAGTAAGGTAATGGAGTAAGAACGAGTCCCAAAATAGGTAAAATAGATGTACCGTATGTTTTAAAAAAGAAGTATAATCAACAGGTGTGTCTTTCATAGCATGGATGACTTGGCATTTGCAAGATTCCGGTCTCAGATCAAAACAAAACAAGAACGGTGGGCATTCGGGAGAGATGATTGGAGTCAAAATCTGGAAGACAACAGATAAAAATGCAATGAATAAAAAAGACAAGTCCACCTTAAAGCTTGAATATAATAAGACCAAATATAAAAAAACTTACTAATTGGGTAGCAGCAACATCAACATTGTTGAGACACTGGAACAAAAATCGAATCATGTGTGACTAATGATTATAAGTGCACACCATGTAAAATGGGATTATAGAAAAGGGGTAGAGAGACTAACACTGTGCGTGGAGTGTGGTACAAATAAACGACAAGCAGAATCTCGTGATCTCAAGCTCTCACTACTGTTTAGAAACTCACACCAAACATCTATCACAGCAGAAGATACTTGATCACTTTCAGACAAACTCGTCAATTGCTTCCTTGTCAATTTTTGGGTTTGACTTTTGAAAAGAATGTCACTGAAAACAGTCATTAAAAGCATAGGTCACACCCTCAAATGGTATTAAATATACGATCAAAATTAAAAAAAAAGAAGAGTATTTTGATTTTTAGTAAGTTTGACCAAACTGTGAAACTAGAAGCTTAACTTGTGAAACTGCACGCTTATTCTGTGAAACAGGAAGCACATATTGTGAAACTGTGAAACTGTGAAACTAGATGCTTAACTTGTGAAACAATAATCTTATTCTGTGAAACTAGAAGCTTACATTGTGAAACTAGAAGCTTATTCTGTGAAACTGGAAGGACATACTGTAAAACTGTGAAACTGTGAAACTAGATGCTTAACATGTGAAACTAGAAACTTATTCTGTGAAACCAGAAGCTTATTCTGTGAAACAAGAAGCTTACATTGTGAAACCCAAACTCTTAAATTTCACAGAATAAGGGCTTAGTTTCACAACATAAGCTTCTAGTTTCACAGAATAAGGGCTTAGTTTCACAGAATAAGGGCTGTGAAACAAGAAGCTTATTCTGTGAAACTAGAAGCTTATTAAGTGAAACTGGAAGGCTATATCGTGAAACATGCAAGTTAATAAAACAGGCTGAAATATTAAAATACAAGGTTTGAAAATTCATAAAATAAGCCAATACCTTTCACATGAATCCAAATAGATGAAATCCAATACAGACTTCTCCGCTTGAGTAAAACCCTTAAGAATATTCATGTTTCTTTGGAAATACGGAGATCGATAGACCTCTGATGGAACTATGGCCCTCTTCACCTTTGGATTGACAGGTGAATGACATTCACCTTTGGATCGACGCTTGTAAACATTTAGAGTATCTCCTATGTCAATGACCTTTTTATCACTGCTCCCTACCACAGGAGGATTAGGAGTCACTAGATTAATAATGGTCTCGTGATGATCCTCTACCACTAGTGTGAACATAGAAGGTCGTCCAGGTCCTTCCGCATGAACATATGATGTTGAAGGTTCAGGCTGATCAGGTTGAACACAGGATGTTGAACGTTCGGGTTCAGGTTCAACTCGATTGGATTCAGGTTGATGAGCATGAACAAATGATGTTGAAGGTTCAGGCTGATCAGGTTGAACACAAGATGTTGAACGTTCGGCTTCAAGTTCAACTCGATTGAGTTCAGGTTGATGAACTTGAACATATGATGTTGAAGGTAAAGGCTGATTAGGTTGAACACAAGATGTTGAACGATCGGGTTCGGGCTCATCACAACATGTTGAATGTTCAGGTTCAGGTTCAGGTTCAGGTTCAGCTTCACGTTCAGGTTCAGGTTCAGGTTCAGGTTCAGGTTCACGTTCACATTCGGGTTGAGAGGGTTCACGTTCGGGTTGAGAGGATTGAGATAAAAAGTGGTCATCAACTGGAAAGAGCCTAAAGGTTGGCATTTCTAATTTTGGTGGTGAACAATGTGGATGTATTGGTTGAAAGGATTCACCCATTATGTCCAATGCCTCCAACAATTCAGCTTCAGACCACCCATAAAAATTATCCACATCCTCATGAATATTCTCACCAATACCATCCACAATCGCCTTCTCGTTATGCTTCTCATTATCATCATTCTCCAAATTATCATCAATCTCCCCACTATCCTCATTCTGCTCATTATTTGCTGTCTCAACATTCTCCTCATTCTGCTCATTATCTTGTTGAGACAGCCTAAATCCATCTGCAATACCATCAACAGCTGCAACTAGTTTAGAAACTGTTGCTGACGAAGGTAATTTGATGGAAGCTTGACTGACAAGACTTTTGTAGTTCATGAAAGCATGAGCCATTATTTTTGCTGAATTCGCAAGCTTACTAACAAGCTTCACATCACTGCTATCTCCAGAAATGCCAGGCATAGCAGTTTCTTCTTCATGTTTCGGTTGTTCAGATTTTCCAGATTCTTCTTGTTCAGATTCCTCTTGTTCAGGTTGCCGAACAACAATTTGCTGACCAGATGATTTAGATTTTTGTACTTGCTTGGCTGTTGCAAACTCAATAGCAAGCAAAGGTTCATGCTTCTCATGGGTGACCATTGGAGGCTCAACAGAACCCCTGCCGAAAGTTCTCTCCTTGGAATTTGGGTCATTCAATTCCTCCTTAATTCTCTTGGATATAGCATCTTTTGTCCAAGTCGATAACGTAGGAAATTGACGACTAACAATGCGGGATTTAAATACACAACGGTCTAGATAAATGAAGAGCAACAGAATAATCGGTCCACCAAACCAATTCTCTTTCACCTGTTTAACCCCAAACTCTTCCTTTTGCCAAGACTGAACTTGGTCAGCCAATTTCTTTTTTATAAAGTTGCACCAGTTGAAACTGGAGATCAACTCAGTATTCACCAAACTTTTCAGCACTTTCAAACTGACCTTGTTCCCTACAACACCGCCTAAAAGAGCAGAGAAAATATAAACGATGAAGTTGCGTTTGAAATCATCTCCTCCATCTCTTTGTGTAGTGAACTTTTGCAGAACATGTTTGACGTCAATGGAACCAACGCCATATTGTTTAGTGAACTTCCCCAAAGTAGATAAATAAAGGGGGCACTTATCTTCATTTATCGCTTCAACAACAACATTGGGACCCATTGGCAATCCAAGACATAGATGTATATCCTCCTCTAAAATTGGAAGCTTCCCACCCAACAAACATCCTTTTATTGGGTCATAATTTGAAACTAGCCAATATGCTAAGTTTCTTGGAACAACATCCGTTTTAAGAAGTAAAAGACCCACAAACCCCATTTCTTTGATAGCTTGAATCTGTTGTTCTGAGGGTGGACTATGAATAAAGTTGTAAAGCCCAGCAGGAGACATCTGGGTCCTCAATGACGGCAATCGCTCTTTATAGTTTCGTTTCTTTTTTGCAGCAGGTTCAACTATTTCACTAGTAGAAGATGGATGTTCCGATCGCTTTATATTAGCTTGCTTCCTGTTATGCATAAATGGTAGAATTCACGAATTAAGAAAAAAAGTTTCACAGAAGAAGGATCTAGTTTCACAAAATAAGTTTCTAGTTTCACAGAAGAAGGATCTAGTTTCACAAAAAAACCTTCTAGTTTCACAGAAAAAGGAAAATAAACTTAAACTGTGAAAGAAGAGGCTTACATTGTGAAACTACAAGCTTATTCTGTGAATCTCAGGTAAAAAGTCAATACAAACGAATTAAGAAAATAAGTTTCACAGAAGAAGGATCTAGTTTCACAAAATAAGTTTCTAGTTTCACATAAGAAGGATCTAGTTTTCACAAAATAGGCTTCTAGTTTCACAGAAAAAGGAAAATAAACTTAAACTGTGAAACAAGAATCTTACATTGTGAAACCCAAACTCTTAGATTCGCAGAATAAGGGCTAAGATTCACAGAATAAGCTTGTAGTTTCACAGAAGAAATTTTGACATTCACAGAATAAAGAAAAGAAACATAAAACTGTGAAACAAGAACCTTAACTTGTGAAACACAAACACTTAGATTCACAAATTAAGGGCTTAGTTTCAAAACATAAGTTTTTAGATTCACAGAAGAAGACCTGACATTCACAGAATAAGTTTTCTTATATTGTGAAACCTAGTGTCATAAATTGTGAAACTAGAAGCAGTTTTGGTGAATGCTAAGTGCTCTTATTATTTAATGATTTAAAACGGGACGGGAAAGGGTTTAGGGTTGGATTAGGAGGATCCGCTACCGCGGATCCCCCTAATCCAACCCTAAACCCTTCCCTTGCTTCTTAGTCGAACGGCAGAAACGAAACCCGAAACATAAAACGGGACGGGAAAGGGTTTAGGGTTGGATTAGGGGGATCCGCGGTAGCGGATCCCCCTAGTCCAACCCTAAACCCTTCCCTTGCTTCTTAGTCGAACGGCAGATAAGACACCCTAGAAGGGGACGGGTGAACCCTTTTTTGGGGACAGGTGAAAATATGGGGGCGGGTATTCCTAAACCTAAAACGGGACGGGAAAGGGTTTAGGGTTGGATTATGGGGATCCGCTACCGTGGATCCCCCTAATCCAACCCTAAACTCTTCCCTTGCTTCTTAGTCGAACGGCAGATACGACACCCGAAACAAAAAACGGGACGGGAAAGGGTTTAGGGTTGGATTAGGGGGATCCGCTATCGCGGATCCCCTTAATCCAACCCTAAACCCTTCCCTTGCTTCTTAGTCGAACGACAGATAAGACACCCTAGAGGGGGACGGGTGAACCCTTTTTTGGGGACGGGTGAAAATATGGGGCCGGGTATTCCTAAACCTAAAACGGGACGGGAAAGGGTTTAGGGTTGGATTAGGGATTTCCGCTATCGCGGATCCCCCTAATCCAACCCTAAACCCTTCCCTTGCTTCTTAGTCGAACGGCAGATAAGACACCCTAGAGGGGGACTGGTGAACCCTTTTTTGGGGACGGGTGAAAATATGGGGTCGGGTATTCCTAAACCTAAAACGGGACGGGAAAGGGTTTAGGGTTGGATTAGGGGGATCCGCGGTACCGCGGATCCCCCTAATCCAACCCTAAACCGTTCCCTTGCTTCTTAGTCGAACGGCAGATACGACACCCGAAACATAAAACGGGACGGGAAAGGGTTTAGGGTTGGATTAGGGGGATCCGCTACCGCGGATCCCCCGGATCCCCCTGATCCAACCCTAAACCCTTCCCTTGCTTCTTGGTCGAAACAAAAAGCTTACATTGTGAAACCCAAAATCTATTAGATTCACAAAATAAGGGCTTAGTTTCACAAAATAAGCTTCTAGTTTCACAGATGAAGGGCTGACATTCACAGAATAAGGAAAGGAAAAATTATTAAACACTGAAACAAGAAGCTTACCTTGTGAAACCCAGACTCTTACATTCACAGACTAAGGGCTTAGTTTCACAACATAAGCTTCTAGTTTCACAGAATAAGGAACAGAAACTTAAAATAAAAAGGAAAAGAAACTTGATTAATTAGAAAGATCATTCATACATATCTAGATAATTATACATAGCTAGATAATTATACAATAGTCTGGCTCATTCATTTAGGCCAGCCACTACATGGCAAAACACAAGCACTTAAAATTCAGAGAAAAAAAGGACACAACAAACTTCAGTACTCCAAGTTTGCTAAGTCAGCAGGAGATGGTGTTGATGCTGTCATCCGATATAACTTATATTATGCGAAGGTATCTAGTAGGCTATACACTTCTGGTTGTGCTTTCAAAGACTTTACGAAATCAATAACTGTTGTCATTTCATCAGCTGTAAGGTTGCGAAGGTGTTCTTGTTGGAATGGATTTTTCAGTTGACTAAAATGCAAGAGATTCTCAACTCCATTCAATGAATCCTCAAAACACTTGCACCTTTTGTAGATGATTTTGCCACCCCTACGAATACTACGAATAATACGGACACCATTGATGTCTTTTTTGCGCAGGGTAAGACAATATGCGTTCTGAATGAATGGCGCACGTGGATGAATAAGAAAATACTGACACCATCTTTTGCAAACCATTCCCATGTTTGCTTTATCGTCATTGTTAAGTCGCTGAAATATGGAGTCAACTAAGTCTTCATTGGGGAAAACGGAATATAATGGTGCTTGGTTACGATTCCTAGTGAAGTTCATGTTCGCTAATGGATGTTTTTTGGAGTTAACGAAATCCTCTAAATCTGCTGCAACTTCATTGACTACCCACCCTTTGCACCAACCATCAATAACCATTTTTTGATAAATAGGAACTGGTAATGAAAACAGTACACAACAAACAGCACATCAATATCACATGGAATTTTAGAATGTAGGAAAACAGGAAGATGCACAGAATAAGGGCTTAGTTTCACAACATAAGCTTCTAGTTTAACAGAATAAGGGCTGAGAATCACAGAATAAGCAAAAGAAACTTAAATTGTGAAACTAGAAACTTAACTTGTGAAACTGCATGCTTATTTTGTGAAACAGGAAGCACATTCTGTGAAACTGTGAAACTGTGAAACTAGATGCTTAACTTGTGAAACAATAAGCTTATTCTGTGAAACTAGAAGCTTACATTATGAAACTAGAAGTTTATTCTGTGAAACTGGAAGGACACTGTGAAACTGTGAAACTGTGAAACTAGATGCTTAACATGTTAAACTAGAAACTTATTCTGTGAAACCAGAAGCTTATTCTGTGAAAGAAGAAGCTTACATTGTGAAACCCAAAACTCTTAGATTTCACAGAATAAGGTCTTAGTTTCACTAAATAAGCTTCTAGTTTCACAACATAACCTTCTAGTTTCACAGAATAAGGAAAAGAAACTTAAGATATGGGATGAGAATCACAAAAAACAGGCACTTAGATTCACAAAGCTAGATAATAAGGAAAATAAACTTGATTCATTAAAAAATATCATTCATACATAGCTAGGTAATTACACAAAAAGGTTGCCTTGATAGACGTAATTACAGAAGAGCACTACAAAACACTAAAACCGAGCACATTTAGGGCCAGCCACTATCACGGCAAAAAGTGGTACAAAAGTTGAGGAGCTGTGCTACATATCGAGCAACAAAGGTAAATCTAAATACGATAAAGTTGCCCGAGTCAGCAAGTGTGTTGCAGTAGCAAGTGATATGTCATGTTTTGGAGATGGCACATGTAAATTGTCAATCAACTCATTCGCTTTTGGGATTTCAGCATCATTGAGATATCTAAGGTGTTCTCTTTGCAAAAGATTGTCACCTTGGTAAAAATGTAGGAGTAATTTAGCTCCCGGATCATTAGTCATAAAGCACTTGCATCTTTTATAAATTATTCTAGAACCCCTACGAATGATTCTCACACCATTGACATCATTAATATGCAGAGAAATCCCATACACAACTGGAATGAGAGGTGCACTAGGGTGTATGAGGAAAAGCTGAGACCAGTTGCGACAGACCAACGCCATGTTTGCCTTATCTTGGTTACACTTAAGTCGTTTGAAGATGTTATTCATTACATCTTGATTATTGAAAACAGCCAGTTGGGGTTGATAACGATTGTTAGTGAGCTCAACAGTCCGTAAAGGAGCAAATGAGAATTTCATAGCCACTTTTTTTTTCTCTTATATAATTCCGAACAAAATATGCTTTATCCTCTGCAAGAAGATTCACTACCCACCCCTTGCACCATGTTTCCATAATTGACCAGAGGTAAGGAAGGTTAAAACCACAAAGTAACCTACAAGCATTACAAATAAAATCGAAAGGCATACATTGTGAAACCCAGACTATTACATTTCACATAATAAGGGCTTAGTTTCACAAGCTAAGCTTCTAGTTTCACAAAATAAGGGCTGAGAATCACAGAAGAAGCCAAAGAAACTTAAACTGTGAAACAAGAAGCTTACTTTGTGAAACACAAACTCTTAGATTCACAAAATATGGGCTTAGTTTCACAATATAAGCTTCTAGTTTCACAGAATAAGGAAAAGAACACTAAAACAAGAAACTTACATTGTGAAATCCAAACTCTTAAATTTCACAGAATAGGGGCTTAGTTTCACAATATAAGATTCTAGTTTCATAATTTAAGATTCTAGTTTCACAGAATAAGGAAAAGAACACTGAAACAAGAAGCTAAGAAACTCACATTGTGAAACCCAAACTCTTAAATTTCACAGAATAGGGGCTTAGTTTCACAATATAAGATTCTAGTTTCACAATGAAAGATTCTAGTTTCACAGAATAAGGAAAAGAACACTGAAACAAGAAGCTAAGAAGCTTACATTGTGAAACTCAAACTCTTAGATTTCACAGAATAAGGGCTTAGTTTCACAACATAAGCTTCTAGTTTCACAGAATAACAAAAAAGAAACTTAAGATATCGGATGTGAATCACAAAAACAGGCACTTAGATTCACAAAATAATAAGGAAAAGAAACTTGATTAATTAAAAATATCATTCATACATAGCTAGATAATTACACAAAAGGCTGGCTTGATAGATGTAATTATAGAAAAGCACTACAAAATACATTTAGGCCAGCCACTAAGATGGCAAAAAAGTGGTACAAAGTTGAGCAGCTATGCTATATATCGAATGCCAAGAAAGGTAAATCAAAATAAGATAATTTTCCCCGAGTAATCAACTCTGTTGAAGTAGCAACTGCTAAGTCAAGTTCTGGAGATGGCACATCTAAAATGTCAAGCACCTCTTGTGTTTGTTCGATTTCAGCATCAGTGAGATCTCTAAGGTGTTCACTTTGGTAAGGATTTTCACTTTGCAAACAATGTAGGAGTAATATAGATCCGGGATCATTAGTCATAAAGCACTTGCATCTTTTATAAATTATCCTAGAACCCCTACGAATGATTCTCACACCATTGACATCATTAATACGCAAAGAAATCTCATATGCAACTTGAATTAGAGGTGCACTAGGGTGTAGGAGGAAAAGCTGAGACCAGCTGCGACAGACCAATGCCATGTTTGCCTTATCTTGGTTACACTTAAGTTGTTTGAAGATGTTATTCATTACATCTTGATTATTGAAAACAGCCAGTTGGGGTTGATAATGATTGTTAGTGAGCTCAACAGTCCGTAAGGGAGTAAATGAGAATGTCATGGCCTCTTTTTTTTCTGTTATGTAATTCTGGACATATTTTGCTTTATCTTCTGCGTGAAGATTCACTACCCACCCCTTGCACCAGTTTTCCATAATTCAGAGGTAATGAAGTTTAAAACCAGAAAGTAACCTACAAGCATTACAAATAGAATCAAGAAGCATACATTGTGAATCCCAAACTCTTAGATTTCACATAATAAGGGCTTAGTTTCAAAACCTAAGCTTCTAGTTTCACATAATAATGGCTGGGATTCATAGAATCAGAAAAAGAACCTTAAACTGAAAATAATAGAAAATAAACTTAAACTGAAAACTGAAAGAAACTTATTATGTGAATCTAAGAGCTTATATTGTGAATCTAGAAGCTTATGAAGTGAAACTATATGCTTATTTTGTGAAACTAGATGGCTATATTGTGAAACCTGTTGAAAAATCAGCCTGTTTTTTTGAATTCTTAACTTGTGAAACTAGAAGCTTATGAAGTGAAACTACATGCTTATTTTGTGAAACTAGTTTGCTATATTGTGAAACCTGTTGAAAAATCAGCCTGATTTTTTGAATTCTTAACTTGTGAAATTAGAAGCTTATGAAGTGAAACTACATGCTTATTTTGTGAAACTAGATGGTATATTGTGAAACTTGTTAATAAAATATCCTGATTTTTTGAGTTCTTAACTTGTGAAACTAGAAACTTAACTTGTGAAACTGGATTCGTATTCTGTGAAACGTACTAAAATAATCAAAAACACTCTCAAAACCTAGATATTTTCATCACAACTCTAGGTATCACTAACAATGAAAAATAACAATAAACACTCAACTAATGATAATTCAGCAGAAAATAGCAAAAAAAAAAATAATAAGGAGCAAAAATAAGTAATTAAACTAATTAAAGAACAAAAATGTAACAAATAACATACGAACATACGAAGAACATACGAAGAAGATGATAATGGAGGTTGTTGATGTTAAAAACTTCAAAGAACGACAATGCTTGCTTATTTCGCCTCAAATCTTCGAAAATAAACCACACATCCAAAGAACGACAAACAAATCACATTATAACGTACTAAAATAATCAAAAACACAGTCAAAACCTAGATATTTTCATCACAACCCTAGGTATCACTAACAGTGAAAAATAACAATAAACACTCTACTAATGATAATCCAGCAGAAAATAGCAAAAAAAAACAAAATAAAGAGCAAAAATAAGTAATTAAACTAATTAAAGAACAAAAATGTAACAAATAACATACAAACATACGAATAACATACGAAGAAGATGATAATGGAGGTTGTTGATGTTAAAAACTTCGAAGAACGACAATGCTTGCTTATTTCGCCTCAAATCTTCGAAAATAAACCACACATCCAAAGAACGACAAACAAATCACATTATAACGTACTAAAATAATCAAAAACACTGTCAAAACCTAAATATTTTCATCACAACCCTAGGTATCACTAAAAATGAAAAATAACAATAAACACTCTACTAATGATAATCCAGCAGAAAATAGCAAAAAAAAAACCAAAATAAAGAGCCAAAATAAGTAATTAAACTAATTAAAGAACAAAAATGTAACAAATAACATACGAACATACGAAGAAGATGATAATGGAGGTTGTTGATGATTCCGGGAAGAAGATCCAACCGTTGCCGCGAGCGAGAGAGAGTTAGAGAGTGAGACAGAGTGAGAAAGAAAGAATTTGAAAAGACGACGCGAGAGTGAGAAAGAATGAATGAAAGTGAGAGAGTCAGTTTCTCTTTTTTTTATATATATATACTGACACGTGGCGTAATCAGGTGCGTCCAGTGTTTTTAGATCCAACGGTTAAGATCGGTCCGGCAGCCTCACGCTAAGAGCACGGCCTCACGTGATTCAATATATATATGTATATACAATGTAATAAAGAAATATGCACAAAGAAAAGGAAACATGTTTTTAGAAATTTTTGAAAATTTTCATATTTTCAAAAAAAAAAAAAATTCACAAAGTAGATATTTTCCCTCCCCACACTTAAGATTTACATTGTTCTCAATGGAACAAAGTGCAAGGGGAAAATAGAGAAAAACGAAAACAAACATGTTTTTGGCTTTTTCGAAAATTTTTTGAGAAATGAAAAACTTGTTTTTGGGTTTTTTGCAATAAAGGGATTTCCTCCCCACACTTATTATGAGCATAATGTGTGGAGGAAAACTGGAAATAAAAGAACATGTTTTTGAAATTTTTTGGTTTTTTGAATTTTTTTGGATTTTTTGGTTTTTTGAAAACAAATAAAAACAAGAAAATGCAAAATAAAGAAACAAAGTGCAAGCTAAGCTAAGCATGTGAAATAAGGAAATCTAATGCAACTATATGAATGAAAGATTATATGTGACAATATGTTACAAAATAAGGAAAGATTATATGTGGCAATATGTTACAATATGTTACAAAATAAGGAAATCTAATGCAACTATATGGATGTAACTACATGCAACTAGGCTAAGCATGTGAAATGAGAAATAATAACTAAAACTAGCTAACTAAACTAACTAAAGTAAACTACATGCCTGCTGAAATTAAAAATGCAAAACAAAAGGGAAATTTGGATTTGAGGGAGTTACATTGTTTTTGGATTGGAAAAGGGAGCAAGAATCAACAACTCTCAATCATCGGATCGAAGATTAAAGTTGTCCTCCGCTTCAAATGCCTCATCATCCCCGCCTCCTTCCCCTTGATCATCCACGTTCATAAAGTCATCTGGGTTGATCATGTACTCATTGGAGAAGGCAGAACCGGAAGCGCCTTCACCGGAAGCAGAGGGAATGTCACGGCGATTTTGGGCTCCAAACATCTCTCCTTGGGCCACAGGGGGGAAAATCGGCCTAGAGAAGTGGTCTGGTGCGACATGTAACTCTCCGGCAAAATGGGGATCCGTGGAGGGCACATCCGCCTCTGGTTGCATGTAGTAGGAGGGATGGTGGCCCGAATCATGACTGTAACCCTGCTGGATGGACCGTTCATACGCAGGGAAGTTCCCCCACGCCTGATCATGGTACAGGTAGTCAAGCCTCACATAAGTGTCCGCATAACGGACGTCTTCGAGATCCCGCCAGATAAGGGTCGCCTTGTGGTTCAGATCCATCCTACCCATGAAGTCGATAATGTCCTGATGAATAGGGGCATGAGGAGGAGGAGGCACGGAACCGGAAGTATAGGCCTGATCCATGAAGTTACCACCAATATTTGGCATGGAGAAAGGAGGTTGTTGATAGGGTAGGTCACTGGCGGTGGGCTGGTGTAACATCCAGTATTTTCGTAAAATCTAATTTAAGCGTTTTAAATTATTTTAAGTAATAAAATCATATTTTAATAATTTATTGTGAAAGGTTTTAATTTAATTAGTAAGATCCGTCTTAAGAACCTTAAGTCCTTAAAAACCTTAAGTCCTTAAGACGAATGCAAACTTGGTAAACTTAAACTCGTATCTTAAATATCCGCTCAAGTGTCCGACCCATTTAATTGACTCGGAAAGGACAGTCCATAAAACCCCATAAACCCCCTTTCCATCGACATATTCCTCCATCCTCAAATATTTCCACTGTAAACATTTCTCTCCTAAAACCTCCATTGTTAAACATTTCTTTTGAGCTTTTCTTCATCATCCGTTCATCAAATTGAGGTAACAATAACATTTTCGGAATCCTCATTCGATTTCCAAGCCATCTATCACTTCCTTTTTGTAAATCCTTAACTTTGAAAATGGGGCTGTTTTCCCTTAAATTTCGTTTTGAGTCCTTAAATCCGTTTTCTTTGTTTGTAGGAGTGGGCTTAGACGATCAGAGGTCGATAGCTACTTGATTGAGGAGGATCTTTAGCCGGAATCGCTTGAAAGGTGACAATAATGAGATAACTCGGCCTTTATGTGTATATTAGCACTTTTGTTGTGTTTCTCCTTATTGTTTCTGATTTTGTCAAAGGATTATGTTTATTGAACTTAGAAGCATGCTTAGGATTGTTCCTATGTGAGAAATCCATGTGTGGTGATGTTGTTACATGTTCATATGCTATTTTTTTCCAGTTTTTCACATTTTGCGACGGATACTCGATATAATCAGTTGAGGATTGTTATGGGATTTGTATGCTGTTAGGATAGTAGTATTAGATGTTTATAATGTTGGGCAAATCATACTTGTAGTAATTTTCGAAGATTGTATGTCGATTTATGAGATTTAGCAATTGCTGGAAATTGGCGAAAATCGTCACAGGCTCTCTGAGTCGGTCGACCGACCGGCCGCCGGTCGACCGGCTGGGAGTGCATCTTGAGTGTTTTTCGAATTTTGAGTTTTTGGCCTTAGGACTGCCAGCCGGCCGACCGGCTGGTAGTCTCTTGTGTGTGTTTGTGTCTTGCGAAGACCATAGGTAGAAGGGAGCCCAGCCGACAGACCGGCCGCCTGCCAGCCGGCTGGGAGTGCATTTGGGGTATGGTTGTTATTTGCGAAGGTTTGGGAATGGGGTTCCCAGCCGGCCGACCGGCTGGGAGTCCTTGTGTTGTTTTGTGCAAAAGAGAAATGGAAGGCTGAGGAGGTCACCAGCCGGCCGACCGGCTGGGGACCCCTGTAAGCTATTTTTGATTCGTAATTTAAGCGTAGCTTTCAAACAGTTAATCGGTTTTGATTGAAACTCGTTTTGTATACCCGTGATATGTATATGAGGTCCCCGGAGGACGGGCAACATTATATTGGGTTCGGGAATGGAGTAAGGATAGAGACCCCCCGGTCGGGTAACCGAAAGGGAAACCGGCTCTCCCTCAACTTAGTTCCCGGGGTCAATTAAGTGTTGGTTAGAGGATAAGAAAAGTAGAACTATCACTAGTAGAATTATACCCTACGGTGTCGGTTCTAATAACCCCATTAGTGTCGGTTTTCTAGCGACGTGATTGCTGGGGTCACATAATGTTTGTGTCGGTTCTAGAACCGCCACCGTAGCTTACTTTACGGTGTCAGTTGTGCTTTAAAACCGTCACCATAGGGTACACTATGGTGTCGGTTGTGAGTCCCAAACCGCCACCATAGGGGTCTAAACCGCCACTATAGGGTAAGTTATGGTGTCGGTTTTGCGTTTAATACCGTCACCATAGGGTAAGTTATGGTGTCGATTTTGCGTTTAAACCATCACCATAGGGTACGCTATGGTGTCGGTTGTGAGTCCCAAACCGCCACCATAGGGGTCGAAACCGCCACAATAAGGTAAGTTATGGTGTCGGTTTTGCGTCTAAAACCGTCACCATAGATTAAGCTATGGTGTTGGTTTTGCTCTAAAACCGTCACCATAGGGTAAGCTATAGTGTCGGTTGTGAGGCCCAAACCGTCACCATAATGTAAGCTATGGTGTCAATTTTAAGTCTAAAACCGTCACTTTCTTCTATGCTAAGATGTCGGTTGTCAATTAAAAAATGTCACCTTATGGTATGTTATGGTGTCGGTTCCACTTTAAGAACCGTCGCTATATATATATATATATATATATATATATATATATATATATATATATATATATATATATATATATATATATATATATATATGTATGAAGAATATCTATAAAGAATTTTAATCAATTACCAACAAAATAATGCTTCATTCAATAACTTCAGAATAACCATACATCTCATATTCTCATCTAATATTGTGAAACAACAAATAATATAATCACAATCAGATGGATTTATACTGCAATTTGTCCTATGCAAAGCGAAACATTGATAGTATGTGGCTAATCCTGTCACGCGGCTGCTGGTTCCGACATCCTCCTTTGCAGGCCTTCGTGCTACTGACTTCCTTGAGCTAAGCATCATACGAAGAGCCTTCATGTCTTTGTAACCACGCTGCAATCGCCAAGTTCTTGAAGTAATTCTTAGCCACGCTGGTGATTCTAAGTGAACAAATGTCAAATGTTAGGCTACTCGTTTTTTACTAACTACAACAGGGTGTTTCCTAGTGGTCCATGATGTGAATTATGCTGAGATTTGCATACAGTTTGAGGAATTATCAGGAATGTTAAAAAGGTTGAGCTATAAGTAAGAGACGAGACAAACCTCGCCTTAAAGCACAGTCGTTCACAGAAATCTTCAAATCCCACAACTGGTGCATCAGTAGCAATGAACTTTCTCAGCTCACTAGCAACAATACACAGATTCCCCATCACAAATGCACATTTCCCTGCGCAGCCACACAACAATTCCATATAAAACCACGAACCAATCGTACCATTAATTCATATGGTGTATATCATACTACTACGACATCAGAAAGAACTTACTTGACAACTCATCAAAGAGAAACCTCCTATTTTTATCCTTATTTGCAAGGATGTAATACTCATACACAGACGCCCACTTGAATACTCGCTTGCATTCTACGATCTGCAAGGAAGATAACCCTCGACCAGATAAACATTTTATAATTGCTTTGTGATATGTATCGTCTTATAACTAAAATTTACCTGTTGCCACACATCCGCAACAAATGGAAGTTCGGATAGTTGGAGGCCTTGTTTTTCAGCCAGGGATTTCAGCTGCAGTCAGAAATACAGAAAATTACGAGTTTTCTCTGAATGAATTAGTTAATGTACTGATAACCTGCTGAATCTAGACGGAATATAATATGATGCAATTTTTTAGTATATAGCTAGCAATGAAGTCCTGAACGATCTGACTAATACCCATAACTGGTTTGATGAGTAAAACAGACGGAGTACCATTTTAAAATACGGAGTGTTAGGAATCTCCGTTATAACAAGGAGTATATCAAAAATGGGAGTGTGTCTAGTACTACCTCTGCAAGCTGCATTGTTAGAAGTTTCTGAACGATTTGGTGTTGATCTTATAAGGCAAGAGACAACGGAATTAGAGGTCGTTATCCAAAAATGGAATTTAATAAATATATTAGTTAGTCTAACACCAAATATCAATGAATAGACGACGATAGATCCTGGTTAATTACCCTATGAATTCTGCCAGTGTTCGAGAGTGTCCCGATATCTATTCAATTCTTTTGACGCAATTGCCCGATTTTCCATAACTTAAGCAACCTATGGCAGAAATACGGGTGCATTAGTAATAACTTACACAATTGATTTATCTACCAGTCGAAAACTAAGAGCATGGAACGTTACCTCTATAAGCTTCACCTCAGTGCATATATGTGTAAAGTAATCAGCTGCCCAGTGACCATTTTTCAGCCAAGAACAAAAGCATGTACTGCAATATAGACAATATTTAAGTAATTTTACAGGCAAAATTACTGAAGAAATGACGAAATATGTGACTTTACTTGCAGAAGTGATAGTAATCAAGGAATTATTATCCTCAACATTCCACAATCCACAGTCCACACTAAAATGAGACTAAAAACGCTGAAAACAAATTACCTTCTTGTCGGGCAAATATACCAATAAACCAAAAACCGGGTGTAAAAATAGAACATGGTGTACAATTGAGATTGAAATTATAGGCTTTTTTGTGGCTAAATTTATAATTGTAGAGTCACCTTTTTATAGTAAATTGGAACTTTTTTAACAATGCTTAATATTACAGTTAACCTAAATTATTACCATCATAAAGATAAGAATGTATGTCACACTAATCTTTATAGTATAAGAACATCATCCTATATCCCAAAAAATATTACAGTATGAATACTGTAGAAACATACAGAAACTCTAAGCATTAATGGAGAAAAAAAAATTCATATTCACAGATATTAAAGTGAAATTATGTGCCAAAAGAGTTCCACCAATTCATGAGTGACACTTTGATTTAGGTAATTTTCACACCCACAAGGGATAATATATTAAAGTACAACCAAATACCATCTCAAACACAAAGCTTAAAACTTTCTTAGGCTTCATGAATATCACTTGTGTTCTGATGCACTAGCAGCATCAGTTGACGACGTACACCAAATTAGCTCTAATTTCTAGCCAACGCATGCTCAAATAAAATGCGGGACTGAGAATGAAAGCGGTTAATCCCTTAAGGCCTCAACCACTTATAACTTCACATCTACTTGTCTCCTTGTATGGAAGAATTAACAAGTACGGTAAGATGTGATGGAAAAGGTAAGCTACGGGGAAAGAGGTGGATCAAAATTACAATAACCGCAAAAATACAAATTAATAGAAATGTTAAAAAGTGTCGGAAGCAACATGGTGTCGGATGTTAGACATGACTATTGTGTGAAAAGGTTACATATATTCTACCAAAGACGTTCAAACAGTTCAAGCATGAAAGACCAATTTGTAAATGACCAAAAAGAAGTGCAACCCTTTTCATATTGTTAAATCAATGTGCCAAGTTCTAAAGGCATCTTTCTGGACACAAACAAGAAATTAACTCCATGTTCAACAAAGCCATATCACGATGACAACAAAAGCTTCATAGTAGCATCCTCTAGATAATGACTGCAACATAAAAGTTGTGTATGAAGAAATTAAGACAAAATAGATATCGCAACTTCGACAAGGATTCTAACAAATACTCCATCTGTGTCATCCAATTCTTTACATCTGACTCAGGCAAAGTTATAAAAAGATATCGAGTTATACAAAAATAATTGAAAACTTGAAACATACAAATGAGAAAAACATAATTACTAATTAGAAAGTAGGACTGAGATCCCTAATAATGAGCATTTCAGTGCACTAATAGCTCAAATTAAAGCAGTATATTGGTTATAAAATTCACATGTAAATATGTAATACTTAGATAAAATTCATACGAACCTTGGTAAATATGATTTGTGGAAAAAGACGGGTTTCTTTTTTCGCGATTGGATGTAGATGAATCGTTAGATTTCCCCAATTAGACTGCAAAACGGAAGAATCCTAAAGATAAGATTATAAAATTTATAAACCAAAATCAAATTCAGCAAAAGTTTTTGAATATTGAAGAGCTAAGATTGAAAAATAACGTTGTCTGACAATGATAGTGATTTCGACGGAGAGGGGAAAGGTCGAGACGATGTTGCTTGAGACTGCGGAGTTGAGAGCGGACGACGACGAGGCAATCAAAAACTGTAGTTTGTGAGTTCTAGGAGCGGGTTACCGCGACGGACATGAATGTGGGTATCGACGGAGTTAATTGTAGTGTGAGTAGAAGTGGTGGTCGACATTGGAGTGAGTGGCCTGGTACTGGTGATTGAGGGACTCGTGAGGTTTACGGTAGGGAAGATGAAGAGAACACGATGGAAATTAGGTAAAAAGAACATGCTAAGAGCGTAAGAGTAGTTTCTATTGTGACGGTTTTCAATAGATAGTTTACTTGATTGTAAACTTTTTTTTTTTTTTTTTTTTTTTTTTTTTTTTTTTTTTTTTTTTTTTTTTTTGCATTTTATGTCGTTTTCTATTAGAACCGACACGATAGGGGTTTACTTCAACACAAACACTTCCTTTGCAAATACGTCTATTATAATTAAAACCGTCACAAATTTCATACGGTGACGGTTTTTGATAAAAAAATGTTGTTTTTTTATCACTACTTTTAGTGTCGTTATTAATGTCGGTTATAATTAAAACCGTCACAAATGATTTATAGTGGCGGTTCTGACTTACAACCGACACAAATAATTTATTTTATCGTGACGGTTCTTTATTAAAACCGTCACAATAGACTCCCTATAGCCTAAAAAATTCCTTCCCGCCAATTTTTTTTGCCTTTTATGTCGTTTTCTATTAAAACCGTCACGATAGCTGCGACACGATAGGGGTTTTTTGTACTAGTGTATAGATTAGTTCATAGGCTTTGGTTGATATTGTATTGATGCGTATTAAGTTATGCCTTAAGCTGGCCTCTAAACTTAATACGTGAGTTGTTTGTCATATATAGGGATATGCCTTAAGCTGGCCTCTGAGCCCTATATGTGTATGTTTGTCGTGTCTGGGACATGCCTTAAGCTGGCCTCTGAGTCCAGACATGTGTGATAGTGATCGCGTTGGAACATGCCTTAAGTTGGCCTCTGAGTCTGACGAGTAGAGCAGCTGCACAACGGGGTAGCTAAGGAACTGACACCTTGCCCGGAGTGCAGATGTTTGGTGCTAGAACATGCCTTAAGCTGGCCTCTGAGTTTAGTACCTTGTGATGTGGTGAAGGGACATGCCTTAAGCTGGCCTCTGAGTCCTTTGCTTTTGGATGCTAGTCTATGCCTTAAGTTGGCCGCTGAGTCTAGTGTCTTGCTGATTGGCAGGTCCATGCCTTAAGTTGGCCTCTGAGTCCTTGCTTGCTGAATGTTTTGGTGTTTAGGTTATGTCTTAAGTTGACCGCTGAACCTTTACACTTGCTGATTGATTTAGTATTAGGTTATGTCTTAAGTTGACCGCTGAACCTTTTACTTGCTGAATTTATCTGCTTGCCTTGAGTTGGTACGTGTCAGATATAGATATGGTTATTGATGAGTAAATGAATGTTTATTTGAGTTATGGTTTGATCATCCAAGGCATTGGGTGACTCTTAGTTCGGTTTCATAAATAGTTGGATTGAAAGACCCCCCGACTGGGTAACCAGTAGGGAAACCGGCTCTCCTTCCTAACGGTTTATGAAGTTGGTTGAGAGCCGTGCACTAGAGTTTGCATGATAGTGTGAGATCAGTTGTTGAGATGTTTATGCTTCACATGTTGATTTATGTTGGAGTATTCTGTATTGTTTTATGTGTTACGTGTTGTCACAAAAGGTGGCTAGGAGAACTCTAGTCACTCCCCACTGATTGTGGCGTACATGTTTTCATGTATGTAGGTACATGCAGGTTGGAGATGGGTTCACAGGAGTGATGATCCTTCATCATATGACTTATACCCTATCGTTAGCTAGACTCTTAGACTTTTGATACTTTACGTTTTGGTGCCTGTAGGGATGTTCCATCCCAGGCTGTGTATATATTTCATTTCAGTACTTAGAACTGTTACTTATCTATTTTGGTTTCAGTTTCAGTTTCTGTTTCAGTTTAAGACTTCTCGCATGTTGTTTATCTTTTAAAAAGATTTAATTCCGCTGCATTTTAGTACTTTTGTATGTTTATATTTCCGCTTTCGCGAGGGGTTTTACAGTTGGTATCAGAGCAACCATGCGACCGTCTGGTGAGCGCCCGTGGTCTGGAGTACCCGGGGCACCAACCAAGCGGGGGAGGATTCCTGGTTTGGCTCGGTTGCGGTCGGATGCTGCCAGGCGCAACGAGGACGTTGCGTTCTTCAAGAGGGGGTGTGTAATACTCCATTGAACCGAATAGGATATTCGGGTGGGGTAACCCTTTGAAGAGTTCCATTGATAGGCTTATATGACTAGTGCTTAAAGGGATTGAAAGTACTACTCATATCAACAAAGTGCACTTTCTTTTCTGGTTATCCAAGCGAAAGAACTCCAAAGTTAAGCGTGCTTGGCTGGGAGTAGTCTTAGGATGGGTGACCTCCTGGGAAGGTTCCCGGGATGCGCATGAGTGAGGACAAAATTCGCTGGAAAGGACTCGTGTTGGTCTGTGGGGCCAGTACATAGCCTGGCGAGCTACCGTGGCTAACATTTCCGGTCCTAGGTGTGGGTCGGGGTGTTACAAATGGTATCAGAGCATTATTGCTCCCGACGCACTCATGTGACTCCCAACCTTAACTTGACCAAATAAACAAATAATGAATGAGAGATGGGTAGATCTAAGGATTTATTTTGTAGTCTAATTGTGAATGCTAATTGCTAAGCTAATACTTGTTTTCTCTTTTGAAGGATGGTGAGACCTAGGGCTGCTGATAACATTGTGCTGCAAGCAATTCAGCATTTGCTTGAGACTCAGAGACAGCAAGCAGGGAATGTTCCACCTCCTCCACCGCCAGGCAACGAGGCTAATCGTCCTGGTAGTTTCTCATGGATAGCTTCGCAGATGTCACGTAGCCACGTGAAGACTTATGGTGGCGAGGTTGATCCGGTAGCTCTTACCGAGTGGTTCAGAGAGATGGAACGGAGCTTTGCTATGTATTCGGTGGGTAGAGAGGATAGAGTGCGGCTAGCCACTCACTTTCTTACCCTTGAGGCCGATAGGTGGTGGGCGTTGACAAGACCTACTTTCACTCTTGATCCTTTGTTCGATTGGGAGGCTTTTAAGGATAAACTCGAGACGAGGTTTTATCCTAAAGAGCTCAGATCACAGCGACTCAAAGAATTCATGGATTTGAAGCAAGGCAAGATGTCAGTTCAGGAGTTCACAGACCGATTCAACCAACTTGCTCACTTCGCATCGAGATTTGTCAGAGATGAGGCCGAGAGAGTCTACTTTTACCGTGGCAAGCTAGGGCCACGCATCGAGAGCATGGTTCGTCGAGATTCGACTTCTTTTGTGGAGGTTTATGATGATGCTATTTGGGCCGAGAGTTCTATTCGTGCCATAGATGCTGAGACCCGAGCTGCTACTTCTAGTGTGACTCCTCACCAGAGATCAGTGTACCAGGGGAAGAGACCATTTGTTCCTTCTACTTCTTCGCCTTCTTCTCAGAAGAAGCGGTTTGAGAGGTTCTCTGCTCCGATTGCTAAGACCATTGTTCACACCGACACAGCTGCTAGTGTTTGCCACCGTTGTGGTAAACCTTCTCATCCGGGTTTTCACTGTTTCAAGAATGCTTTCAAGTGCTACACTTGCAATGGATTTGGGCACAAGTCTTACGAGTGTCCTGAGAGGAACACCGCACTTGGCAAGGCTGCCACTGCTGCTGCAGCGACTAAGGGAGAAAAGCCGAAAGGGAAGATCTTTGTGATGACTAGGGCTGAGGCTGAGGCTCATCCAGATATTGTTGCCGGTATCTTTTCTGTTCTTGGCGCTGAGTGCCTTATTTTGTTCGATACTGGAGCTTCTTTATCATTTATATCGACTCAGTTCGCTGACCGTTTAGCTCTTGAGTCTTCATTGGTTGAGGAGACTTCCATTTCCTTACCTTCTGGAGACGTGTTTTCCTGCTCTTCGTCCCATAGGGATGTTCCTATTATTATTGGTCAAGCCACATTTCCAGCGGACTTACTGAGATTTCCTCTCGAGGAGTTTGACATTATCCTCGGTATGGATTGGTTATCGCGATACCATGCTCGCTTCGAGTGTCGCGACCAGAAAATCTGCTTGAGGAGTTCTTCAGGAGTTCGTGTTTCCTATAGGGGAACTCGCCCTCAAAGGGGTGTTCGTGTTATCTCTTCGATGAAAGCATCTCATCTTCTTAGGAAGGGTTGCCAAGCCTTCCTGTGTGTTGTTTCAGCTGCTAAACCATCGCTACCGAAGCTTGAGGATGTAGCCATTGTTCGTGAGTATCCAGATGTTTTCCCAGATGACTTGCCAGGGATACCGCCAGAGAGAGATGTGGAGTTTACTATTGAGCTTGTTCCAGGTACCGGACCGATTTCTAAGGCTCCTCACCGTATGGCCCCGCCAGAGTTGAAAGAGTTGAAGCAGCAATTGGAAGAGATGATCGAGAAAGGGTTCATTAGACCGAGTGCTTCTCCGTGGGGTGCTCCCGTTTTGTTCGTTAAGAAGAAAGATGGTTCCATGAGACTTTGCATTGACTATAGAGAGTTGAACCGAGTGACCGTGAAGAACAGATATCCTTTGCCTAGGATAGATGACTTGTTTGATCAGTTGAGAGGTGCTTCGAGGTTTTCTAAGATTGATCTTCGATCGGGTTATCATCAGATTCCAGTGAGAGAGGCTGATATTGCGAAGACTGCTTTTCGTACCAGATATGGGCATTTTGAGTTCGTGGTTATGCCTTTTGGGTTGACTAATGCACCTGCTATCTTCATGGATCAGATGAACCGTACCTTCAGTGAGTATCTTGACACTTGTGTTGTGTTTATCGATGATATCCTCATTTACTCTAAGACCGATGAGGAGCATGCTGAGCATCTTAGATTGATTCTTGGGATTTTACGTCGACAGAAGTGGTTCGCGAAGTTCTCTAAGTGTGAGTTTTGGCTTTCTAAGGTTGCATTTCTTGGACATGTGATATCTAGTGAGGGAGTTATGGTTGATCCCGCAAAGATTGAGGCCGTTGTTGATTGAGAGAGTCCCAAAGATGTTGGAGAGATCCGTAGTTTCCTTGGATTGGCTGGTTATTATCGTAGATTTGTTGAGGATTTCTCCAGATTAGCTCGCCCGATGACTCAGTTGCTGAAGAAAGAAGCTAAATTTGTGTGGACCGACAAGTGCGAGAGTTCTTTCCAGGAGTTGAAGACTAGGTTGACCTCCGCTCCTATACTTGCTTTGCCAGAGATCGGGGTTGACTTTAATTTGATGTGTATTGTGATGCTTCGATGTTAGGACTTGGATGCGTACTGATGCAGAGTGGTAAGGTGATAGCCTATTCATCTAGGCAGTTGAGAGTTCATGAGGTGAACTATCCGACACATGATTTGGAGTTGGCTGCAGTCGTGCATGCTTTGAAGATGTGGCGTCATTACCTGATTGGATCCCATTGCCGCATTTTCACAGATCACAAGAGTCTTAAGTACATTTTTACCCAGAAAGACCTTAACATGAGACAGAGACGTTGGCTAGAGTTAGTGAAAGATTACGACCTTGAGTTGTTATATCATGAGGGAAAAGCCAATGTAGTTGCTGATGCGCTTAGCCGCAAGACTTCTTACTCATTGAGTGACATGCGAGTATTGCCCGATGAGTTGTGTTCCGAGTTCCGAAAGCTGAGGTTAGAGATGGTGGGTAGTGGTTTTGATTGGTTAGCTACTATGACTGCCGAGCCGTCTTTATATTGGGAGATTCGCCAGAGTTTACCTTCAGATGCCGATTTCAAGAAGTTCGAGGCTAAGATTTCGAGTGGTGTTGAGCCTGACTTGGTGATTGATGCTGATGGTTTCCTTAGGTTCCGTGGTAGGATTTATGTCCCCGATGTGCCAGATTTCAGGAAGAGGGTTCTTGATGAGGCTCACTTGACCCCGTATTCCGTTCATCCAGGAGGAGAGAAGATGCACAAGGATTTGAGGCTTATGTTTTGGTGGCCTGGTATGAAGAAAGAGATCTTGGATTACGTTAGTAGGTGCTTGACTTGTCAACAATTCAAGATAGAGCATAGGAGGCCTGGTGGTTTGCTACAGCCGCTTCCCGTCCCTCAGTGGAAGTGGGAGTGTATATCTATGGACTTCGTTACAGCATTGCCTAAGACCGTGGGAGGCAAGGATGCGATTTGGGTTATTGTGGATAGGCTAACTAAGTGTGCCAGATTTGTGCCTATCAGAGAGACATGGGATATGGACCGTTTAGCCAGGGCTTATATTGCTGAGATAGTCCGCTATCATGGTGTCCCGAGGGAGATAGTTTCAGATCGAGATCCGAGATTTTGTTCCAGGTTCTGGAAGGCTTTGCAGGAGGCTATGGGTAGCCATTTGTTGATGAGCACCGCATTCCATGTCGCGACGATGGTTAGTCCGAGAGGACTATTCAGACACTAGAGGATTTGCTCCGTGCTTGTGCCCTCGATTTTCAGAGTTCTTGGGAACAGTGTTTGTCGTTGGTAGAGTTTTCTTACAACAACAGTTACCATTCATCTATTGGTATGGCTCCGTACGAGGCTCTTTATGGTAGGAAGTGCCGTAGTCCGATCTGTTGGGATCAGGCGAGTGACGTGCACGACCTAGGACCGGACCAGTTAGCTGTTACTATTGATCAGGTTCAGCTTATCAGAGGTAGGATGAAGGCCGCACAGGATCGGCAGAAATCCTATGCTGATGTTCGCCGTAGACTCTTAGAGTTTGAGGTGGGTGACCGAGTCTTCTTGAGAGTTTCTCCGATGAAGGGTGTTAAGAGGTTTGGAGTTAAGGGCAAGTTGAGTCCTAAGTATATTGGACCTTTTGAGATCGTGAAGAGGATTGGTGCTGCTGCGTATCGTTTGGACTTGCCTCCTAGTTTGGGCAAGGTTCATAGTGTCTTTCATGTTTCTCAGCTCCGTAAGTATGTTAGTGACCCGAGTCATGTTCTGCCTAGAGAGATCGAGAACTTGGAGCCGAGTCTTGCTTTCGAGGAGCGTCCTGTGAAGATCCTAGACCGTCAAGATAGGAAGCTTAGGAGCAAGGTGGTGCCGCTAGTGAAGATCCTTTGGCGTTGCGGTGATGTTGAGGAGCAGACGTGGGAGACCGAGGCATCGATGCGTATCGCGCATCCTTCTCTTTTCGATTAAGGTAGAGTTAGTTAGAATTTATCTCCGTTCGAGTTTCGAGGACGAAACTTTTTGAAGTTGGGGTGATTGTAACATCCCGTATTTTCGTAAAATCTAATTTAAGCGTTTTAAATTATTTTAAGTAATAAAATTATATTTTAATAATTTATTGTGAAAGGTTTTAATTTAATTAGTAAGATCCGTCTTAAGAACCTTAAGTCCTTAAGAACCTTAAGTCCTTAAGACGAATGCAAACTTGGTAAACTTAAACTCGTATCTTAAATATACGCTCAAGTGTCCGACCCATTTAATTGACTCGGAAAGGACAGTCCATAAAACCCCATAAACCCCCTTTCCATCGACATATTCCTCCATCCTCAAATATTTCCACTGTAAACATTTCTCTCCTAAAACCTCCATTGTTAAACATTTCTTTTGATCTTTTCTTCATCATCCGTTCATCAAATTGAGGTAACAATAACATTTTCGGAATCCTCATTCGATTTCCAAGCCATCTATCACTTCCTTTTTGTAAATCCTTAACTTTGAAAATGGGGCTGTTTTCCCTTAAATTTCGTTTTGAGTCCTTAAATCCGTTTTCTTTGTTTGTAGGAGTGGGCTTAGACGATCAGAGGTCGATAGCTACTTGATTGAGGAGGATCTTTAGCCGGAATCGCTTGAAAGGTGACAATAATGAGATAACTCGGCCTTTATGTGTATATTAGCACTTTTGTTGTGTTTCTCCTTATTGTTTCTGATTTTGTCAAAGGATTATGTTTATTGAACTTAGAAGCATGCTTAGGATTGTTCTTATGTGAGAAATCCATGTGTGGTGATGTTGTTACATGTTCATATGCTATTTTTTTCCAGTTTTTCACATTTTGCGACGGATACTCGATATAATCAGTTGAGGATTGTTATGGGATTTCTATGCTATTAGGATAGTAGTATTAGATGTTTATAATGTTGGGCAAATCATACTTGTAGTAATTTTCGAAGATTGTATGTCGATTTATGAGATTTAACAATTGCTGGAAATTGGCGAAAATCGTCACAGGCTCTCTGAGTCGGTCGACCGACCGGCCGCCGGTCGACCGGCTGGGAGTGCATCTTGAGTGTTTTTCGTATTTTGAGTTTTTGGCCTTAGGACTGCCAGCCGGCCGACCGGCTGGTAGTCTCTTGTGTGTGTTTGTGTCTTGCGAAGACCATAGGTAGAAGGGAGCCCAGCCGACAGACCGGCCGCCTGCCAGCCGGCTGGGAGTGCATTTGGGGTATGGTTGTTATTTGCGAAGGTTTGGGAATGGGGTTCCCAGCCGGCCGACCGGCTGGGAGTCCTTGTGTTGTTTTGTGCAAAAGAGAAATGGAAGGCTGAGGAGGTCACCAGCCGGCCGACCGGCTGCCTGCCGACCAGCTGGGGACCCCTGTAAGCTATTTTTGATTCGTAATTTAATCGTAGCTTTCAAACGGTTAATCGGTTTTGATTGAAACTCGTTTTGTATACCCGTGATATGTATATGAGGTCCCCGGAGGACGGGCAACATTATATTGGGTTCGGGAATGGAGTAAGGATAGAGACCCCCCGGTCGGGTAACCGAAAGGGAAACCGGCTCTCCCTCAACTTAGTTCCTGGGGTCAATTAAGTGTTGGTTAGAGGATAAGAAAAGTAGAACTATAGATTAGTTCATAGGCTTTGGTTGATATTGTATTGATGCGTATTAAGTTATGCCTTAAGCTGGCCTCTAAACTTAATACGTGAGTTGTTTGTCATATATAGGGATATGCCTTAAGCTGGCCTCTGAGCCCTATATGTGTATGTTTGTCGTGTCTGGGACATGCCTTAAGCTGGCCTCTGAGTCCAGACATGTGTGATAGTGATCGCGTTGGAACATGCCTTAAGTTGGCCTCTGAGTCTGACGAGTAGAGCAGCTGCACAACGGGGTAGCTAAGGAACTGACACCTTGCCCGGAGTGCAGATGTTTGGTGCTAGAACATGCCTTAAGCTGGCCTCTGAGTTTAGTACCTTGTGATGTGGTGAAGGGACATCCCTTAAGCTGGCCTCTGAGTCCTTTGCTTTTGGATGCTAGTCTATGCCTTAAGTTGGCCGCTGAGTCTAGTGTCTTGCTGATTGGCAGGTCCATGCCTTAAGTTGGCCTCTGAGTCCTTGCTTGCTGAATGTTTTGGTGTTTAGGTTATGTCTTAAGTTGACCGCTGAACCTTTACACTTGCTGATTGATTTAGTATTAGGTTATGTCTTAAGTTGACCGCTGAACCTTTTACTTGCTGAATTTATCTGCTTGCCTTGAGTTGGTACGTGTCAGATATAGATATGGTTATTGATGAGTAAATGAATGTTTATTTGAGTTATGGTTTGATCATCCAAGGCATTGGGTGACTCTTAGTTCGGTTTCATAAATAGTTGGATTGAAAGACCCCCCGACTGGGTAACCAGTAGGGAAACCGGCTCTCCTTCCTAACGGTTTATGAAGTTGGTTGAGAGCCGTGCACTAGAGTTTGCATGATAGTGTGAGATCAGTTGCTGAGATGTTTATGCTTCACATGTTGATTTATGTTGGAGTATTCTGTATTGTTTTATGTGTTACGTGTTGTCACAAAAGGTGGCTAGGAGAACTCTAGTCACTCCCCACTGATTGTGGCGTACATGTTTTCATGTATGTAGGTACATGCAGGTTGGAGATGGGTTCACATGAGTGATGATCCTTCATCATATGACTTATACCCTATCGTTAGCTAGACTCTTAGACTTTTGATACTTTACGTTTTGGTGCCTGTAGGGATGTTCCATCCCAGGCTGTGTATATATTTCATTTCAGTACTTAGAACTGTTACTTATCTATTTTGGTTTCAGTTTCAGTTTCTGTTTCAGTTTAAGACTTCTCGCATGTTGTTTATCTTTTAAAAAGATTTAATTCCGCTGCATTTTAGTACTTTTGTATGTTTATATTTCCGCTTTCGCGAGGGGTTTTACAGTTGGTATCAGAGCAACCATGCGACCGTCTGGTGAGCGCCCGTGGTCTGGAGTACCCGGGGCACCAACCAAGCGGGGGAGGATTCCTGGTTTGGCTCGGTTGCGGTCGGATGCTGCCAGGCGCAACGAGGACGTTGCGTTCTTCAAGAGGGGGTGTGTAATACTCCATTGAACCGAATAGGATATTCGGGTGGGGTAACCCTTTGAAGAGTTCCATTGATAGGCTTATATGACTAGTGCTTAAAGGGATTGAAAGTACTACTCATATCAACAAAGTGCACTTTCTTTTCTGGTTATCCAAGCGAAAGAACTCCAAAGTTAAGCGTGCTTGGCTGGGAGTAGTCTTAGGATGGGTGACCTCCTGGGAAGGTTCCCGGGATGCGCATGAGTGAGGACAAAATGCGCTGGAAAGGACTCGTGTTGGTCTGTGGGGCCAGTACATAGCCTGGCGAGCTACCGTGGCTAACATTTCCGGTCCTAGGTGTGGGTCGGGGTGTTACAAATGGTATCAGAGCATTATTGCTCCCGACGCACTCATGTGACTCCCAACCTTAACTTGACCAAATAAACAAATAATGAATGAGAGATGGGTAGATCTAAGGATTTATTTTGTAGTCTAATTGTGAATGCTAATTGCTAAGCTAATACTTGTTTTCTCTTTTGAAGGATGGTGAGACCTAGGGCTGCTGATAACATTGTGCTGCAAGCAATTCAGCATTTGCTTGAGACTCAGAGACAGCAAGCAGGGAATGTTCCACCTCCTCCACCGCCAGGCAACGAGGCTAATCGTCCTGGTAGTTTCTCATGGATAGCTTCGCAGATGTCACGTAGCCACGTGAAGACTTATGGTGGCGAGGTTGATCCGGTAGCTCTTACCGAGTGGTTCAGAGAGATGGAACGGAGCTTTGCTATGTATTCGGTGGGTAGAGAGGATAGAGTGCGGCTAGCCACTCACTTTCTTACCCTTGAGGCCGATAGGTGGTGGGCGTTGACAAGACCTACTTTCACTCTTGATCCTTTGTTCGATTGGGAGGCTTTTAAGGATAAACTCGAGACGAGGTTTTATCCTAAAGAGCTCAGATCACAGCGACTCAAAGAATTCATGGATTTGAAGCAAGGCAAGATGTCAGTTCAGGAGTTCACAGACCGATTCAACCAACTTGCTCACTTCGCATCGAGATTTGTCAGAGATGAGGCCGAGAGAGTCTACTTTTACCGTGGCAAGCTAGGGCCACGCATCGAGAGCATGGTTCGTCGAGATTCGACTTCTTTTGTGGAGGTTTATGATGATGCTATTTGGGCCGAGAGTTCTATTCGTGCCATAGATGCTGAGACCCGAGCTGCTACTTCTAGTGTGACTCCTCACCAGAGATCAGTGTACCAGGGGAAGAGACCATTTGTTCCTTCTACTTCTTCGCCTTCTTCTCAGAAGAAGCGGTTTGAGAGGTTCTCTGCTCCGGTTGCTAAGACCATTGTTCACACCGACACAGCTGCTAGTGTTTGCCACCGTTGTGGTAAACCTTCTCATCCGGGTTTTCACTGTTTCAAGAATGCTTTCAAGTGCTACACTTGCAATGGATTTGGGCACAAGTCTTACGAGTGTCCTGAGAGGAACACCGCACTTGGCAAGGCTGCCACTGCTGCTGCAGCGACTAAGGGAGAAAAGCCGAAAGGGAAGATCTTTGTGATGACTAGGGCTGAGGCTGAGGCTCATCCAGATATTGTTGCCGGTATCTTTTCTGTTCTTGGCGCTGAGTGCCTTATTTTGTTCGATACTGGAGCTTCTTTATCATTTATATCGACTCAGTTCGCCGACCGTTTAGCTCTTGAGTCTTCATTGGTTGAGGAGACTTCCATTTCCTTACCTTCTGGAGACGTGTTTTTCTGCTCTTCGTCCCATAGGGATGTTCCTATTATTATTGGTCAAGCCACATTTCCAGCGGACTTACTGAGATTTCCTCTCGAGGAGTTTGACATTATCCTCGGTATGGATTGGTTATCGCGATACCATGCTCGCTTCGAGTGTCGCGACCAGAAAATCTGCTTGAGGAGTTCTTCAGGAGTTCGTGTTTCCTATAGGGGAACTCGCCCTCAAAGGGGTGTTCGTGTTATCTCTTCGATGAAAGCATCTCATCTTCTTAGGAAGGGTTGCCAAGCCTTCCTGTGTGTTGTTTCAGCTGCTAAACCATCGCTACCGAAGCTTGAGGATGTAGCCATTGTTCGTGAGTATCCAGATGTTTTCCCAGATGACTTGCCAGGGATACCGCCAGAGAGAGATGTGGAGTTTACTATTGAGCTTGTTCCAGGTACCGGACCGATTTCTAAGGCTCCTCACCGTATGGCCCCGCCAGAGTTGAAAGAGTTGAAGCAGCAATTGGAAGAGATGATCGAGAAAGGGTTCATTAGACCGAGTGCTTCTCCGTGGGGTGCTCCCGTTTTGTTCGTTAAGAAGAAAGATGGTTCCATGAGACTTTGCATTGACTATAGAGAGTTGAACCGAGTGACCGTGAAGAACAGATATCCTTTGCCTAGGATAGATGACTTGTTTGATCAGTTGAGAGGTGCTTCGAGGTTTTCTAAGATTGATCTTCGATCGGGTTATCATCAGATTCCAGTGAGAGAGGCTGATATTGCGAAGACTGCTTTTCGTACCAGATATGGGCATTTTGAGTTCGTGGTTATGCCTTTTGGGTTGACTAATGCACCTGCTATCTTCATGGATCAAATGAACCGTACCTTCAGTGAGTATCTTGACACTTGTGTTGTGTTTATCGATGATATCCTCATTTACTCTAAGACCGATGAGGAGCATGCTGAGCATCTTAGATTGATTCTTGAGATTTTACGTCGACAGAAGTGGTTCGCGAAGTTCTCTAAGTGTGAGTTTTGGCTTTCTAAGGTTGCATTTCTTGGACATGTGATATCTAGTGAGGGAGTTATGGTTGATCCCGCAAAGATTGAGGCCGTTGTTGATTGAGAGAGTCCCAAAGATGTTGGAGAGATCCGTAGTTTCCTTGGATTGGCTGGTTATTATCGTAGATTTGTTGAGGATTTCTCCAGATTAGCTCGCCCGATGACTCAGTTGCTGAAGAAAGAAGCTAAATTTGTGTGGACCGACAAGTGCGAGAGTTCTTTCCAGGAGTTGAAGACTAGGTTGACCTCCGCTCCTATACTTGCTTTGCCAGAGATCGGGGTTGACTTTAATTTGATGTGTATTGTGATGCTTCGATATTAGGACTTGGATGCGTACTGATGCAGAGTGGTAAGGTGATAGCCTATTCATCTAGGCAGTTGAGAGTTCATGAGGTGAACTATCCGACACATGATTTGGAGTTGGCTGCAGTCGTGCATGCTTTGAAGATGTGGCGTCATTACCTGATTGGATCCCATTGCCGCATTTTCACAGATCACAAGAGTCTTAAGTACATTTTTACCCAGAAAGACCTTAACATGAGACAGAGACGTTGGCTAGAGTTAGTGAAAGATTACGACCTTGAGTTGTTATATCATGAGGGAAAAGCCAATGTAGTTGCTGATGCGCTTAGCCGCAAGACTTCTTACTCATTGAGTGTCATGCGAGTATTGCCCGATGAGTTGTGTTCCGAGTTCCGAAAGCTGAGGTTAGAGATGGTGGGTAGTGGTTTTGATTGGTTAGCTGCTATGACTGCCGAGCCGTCTTTATATTGGGAGATTCGCCAGAGTTTACCTTCAGATGCCGATTTCAAGAAGTTCGAGGCTAAGATTTCGAGTGGTGTTGAGCCTGACTTGGTGATTGATGCTGATGGTTTCCTTAGGTTCCGTGGTAGGATTTATGTCCCCGATGTGCCAGATTTCAGGAAGAGGGTTCTTGATGAGGCTCACTTGACCCCGTATTCCGTTCATCCAGGAGGAGAGAAGATGCACAAGGATTTGAGGCTTATGTTTTGGTGGCCTGGTATGAAGAAAGAGATCTTGGATTACGTTAGTAGGTGCTTGACTTGTCAACAAGTCAAGATAGAGCATAGGAGGCCTGGTGGTTTGCTACAGCCGCTTCCCGTCCCTCAGTGGAAGTGGGAGTGTATATTTATGGACTTCGTTACAGCATTGCCTAAGACCGTGGGAGGCAAGGATGCGATTTGGGTTATTGTGGATAGGCTAACTAATGTGCCAGATTTGTGCCTATCAGAGAGACATGGGATATGGACCGTTTAGCCAGGGCTTATATTGCTGAGATAGTCCGCTATCATGGTGTCCCGAGGGAGATAGTTTCAGATCGAGATCCGAGATTTTGTTCCAGGTTCTGGAAGGCTTTGCAGGAGGCTATGGGTAGCCATTTGTTGATGAGCACCGCATTCCATGTCGCGACGATGGTTAGTCCGAGAGGACTATTCAGACACTAGAGGATTTGCTCCGTGCTTGTGCCCTCGATTTTCAGAGTTCTTGGGAACAGTGTTTGTCGTTGGTAGAGTTTTCTTACAACAACAGTTACCATTCATCTATTGGTATGGCTCCGTACGAGGCTCTTTATGGTAGGAAGTGCCGTAGTCCGATCTGTTGGGATCAGGCGAGTGACGTGCACGACCTAGGACCGGACCAGTTAGCTGTTACTATTGATCAGGTTCAGCTTATCAGAGGTAGGATGAAGGCCGCACAGGATCGGCAGAAATCCTATGCTGATGTTCGCCGTAGACCCTTAGAGTTTGAGGTGGGTGACCGAGTCTTCTTGAGAGTTTCTCCGATGAAGGGTGTTAAGAGGTTTGGAGTTAAGGGCAAGTTGAGTCCTAAGTATATTGGACCTTTTGAGATCGTGAAGAGGATTGGTGCTGCTGCGTATCGTTTGGACTTGCCTCCTAGTTTGGGCAAGGTTCATAGTGTCTTTCATGTTTCTCAGCTCCGTAAGTATGTTAGTGACCCGAGTCATGTTCTGCCTAGAGAGATCGAGAACTTGGAGCCGAGTCTTGCTTTCGAGGAGCGTCCTGTGAAGATCCTAGACCGTCAAGATAGGAAGCTTAGGAGCAAGGTGGTGCCGCTAGTGAAGATCCTTTGGCGTTGCGGTGATGTTGAGGAGCAGACGTGGGAGACCGAGGCATCGATGCGTATCGCGCATCCTTCTCTTTTCGATTAAGGTAGAGTTAGTTAGAATTTATCTCCGTTCGAGTTTCGAGGACGAAACTTTTTGAAGTTGGGGTGATTGTAACATCCCGTATTTTCGTAAAATCTAATTTAAGCGTTTTAAATTATTTTAAGTAATAAAATTATATTTTAATAATTTATTGTGAAAGGTTTTAATTTAATTAGTAAGATCCGTCTTAAGAACCTTAAGTCCTTAAGAACCTTAAGTCCTTAAGACGAATGCAAACTTGGTAAACTTAAACTCGTATCTTAAATATACGCTCAAGTGTCCGACCCATTTAATTGACTCGGAAAGGACAGTCCATAAAACCCCATAAACCCCCTTTCCATCGACATATTCCTCCATCCTCAAATATTTCCACTGTAAACATTTCTCTCCTAAAACCTCCATTGTTAAACATTTCTTTTGAGCTTTTCTTCATCATCCGTTCATCAAATTGAGGTAACAATAACATTTTCGGAATCCTCATTCGATTTCCAAGCCATCTATCACTTCCTTTTTGTAAATCCTTAACTTTGAAAATGGGGCTGTTTTCCCTTAAATTTCGTTTTGAGTCCTTAAATCCGTTTTCTTTGTTTGTAGGAGTGGGCTTAGACGATCAGAGGTCGATAGCTACTTGATTGAGGAGGATCTTTAGCCGGAATCGCTTGAAAGGTGACAATAATGAGATAACTCGGCCTTTATGTGTATATTAGCACTTTTGTTGTGTTTCTCCTTATTGTTTCTGATTTTGTCAAAGGATTATGTTTATTGAACTTAGAAGCATGCTTAGGATTGTTCGTATGTGAGAAATCCATGTGTGGTGATGTTGTTACATGTTCATATGCTATTTTTTTCCAGTTTTTCACATTTTGCGACGGATACTCGATATAATCAGTTGAGGATTGTTATGGGATTTGTATGCTGTTAGGATAGTAGTATTAGATGTTTATAATGTTGGGCAAATCATACTTGTAGTAATTTTCGAAGATTGTATGTCGATTTATGAGATTTAGCAATTGCTGGAAATTGGCGAAAATCGTCACAGGCTCTCTGAGTCGGTCGACCGACCGGCCGCCGGTCGACCGGCTGGGAGTGCATCTTGAGTGTTTTTCGTATTTTGAGTTTTTGGCCTTAGGACTGCCAGCCGGCCGACCGGCTGCCTGCCGACCGGCTGGTAGTCTCTTGTGTGTGTTTGTGTCTTGCGAAGACCATAGGTAGAAGGGAGCCCAGCCGACAGACCGGCCGCCTGCCAGCCGGCTGGGAGTGCATTTGGGGTATGGTTGTTATTTGCGAAGGTTTGGGAATGGGGTTCCCAGCCGGCCGACCGGCTGGGAGTCCTTGTGTTGTTTTGTGCAAAAGAGAAATGGAAGGCTGAGGAGGTCACCAGCCGGCCGACCGGCTGCCTGCCGACCGGCTGGGGACCCCTGTAAGCTATTTTTGATTCGTAATTTAATCGTAGCTTTCAAACGGTTAATCGGTTTTGATTGAAACTCGTTTTGTATACCCGTGATATGTATATGAGGTCCCCGGAGGACGGGCAACATTATATTGGGTTCGGGAATGGAGTAAGGATAGAGACCCCCCGGTCGGGTAACCGAAAGGGAAACCGGCTCTCCCTCAACTTAGTTCCTGGGGTCAATTAAGTGTTGGTTAGAGGATAAGAAAAGTAGAACTATAGATTAGTTCATAGGCTTTGGTTGATATTGTATTGATGCGTATTAAGTTATGCCTTAAGCTGGCCTCTAAACTTAATACGTGAGTTGTTTGTCATATATAGGGATATGCCTTAAGCTGGCCTCTGAGCCCTATATGTGTATGTTTGTCGTGTCTGGGACATGCCTTAAGCTGGCCTCTGAGTCCAGACATGTGTGATAGTGATCGCGTTGGAACATGCCTTAAGTTGGCCTCTGAGTCTGACGAGTAGAGCAGCTGCACAACGGGGTAGCTAAGGAACTGACACCTTGCCCGGAGTGCAGATGTTTGGTGCTAGAACATGCCTTAAGCTGGCCTCTGAGTTTAGTACCTTGTGATGTGGTGAAGGGACATGCCTTAAGCTGGCCTCTGAGTCCTTTGCTTTTGGATGCTAGTCTATGCCTTAAGTTGGCCGCTGAGTCTAGTGTCTTGCTGATTGGCAGGTCCATGCCTTAAGTTGGCCTCTGAGTCCTTGCTTGCTGAATGTTTTGGTGTTTAGGTTATGTCTTAAGTTGACCGCTGAACCTTTACACTTGCTGATTGATTTAGTATTAGGTTATGTCTTAAGTTGACCGCTGAACCTTTTACTTGCTGAATTTATCTGCTTGCCTTGAGTTGGTACGTGTCAGATATAGATATGGTTATTGATGAGTAAATGAATGTTTATTTGAGTTATGGTTTGATCATCCAAGGCATTGGGTGACTCTTAGTTCGGTTTCATAAATAGTTGGATTGAAAGACCCCCCGACTGGGTAACCAGTAGGGAAACCGGCTCTCCTTCCTAACGGTTTATGAAGTTGGTTGAGAGTCGTGCACTAGAGTTTGCATGATAGTGTGAGATCAGTTGTTGAGATGTTTATGCTTCACATGTTGATTTATGTTGGAGTATTCTGTATTGTTTTATGTGTTACGTGTTGTCACAAAAGGTGGCTAGGAGAACTCTAGTCACTCCCCACTGATTGTGGCGTACATGTTTTCATGTATGTAGGTACATGCAGGTTGGAGATGGGTTCACAGGAGGGCTAGCGAGTGATGATCCTTCATCATATGACTTATACCCTATCGTTAGCTAGACTCTTAGACTTTTGATACTTAACGTTTTGGTGCCTGTAGGGATGTTCCATCCCAGGCTGTGTATATATTTCATTTCAGTACTTAGAACTGTTACTTATCTATTTTGGTTTCAGTTTCAGTTTTTGTTTCAGTTTAAGACTTCTCGCATGTTGTTTATCTTTTAAAAAGTTTTAATTCCGCTGCATTTTAGTACTTTTGTATGTTTATATTTCCGCTTTCGCGAGGGGTTTTACAGCTGGCGCTGGTCTTTGACGAATACCCGGGTCTCGGGTTGGTCGGAAGTAGTGCCTTCAGAAGGCGCCTCAATCGGGAGGAGGGAGGGGCCTCGGTTAGGTCTCACCTTCATGCCTCAGTGTCCATGCTAGGGTGAAGGGGTGGTGGTAGGGTTTAATAGGGGATTTTTAGCGTGTTATGATTTTGTGTTTTGTTTGAATCCGTCACCTTGTTATTATGCATACCAAGTGTTTAGGTAATTACTAGATGACTAGTTTTGGTCAAATCTTTTAGCAATTCGTCTATTAATTGGGTGACTAGCCTAATTAGTGTTTATGACGCCATAATAACTCGTGGGTTGGGTAGTTGAATGAGGAAGACGACCCCTTGACCTAGGTTAGAGCTTAAGTAGTCAAGAGACTAAGTTTTGTTCGTTATATTCTATCATGCTATTGCTTGTTTTTATGATATTTTCCCTTCATTTGCCTTGCCTCGGTGAACCCGTCATTCTAGTTGTTTAAGTCAATTATTTACATCTTCGTCATTAGTTTGTTTTAGTCTTGTTCTATACTTGTTTGTTAGTGAATCTTGCAATCATATACTCATTTTAGAATCAAACTAGTGACCGAAGAGGTACACTTAGAGCCACTTAACCGTCCTTTGGATTCAACCCTCGCATACTATAACGGGAAACCGTCCACTTGAAGGGTTATAAATTTAAAATTGTATCACCTTATCGCTCCCCATCCTCCTCTCCGTCATCCTCTTTACCCACTCCCATAGCTTGGTGTGACGAGTCTCTGTCACTCTTTCTTCCCTTTCCTACTCATCATGTGGCCCGTGCCACTGTACCGCTTTTATACAAACTTAGTCATGCCCCATGTTCCCCAGTTCAGTCTGTGTAATACCCCGTATTTTATTTTAATATTATTATTTATATTGACGTTTTGATAGTTATTTAAACATTTATATTCGATAATTAACTTATCGAATAGTTTTTTATACGTTATATGTTATTAGTGAGGCGTCGAGTATGAGTATTAGTTATCGAATCATGTTCTAATGCCTTGGGCCTCGAAGTGCATGCCAAAGACTAGGTTGACAACCCAATTCGACAAACCTAAAACAACAACTCGACATAACCTCACATAACACTTCTATGTCGCCTTATAAAAGCTCACCTAAACCCTATTCTTAACCTAATCGACATATAGCTACTACACTCACATCACTACCGCCACATCTAAGTTTGAGGACAAGGGTTCACACGGTGGTCTAAGGGTGGTCGTTTACTCAGGGAAGGAGGTATACTCGCATTCATCTTCGTCCTTCTTTGGTTGTCTTTCTTTTTATTTCGTTTATTCAAATCGTATAAATATGCTTATGGGTTCTGATTTTTGTATGTTATCACTCTAGGATTCATATTAGTTGTATGTGGACCATAGTTGTGTCGTCGTTGACCACCTAGGACCGTCGTAGAAGGGTGTTTTGTCGCCTGTTGCAGTATAGAGTTTCGAGTAGTATCCAGATCATGTGATGTTTGTGTTTTAATTCGAATAGTATTCTTTTTACGTTTGATATGGGTGTTAGGTAGATTGTTATATGGTAGTTAGAGGTTTTGGATGGTGGTTATCACGGTGGTTCGTGGTGGTGAATATCGTGTTTGGGATGGGTTTCATTTTGGGTGTTGTCGCGTGAAAAAACAGAGTATCGTGGTGATGCTAGGTTTTTAAGGCTAGTTTGGGTGGTGATTGTGGTGTCGACGGCCACTGACTTCTCCCCTGGAACCACCGCGGCTCAGAGGCGAGCCTGGTGGTGCCACTGGGGAAGTCAGGGGCTGTTGTTGGTGTCGGGTGTGGTGTTTATCGGGGAGGTTGGTCACAGTAACTGTCGAAGGCTGCTGTGCTGTTTCGCGTTTTGTGTGTTGCTGCGTTTGTTTTATTATTATTATTATTATTATTATTATTATATTTCTTTATTATTATTATTATGATTATTGTATGATAGTAATATTATTAGTATTATTATTGTTATTACTTGTGGTTAGTAATATTGATATTTATATTAACAAGTGAAGTATTTTGTTTATTCAAATTATTAATTATAGTTTATTAGTATGAAAATAACCATTATTGTATTGTTAATAATGTTTTTATAATTGGTTAAAATAATTGATATATATATAATTAGTTAGTGATAATTATATTGATATGGCCATGTTTATGAATATATATAATGTGATATGTTTTTAGAATAATGTGTTGTGAATAAATCAATTAAAGGCATGAATGAATGAGTAATTAGTAGTGTTGTTAGTGTATGAATAGAATTTGATATTAAGTAATATTTATAGGAACTGACTTTGAGGTGGAATCTTTCTAGACGGTGATTTCTAATTGCAGACTTGCCAATCAGGTAGGATACACTGGCACTATACTTTATGATGTGTTATGAATGGATGTGGATTGTATGTTATGGATGCAAACATGATTAATATGAGAATGATATATAGTGGTTGATTATTTTAATATTGCATTCATAAGCATGACATACGCATTGGATACGGATTCGAGATGATGATATATTATTGGGCCCAGGCTAGTTCTGCAGGACTAGACCTGGTAATCTCAATTGTTATGTTGGTGTTCGGCGATGGCCGATTATACTCTGTCGGGGGGTTCGGTAAGGGTGGGAGTTACGGGTTGAGATTGAGATTGAGCTTAGGAATATCATGGCATTTGCATAGCATTATTTGTTGCATTATGATTTTGTGTTATCCTACTCAACCGCGAGGTTGACAGTGTATTCGTGTGACACCTACGATGATCCGGAATGGGGAGTAGATTCTACAGGTCAGAGACAGATGGACTAAGAGCTTGGGCATGGAGAGAGAGATATGGTATGGACCTACCTAGCTTTAGATCACTTAGTCTCACTTGTATTAGTTTCAGTGGATACAGTTTCACTTGTTTTGGAGTTTTGGTTTTGGACTATGTTTTGTATCAGTTTTCAGACTATCATTTAATAACTTAAAGTAATGTGTTTCTTTCACAATGATTATCTACTACCCTGGACTATCCAGGATGGTAACAGTCTTATTTATTTGGGAAGTCCTAGTACATGCTCCTAGGTAAATGGGGGTGTTATAGTCTGTTTCTCGAACTCCTCTGCTTCCCCTTATTCATTCTGCACCTCAACCCTCTGCCCAATCCAGTCTCGTGCCTAACACTACTCCTTATACTACTCAGCATAACCCCGAGTTATCTCCTCCTCTACCCCCTCCTCCTCCTCTATCCCATTTTCCCTCATCTCGCAGTGTTATCATTCGTCTCACAAATAAAATCGTCAAACCCAATCCTAAATATGCAAAACATGCCAAAACAGCCTCCCTCTCTACTTCATTACTTCCTACCACTGTCAAACAAGCATTACTTGATCCTCGTGGCGAGCTGCTATGGATGCTGAATTCCAAGCTCTGTCCAACGATCGTACTTGGTCTCTTGTCCCACCCCAATCTCATTCCAATACCATTGGTTGCAAATGGGTTTTGCGCATCAAATACCACCCAAATAACTCCATTGACAAATTCAAAGCGCGTCTAGTCGCTAAAAGCTTTCATCAGCGTCCGGGCGTTGATTACGCCGAAACCTACAGTCCAGTAGTCAAACCAGCGACCATCCGCTTAATCCTCTCCCTTGCAATTATACATCAGTGTCCCCTTCGCCATCTCGATATCAATAATTCTTTCCTTCAAGGCTCCCCCTCCGACGCCGTTTACATGTCCTAACCACCCGGCTTCCAAAACACCTCCCTTCCTGATCATGTTTGTCACCTCCACCAAGCAGTCTATACTCTATAGTCTAAAACATGCCCCCGTGCGTAGTTTAATGAATTATGCAATATCTTCTCTCCTTCATTTCCAAAACTCGATTTCTGACCCATCTCTCTTCTACCTCACTCGTCCATCTCACTCCCTCTATCTCTTCGTCTATGTTGATGACATAATTGTCACTTCTTCATCTCCCTCCCATCTCGATCAGTTTTTCCGCCACATCCACTCCCGTTTCTCGTTAAAGATCTTGGTCCCCCATCTTACTTTCTAGGTGTTGAGGTCACTCCCAATTCCCATGGTCTACTCCTTACCCAAACCAAATACATAACTGACCTACTTACTCGGTTTAACCTCCTCGACAACAAACCAACACCCACCCCTCTTTCCCCTTACGCACCATTAATAAAATAATACGGTCCTACTATTATCAACCATACTCAGCTCCCTCCAATACCTCCCCTTAACGCGACTTGACATTGCATTCCCTGTGAATAAACTTGCTCCATTCCTTCGTTAACCAAAAGAGTGTCACGGGTCAGCGCTCAAGCGTCTATTATGGTATTTGAAAGGGTCTCTTAATCTTGGTCTTCAGTTACATGCTTACACGCCCCTTACTCTTCATGCGACGCTGAATTTCGCGCCATAAATATCGACGTCACAGCTGAACGACTTTGGGTTCGTTCATTACTTGATGAAATAAGTGTACCTATGTCTTCCACTCCAGTAATATATTGTGATAACCTTGGTGCAACTCACTACTCCGAAAACCAGATAATTCACTCCAGTATGAAGCACGTTGCACTCTCATTTCACTTTGTTCGGGAGCATGTTCACAATAAAACAATTTGAGTTCAGCATGTGCATACAAATGACCAATTAGCCGATACTTCGATGCAACCTCTACCGCACCCTATTTTTGTTTCATTGTTATCCAAGATTGGTTTATCCTCCGGATTTTCCAACTTGTCGGGGCGTATTAAGGAAACTAATATCTAGTTTCTATATCTCGTAAATATTGTATTTCCATGTTTCATATTTATTATATTTTCGTATCTTGTAAATTTCCCAATGATCGTTAACCTAGTTCAGATCTCTTGTAATATACTAGCTCCGACTTCCTATGATGTTCTCCTTTTCGTTTTGGTCTAATAACATTGATGTTCCCTCTTTCCTCTTTTAAACAATTTTGTGTGGTCCAAAATCAATTTCATGTGGGGTCATGTGTATTGTGTTGTCCAAATTAATTCCCTTATTTCTTGTGTTAAAATCAAAAGGGAGCAACACAAGAAATCGGAAAGAGTATATACAATGTGTTTTCTGTCAATGAAATTACGCTCTTCCATATATCAACTGTATTCTCTATAATACCAAAGTGGTTAGATAAGACAAAAGCATAATGCTACTCCCTGGACAATATAGTTTTGTCTTATATACCAACTTGGGTATTACTTGACCCGTCTTCAACTTGTGACGGATATATCTATCCTCAATGAGACTTACTAAAATCATGATTATCTTGTAGTGATAAACTGTGTACCGGCTAGGGCTGCTCCCACGTGATATATCAGCAATAAATATGACGTAAGCTATGACCGTATGAGTAATTTGTGAAGTGAGAAAGTGAAACGAAATACTACAAGTCTATAAAAATGCGGAAACTGTCCCAGTATGTGAGGACTATAAAAGTGGCACCTTTAACTTGGAGAGTAAATTGATACCATAAACAGTAGATAAAAGAGAAGGTGAGAATGGAGGGAGGAGAAATGAGGCAGCTGAGGAAGGTTAGAAGAAAGATACTGCTATTCCCCTTACCCCTTCAAGGTCATGTAACACCGATGCTCAATCTAGCCAATATACTATACTCCAAGGGCTTCTCAATCATCATTATCCATACTCGTTATAATTCTCCTGACCCAACGAAATTTCCAAACTTCACTTTCCATTTCCTGGAAGATGGATTGTCCCAAAACTCAAGCCTTACCTCCAACGATCTCACAACTGTCCTATCAGCCATCCAACTCAACTGCGTTCAACCATTACAGGATTGTTTGTCACAGTTGTTAAGTGCAGCTGCCATTCACCAGGAGCCTGTTGCTTGCCTTATTTCGGATCCCATGTACTCATTTGCAGGTTTCGTAGCTCAAAGCTTCAGTCTTCCCAGGATGGTGCTGCGGACTGGCGGCATGTCTGCTTTTCTTCTTTACGATTCCTTGCCTATGCTACGACAAAAGGGGTATTATCCCCTACAAGGTATCTATCTTTCAACTTCCATCGTTATTATTAAATTATTTAAGATGGATCTTTTCAATTATTTTCTTTAGTGGCTAGATTTGAGGAACCAGTACCCGAGTTGCCTCCTCTCAAAGTCAAAGACCTGCCACCGGAGGTTCAGCATGGCATATTAGCTACAACAGTGAAAGAGACCAAGAATTCTCAAGGAGTAATCTGCAATACTTTCCTGGAACTGGAAAGTTCCTCAATAGCTACAGCCCAGGAAAACATCCCTTACCCAATCTTTCCAATAGGCCCAATGCATATATACTCACAAACTTCTGCAACTACCATTTTGCAACCAGATCAAACTTCTCTATCATGGCTAAACACACAAGCACCCAATACCGTACTTTACGTGAGTTTTGGAAGTATTGCAGTAATCAGTGAAACTGAGTTTCTAGAAATGGCATGGGGCCTGGCCAACAGCAGGCACCCTTTCCTATGGGTGGTTCGCCCTGGGTTGAGTCCAGATTCCGAACTCAGTCAACTGCTTCCTGTGGGTTACTCACAGATAGTGGGTGAAAGAGGAAAGATTGTCAAATGGGCACCTCAGTTGGACGTTTTATCACACCCTGCTGTTGGAGGGTTTTGGACTCATTGTGGATGGAACTCGACTGTGGAAAGCATTTGCGAAGGGGTGCCTATGCTCTGCCTCCCCTTCTTCGCTGACCAGGCAATCAATGCAAGGCATGTATGCGACAATTGGAAAATTGGATTGAGACTTGAGAAGAAGACAAGAGAAAATATAGAGAATGGTATAACAAAACTGATGGCAGATGGAGACGGTGCTGAAATGAGAATCAGAATCACAGCTATGAAGGAAAAAGCAAAGCTTTGCCTCCAAAAAGATGGATCTTCATATGAATCATTGGAGAGGCTCACTAACTACCTATCATCATTGTAATTCATTTTTAAAAGACAACATCAGTCACTGACTCAGCGGTAATCTTTCAGACGCTAGAAAATTGATGGTGCAGTTCCGGAAAAAAGGGGTAAAATAGGAGAGGATATGGAAAGGGAAATAAGAAAGTGATGGTGGAAATCGAAGACTTTGTTTACATGTTGAATTCTTCAGTATATTTTGAGCTATATATGTAGTGTGTTATTTTTATACGGTGACGAGGTGAACTTTCAGAGCATTTTTTACAGTATTATTTAAGCTTTAGAAGATCATGTCAGCAAGCTCTAACAGGGACAATAACATAAACATAAATACCTCCAAATAATAGAGTGGTGTTATGACTCTCACAGTCTATAGTTGTTTTTTGGAAAATAGGAGCGTTATATTAAAGTCCATGATCAGAGAATACAAGACCAGACTCCAGACCAAGACTAGGGAGGGGGATCAGGAGAGAGGGGGTGCTAATATAGGACAAATCCCAATAGTACAAAGCAATTACAAAGTGCGGAACAAGATTCCAATTGAAGACACCATTGTTATAGCTCGTGTCCTTTAGCGCAAACTTGGACACGGTATCCGCAATGCGGTTAGTACACAGGCCTTCCAAAGATAAGTATCACGGTAGGTGAGGTTTTTAGTCTTTCCCTACTATTAGATATATTAAGTTAGTTAAAGTTAGTTATAGATATAAGTTTGTTATATGGTTGTTAGAAAGTTAGTAAGACTAGTTGTTAGTTATACTAATCTCCTATATATAGTCAAACATCTTGTACAAAACATTTTAACACTTTATAATATACATTCTAATACATTGCATTGATCTTAATATCAATTCTCTGATTTCTATACTTTAACATGGTATCAGTTAAGGTTTAGATTCTTGGTTTATTCATCTTCAAATCCAAGCATTTCTTTTTCTCAAAACGCTTCCGCAAACAAAACTAATCTAATATCATGCCTGAAGCTTCTGCAACTACTAATTCCTCATATGAATACTTTGAGGACCCTCTGTTCTTGTCTCAAAACGATCATCCTACTGCCACTCTAGTCACTAATCTCTTCACCGGGCATGACTTCTTGGGATGGCGAAGGGATGCCTTCATGGCATTAACTTCCAAAAACAAAGAATCCTTTGTCGATGGCACTGCTGTCAGACCTGTACCCACAGATAAGAAACATAAACAATGGGTAAGGTGTGATTTTATGGTAAGACAATGGATTCTGAATTCTTTGTCTTCTTCAATCAAAGATAGTTTGAAGTATGTTAATTCTGCAAATGAGTTGTGGTCTGAATTGCTAGAACGTTATGGGCAGGCTAGTGCTTTAGAAGTTTATCAATTAAAGAAGGAGTTAGAGAGTGTTTCACAGGATAATTCCTCTTTGGTTGATTATTATGGTAAACTAAAGAATTTGTGGGAAACATTAGATGGTTTGGATCCTTTGCCCTTGTGTTCTTGTGGCAAGATTTCTGAGTGTACTTGTTCTTTGTTAAAAAAGATTGTGGAAAGGGAGAATACATCAAAACTAATTCAGTTTTTGATGGGTCTTAATGGTGGTTATGATACCATAAGGTCTCAAGTTTTGTCCATGGATCCACTACCTTCCATTAATAAAGTCTTAGGACTTTTGCAAAAAATTGAACGGCAAAAACAGATCACTGATTCTGCTAATACATTATCTGAGGCTTCTGCCTATGCTTCTTTTAAACAGCCTGATAGTAAGAAGGGCAAGTCTGGTGATACATCTAGTTCAAAGTATTGTGACCATTGTGATAAGAAGGGTCATACAAGGGAGACTTGTTTTGGTTTAAACAGGTGTCCACATTGTAATAAATTTGGGCATAATCCTGACAACTGTTTCAGCATCAAAGGTTATCCTGATAAAACCAAAGGAAAAGGCTCTACTAGTTCTGTTCCCAAGTCTGCCAGTTCAGCACCAAAGGCAACTCCACCTGTTGTACCTAAGAGGGTTGCTAATGCTGCCAAGGCTGCTTTTGATACTCCTCTTGATGATGATGTTCTAGTTTCTGCTGGTTGTTCAGTTTCTGCACAAGAACAAGACTGCAATGCTACAGTTTCCTCTGATGTTCTTGATGGCATTATTTCTTCTGTTGTAAGTCAAGTTTTTCAAAGAATTTCAGATCAGCAACAATCTGGTTTAAATTCTTCTCAGTTTTCAGGTATGACTACTTTTTCCCTCTTTTCTAATGCATCTGCTGTACATCAATCCTTACATACTCATGACTGGATTGTTGATACAGGTGCATCAGATCACATGACTTATAGGCTAGATTTATTAACTGACATAATTGATCTGAAACGACCAATCAGAGTTGGTCTGCCAGATGGTTCTGTTAAACTTGTTTATAAAACTGGTACAGTAGCATTGACTAATAAAATAAAACTGTTCAATGTATTTTTTATACCAGATTTTAAGCAGAACTTGATGTCAGTAAGTAAACTAATTGATAGTAGTTGTGTATCTGTTTTGTTCAACTCACATGGTTGTGTTTTTCAGGACCATTCAAGTAATATTGCAGTTGCTAAAGGCACAAGGATTGCAGATCTTTATAGATTTACTTCTAGCATTGTTTCTTTTCCTCTTAATAGCATTGTTTCTTGTGTTCAAAAAGCTGTTATGTCTCAGTTTCAGACTCGTACAAATAAGCATCTTTGTTCTTCTGTAACAAAGAATTCTTTGCATTTACTTCATCACAGATTAGGACATCCTTCTGTATCAAAATTAAGACATGTTTCTGATACTAAAGGGTTGATCAAATCTGATTTCACTTGTGATGTTTGTATTTTAGCCAAACATCATAGATTGCCATTTCCTTTATGTTCTAAAAGAGCATCTTCTTTATTTGAGCTTATCCATATAGATGTCTGGGGACCATATAAGGTTCCATCTATTTCTGGAGCAAAATATTTTTTAACAATCCTAGATGATTACTCCAGAAATACTTGGACAATTTTGTTCCAAAATAAAGATCAAGTCCCTGGTTTGCTTAAGGATTTTTGTGCTTACATTCTCAATCATTTTTCCAAAGTTATAAAGACAGTTAGATCTAATAATGGCACTGAGTTTCTCCAACAGTACTGTTCTGGTTTATTCAAAGAACAAGGCATTCTACATCAGACCAGTATTGTTGGCACCCCTCAACAGAATGGGAGGGTGGAAAGGAAGCATAGGCATCTCCTTAAAACTGCCCGGGCACTTAAAATACAAGCTAATTTGCCCATTAAGTTTTGGGGAGATTGTCTTTTAACAGCTACCTATTTAATCAACTTAATGCCATCTTCTGTCCTTAATAATAAAACACCCTTTGAGTTGATTTTCCATGCTCAGCCTTCTCTTGATCATCTTAAAGTATTTGGTTGTGTTTGTTTTTCTACCATGCCTCCAACCTTTTCTGATAAGTTTGGTAATAAAGCTAGAAAGTGTCTTTTTATTGGTTATCCACATAATCAGAAAGGGTATAGGTTGTATGATGTGGAATTGCATAAGGTTTTTGTTAGCAGGGATGTTGTTTTCAGAGAACAAGAATTTCATTATGGTTCTAAACAGACAGATGATTTGGATATTTCAACATCAAGTCTAGTAAATCCTGCTTCTACTTCAGTTTTGGTACACAAAGAGTCTGTGACAGATCAGACTTTTAATTCTGAAACATCTTCAGATATTCTTATCCCAGTGGATGACCAGGCTCCAAATACTGATCAGAATCCAGAGAATATCAGTACCTCTTTTGCTGATATTCCTTCTGATCCATCTCCTGGTCCTACTGCTACTGATCCAGTTATTCAAATAAGGAGGTCAGTTAGACCAAAGCAGTCTAGTACTTGGTTAAATGATTATCATTGCACTCACAAGTCTACTACTCAACATAAGAAATCATCAGCAAGATCAGTATCATCTTCTGCTTTACATTCTCAGGTGCTTACTCAATTATATGAGTTTGCACCAGATTATGTATCTTCCCTAGCTAATGTTCTTAAGGAACATGAGCCTTATAGATACTCAGAGGCAAAACTTGATCCAAGGTGGGTACAAGCTATGCAGAATGAGATACAAGCCTTAGAACAAAATCAAACTTGGAACTTAGTACAGTTACCACAAGGAAAAAAGCCAATTGGTTCCAAATGGGTGTACAAAATTAAGTACAAACCAGATGGTTCAGTGGAAAGGTTCAAAGCTCGATTAGTGGCTAAGGGTTTTAATCAGGTCAAAGACAAGGATTATAAACACACCTTCTCACCTGTAGCAAAGTTAACTACTGTCAGAACCTTGCTAGCAGTTGCAGCCATCAAAGATTGGCCATTGTTTCAGTTAGATGTGAACAATGCTTTTCTGCATGGTTTTATTGATGAAGAGGTGTTTATGAGAGCTCCTGAAGGATATGAGGTTGAGAAAGGTGTGGTTTGTAAGCTCACACGGTCCCTTTATGGCCTTAAACAGGCATCAAGACAGTGGAACAAAGAACTAACTAAGTTTTTACAGAAAATGGGTTATGTTCAGTCCAAGCAAGATTATTCTTTATTTACTAAGTTTGATGAAGCCACATCTGATTTCACTGCTCTCTTAGTGTATGTTGATGATATTATGCTCACTGGTACATCTACTACTGAAATAGATAGTATCAAGCATGCTTTGGATCTTGCTTTCTCTATTAAGGACTTAGGGGAAGCAAGGTACTTTTTGGGATTAGAGATTTCCATGAATTCAACAGGAGTAATGGTCAACCAAAGGAAGTATATCCTTGACATCTTAAAGGATTTACAGATGGAAGAGTGTACAGCAGCTAGTTTCCCTATGCAACGAGGTTTAAAACTGTCAATAGACACTGGTGGGCCACTGTCAGATCCTGAGCAATACAGGAGGCTCATTGGCAGGCTCCTTTACTTAAATTTATCAAGGCCAGATCTTTCATACGCAGTGCAGCATCTCAGTCAATTTGTTAGTCAGCCTAAACTTCCTCACTTACAGGCTGCTATGCACGTTGTTAGATACTTGAAAGGTACCATTAATGCAGGCCTGTTATATAAATCTCAGTCCAGCATCAGCATTACTGCTTACAGTTATGCTGACTGGGGTCAATGTCAGTTTACTAACAGGTCCCTTAGTGGTTATTGCATCTACATTGGTGATTCTTTAATTTCATGGAAAACGAAGAAGCAACCAACTGTGAGCAAAAGTTCTGCAGAATCTGAATATAGAAGCTTATCATTTACTACTTCTGAATTGGTCTGGTTGGATAGACTTCTTACTGATCTGAGGATCATTGTTCCAAAACCAATTCCTCTACATTGTGACAACAAGTCTGCTCTACACATATCTGAAAATCCAGTTTTCCATGAAAGGACGAAGCACCTTAGTATTGACTGTCACTATGTTCGTGAAAAGCAAGATGAAGGATTCCTGAAGGCTACTTATCTTCGTACAGGGTTACAAATTGCAGATGTTATGACTAAACCACTGGGAGCTGATCAACATCAATTTTTCACTCGCAAGCTAGGTTTAGTTCTAAATAGTGCCTAGCTTGTAGGGGGTATATTAGATATATTAAGTTAGTTAAAGTTAGTTATAGATATAAGTTTGTTATATGGTTGTTAGAAAGTTAGTAAGACTAGTTGTTAGTTATACTAATCTCCTATATATAGTCAAACATCTTGTACAAAACATTTTAACACTTTATAATATACATTCTAATACATTGCATTGATCTTAATATCAATTCTCTGATTTCTATACTTTAACACCTACACTCCAAAACAATGTTAGTATACCGTCGACAGACGATCATGACCCAAAATAGCATTAGCGGTAAGGAAGCAATCCGAACTAATAATAAAATTATCAAGGTTGTTAACCGCAAAGAGGAGACCCTCTTTAATCGCAAGGAGCTCGGCAATAAACGGGTCATGGGTTTAAATTCTCGAAGACCAACCTCTAATCCAAAAACCCGACCGACAACCGTTGACACGAACAAGACCGGCCAAGGAGGAGGAGAGAAAAAAAGCCACATCAACATTTATCTTGGACCAATTATGCGGCGTAGGGGCCTAATGGTTTGGGTAGAGATTAGGTGGGGTTGAACTAGGACTAAGGGAATTGCTTGGGGCGCTTGGCCAAGAATACTAAGGCGATGGAAGAGGTCGATTGAGTAGAGCTCCATTGGGAGGTAAGAGAGGAGAAATGAAAACCCATTTGGAGTCGATAGGGGGCACCGTCGGAGAAAATATGGTCATTGCAACGAAATGACAATCGCCACACAAGGAAGGATAAAAGTGTCAACACTAGCAGTTTTACGAGGTGCTATTTTGGTGTATCCAGCATTGTAGAGGTAGGGAGAAGAAGGAAGCCGGTATACTGAACTGATCCCAGATGCAAAGCGCATAGGAGTAGTGTTGGTTTCATAAACCTCCATTAGTCTCTACTAATAGTAAAAATAACTTCTTTAAAAAAGGATCTAGTACATACTAAAGTAGATTAAGATTGAAGTTGCCTTACATTGATAAAATAAAAATATGGGCACAAAATCAACATCCTATTGATTTTGTTATTGAGCTTTTATCACAAGGATGATCTTCCAAGGTTTCAATTTTACAACCCTTCAATAGAGATGCACCCAAGACTCGCTGTAAAACCCCACCTCGCGACAGCGGAAATAAACATACAAGATACCAGAAATGCATCGGAATTTAAACTTTTTATATCAACATAACTAAGCATATGCGAGATGAAAGTATTACTAATACTGTAAGTGCGGAAATATAAGAAACATATATAAGTATATAAGTCATAACTACAAACTACAGCCCGGGATAACATATCCCTACATGCAGAAAACTGTATAATCCAAAACTAAGGTCTAGCTAACGAAAGTAAGGTAAGTCATCGATGAAGGATCATCGCTCGTTAGCCTTTGTGAATTCCCCCTGTATCGACATCACCAACCTACACACATACAATTGATCTTCCTCAAGAATTATATAAATGATCCCAAGACTCAATTTCAGTAAATTGATAAGTCAACCTCTTAGCTAATTCTACATTTAGAATTCTTGGTCGATAAATTTCTGTAAATTCTATCTTTAATCCAGCATAACCACAAGATCGTACAATGATCATGATGTGGAGGTAAAATGAGTCAACAACTACTACTTACCAACGTAGAAGGGGTCATATGGAGAGTAAGGTCATATATGCCTGGCGACGAAAAAGGGATTCATAGTAATTTGACTTATAAAAAACTAATCTCAATTTTAGGTTATAGAGGAAGATCCCATCAACTTTATTTTAATCATTCTAAGTGAACGAATATCTAGTATGCGCGAATGAATAAACTAAGGTGATTGCTTTAATATAAAACTGGCGTGTGACATCAGTATGTCAATGTAGACTAGCATACAACTTATATGAGTCAATTTTCATGCAATATTAGGTGGTTTGGTTTAGGCGGAATATGATGCAAAACATATTAAGTGAAAACAATAAGAACGAAATAAAAAGAAACAAGTCCTAGTGCGGCCTATCCTACCAAAACAAAACAAAAATACAACTTTGGAATACATTCATCAATGAACCCTAAAAGCTTTAAGAGATTTATACATGTTATCACACAAACTGTGGAGGACACTGGTTCCAACACTAATTGTATATAAAAAATTTAAATTTGTCAATACTTTTACCGTTTAACAATTTAAATACTATAATTTGATCAAACGCCAACACCGCTGATGCAAAATAAAAATTATTATATACTGCATGCTGACACGCGAACTTCCTACTAATTATTTAATATCCAACCGTATTTTTTTAATAATTATCGTATAATAGTTTTCTTAACTATTATTAATCACGTCATGTTTTTAGACATTACCGATTTTATGAAACTATTTTTGGGGTCATGTGTAAGAAGGGTCCGGAAATTGTGAAAGAAAACAATTTGATGAATGTAATATAACTATTAATGTAGTGGAAGAAAATTTTCGATATTTGTAATGTTTTTTTAGCATATCTGAGATATTATAAATTGCTTTAAGACTATACTACCCAAAACAAAGGTCAACATGACAGAAATGTCCGTCGAAAACGTCATTTGGTTTTGTCGCAAAAGTAACGTTGGCCCTAAACATCCATCGCAAAAGGTAAATTGAGACGAAATATTTCCTCCCAGAACAAAGATGACACCTTCAACTCTCAATTGTCATATAAGAGTCAACATTAATTGTTGTCGACTTTATGTTACAATTGAAATATGACCGACTTTATATTACTACTCCGTATTTTTTAGGTTACCCGTAATAAGGGTTTGGAAATTTTATATTGGAGAAATACAAACTAATAAATGTAATATATTAACAAATGTAGTTTATAAAGACATTTTTCAATATTTTTAATGTTGTTGGCTATTGGCGAGACATTATAAATATTTTAAACACAAATTATATGTGGCCCGTCACAATTTTGTATTAATTACAAACAATTTAATTACTCTTGAACATTATCATTTATTAAAAGATGATATTTGAAAATAATGAATTGTTGTTATATTTAGCCATCCCTACAAAATATTGAATAATTTGTGGTAGTTTTCATATTTTTTCTACTATTTATTATTACGTAAATATTAATTATACCCGTCCATTTTGCACGGATTACACACTAGTCTTACCTAAATTGATGGGACGTGCTTTCTCACATACGAATTTTACTCTTTTACATACGCTTTTTACCGTATTACCCTTGTCATTTTTCATCCTTTGGTAAATCATTTTCCCCCTTCCCTAATCCATCTTCACTACTAAATCACCGGCTACCACCCCCTCCATTCACCACCACCAATTACTCTACTCATCGGAAATCCTTACTCCGGCGACCCCACGCCGCCGACTAGTCTCCCTCCGCAACGTGCTCCCCTCAAGTTCATTGCTTGATTAACACCAGTATGTTTGATTGTTCTTTACAATTATCAACGATTCACCGGTATGTTGTATTTAATACTATTGAATATTCAAACTAGAAGACAAGAGCCCCATTTGAATTCAATTAGGCAATGCGACAACTAATATCCCCATGATTACTGCTATTTTAATGCATGAACTTCTCAATTCCGAAGTATCACAGTTCGAAAACATAGGGAAAATTGGGGAAATTTCAGAATTTAATGATCAGTGATATGACGGTGTACGGAGTTTAATTAGATTTAATATTAGGGCAAATATAAATATATAAAAGTTGTTTTGTTGTCAAGGAAGAGGAGAGAATTGTTTTGTTTAGGTCTAGAATAAAAGTGTATGATTTGGAAATTTTGTTGTCAAGGAAGAGGAGAGAATTGTTTTGTTTAGGTCTAGAATAAAAGTGTATGATTTGGAAATTTAATGAAAAAATGTATGTGAAAAAAGTAAAATCCGTATGTGAAAAAAGTAATTTCGAAATTGATTAGCAGTGCACTAGTGCAAACTTATAAACCACGGGCCTAAAGCCCTAAACAAATGAGATTGATCTGAAAACGCTAACGACGTCGTTTCCACAGTCTCGTGCCCAATTTTTTTCACTAATTACTCCGTGATCGTCTTCCCCAAAACGTCACTCCATTTCTTCATCAATCACCTTCAAATCAATCATTCAAATTGATTTATAGTTAACCCACTTTTACGGCGATTATTAAATGGAATTAAGGTTAATTCCATATATTTTAATCTTATTTTATATCACTCCATCGATTTTTGGATCAACTTCTCTGCTCTCTAATCCCCTTCTTGGGATCTCTCCAGAAGGTAAAATTTCCCTAATTTTAAACTTGAATAATGTAGCTTTTATGCCTAAAATGGTAATTTTAATGTTTAATTTGGTGTATCAGATGATAATTATTTCAAGGGTGAATCTAGTTTGATAAAATGTAAAGATGGGTCCAAGAAAATTAATCGTAGTCAGCTCAACGACGACTTCTGCGACTGCTTTGACGGTTCCGACGAACCCGGTAATTCTTGTTATAATTTCTGGGATTGTTGACTATGTTTGTGTAGCGATTCATGGCAAAAAGGGTTAATTTTATGTGTCTCAGATGTAAGATGTAAATTTTATCGAATTTGGATTTTTTAATTGTGATAGAGTTTTATAGCGACTTGTATATATAGCCTAATTACTTCTAGTTATTGCATTTGTAAAGATCGAGGGGGAAATGGTAAAATGTAAGTTATGGTGTGTAAGATTGTAAGTTTGATGCTCATATTTTTGTGCATTTGCAGGAACGTCGGCATGTCCAAATGGGAGATTTTACTGTCGTAATGCAGGGCATATGCCTCTTGTTTTGTTTTCTTCTCGAGTGAATGATGGTATTTGCGGTAAGTACTTGATTGGGATTTTGAACATGAGCCGTAGACTTTCGTTATTTCATCTTGTCTTGCTTTTTGAGACATGAGAGTGTATCAAGACATTTATCTCGTTAGTGTAGATTGTTGTGATGGAAGCGATGAGTATGATGGTAAAGTTACGTGCTCCAATACATGCTGGGAGGCTGGAAAAGCGGCAAGAGATAAGTTGATGAAAAAGATTGCCACTTATGAAGAGGGTGTAATTATACGGAAAAAGGAAATTGAGCAAGCCAAGGTGGCATTTGCTAAAGATGAAGCCGATTTGTCTAAGCTCAAGGGCGAGGAGAAAATACTCAAGGGGCTTGTCAAGCAGCTCGAGGGTATTCCTTCATCTTGATTCTCTGTTTTGACTAGTTCTAAATGTTCATAAACAAGGGTTCAGCAAATATTAAACGTAGACTTTCGCTAGCTACCTTGTTGGTAGCTTCCTTCTGGATTTGTTACGAGTTAATACTGTGTTGCTCTGATTGGATTCTGTGTTATATTGTATGGCCAACTTTTCTGAACTACACTGTAATGTTGCCAAATTACTGAGATTACCAGGAGTCGCTCATTAAAATAGTACTTGGTGCTAGAGAACTGATATGGTGAGGTACTGAGGTATTCTTGTTCCACAAACTCTCTAAAACCATTTCTAAGCTTATAGAGTGAATAGTTGTCTTCATATTTTCTACTCCTCTGTAATATACCTTTCTTTCTTTTTTGTTAATTTCCTCCATCTTCTAGAGGTAATTCAATGGACAGTTGGTAAAGTATATATATATATATATTCAAGATCTCGTGCGAACTTAATACCATACGAACCAACGTTAATTTTTTTTTTTTTTTTTTTTTTTTTTTTTTTATTTTTTTTTTTTTTTACGTTGGTTGGTACGGTTAGTTTGCACGGGATCTTGACCTTATATATATATATAGAGTCGGGATCCGCTGAGAACTCCTATATATTTGAGGATTAGTGAATACAATATCACATCCGGACAGGAAAAAAAAAATCGCAGCTGTTTTTTCGTGTGATATTGTTTGGAAGATTTGTGATATTGTTTGAAATTCTCAATACTCAAAAAGATAGTGTATATTCACATGATCCCATTCCTATATATATATATATATACACACAAATTCTCATTTGTGATATCAATATCCGTCGCAAGCTTGTGACGGGTCAAATAAAACCCATTTGGGGAGATAAAGACAAACCATTTGTAGTTATCTATGCACTTTTATTTTCGTCTTACCTAAACAAGTGAGTGTATTTGACCCGTCGCAAGCTTGTGATGGATATACCGTCACAAGTGAGACATATATATATATATATATATATATATATATATATATATATATATATATATATATTATATGTGATGGAAAGGGACAAAGAAAGGGTTACAAGAGGAAAATAAATGAATTCTCTTTGATAAATCTGCTTGATTGGTTTGGAACATGAAATACAATGACAAAAACTAGTCAGATCCAACAACCACCACCACCCAACTATGATCACCCCACAACCACCGGCGGGAAGCTCCCTGCCCACTGTCACTGATGCCTCCTCCATGTCCTACTGCTGCCCTTGTGAACCTCTCGCCCCCTCCCTCCTACAAAACCCCTAACCCTAGCAACTAATAACCACCCTACCCTCCACCCACTCAAAAAACACCAGGAGAGGCGGGGGTGGTTTGGAGGTTGTTTCTAGGGTTAGGGGTTGGGCACATCAACAGGAGTGTCGGTGGCAACGGTGATCGGATTTCTGGCGCAGCTGGTGGCGTTGCGTGGTGACAGAGGTTGGGTTTGATGGCAGTAGTGTTAGTGGGAAATGTTGGTGATGAATGATATGCTCGTGGTTGGTGTTTACTGATTCATTTGCTAATTTCTCTATTTGAAGTTCTGTTCAAAAGATATAGGTATGGTGCTCTCTAGAGTACATGAGTACATGACAAATTCAATGCGATTATGAACTTGACACTGATTTATAGGCATCATGCGTAGTTTTAGAATGTATACTGGTTAGGAACATTTGAGTATTAAAGTAACAACTTGTGTTTATCGATGTTGTCTTGCGTGTGTCTTTTAGATCGCAAAGAACAGATTGAAAAGCAGGAGGAGAAGGAGCGTTTAGAGAAAGAAAAAGAAGAGAAGCTTAAGAAAGAGGCGGAAAAGGAACGTGATCAAGATAAAACAGAAGATGAGAATAAAGTAGAGAGCATAACTGAAGATCACAGCGATGCTATAAATGATGATGTAATAGGCAACATGAAGGATTCCACTGAGCAGGTTAGGCTGAATGTGTATTCTCTCTCTACATTTCTGTATTTCATGCAAGATGGATTACATTTTTCACTCAACTTCCCTGTGAACGAATCGGTTTGAGTTGGTCTGTCATGGTGCTTGCGATAAATCTATATATCAGACACTCTACTAAGAGTGTATCATTAATCAATTGTTACGTTCTCATGTTTATATGTGCAACCATAGTTTCTTAGACATATCCTATTTATGCATTCCTTCATGTAATTTAACGTGCAACTGGAAAATTGAAGTGCTTTTTGTGGGATAGTAGTATGTTCTACTGAGTATGAAGCTCTTATCTTGTCTGGAAAATTTCTTTTGGAATGTGCTTGATGGTGATAATTACCCGAGTTTAGACTTGGTGGTATATGTTTGTCCTTCTCGTAATTAAAATCTGTACTATTGAGCCTAATATTGATAGACGTCTTAACATTTTGACAATTGTTATCTGTCTGGCATCAGTTATGAATTTTGTGATGGTATCTTGCTGCTATTCAGGCCATTTCTTTTTTATGTATAAAACCAGCGCAGTTACTGTCTAATAATGATGATAATACAACAATAGCAAAGCCTTAGACCTTAGTCCCGTAATAATTTTGTGTTGGCTAACTATGATGATGATACTTAATTACTAATGACGCTGAGTATTTTGAAGTGCTTTCTTTGACTTTCATTTTCAGTCTTGTTTCTTCATCAAGTTCTAGTTCCTAATTTACATATTTGAGAATTGATTTCCTCTTTTGCATAGGGCCCCGAAGAAGTGGTATCGGAAGTTATGAATGGTGATGAATCTAAGGTTGAAGTATCCACGAGCAATGCAGTTGAGCCGGTAATTACTAGCTTATTCTTTGAATCCGATGTGGGACAACTCTTAGAGTGTTACAAACTCCCGACCACAGGCTCACCACACCGCCCTGATACCATTTGTAACAACCCAACCAGCGACCGTTGTAACACAACCCGAATAAGATGGGTGTGCACCTTTAGGCTCGTTATTTGTCCTCACTTAAGCCTAAAAACACAAGGTCTTGTTACTAAGTGGTGGGTGGGAGCTATTATAAACATATCACAAGCCTCACATTCTACCGATGTGGGACAAATCTCCACACAAACTCACATTCTACCGATGTGGGACAACTCTTAGAGTGTCACACTAAGCTTCAACCATATTACAGTCCTCGTGATTGACCCTTTCTATTTTTAACATGTCAAGCCTGAGGAGGGGAACAATGAGGTCATCGATGCCTCTGAGTCTATTTCTGACGATGAAAACAAGGTATGTAAGAAAAATACTCCCTCGCCTTGTCATTACTCATAATATCGCCCTGTCATTAGTCATTACTCATAATATCGCCTTTTCGTTACTCATAATATCTTACGTAACTAATTTACGTTTGGATTTATATTTGAATTTCGACATTTAATGTTCTTATGATATGCGACATGGGCCAACAGGCAACACCTGATCAGGAACATATGTATTCCTTGTTCAATGTTTTGAACAGGTTTTGGAACATAAGGCTGTGAGTTATTTTATTACTCCCTATGTACATGAATTAACTTTGTTGTTTGTTTTGAACAAAAGTTAAGGAACATAATGAATTCAAGTTGATGAAGGATAGAGGCTACAAACAATAATGATCACAAATAACTTAAAAAAAATTCTACTTGTGAGAAAGTTTATTCATGGACAGACGGAGTTCCTTTGTTTTCCTCGGTCGACTGTTTTGATATGGAGCTTTGTATTTACTGAGTGCATATTGTTGCAGCAAGAGACAGGTACACCTGAGAACACAGAAGGATTGTCTAAGGAAGAACTAGGGCGTCTCGTTGCTTCTCGATGGACTGGAGAAAAGGCTGATCACGAAACTGGTGTTACTGATGATGTTAAGGATCTCGATGCAGAGATACCCAAAGGTGTGCGAGAAGAAGATTATGATGGCTATGCCTCAGAATTTGATGAAGTTGACCACAAATATGACGAGAGTGATTCTGTTGACCACAAATATGATGAAGATGATGTTGATGACCACCTGGATGATGATGATCATACTGCAGACGATCATGTTGGTTCAAGTTCTTACAAGTCTGATTCTGAAGATGAATCAGGTATCTGAAACTATTTGATCTTCGTTTTTGTTTTCTTTTTTATCTTCATCACAGCGTGTTTACTTATTAGTTTGTATGTTTTGTGGATTGATTATATGGCGTATAAGACATAACAGAACTAAGTAATCCATCTTGGCTGGAGAAAATACAGAAGACTGTGAAGAACATTCTTCAGGGTTTTAATTTGTTTCAGACTCCTTTAAATACTACAGGTGAGTGTTGAAATACTCTACTCTGTTAGTTTGAGTGTTTCTCTTGTGAAGAGTGGTTTGATATTTTCTAAATATATAGAAAGAATTTCACACATTAGCCTGATGAACCAAGTGCTATCCACATTTCAGATGCTGCTCTGGTTCGCAAGGAATACGATGAATCAAATGCCAAATTGACGAAAATACAGTCAAAAATTTCGACATTATCTGAAAAATTGAAACTCGATGCTGGTGTGTGTTGGTACTACTATCGCATAATTTATTGTTGAAGATTTATCAGCTCATCGGTCTAGCTGGTGGACTTACTTGTAATTTGACTATATGCAGGGCCAGAAAAGGAATTTTATTCATTCTATGATCGCTGTTTTGAAAGCAAGCAGAACAAGTATGACCGTCTTTTCATACTCTCATGTAACTCAATCTGTTAAAAACATTGCACAACCAATTGCTTTTTGGGTGAATATTAAATTGTTGTCGTTCTGCTGGTGTGCACAAAATTGAACTTTTTGCAACACTTCTTAGTTAATGTGAGGATAACAAAGCTTTGCTTCACAGTTGCTATCTAAATTCAAAATCTTGTCTGAAGGTTTGCCTTATTGACGTGGCACTGGCTAGTGACCTCCCAAATCTGGGATATTTTTTTTTATCTTGACAAGTTGACAACTAAGCTGAATTGTAAAATGAACCAAAAGATTTTTGGGAAGGAATTGCTACTTCCACAACCTAATATATAGTTTTCGTGATGAGCTCTCTTTTTTCAGATATGTTTACAAAGTCTGTCCTTTTAAAAAAGCTTCTCAGGATGAAGGACACATGAGCACACGTTTGGGGTAAGCATCTATTCCTCATGCTTTTAGCACTTTCTCTGCTATTACTATGTAGAAGACATGCGAACCATCTCTCGTGGGAGTTAGCCAAATAAAAAAAATGAAAATTCAATTTCTTGAAGGTAACTGGTGATTCAACTTGTCAACTGACCAGGAGATGTGAATTTTGACATTTTGTAGAATACTAGACATAGGAAAATGATTGTTTGCATTATCATGACTCATGAGTAGTGTACAGTGTGTTTAGTGTTGGTGCTACACTAATGTAGGCTAGACTATTTGTTGCTCCCTCCTTTCATTTCTTTTCCATACGTATCGAAACGAAACTGAGGGAGAATAACCTACTACTTAAAGCAGGGCAAATGGTAAATACAAAAGTTTGTATTACCCCAGTGTCTTAAAAGTTCCCACTCTGGTTAAGGGGGATCAGATTCAACACGAAGAGGTACTATCTGGTGAAATTACATAAATTGAGTTGATAATTGCATGAACTGAATGCTAGTTTTCAGTACAGAAAGCAAATCTAGCAAAGTCAATGAGGGGTTGTTTGGTATGAGAAGGTGGAATGGAGTGGCTTAGAATGTCATGCCATAGAGGAATATATTGAGATCCCCGTAGCACTATATACTTGTTTGGTTTGATTGTTTTTTTTCACTCTATGAGGAACGGTGTTGGAAACTTGGGGGGAGAGTAAGATATAAAATTGAAGGGGGTTGGAATGGAGTTAGAATCCATCATGGATCTAACTTTATTCCAAAACAATGCAACCAGACATTAGATTTGCCCAAATCCATTCCAAACCTCCTGACCAAACACCTCCATAGGACCTGCTTTGACAAAATTGTTGCTTAGAGTGTGCTGATCGAAAATGTTTTGTATTTAAATTTCCCTGATTTTACCAATTATATGCTCAACACAGGCGTTGGGAGAAATTTGAGGACTCCTACAAAGTCATGCTTTTTTCGAATGGTGATAAATGCTGGAACGGGCCTGATAGGAGTATGAGGGTGAGTCTTTAAATGACATTCTGCAATTCTGCCTCTTAGGACACAAGTTTGTAACAGTGGCTATTGAATGTTTTCTAAGAGCCTAAGCTGATGAATGTTCATGGACCGTGGTTTATTAGTCCCATCAAAATGACCCATCCCTAAAAGAACAACTGAAGTAGACCCAAGCCTAAAGGGCCGGACCTGAAAACGACCCGCCACCCGAAAATAATTTGAAACTACCCAATATGTCTAATTTGGAACAAAATATAGCGACGGTATATAAGTATCCAAAAAATACTTGATAGACCGGCCTATGACCATTGACTCGTAGCAAACCCAAAGACCCGTTAGCCAGTTCTGATCTTGGGTTGCTGATTTAATTTCATTTGTTCTCAGGTCAAGCTCAGATGTGGTTTGAAGAATGAGGTTACTGATGTAGATGAGCCAAGCCGTTGCGAGTACGTTCTCTTTCTCCCTTTCTTCCCACTGCCTATCCCTACCCTAATTTTTGTTCTATGGCGAATTCATTATGTGACTCACCTCACTGTAGGTATGTTGCCTTGTTGTCTACTCCAAGTGTGTGCCGTGAAGAGAAACTTTTGGTAATTCCTTTTAAATCTCGTATATCTGGAATACTTTTATCTTCAGTTTTGTGTCAAAATGATGTGATGAGTGTAATTGCATTAAATTTGGTAGGAATTGAAACAAAAGCTGGATGCCTTGAACAGACAGCCACCAAATCATGACGAGCTTTAGAGCTCACCACCACACTAACTTAGAAGTGTTAAGAGATGGAATTCGACTCCCAGTTCATGCCTTTTCGGTGGGTCCCTCCATTGTGGTTGAGGTAACCGGCTGATTGCAGAGGAATCGGAGTTTCAAAGCAGTTTTTTCAGCTGTTGGTATTGGGGATTAGATTTAGACTTCTCAGATCCTACTAGAAAAAGAGAAAGAGGTTTGAACTGTTCTTTTGAGTTGTTGAGCAATGCGTTGTATTCAACTCTATATATTAATCTGCAATTTTCGGTTGATTATGAATTAGAAGTGATACTAAGCCAGATTTAGTCTTCTATATGCTCTCACCTTTGAATTATCTTTAATTGGTTTTTCTTTTTGGTCATAGAAAAGAATGTTATTGTGGGTTCTACTTTTTCTCATATAATTTGAAAATTTTGAAATATGGAGTCAGAAATTATTACTATTATTATTATTATTTAATGTAATAAGGGAGCCAAATTGTAATTGACCAGAATTGAACACAAATGTGCAGTACTCCCTCCATTTATATCCACTTTGCATGTTTTTATTTTGTACATTATTTACAAGTGAACATTCAATTTCAATTTTCACCTCATACGAAAGAAAATATATTCATGTGGATCTTATTTGATTCTTTTTCACGAGTATATTAAAAATATCTAACTTTTATAATTTTTGCAAATACATAACTAAAAATATTTACCACATAAACGTGCATTAGTAACGTTAATAAACGTGAAAATCAAACATGCAAATCGAATATGAATGCAGGGAGCAGCAGACTATCGGCACTCACCATTCAACCGTCAATGATACACCCATAATTATAAATAATGTTCATTATGGGACAACGTTTGGCATTTGAAAGTGGTAGGCCATTGTTGCTTCTATTCTTTTCCAAATTTAAGGTAATTTATTATGCAAGGTAACCCGACTTTGTACGTATCATACTATACGAGTAATAGGTAAGATAAGGGATTTAACTTTTGATTTTTTTTACATATAAGGGACTCAACTTTTAAATTGTACAATTAGAGGACTCAAAGGTTAAAACTAACGGAATGCCCAAATTTATTGACAAAAAAGTGTACTGTCATCTGAATAATTGCAAATAAATCATCCTTGTCCAAAATATATGTTTCATAAAGATTATTAAAGCATATATAATTACAGTAAGTCTTGCTTGTGACGGGTCACCACTGTGACGGATATTTTGTGAGATAAAATGGATACAAAAGAATTAGTAGAGAAAGGGGACCACATGAATAGTATCGGAGAGAGAGAAAAAGTGGGTATTTTGTGAGAGAAAACGGCATCCGTCGCAAGTTTGCGACGGATAGTGCCGTTGCAAATAAGAATTTGTGATATAATTATTGTTATACATAAGAGATTGTTACTTAAGAAGATATGAAGAAATTTAAAGAAACACCCATCCTAATAACTCCATATAAAATAAGGGATTTATGTAAAAAATAAATGAAATCAATTAATTTCACAAAAGAAAACTTAAATTGAACAACTAAGTAGGAGTAATTAGTATCACTTACTTGATTGTTTTCCAGGATCGATAATTTTTCTAGGATTTGATTTTATTTGTGGGATGCCATGGTTTTTGAGTTCGGAGAAGATGAAGAGGGTTTTGTGTAAAATAATACTCCGTATGAGTTTAGGTTTGATTTAACGACAAAGATAACGGTGTTACTAGAGAGTCCTCTAACTGTACAATTTAAAAGTTGAGTCCCTTATGTGTAAAAAAAACTCATAGTTGAGTCTCTTATCTTACCTATTACTCCATACTATACTACTAGTACTAGCTTGACAAATTTATTATCCATCAATGATTCAATTCTCCATATACTTCACTCAAGTAATGATCCAATATTATTATCATCTATCTCTATAAAAGGGATAGATTTTCTAGCCCTCCCATTGACTCCTGTTTTTTAGGGAACTATGGTCCCACCACTTTCAACTCAGATTTAATTTATCTTCCCTTCCGTACTATCCCACCACATTCAACTCAGATTTAATTTAATCTTCCATACATATTCCATCTATTCCATACATATATAAAATCCAACACACAATAATTATAAATTACAAACTGCACAAATAATGAGTCCAAAAAATAAATTACATTTTATTTCCCCACAAAATAAAATACAAATTAAAATTTTAAAGATGATTAAATACTATATACAACGATACAATATATAAAAAACCCTTATACTGAAAAAAAACAAAAAAACCCTGCACAAAAAAACGTCCGATATTATTAAAAAATCACATTACGCTAATACCATCAGATCCACAGAAATAGCATTAAGACTCGAAATCGAAAACAACCAAACCTCTGATCATAAGTTAAATTACTATAAATAAACTACTATGAATTCACATAAGTCGCATGAAACTAAAACCACAACAATACGAATGATAATCATATGGAATTACATTACTCCTATTATTTTTGTTTTTTTATATAAATCGAGACAAAGACCCAGTATGATAATCGACAAAAATAAGTCGATAATTTAAATCAAGATGTTTATTAGATACCTTTGCAATCCATTTCCTCCTTGAATCTTGATCTTCCTTATTAGTATTTGAATTAATGTGTTCGTTGTTTTTTTTGCTCTAACAAATGTTTATACTTGAAAGATTTATATTAGACAAATTTTGAACGACTTTTATCGATAACGAATAGTAGCCTTACGCTAATACCATCATAAAATAAAAATAAAACAATAATACAGTATCAGCTTAAAAAAAAATTATTTTGCTATTTTCAGGGATCAGAAATTTGAAAATAATTCAGTATCAGCCCAAAGAATATTATTTAAATTCAAAAAAATGAATATTTTACATTCAAATTTCAGATCCACAGAAATAGCATTAAGACTCGAAATCGAAAACAACCAAACCTCTGATCATAAGTTAAATTACTATAAATAAACTATTATGAATTCACATAAATCGCATGAAACTAAAACTCCAACAATACGAATAATGGAAACAACCAGAGAGATCAGTATATCAAAGTTGACAAAGGGATCAACAGGAGTATTTGTGGAAACTAGAGTACTGCGGAAATGGAAGAACAAAGACTACGGAAAAAGAAATGCTGAGAAAACTTTTCATTAGAACTACTATTAGTGGATAAAGAGGTACATACGAAATTTTTCTTTGTTGTTACTTTATTTATATTATCTAGATTATCTAGATATGTCTTTTGTTAAATTTTATTACTAACAAAATTATGCATTGTAGAGAGTGGTTATTCAGGCAACCGTGGGAAAAGCTCTTATCAAAAGGTTTGATGACAAAATATTAGAGGGTAACACCTACAAAATCGAAAATTTTCAAACATACCGAAATTATGGTCACGACATTGCTACAACCCATAAATGTCGTATAAGGTTTGGATACACTACTAAGATCGACATCATTGAATCCACAATACCAAAATCTGCCTTCAAATTCGCTTCGTTTCAAGATATATTTAACGACAACTTGCACGGAAGAAAGATTATAGGTAAATATTCTTATTCTTAATAATTAAATTCTTTTAACAGTAACTTAGAAAATACTAATATTACCAACTTATAATTATTTTATTTTTCAACATTTTTATGTTTTTTATGTAGATGTGATGGCCAAAGTGGTAGAATATGACATGGTTTCTAACCTCAACAATTTGGAGAGAACATATTTGACTTTACAAGATCTAAAGTAATGTTTATATTCCAAACAAATATAAATTCATTTCATAATTTTTCATACAAATCCTAACACACATTAATTTTCACAGTGGAGATAGGATGCGTTTTTATCTTTGGGGACCCTATGTTGATGATGCAAAGAAAATTTCGGCAAAAATAAAATACAAGAAAGTAAAACCAATTGTGGTTTTGCAGTGTGTGATTAGGGCAATTTTAAACGATGAAATCACGCTATCAACAACCAACAACGCCACGAAGATACTAATCAATCCTAATATTCCAGAAGTACACGAATGTTGGATAAGGTATTTATTATTTTACAAAAATGTATTAATTTTTTTAATTTAGAGAAAAGTATAAAGTATATCATTAACCATAATATTTTTTAATTAACATGCAGAAATAACAATGAAAAAGACGTCATCAAAAAAATGAAGACAGTGCAACAACAAAAAAGCGTCACAGCAACAAATAAGTATCCATTTCTGAAGTCGGTAAAAAAAAAGAAACCTTTCTACATTCCTAAGTCAGCTTAGTTAAACAGACATTAAAGTTAAGTCAGCTAAGTCCAGTACCGTATCCGTGCTGTATCTAATAATCCAATTATTTAATGTATTGGATACTAAAATCTTTTTTACATTCTCCAAGTCGATGTAGTTAAACAACGATAATGATTTTGAAAGTTATGTTTTTGAAAATTCTATTCATTTCACACTCCAAGATACAAATTCAATAGTAAAACGTTCAGTAAAATACCCAATATTATGATAATTTTAAAATTTTACAATTAGTAAAATAATATCCCGATTTATTTATATTATGCAACATTCAAAAATAACGAATTTAGATTTTTAAAAATACGAATACGGCAAAGAATGATAATTAGATACAAATCCACGTTTAAAATTTGATACATTAATTAATTGCACAACAAAAACAACAATGTAAATTAAAAAGTTACAGAAAAAACTACCCACTACTAAAAATACGAATACGACAAAAATATAAACAGATACGAATACAGCAACGAATGATAATTAGATACTGCACGGATACGGTACTGAATTGTGTACAGAAACCTAGAATGATTATCAGATACAAATCCACATATAAAATTTGATACATTGATTAATTGCACAACAAAAACAATGTGAATTAAAAATTTACAGAAAAAACTACCCACTACTTTTAATTCCACCACCAACTACAAAAAAACTACCCACTAAACTACCCCACTAAAAATTACCCCACCATCAACACCATAAAATCTGAGAAACTTCAAAAAACAAAAACTAATCACTAACACAATCAAAGTCAGGGTCAAAAGTTCAACAAAGAAACTACAAAAAATCTAACACAAAAACACATAGAACTATGTTAGACGAACCAAAGAAAAGATTCATTCGTGATATGCGAATTGGAATTTGTCACGCCTATGTTGATGTCAAAGTTGTACATTTATGGAAGATAGAGAACTACGACAATCCGGGCAAAGAAGACTATCATAACATTCAACTTATATTAGTTGACGAAAAAGTAAGTTGACAAAAAAACCTTTATATTAATACACATTTATGTTTTAATTATAAATTTATGACAATTATTCTAATGTGTTTTTTAGGAAGGTGTTATTCAAGCAAGTATCGGGAAATGTTAGTTGACCGTTTTAAAGATAAAATCAAGGATGGTCACTCCTACAAGATTTCCAAATTTCAATCTATATACAACAAAGGAAATAACATTGCCGTACCACACTTATGTCGCCTCCGATTTTCATATTCAACGACCGTGGAGGAAATAGAGATTGAATCGATGCCCACTTATGGATTCAAATTCGTAAGCTTCAATGATGTTATCAACAACAACTTAGATGGAAGACAACTAATAGGTAAACAATTTTATACTATTCACATAGACTTTAATTAGTTAAAATAAAATTACTTCTATTCCTATTTATTTTATATAATAAATTAAACTAACTTATTTGTCAAATATTATGGAATTAGATGTCCTTGGAAATGTGGTAAAATGTGGTGAAATAATGGAAAACAGTGATAATTATCTATGAATATACCTAACATGATTTTTTAAATCAATTTTGTTCAAACTTTAATTATAAACCATCATAAAAACCAATAATTTTATAATAATTATTTCAACAGCTGCATAATTTTACCAATTTTCAAGTTATTAATTAAAAACAACTCCAATTAGATAAAGCATAAATAACACAATTTCATAACTACCAAAACATTACACCCCACTTCATGTTAAGAAGTTATTATATTAACCCATGACAGTGAAGCACTACTTAATATCAACCGCCAATAGTAACTGTCTTTAAACCAATACAAATAAGCTAATCAGATTTTTTTAGTCATTTTTTTCAGAATCAACACCCAACAAAACAAAAAATAATCATTAATCAGGGAAAGAGGAGAAAGTTCCAAAAGTGGTGAAAAGAGAAGATTGAGTACAAACGAAAACAATTCAGGTAAGTGACTAATGTTAATATTTATTAATCCACATTTTCGTTACTAATTTTAGGGATAATATTTTATTCATTAATCAAAATATTCATATATCTATAATACAGATTATATCCAAATATCTATATAACAAATTATATGTTTATATTTATAAAACAACATTTCTCATACCAATTTTATTGATGATAGTTGATTCATTATTATCATTATTGACAAATATATATATATATATATATATATATATATATATATATATATATATATATATATATATATATATATATATATATATATATATATATATATATATATATATATATATATATATATATATATATATATATATATATATATATAGGGTCGAGATCCGGTGAGAACCACCCTTATAATGAGAACCATGAGAACCCTCACTAAATCTCCACCATATCTCGTTTCGAATGTTTCGTTGGATCATTTCCATTAGTTTAACTTATTCAAATACACACTTTAGTATCATTAAACAAAAAATTTTGATTTTATTAACAAAATATATAATTAGTGCACCAAAATACAATTAGGTATACTAAAACGGCTATAAATGCACGAAAACGACCACTACGTGCATGAAATTTTTTACATGCATGAAAATGATAACTAGGTGCATGAAATAGTAGGCTCTACGTGCATTAAAACGAGTTCTATGTGCATGAAAAATGATAGATACGTAAAAATCGGTAGTAGGTGCATGAAAATTAATAAAATGTATCTCATCTTCATTTCCGTCACTAGTATATATTTTCTAGACCAAGAAATATGTTCTCTAGCCATAAAATTTCATGCCGAATCCAAATATGTCATTAATTTTTTTTAAAAATGTCCGTAAATTAGAGTTCTCATGGTTCTCATTATAGTGGTGGTTCTCATAGGATCTCAATATATATATATATATATATATATATATATATATATATATATATATATATATATATATATATATATATATATATATATATATATATATATATATATATATATATATATATATATATATAAATCTTATATTAACATCTAATATAATAAGAGCATACATAAAGTTAAACATGAAACAAACTTAAAGAGTTCAGAAACATATTTTACAACAAATAGTTGTGCAAAATAAACGAATTCAAATACGGATGATAAATGAAAACTACACATATATTAGAGCAACATAAACAGTAAACATACTATAAACGTGAGAAAAACTTAAAAGATGAAAAACATATCTTAGTTTCGGCCAATTTCAGCATCATTAAGCTCAACCTAAAAAGAAAAAAATTTAAAAGGGCCATTAGTAATACTAAGATTAATCAATATGGACTAAAATCTAAACCAAATTAAAATGAGTTTAAAAAATTCGACCCAACTACCCGACTCAAAATACAAACCCGACCCAACTACCCGACCCAAGATACAAACCCGACCCAACTACTCGACCCAAGATACAAACCCGACCCAGCTACCCGACCCAAGGCTAAAAACTTAATGAAAACGGGATCCAATTCAAATACGGATTAAAAATTGTATAAAAAATCAATGTTTCTGGGTTGGGTATGAATGTTTCTGGGTATGAATGTTTCTGGGTTTGAAAACAGAAGTTCATCATTCATTCCCAACAAAAGAACATACCAATTTCAATAAATCAATCTTTCACCTTAAAGATTAAAAAAAAACAAGTTCTCAGGTAAACAAATTAATATGTATGATTAAAAGTCAACTAAAGCTATAAATATTTTGATTATTAATTTATAGTTCAAAACGCAAACACAACCATAAAAATTAATAGATCTGAAAAAAACTAAAAAAAAATAAGAAATCTGAAATTTTTAAAAAATTACTCATCCATCATAAAATTGAAAAAAAAGAACATGCAAACAAAATTAATTCGTATAATAAAATAATAGATCTGAAAAACAATTGAAAAAAAATAAGAAAACGTAAAATTTGAAAAATCACTCTTTCATCATAGATTTGAAAAATACGAAAATGCAAACACAATAAATTCGTATAATAGAATAACAGATCTGAAAAAAATTGAACAAAACTCGAAATACTGAAAGTTTTAAAAAATCATTGTTTCGGAATACATTTGAAAAATACTAACATGCAAACAAATTAATTAAAAAAATTAAAGATAAAACAAAGCTATAAACATTTAATTATTAAAAAAATCAGTTTTCCTTAAAAAAATACAAACAAAACCCATAAAAATTAAATAGGAAATAATAAAACGAAAAAAATTAAAAAAACAAGAAACAATATTACTTACCATTCATAATCAGATTTGAGATCTTGATTAACTAAAATATATTCCGATTTTGGTAATTGATAAGATTGGATTTTAGAGATAAAATTAATGGAACATTCTGGAGAAATATAGAGAGAAGAGACAGAGAGGCGAGAGAGACGGAGAGGCGAGAGAGGCGGAGTGATTAGGGTTGTGTAATAATCTAGGTTATGTGGCTTATATAGCCGATTAATTTGAGACAAAATATCAGACTTGGGCCCAAAATTGGTGGACTGTTAGTCTAGGAAATATTAGGCCCAAGTTTGGACTTAAATTGTTTTTTAATTTACATATTTCCGTAATTGTTTAAAAATCAAACTTGGGCCACCAAACAATTACCGTCAAATTTGGGCCATACAACTATAAAATAATTATGTCATAAAAAAAACACACTTTTACAAAACTATAACTTATAAAATAATATTTTAATAAATAAAACATATTATATCCTTTGTAAAATACAAAAATATTGTAATATATCCTTTATTATATCTATTTATACATCGCATGAGATAATACCTTTATATATTACCTTTTATTTTATTCAAAAAATATATATTTTCTAATATTCACATATTATTTTATATTAGGTATACCAAATATAACTCTTATTCGTGTATACATCAACCAAACTATTAAGTTGTTTTTAGATTAATTAATATATTTTGGCCCAACTTTCACATAATTTTTCAATAGGTTAATTTACATCTACATACGTATAAATTAATTATTATACATAATAAAAACACTGTTTTTGAAAACTATAAACTAAAAGCATAATACTTTACTAAAAAACATAATATATCCCTTATCATCCCTTTTTAGATTAATAAAAAAAATTGTAATATATTATTTATCATATCGCTTTTTATATGTCATGAGATAATACCGCAATATATTACCTTTTATTTTATTCCAAAAAAAAATCTAATATTCACATGTTATTTTATATTAGGTGGACCAATACGACAAACAAGACGAGTGTCATCACCTGCCAATGTTCATATTGACCATACGGCGTCACTTACCTCTGACGCAACAGGTTCATAAAAAATCATGATTACAAATACAATATTTACCACAGTGAATATGCAAATTAAAATCTTATTCGCGTATACATCATGACTATATAGGTAACGGTACTCCAAATGTCCTTGAGCGATTAGTAAGAGAATTATGTGCAACATTTGGTGAATCTTATAATGATTTTAGTCCTTTGATACCACAACCTGAGGAAACACCCCGCAGTGCAGAAATTCACTCTTCTCAGTTGACCGATGAAGGTTAGGTTAATTATACTTATTTTATTAAATATATTCATTTTAATATGTGTTCAAAAATTTGAATATTACTTACAAATGATATGTATTTTCAACCGTAATCTGTTGTTTATAACTTAACTACGTAGGTAGCATTGATCGATCAGATGTCATCGACCGATTAGTAAGAGAATTATGTTCAGACTTTGGTGAAACTTATGATGACTTCGATAATTCAATTCCCCAATACGAAGAATTAGTCAGTGGACATGAAAGAAATTCACTCCGCTCAAACGGAGAATGTTCCCAACGTCGACAAAATCAATCCTCCCAGTTAATCAATGAAGGTTAGTTTATTTTATGCTACATATCGGTCTATTACAAATAAATATAAATAGTTACTTTAAATAAAAATTAATGCTCTCATATGATTGTGACATTTTTTTTTTCAGTTCTTGAGGGATACTGGGATATTGGAGACCCGGAATATGAGTGTAAAAAATGTAGGGCACAAATGTGGTATCAAGAAAGAAAAGAGAAAAAAAGGGTACTAAATGCCCTAAGTTCTCATTGTGTTGCTCCGATGGCAAAGTTGTGCTGCCGTATTTAAAAGAACCGCCTCGGCTTCTAAAGTCCCTATTAAGTAGACAGCATCGCTTAAGTAAGCATTTTGTTGAGAATATTCGAGCTTATAATGCAATGTTTTCGTTCACATCTATGGGTGGCAAGATTGATCACTCCGTCAATCAAGGTCGAGGTCCATACACATTCAGGATGGGAGGCCAAAACATTCATCGAATAGGAAGTTTGTTGCCATCGGCTGGATCAGTGCCTAAATTTTGTCAGTTATGCATATATGACACTGAAGAAGAAGTTGAAAATCGAAAAAACGCACTCAGGTATATGATATAAGATTCAAAAGTGTTAGATTCTTATTTTATCGGATTATTGAAAATATCAATCGTTCATTATTTATTCGGCCAATTAAAAAAAGTCACCTTATCATTAATTAATTGTGAATGCAGCCAGAATACTCCACATAGATATGATGATGAGCTGATAGAATTGTTGCAAAAGATGGTCGATGAAGAAAATCATGTTGCAAAGAACATTAGGATGGCTAGGGATAGACTATCTTCGGATGGAGACGTTGATGTGAGTATCCGACTCATCTCTAGAAGAGACACGGACGGAAGAACATATAATCGCCCAACGGCTTCAGAGGTGGCAGCATTGATTGAGGGTGATTTGGGTCCAAACATGGATACACGAGATATTATTGTTCAAAAGTCATGCGGCCGTTTACAAAGCATATCTGAGCTACACCCGTCATACATGGCCCTACAGTATCCTTTATTATTTCCACGCGGGGAAGATGGTTATCGATTGAGAATTCTTCACGGTGAAGAATATTTTGGAATTAGTCAATCTGAAAATGCGCGTAACAAGTTGACACTGAGAGAATGGTTTGCATTCCGTATACATGATAGACCATTTTTGGTGGAGTCTCCGATACTGTTACTAGCCCGTAGACTGTTTCAGCAATTCTTAGTTGATGGCTATACAACGGTTGAAGCTCATAGACTATTGTTTGTACGATTTAAGCAAGACTTACTTCGCGTGGAGAATTACAATAATCTTTCAAAAGCTGTTCAACAGGGGGACGTTCAACCATCTTCCGTCAGTAGTCAATTTATTGTTCCCCCTTCTTTTGTGGGAGGTGGGCCATCCATGAGAGTGAATTACCTTGATACGATGACCATTTGTAGGTGGTTCGGTTACCCTGATCTCTTTATCACGTTTACATGTAATCCCAAATGGCCTGAAATCACCTGGTTTAATTTGTTACTAAGAGGGGTCTTAATCCCGAGGACCGTCTTGATATCTTGTGTCGTGTATTCAAGATTAAGCTCGAAGAGTTGATGACTGATTTCAATGATCGCCATATATTTGGTAGGGTTAGAGCAGGTATGCACTAATTCATCTGTCGTGTTTAATATCTTTTACATAATCTATCATGACGGAATATATATTCTCTAATGTTTTCGCAATTCTATCACAGTGGTGTACACTATTGAATTTTAGAAGCGTGGTCTTCCCCATGCTCATATCCTACTATTCTTACATCGAGATGACAAGTTCCCCGAGGCTGCAGATATCGATAAAATCATTTCTGCGGAAATTCCCGATCCTGTCGCGAATCTTGTGCTACATGCTGCCGTTTCTGCACACATGATTCATGGACCCTGTGGGACTGCAAGACTTTCATCACCGTGCATGGTTGGGTCTAAATGCTCAAAACTTTTTCCCAAGAAGTTTACTGAAAGAACGACTCTCGACAAAGACGGCTACCCCGTGTATAAGAGAAGTCAAACAGGACCCACAATATATAAGGACGGAGTGGCAGTTGGCAATGGATTCGTTGTTCCATATAATCCGCAATTGCTATTGAAGTATCGTGCACATATCAACGTGGAGTGGTGTAACCAGTCACGAGCGATCAAATTTCTTTTCAAGTATATAAATAAAGGATCTGATCGAGTGACAATGCAGTCTTCCTATAGACGCCGCAATGACGAAGATCCTGAGCAGGTAGATGAAATTAAACGATTCTACGATTGTCGATACCTTTCAGCACGTGAGGCTACGTGGAGGATATTCGCATTTGACATTCACCATAAGAAACCCGCCGTTGAAAGACTGCAGTTTCACCTTCCTGGCGAACAAAGCGTTATTTTTAATGATGAAGATCCTATTGACGAGGTCGTAGGTAAATCATCGATGGGAGTGTCAAAGTTTCTTTCTTGGATGAAGATGAATAACAGTGACGAGGAAGACGTGCAAGTAGCTAAGGAGCTATTGTACTGTCAAATCCCAACGAAGTTTGTGTGGAATAGAGAGAAGCGGGAGTGGAGCCTTAGGAAAAGAAAGTTTGCGATAGGCAGGCTGCAACATGTACCACCGACTTGCGGTGAATTATATTACATGAGGATGTTGTTGAACCATGTAAAGGGGCCGAAAAGCTATGAGGACATAAGAATAGTGAACGATATTCTATATCCCACTTATAGAGAAGCGTGTTATGCTTTTGGCTTGATCGGTGACGATAGAGAGTACATTGATGCGATAGAGCAAGCAAGCGAATGGGGATCTGGATTTTATCTTAGAAACCTTTTTGCGACTTTATTGTTCTGTGGGGCGTTAGCCATGCCCAGTAGAGTCTTGGAGAAAACATGGCCCCTTCTATCGGATGATATCCTTCGCAGGCAACGCAATATTTTTCATAACCCAGGTATTTCTTAATTATGATTATTTGTGTTTTGTTTGTTTAGTTTATATTCATTGTCCATGATGTTAATGATTATAAATATTACACATGGTGCGTGATAAAATATAAGAGAATAGTTGTCAACACGTTATGATGAAACCGTAAAACTCATTACAGGTTTAGAACTAACCGAAGAGGAGTTGAAAATTATGCTTTGATCGACATTGAAGAATCACGCACTCCAGTTAAATGGGAGTAGTTTAGCAAGATTCGAAGGAATGCCCCAACCTGATACATCGACAATGTCACATCACGGGAACACGTTGGTCATGGATGAGTTGTCTTATAACAGAGAATCGTTGCAGACAGAACACATGTCTCTGCTATCTTCAATGACTAATGAATAAAGGTCTGTCTATAATCAAATCATGGAAGCTGTTGCGTCTAATCAAGGAGGGGTGTTCTTTGTATATGGATATGGGGGGACGGGTAAAACATTCATATGGCGAACTTTGTGTGCTGAGTTGAGGAGTCGAGGTGAAATTGTTTTGCCCGTTGCATCTAGCGGAATTGCAGCAACGTTGATACCTGGTGGTAGAACAGCGCACTCAAGATTCGACATTCCACTCAATGTGACCGAGAATTCTACTTGCCCGAAAATTAAACCTGGTAGCGATTTAGCAGAACTGTTGATCAAAGCGAAACTCATTAAATGGGATGAAGCGTCGATGACTCATAAGCATAGCTTCGAGGCTGTTGATAAAAGTTTAAAAGATGTCATGCGTGTTGTAGATGCGCGTACATTACCATTTGGTGGTAAAGTGGTAGTTTTTGGTGGCGATTTTCGCCAAACATTACCAGTTGTTCCAAAAGGTAGTAGAACTGACATTGTGCATGCTTCTCTTTGTTCATCATATTTATGGAGTTCGTGTAAGGTATGTTCAAAACCATTTTACGATTGGCTATTACAACCTTATTCAATTACTTTCTATCTTTATTTAACTCTCTAAACATGTGTCATAAAATTTCAGGTGCTTAAATTGACTAGAAATATGCGCTTAGAAGTATTAAATACAACAAGCAATGTAGATGAGATAAGGAAATTCTCGGAGTGGATTTTGGAAATTGGAGACAGGTTGGCCGGGGGTCCAAATGATGGTGAAGTTGACATAGAGTTCCCCGACGATGTACTTATTCAGCACGTGACAAATCCAATTGCCTCTATCGTAGGTATCAATTATCCCGATCTTCAAAACCGGATATGGGACGCTGATTATCTTCAGCAAAGAGCAATACTTGCACCAACTCACGAAATTGTTGAAGATGTAAATGATTATGTGTTATCTCTTATTCGCGGGGAAGAGAGAACTTACTTAAGCTCTGATGAGATCAGTAAAGATGATGCAACTATAGGTGAGCCTGACCTTTTCTTCACTGAATTTTTGAACAGTATTAAATGTTCTGGCCTCCCTAATCATGAGTTGAGATTGAAAATCGGTGCTATGGTTATGCTGCTTAGAAATATTGATCAATCACGTGGTTTATGCAACGCCACCAGATTAATAGTGACAAATTTAGGCACCCGCGTAATTAGTTGTAGAGTTTTAACTGGTAGTCATAAAGGTGATCAAGTGCATATTGCTCGCATTACACTCACGCCTTCGAATTCCGGTAAATTTCCAGTTCGCTTCAATAGAAGACAATTTCCCATTGCTGTTTGTTTTGCGATGACGATAAACAAAAGTCAGGGCCAATCCTTATCTCAAGTGAGTATTTATCTTCCAAGACCGGTTTTCAGTCATGGACAACTTTATGTCGCAATCTCCAGGGTTACAAGCAAACAAGGTCTGAAGATATTGATTTGCGACAATAACAGGCGTACATCGAATATGACAACCAATGTAGTTTACAAAGAAATTTTTGAGTATTTGTAAAGTTACATATTGCGTTCACATTTGTAGCATATTTTTTTTGAGTATGTCCTTAGTAACTTAAATAGTATGTAGGTTGAATATCAAATTATAGACTATTTACATTGTCACCGCATTGCACATTTAATCACGGTAGTTTATATGCTTCAGTATCCAAGGTTACGCTTACAATTTCGACCCGTGTATTTTTTGCACGGGTTTAAAACTAGTATTTATTGAAAGGAGAAACTGCTATGGCTATGCAACTTCCAAGACTCGTTTCTTGAAATACTTTATTATAGAAGGATGAACATATTGCACACAAATCCCTCTACCGTGGAGTAAAACTCAACCGAGCTGTTGCGTTTTTATCTCTCAATCTCTGTTAAAAGATAAGAATAGGCATATATGCACTGAATCCCGCATTCTTTTATCTTTATCATTGTCAATCGCCATCAAGAGTAGAGTATTCAGTGTCCATGGGATGCATGGAATTAGCAAATCTCAAAGACAATAATTACCAATAGTAATAATCTATAATGTACATGTGAATTTACAGATGCTATAATGTTCAAATTGGGGTCTGGCCTCTGGGAGATGAACAATTACACTGATATGCAACCTTTACCGACATTTGCTGCATGTTATACAGAAACGCCACAGATTTCTGTCAATTTGATCTTGTTCGGTATAGCAGATACATACTTAGTTGTATCTCTGCTCAAGTGAAATCTGAAGCCAAGTTATGCAAGCAGCAGTTAGAAAATAGAAACAATAACGACAAATACGATTTAGCCAAAAATAGTATTGACATATACGGTTGCAGTACTCACAGCATTTCAATATGGTGGTCATGTAAAAGCCTAATTGGTGATGGACTCTGTTACTTTGACTCAAATAAGGGTATATGACAAGGGTACATACAAGTTCGACCTTCCAAATTTTCATGATCCATCCAAATCTTGAGAAATGGTGACTTTTGTCCTAGGATGAAAATCGACAACGAGGATGAATCGTTCAGAAAACATACTCTATTTGTGTTCTTAATTGCAAGTACTCTGTATGACATATTTAAAGTTTTTATACAAGTCTTACAAATAAAAAAGACAATTAAAGAAAGAAATATTTAAGAGTTTATTGAAGTGAATAGAAAGACACAAGGCTTAATATGTCAAAAATCATACTATCTCCCTTCATAAAACAGTCTATTCCCGAGCTTCACTTTCTTTTTGTCTTCACTGGGAGAAGGGTAGGATTGACATGGTTCGGGTATTATACACAGTATGTTGTATAATCATATCTTCGGGAGTGTCGCGAGAGTCAGACATGAGTATGACACGAAAAGTGAAGAGTCGAAGTAGCATAGATGAAAGTGTTTTGAAAAATTACCAACAAAAGATCCTCGTCAGTGCCAAAAGATTTCCGAGCTTCATCCAAGTGCTTTGAATACACTCTTTCATATTTACTGCATATAACACCAATTCCTCGTGAAAACCTTAAAAACAATTGAGGTAATTTATTATGCATGATAAGAAAACATAATGTTTTGATTTAAGAGGAAAGGCCCCAAAGAGACAATTCAAGCCAGTAAAATGAAGGAGATGGTGAAAAATACGAAAGCAATACCTTGAGCTGGCTGGATCTCTGATTTCAAACTCGTCTCTGTCAGCATTATACCCACAAATCACAACGTAGTGACCTGAGAAAAAAAAGCTCACACTGGTTAAAGTAGATACATCATTTAACTTCAATTCTAATACAACCATGACATAACAGAGTTAAGAGTATAAGGGTGCATGCTATCGGTGATGTTCAATTGATTGGGAATATCGTGACCGTGAAGATGTTATGCGACCTGGATGGTGACTTATAAAGTGGAAATGACACTAATTATCGATTAACTGCACATCCCATCTCCTCTACATAATGAATGAGATGTTAATGTGGAGTTGTGTCATTTTAATTACCCTGTCTAGTTATGTAGAGGCATTACTTAACTCGGTCTGTTATAATGCTTCATTAAAAAACATTAGTACGTTTTTCATAAAGGGGATTTAAAACTTAATATAAGAGTAATAAAAAGAGGCTACATGTCCACACACTTTGACTGCCACACTAAGCACACGCATGGTTCTTCTCTACTTCTTTCCCATGTTCAGTCTACCACCAATCAAAGCTTGGGATTATAAGTCGTAAATATTTTTTTCAAATCTGTAGTCAGGAATCAGTGGAGACGTATTGCTAGTGACATTTGTGGACAACAGCTTACTTCATGGTCGTTATTCCAGGATTGGATTCCCATTAGTAACGTTGGGTTAAAGGTCAGAAAAAACGAGTTCATACCTGTGTAGCCTATGTCGCTCAAACAACAATCGGAGACACCAACATCCTCTTGCCTTGACTGACTGCAACAGTGAGAGTAAGAGATATTGTCAAAGAGAAAAAACATTAAAGACAGGGAATTCAAAAATGAAAACTGATTGAAGAGATTGAAATTGGAAGATAAAGGAGAAAGAGATCGACAAAACAGATATTCTCTTGCATATCAGCAAAATAGTCGGCGAGATTAGAGAGACAAGGCCTGCATTATGATAGGCTCTGTGTATTACATTACATTACATTTTCCGGGCATCAAAACAGATGCCCGACATTCTGACCACATCTTGACGTCAATTATATTGAAAAAAGATTAATGCTCAAATTGAAGTACTTATCCAAATGGGGTTGGGTCAAAATATTTATTAAAAATCGGTCCATGTATTGTACGGTCTTCTTTTTATTTTTATTTTTACTTTTAATTTTTAAGTTTGAAACACAACTTAGTTGAATTGCACCAAAGTCTAATACAGCAAAAGGGCTCAATTGTTTTACTGATTTATCAGAAATATCGAACTTAATAATTGTTGTATGGGTCAGAGGTTTTGTTGCAAAAAATGCCTATGTAAACCCATTTTTGATGAATAGTTTCAATCCAATCCATTGTGATATGGATTTTATAATACAAACTCACACAAAATATTTAAAGAGTTAAAGATGACTAGTTTTGCCAGTAAAGAGAGTTTCAAACGTTGTATCTAGGAAACAAACAACATTTTAAAAAAGTTGTATCTATGTTTTGTGTAATTAGTAAACTAAGGGGTTGTTTGGTTCGTTATAGGAACTATAATTCCAATTCACATGATTATACACTTCATCTGAATTTGGAAAAAGCCGTTTGGCTATATTGCAAGGAGTAAGTTCCACAGGAATTCCCACTTACCTAGGAGCCACGAGGGAGAGCTATGTAAGGAACTTCCTCACTAATGGAGGAATTAGATTTCCTATGGAACTTTTGTTCATTGGATTTGGGCAAACAAACAATATAATGATTATACAAATCCCATGAATTACAATTCATGTGTTTTAGAAGGGTAACCAAACAACCTCTAAATAAATACAAAAGGAAGAGGAGGAAGGAGGCAAGAAAAAAAATAACCAAAAGTCCACTTAGGAACCCTAACACCACATTTGAAAGATTTCTAGTTGTGAGATGAAAACATTGCAACAATGAACACTTGAGCACTAAGAAAGAGAAAAAAAAGCTGCAACGCCTGCAAGTAAACGATATAAGTACACAAGGAAGAGCGGGGCAAAAGAAAAACAACTAAAAGTTCACTTAGGAACCCTAACACCACATTAGAAAGTTATCAAGTTGTGACATGAACCCATCATATCAACGTACGCACGGGGTTTCACTTAGGGAAACCTAACACCACATTAGAAAGATTTCAAGTCATGGCATGAAAACATTATAATAATTAACACTTGGGTAATAAGCAAGTAAGTGATAATATAGTAAGGGGTTTGGCTACTCCTATCACAGCATGAATCTTGAAGAGGTCCTTACCTTAGTTTGTAATGATCAACCAACGCAATTGCTATATACTTCCCTGACAAGATCAATACAGATACTTCTTCTCCACTAAAAGATCTACACTGCAAGAAAAGGTCGGATTTATTATTGACAATTTTACATCATTATGGTGTATACCAATTCATACCATATAAGTTTTAGAAAAAGATGAAAAATCAGTATTCGGAAATATATTGGAAGTAATCTTATTCTGGGAAATGCCACCATAAGACTCAGTGAGGTGAGAGTAATTAGTTGTCGCTACTCACATGGTAAAGGATAAGACAAGTGTTAAGTCTGACAGGCATCTCAGGGATATATCTATATCTTTATGGGAAGGTGAACGTAATAAGTCAAAAACATTCTATAAGCTTTTTTCTGTCCATCGGTATGAAAGTTTAGAGCATACTCGCCAAGTATACAGATCAACTAGGTAGGGCATAGTTAAACTCATACAACAATGTACATTTGGACCTCCCTGGCCATGGTGTTGTCCAGTGATTTCATTCAATTATTGCAGAAAGGACAAACTCTATGTTAAACAATGGCAGATAGGGGTGTATATAATATTATAATTTTGATGAGTTATGCACATACTGTTAAAACTGGTACCTAGACCGCCGTAGAAAAGGTATTAGAATAAATCATTATGCAAATGGGAAAGTTGTAGAAGAAAACAGTAGCAAAAAAACAAAAGTGAATGAAGCAGAAAAGGAACGTTAAGCTTCCAGTTACGCTATAATCACACAGACTAAGCACTTAAAAATAAATGTGGTACCTCTATCTTGATTCCAGCTTCGAGTGCCTTCTGGAATAACAAATCAACTCGCACCAGGTCATGAGGTAATTGGTCCTGTGAAATGAGACAGTGCATATCACCATGAGATGAGCACATACATCACACAATATAAACTAATGAGAACAATTCCACCAATGTTATATGCATCATCGCTTCAAAGTGGGATCCCGAATTGTAACTACTCAACCTAACATTGTCGTAATACGACCCACAAATCCGGAAAATCCGTATATGATCCTTAATTAAGCTCCAGAAGGGAAGCCCTTCTTAAGTTCGTAATAAGGTAGGTGGGACATGGGTGAGTTCTCTACCGTCATGCCAAGATTTGTTAGCAGTATATGACGACTAATGGTCCCATTAATCACCTCTATCCAACCAAGACAATCATGTGCTGTCTGATATCATAACATGCTTGAACAATTTTAGCATACGCAATGACCACCCTGAACCACTTCTAAATTTATTGATTTGCACCTTGTTAAAATTTTAAAATTGTATATGAGCGAGCGATTTCATTCAAAAAATTATATAAATTGGGACATTTGTATGTAGTGATGCAGTAGTTGATACTTGATAACATGACATGACAATATTTTTATGCAGCATTGATTTTCACGGAAAATATTACCAGTATTGATGACATGTCGGCAGACTTTCCACAAGACCACACTCTAACATTCAAAAGTTCAATTTATTGCAGGCACAACTTAGATGTAAAAGAGGACCAGTAAAAGAAGTGAAGAACACAAATTGCTTTGAATTACATTTTAATGATGTTGACATAACTGGGGAAGGGAAAAAAGAAAAATACCTTATAATATGACTCCATCGAGAAGTTTGGGTTTGCTCCTAGAGTCACAGTGAAGTAGGAAAAGATGACAGAAAAACTTTGCAACAAGTAAGCCAGATCTACAGTCCAGATGCTGTACAAAAAAACAAAAAGCACAAACAAATAATATAATCAGAAGATGAAGAGGGAAAAAAACTGGGCTTCTAAAAAGCAAAAATGATGTTTTCAGGGATTATATCATCATTGTGACTAAATGATACTCTATCGGTACTTCTTTACAAGGGGATGAAATCTTAGGCAAAGCATGTCGCAGCTTCATAGGCTTCCTTTAACTTCTCCTACATAGTTCTTCTGATTGAAATCAAGCAGGGATACTTATGATATTTCTTCCAGAAAGTGTAATAAAGCCTGTCATGGCCTCATAAGCTTCCTATAAATGTTCCTACAAGTTCTTCTAGACGATTGAAATCAAGCAAGGATACTTGTGAAATTTCTCCCAGAAAGTGTAATCGAGGTTATCTATTAGGTTATGTTCACAGCATACACCATGGATATGGTAAAGAGAGGGGAAAAAAAGCAGACCGAGAAGGAGACAGAATAGATAACAAGGTAAATACATATTAAACAAAAAACATTGTCAATTTAGCGGACGAAGGAGGTAAAGTTTTCCAAAACCAGGCATTCTGCCTAAGTTATTTTTATTTCTTAAACTTACCATTTATCAACAGATATTCTCAATATGAGTATTTCTAAGCGTTTGCGTCCCCACACTCTATCAACTCGAATTCTTTCCCAGTTCCCTGCGTCAGACCAAGACCATCCTTTAACTGCATAGTATTTAGATTTTTTCATCAATGTATAAACTATAAATGACTCCAAGGCACTCGCGTCCATCAATAGTATATATTCCAAAAGCTGATGCACTATTGGGTTTTGTCTTTCTGTCTACTATGTTCTCAATTTCTCACTGACCATTATTATCATTATGATCAATAGTATAGCACTATAGCATTTCCCAGTGAAAATGTCGCATTTGCTCGGACAATATAACAAAGTAGTATGGCTGATTCAACAGTCAAACACTGCCGGGATTCTTACACATGATGAATGGAAATTGGAATACACTCATGCAGCATGTTTCAAAATTCATCTGGCGTGAAGCAAGTATCTGGAGAAATATGTACAGTGTTTTCTTTACAATAGTAAAGAGTTTCATGACAATTTGAAACAGTTACAAATACCTCCTTGTGCCGCACAGCTTCTCCAATGAGTGCAGACTGCAGTTGCTGATGCCCATTGTTTGCAAAACCATCAAAATACACGCAAGACCGCAATCCCAATTCGATAACTGACTTATGTGAGGAACCTATCGGCGCCAGACAGTAAACACAATTAGCTACAGAAAAGTCGGCAATTCAGCATGTTCCTTGCTAAATAAGATATTTGTGCACGGATATTGGGGTACATATCATACTCTCCCTCCATCCTAATTAGGTTATAATGTTCTCAATTGACTTTGATGGTTTAACCAATATCAACTGTGACCACTAATATCTCCAAACTTAGGAGGTAAACATACAGTGCAAACTCTGTGACGTTTAATTTAATAAAACAACTATTTTCCTAATATCATTTCAAAAGTTTGTATCTATAGTAAATTGTGAGAAAATTACCATTAGGTATGAAACGTTGGACGATCAAAGTTAAATGGGGATAATATAAATAGGATGGAGCGAGTATATGAAGATATGCTATAACTGATGTCCAACACGATCTTACTGGTGTACCTCAATGGATCGTGAACGGGGCAAAACTAAATCACGATTTGCTCCATCAGAAAAAGAAAACTTCAAGGGACACAAATCAGACCAACCATGATCGGAACTCTTCTCTTTTACCTCTTCCAGCTTGAAATATTTGTTTACCAAAACATACAAAGACCACATAAATATAGTGGTCGAGAAAACCGAAAAGATTAGGTCTTCAGAACATCCTCTAGCTGGTTCAAGCATGTAGAGTAGCAGCAGTTCTAGCTACACCTTTTGTTTCCCACACACAGATTCATCTGGCGACTCCCAATTGCCCAACTGAAGTTTCAAATCATAGATTACATAAATCTCCACCAAGATAACAAAAACCGAGAACTAGAAAAAGTGAACAACATTACGACCTGCTGACGTATGCTTTAAGGTGATCAATGCTAAACAACTATATGGCGAAATGGCCTATATTATCTACAATAAAATGCCTCAATTTCGGTAGTTCCCGAGCTACAAATGAAAATACGGAATAATGCGCAGAAACAGGAATATATAACAATCATTTGTTTAAGTTTGATTAAAAAAATAAGAAATGGACCTAAAGCCTCCTCTATTGAAGGCAATAATAATAGTTTAAATGTATGTAGACAAGTGGGTTTTGATAACGGAGTACTCGGTACATAGAAATGATTGAATTAGAATTACCACATTTACAAAAAAAAAAAAAAAAAAAAAAAAAGAATCGAAATTTGACAATTTTATAAGGTATATTCGATAGCATGCTTAATACAATTTTAAAAAACCCTATAAGTCATAATAAAAACACCAAATAATTAAATTGTTTCAATCTTCAATCAAATAATTAAGCATAAACAACAGAGAATTGAGAATAATTGCAATTGAAAAAAAAGGAGGTAAAATGGGAAGATGATGAATATACCTGATAAAAAAAAGGAATGATTAATGAATAGATAAAAAGTGAAGTCTAGTAGAGAAATGGCTGGTGAGAGATATGGAGATTTCGAGAAAATAGGGGATGATTGATGAAGAAGCATTAAGCAGCAGAAAATGAAAATGGTAGATATCGGTTTGGTGTCCAAATCATTCACGAATCATCAATAATCATTTGGCACTTTTCCTCAACACACCGTCACAACTCACAACACCACACCGCCCAATACCGATGCGCGTTTAAGGGTTGTACGGAGTATATCAGAGTTGGTCCTAAGTTTATCAAAGCCTCGGCTCGAAAACGTCTTTAGGCCCGTTTATAATTTTTAGTGTATACTCTAATCCTTTCCTCCTAAAAGAGAGAACTCTCTAAGGGGTGTTTGGTTGGAACATTTGGAATGGATTCCACTCATTCAAGTGTTTGATTGGACCTTTTTGGAATGGAGTTTGATACCCGAGTTGTTCTAAATCCATTCCAAACCCTTGGAATCCCATACCCATGACCCATGACCCAACCCAAGATTCTAACTTCATTCCACCCATCCCAAATTACGTATTTTTTATAAAACATTTTATGTGGATTTTTTCGTAGAACATTTTATGTGAATTTTTTTTATAAAAAAAAGTTACTTATTTTTCATAAAACATTTTATGTGGATTTTTTTCATAAAATATTTTATGTGGATTTTTTTCATAAAAAAATTGCGTATTTTTCATAAAACATGTTATGTGGATTTTTTTTTTCATAAACATGTTATGTGGATTTTTTTCATAAAACATTTTATGTGGATTTTTTCGTAAAATATTTTATGAGAATTTTTTTCATAAAGCATTTTATGCGGATTTTTGTCATAAAAAAATTGCGTATTTTTCATAAAACATTTTATGTGAATTTTTTTTCATAAAACATTTTATGTGGATTTTTTTCGTAAAACATTTTATGTGGATTTTTTTCGGTCTTAGAATAATTTTGCTATTGTCGTACTCTATAAACACAAGTCATTTGATTTTTATTGATTAATTTGAATTTTGCTATTGTCGTATTCTATAAACAAAATTGTGCGCCGTGGCCCGGAGGTAGCCCGACCGTGCTCGTGCCGTGCCGCCTCGAAAATGCCGTCGGGCCGGGTCGTGCCGTGCCGTGCTCTGTGCTGGGTCGTGCCGTCCACCGTGCCTCAGCCCATATATATAATGCCATCTCTAGGTTGAATCCTTCTACCTTCCCACTGCCAGCTTCGATCTTTCCGATTTTCGATGTTATTAACTGGTCTTGTGAGTACGAGTTTCAATTTGAGGTTACAATTATGAGTTTCGTTGCCGATTTCTGATTCGACATATCCTCCAATTACTCAGGTAATTTATGAATTCCTTTCTGGAGTTTTGTGCTTGTTGTTAGCTAAATATTGTTGGTCCTATAACATCAGCTGCCGATATTGTTGTATATTTACGTAATTCACAAATTGTACGGTATCAAACAAGTGATTCTTGATAATTATTTTAGTTGACAAAATTGGTACGTAGATTTTTGTTGGGGGATATTCAGGAACAACTTAATCTCTTTTGCATTTCAAAATGCCGTGGGATAAGTTTGTTTTGCAGCTCATGTGAGTGTTAATTTGTTGGTGGAAAATCTACTATCCTGCGATTTTTAGCTGTTTTTACCATCGTTCCTTATTCAACTGGTGCTTTGTTATTTTTCTTCTGATTCTCACCTACTTTAAGATAACGATGTTGTGCCGTATATGAAACGTTAACTGATCTGCGCTTTTTAATTGGTAGTACCATCGCTGATTATTCTTATCGTTATCCTGAATCACACCTACTTTTTAGATAACGATGCGGTCCCGTTTATGAAATTCTAATTGATCATGGGATTGGTTTGAGGTTTGGTAATTAAGCTCTTAGTTACGTCTGATATCGCACTTCTGTGAGCGAATATTAGTTGCTGGAGAAACATCTTCCTCTGTAAATAATAGTTGTTCCCATCGTTGGTAATTCTACAGTTTTGTTTTCCTACCTTTTTAGAGACTTGACCTGTTTTTGGATAACGATGCAGTGCCGTTTATGAAATTGTTATTCAACCGTTGTTTCTCCATTTTTTCTCCGGTGCTACCTTACTTTTAGATAACGTTGCGGTGCCGTTTATGAAATTGGCTTTCAACCATTGTTTTTCCCTCTTTTCTCGTGTGCTACCTTACCTTTAGCTAACGATGCGGTGCCGTTTATGAAATTGTTATTCAACCGTTGTTTTTTCCGGAATTCTAACCGATCTGCGATTTTAAGCTATTGTTACCATCGTTGCTTATTCAACCGCTATTTATTATCTTTATCCCGATTCTCACCTACTTTTAGATAACAATGCGGTTCCGTTTATGAAATTCTAAACGATTATGGATTATGTAACACCCCCATTTATTTAAGGGCATGTACTAGGACTCCCCAAATAACTAAGGGTGTTACCATCTCAGAATACCGAGGTAGTAGTTAACAAAGGGAAAGAAGCACAGTACTTTATTAAGTATATAAAATGTCAAAACCACTGATAATACAATTGTTTCATAAACATAAAGTAAATGTCGAATAAACTTGCAAATAAACTTCTAAGGTGATCTAGACTCTAGACTGGTCTGGATCTCAACTCTCTCTTCCAATTCAGCTCCCATAGTATCAAGCACCTGTCAGTCTGCTCCCCAATAATTTGGTTCATCACAGTGTTCACAAATACACAGGGTCAACCACGAGGTTGAGTAGGAGGATAAATAAAACATGAACAACAATAGAATACAACAAACTTCAATCTCTATACCGTCTCAACAACCACTTCCCGATCAAACACCACTTCTCATTCACAAGTCCCTACTCCTCCAATGTTCATATCACAAGACCCAATAACACAAGACCCATTATCACAAGACCCACAATTCTCCTCTCCGCATCATATAGTAATATTCGAGGCAAAATAATAGCATCTCAACAACAATATTCGACATCATATACCAATCTCATAATAAACGAACAATCTCATTTCATGACAAAAATATAACTCACAGTCTATTCCCCTACCTCAAATTGCAGAATGACAACCGAACAGCTGCTAGAAATATTCCACGCGGAAGCCGTCACCTAAACATATACTCCCTCCTATTCCATATTTTCTTCCCTATTTCCTAAAACGGATTATTCAGGTTTTCTTCCCCTTTCCTATTTTGGAAACTTTTATTCTTATTTTATTCATTTCTCTCTCCTATTATCAAACCCCACCCAACTTTTTTACTTCTATTTTATTCTTTTTTAATGCCTGTGGCCCCACAATTTCTTATTTAATTCCTAATTATTCATTCATCTCTCCTATTACTAAACCCCGCCCAATTTTTTACACTTATTTTATTCTCCACCTTAATATTTGTGCCAAATACAAAGGGGAACAAAATATGGAATAAGAGGGAGTATTATTTAACAATTAATAATCCTTCACCTAACCCCTATTTAAGATTAGTAAAGATACTAAATATCGTAACTTCCTAAAAGTGGGAAGTTTCCTGAAATAGAAACTTTCCGAAATAGCAACCTTGCCCAAAATAGCAATTTCCCAAATAGTAATGCCACATAACTATTACTATATACTAAAATACTATCGAAAGACATAATAATAATAACAATAACATTTAATAAAAATAAAAATAATAAAAATAAAGATAATAATAATAATAATAATAATAATAATAATAATAATAATAATAATAATAATAATAATAATAATAATAATAATAATAATAATAATAATAATAATAATAATAATAAGCTGCAACAACACAACAACGAAACAACAACTCGAAACCGTAAACCATAAAGAACCACGCAACACAGCAGCCCAGCCGTGCCAACAGCCCAGGGCCGTCTCGGGAATTTGGGGGCCCCTGTGCGAGCTCTAGAAATGGGGGCCCTAAATAACATTTTAATAAACAAAATTTTAAAAAGAGGCCCCAATTTTACATTTAAGAAACAAAATTTCAGAAAAGAAAGTAAAAATAGTACAAAATGTAGTTAGTAAGTCTTGAACCCGAGATTTCATGTATAGAAATTTAATTTCTATCCACTAAGACACTATCTTTGATTGAATATTTAGTGTATTGAATTTATTTATTCTTACTATTATTTTCATTTATGTCCCAAAAAATTAGGGGCCATGTGCGACCGCACGTCCCGCACGGGCCCAAAGACGCCCCTGCAACAGCCCCGACAAACACCACCCCCAACACCATCTACAACCCCTGGCTTCCCCACTGGCACCACCAAGCTCGCCTCTGAGCCGCGGTGGTTCCAGGGAGGAAGTCAGTGACCGTCGACCACCACCCACGACACCTACAACCGCATACAAACCCAGCACCACCAAGCTGTTCTGTTTTAAACGCGACAACCACCCCAAACAAATCCCACCATAACAACGACATACACCACCAAGACACACCGTGATAACCACCACCCAATCACCCTGACTACCACCAATCTAATTTCCGTAACACCCGGAACAACCGTGAACATGAAATACATCGAAATCATACGCAAATACCACACGCTCAACACTCTGTTCTGAATTAAAACGTGTATTGTGACAGGCGACAAAGACAACCATGACTGGTGGTCCTAGGTGGTCAACGGTGGTATGACTATGGTCAAAACACAACTATCAACATCATAGATCAATATTACATAAGAATCAGAAACTATACATACCATTACACGATTGAATCTATTGGATTAAAACGAAAGAGAAAACTGGAAAAAAGGAAAACGTGATGAGTATACTTACTTCACAGAGTATTAGACCACCCTTAAACCCCCTTAAACCACTGTCTAAACCTCCCCTCCCGTTCTCTGTTGTGGCGGCAGCAATGTAGGTGGGATTGTATTGTGTCGATTAGGTTAGGGGTAGGGTTTTGAGTGGTGATAATATAGGGCGACAGAGTGAGTTTGTGCATGTGTGTGTTATCGAGATGTGCTTCTCATGGTAGGCACACATTTCGAGGCCTAAACAGACATTAAGATATGATTTACTAACTAATACGCATATACGACTTAACACTAACAACATATAAAATATAAAAATACTTATTCGATAAATTAATTATCGAATACAAACGTTCAAATACTATCAACACGTCAATATAAACAATAAATATTATAATAAAATACGAGGTATTGCAGATTATGATTAAGGTTTGGTAATTAAGGTAAGTGTGGAGTGATTTTTTAAAGTTTGCTGTCAGTTACATTTGATGTCGCATTCATGTGAGTGATTATTAGTTGCTGGTGAAACAACTTCCTTTGTAAACAATAGTTGTTCCCATCGTTTGTAGTTCAACTGTTTTGTTTTCCTCGTTTTTTTTAAAGATTTAGCCTATTTTGGGATAACGATGAGGTGCCGTTTATGAAATTGTTAATCACCCGTTGTTTTTAACTCTTTTCTCGTGTGCTACCTTACCTTTAGCTAACGATGCGATGTCGTTTATGAAATTGTTATTACACTGTTGTTTTTCCCTCTTCTCTCGTGTGCTACCTTAATTTTAGCTTACGATGCGGTGTCGTTTATGAAGTTGTTATTCAGGCGATGTTGTTCCCGTTTTTTCTCGTGTGCCACCTTACTTTTAGCTAACGACGCAGTGCCATTTCTGAAATTGTTGCTCCACTGTTGTTGTTCCCTATTTTCCCGTTTACTACTTTACTTTTAGCTAACGATGCGGTGCCGTTTATGATATTTACACAGAAAACGGATTATTATTAAGGTTTGCTAACTCACGTAACTGTTAATTGATCTAAATCCTACTGTACCTTATATATGGTGATGTGTTCATTTCTTATAGACCTTTTAGGCCTTTTCAGCACACATTTCTATGCTTATTCCGTAGTATTTTGCTGCAAATATCCCCCGAATAGTCTACTTTGGTTTGTCTTGTGCTAATCACAGAAATGAGCCGGAGAAGATCATAATCAAGCCTAAAACATGTCCTTATGCATACATTTAGGAGAAGACTTGAGTCGGAGCTTGATACTACCATTTTGAGATGCGCATAAAAGCAATAAAGTCTATCAAGCAAGGGAAGAGCTTCAATTTGCTAGTGCCTACTTTGAGGAGCCATATCTCTAGTTCTGCAATTAATTAAGTGATTAGAATTGGAGATGAAAACTTGTCCTCGTATCTTTCCAACGCCACCAAAAACGCTTGATTTGCATGAGGAACGAAGAAATGGCGGTCGTTTGAAATTCAGTGCGCAGTGCAGGAAACATGCGCTGAGAAGTACTCGATCGAGTACTCTTTCTACTTGATCGAGGGATTCTCAGGGACCCTTTCCTCGATTGAGAGGTTTTGACTCTTAATCTCCTCGATCGAGAGATTTTGGTTCTTAATCTCCTCGATCGAGAGCTTTTGAAAGCTATTCTTCTCGATCGAGAAGATGAATGACTGTTGGGTTGCACTAAGCCGTCAACTTCATTTGAGAATTGTTTTTCTTTATAAAGAGTCCGAGAACAACAACGGAAGGAGTCACGAACACACGAACTCACTGCTACTTCTCAATTCTTATTTTTAGATTAGAATTTTGTAACTCTTCTCTATTACTCAGATTGGATACTGTTCTTTCTTCCTTGTTCTATTACTTGGTTTCGGTAATCCTTGCTTTCTTAATCTCATTTCAATTCCTTCTCTTTTCTGCAATGTTGTTAATAATTTATTCCGTTGTTATAATCGTTCTTTTAACAATCATGCGTAGCTAATTCCCCCCGCTAGGATTTAGGGTAGCCATGGCGTATGATGAGTTATTAGTTTAAGATACCTGTAATTTGGTTTGTATGTATTCGTCACATATAATAGTTGTTAGTTGTTTGAGTGGACGCACTCAATTGACTGTATAGAAACCCCCTTGACCTGGATCGCAAGATTGTGATAGGGGTAGTTCTGCGACGATTATTAGGATTGTACTAATTAGGGCGGAAGCTAAGTTAGTATAGTCTTAGGGCGAATAGCGGACTGGGAGGACCTTTTCACTACCAACAGACCGAAATTAGAATATTTTGTGACTGATAGTTCAGACTTTAGTAGCCATGGTGACCCGACAATCCTAGTGCTTCTTTATCTGTTTTCTCGTCTTTTGCCCTCATAGGTTTTAGAATTCAATCAAACAAACCCCCAGAACCGGTTACTTCAGACAGACTTAGTAGACTATAGAATGCCCATCTCTCTGTGGATACGATATCCGACTACCTCTACTACATTTAGTTGAGACCAGTTAGGTTTTATCTTTGACAGGGTTGCGACAGCCGTGTCAAATTTTGGCGCCATTGCCGGGGAGACGGTGACATTTTATAGTTTGTATTTGTTTGTCTTTGGTCTCAAGGAATTTATTCCCTGAGGCAGTTCTTATCTTTTTGTTTTAGTTTTAGTGCTTGCAGGTATGCCCAATATTGCTAGTCATTCTGAACCCAATGCCGAGTACCTACAAAAAGCCACCATTACTCCCTGTTGCTGACAAGGGAATTTTTATGATTCATCCCTTCTTCATTTATTTGGTGGAGCGTAACCAGTTTAAAGGCTTGGTAGATGAAGACCAAGCTACGCATATAGAGATGTTTGTAAATATTTGTTCAATCATCCCTTTAGCATCCGGTGTGACACACGACATGGTAAAAGAATTTCTCATTCGTTTTTCATTGACGGAGGATGCTAGGGACTGGTATAGGGATAGATGGGTTGTTGGAGCGACGGATTGGAATTCCCTCGCCTTGGCTTTTTACATACGGTATTTCCCTAGCCAACAAACTCATTCCTTGCGTGGCCAGATCATTAACTTTGCTCAATCTGTCACAGAGAATTTGAGTACCGCCTGGGCCAGATTTAAAAAATTGGTGCGTTCAGTCCCTCACCACGGTTTCCAAAGGGGCTTTTTGTGTTATCAATTTTACAACAGGCTATTCTACGAGGCAAGAGTCATTTTGGATTCCGCAGCACAAGGGCGATTCCTTAATAACATTGAAGATGATAAGGGTTGGTGGTTGATTGAGAATATGGTTGCTCATGTAGCTGAGTACGGTTATTTGACAAACGAGGAAATTGCTATGGTTGATTCAGGGAATGTGAGTGAGCTCTACCAAGTTCACGACCGACCCATTTTTACTCCAGTAAGCGTTGGTTCCGAGATCAATGATGCCTGGAATAACTCTGATGATGAACGCAAAATTAAAGCGTATCACTCGTCCAATGTTGACAAGCCAGCCACTTGATCGAGTTAAATTTCTTCTCGATCGAGCAACCTGCAGTCTCGATCGAACAACTCCCCTTCTCGATCGAGTAACTTTAATGAAGGCGTCTCTCGATCGAGCAACTTCTCTTCTCGATCGAGTAACTATGATGAAGAAATCACTCGATCGAGTGAAATTCCTACTCGATTGAGTGAAGAACAGAGTGCAGCTGATTGTTTTGACGAGTTGGTTAAGGAAGTACCCTCCTCTGCTGTGGGGGTACCATGCACGGATGAAGGTTCATTAATAAGAGATCCGCCGGAGGCTTTAACATTGTTGTACGAATTTGAACCCAAGTAGCTGTGAGATGGTGCTAGATTTGGTTGAAGCTGCCTTGGATGAGCGAGAACTGACCATTGCCGAAGGAAGAAAGGTACAACAGTTGGTAAGCACCTTGCGTTCTTTCGAGGTAATAATTCCCAAGCATAAGCCTCTTCCTTCTCTTTTTCAAAATGCTCTTCTTGATATTACTAATCAACTTCCTATTGTTGCTAGCCCTAAGCTAGATGAGATACATTTAACTTCTTTGATGCTTGCTCTTAGGAAAGACAGGAAAGTGATTGGCTATCCGATGGATGACATCCAGAGTGCTGTCCCTGACGTTTTCATGACGAGGTCCGTAGCTTTTCTCGAGTCAAATCCGAAGGGCGAGGAACATCAATTTGTTTCTTCTTATACAAATGTTGACAAGTTAGAAGATCCGGGAGGAGCAGATGCATATTTTCTCTCATCTAAGGAGGAAGTGCAAGAGAGGGTAGATGGTGGTGTGATTTATGCCGTGATGAATTATTGTTTTTCTGTTGTCTGGCTTTGGAGGCTAGTGTTGAAGCTGTTAATCGCCGAAGTGAGTGAGCTCAGTCAGAGGCCCTATTGCGGTTTGTTAAGCGTTCTCAATAAATAGGTCGGGCTTGCAACCCCGTGCAATTTTTAATAGACCCTGTTTTAAACTCTCTTTTTCTCGTATTTAGGACTTATCTTGGACGTAGTTAGCGTAGGAGAGAATTTGTGAACCGGAATAATTTTAGACTGTGATGTTTTAGTTTGTGCACAGTTGGGGATGCGTTTATGTTGGTTTTGCAGGTAAGGACGGTCATGCGCAAATGAAACAAGTGGTCAAAGATGCAGACTCCTCGATCGAATAGAACAATCATTCGATCAAGTAGCATTCCACTGCATCCTGCTCGATCGAGAGGAATTTCTGTTCGATCGAGTTGGTTTCCACTGCATTCTTCTTGATCGAAGGACATTTCTGTTCGATCGAGATGGTTCCTGCTGCAAGCTGCTCGATCGACCAACATGTGAATTCGATCGAGTGCTTATCCTCATTTGATCGACTGAGTTTAAGCTTGATCGAGCTTTCCGCTGCTGACTCAGGGGACGTTCGTTCCTTCTCCGCCAAAACCTCACTTTCTCGTTCGGTTTGGGGAAGCCTCTCGTCCTGCGCTCTTTTGTAAGTTTTCCGACTCACTCTCTCGTTTGAGTCTTCTTTTTCTTTCCTTTGTACAATTCGGAGCTTGTTACTACCATTTTGAGATGCGCATAGAAGCAATAAAGTCTATCAAACAAGGGAAGAGCTTCAATTTGCTAGTGACTACTTTGAGGAGCCATATCTCGAGTTCTACAAAATATAATCAAGTGATTCGAATTGGAGATGAAATCTTGTCCTCTTAGCTTTCAAACGCCACCAAAAACGCTTGATTTGCCTGAGTACGAAGAAATGGCGGCTGTTTGAAATTCAGTGCGCAGTGTAGGAAACATGCGCTGAGTAGTACTCGACCGAGTACTCTTTCTACTCGATCGAGGGATTCTCAGGGACCCTTTCCTCGATCGAGAGGTTTTGGATCTTAATATCCTCGATCGAGAGGTTTTGGTTCTTAATCTCGTCGATCAAAAGCTTTTGATAGCTATTCTTCTCGATCGAGAAGATGAATGACTGTTGGGCTGCACTAAGCCGTCAACTTCAGTTGAGAATTATTTTTCTTTATAAGGAGTTCGAGAACAAAAATAGAAGGAGTCACGAACACACGAACTCACTGCTACTTCTCAATTCTTATTTTTGGATTAGAATTTTGTAACTCTTCTCTATTACTCGGATTGGATACTGTTCTTTCTTCCTTATTCTATTACTTGGTTTCGGTAATCCTTGCTTTCTTAACCTCATTTCAATTCCTTCTCTTTTCTGCAATGTTGTTAATAATTTATTTCGTTGTTATAATCGTTCTTTTAACAATCATGCGTAGCTAATCCCCCCCGTTAGGATTTAGGGTAGCCATGGCGTAGGATGAGTTATTAGTTTAAGATACCCGTAATTTGGTTTGTATGTATCCGTCACATATAATAGCTGTTAATTGTTTGACTCGACGCACTCAATTGACTGTATAGAAACCCCCTTGACCTGGATCAGAAGATTGGGATAGGGTTAGTTCTGCGACGATTATTAGGATTGTACTACTTAGGGCGGAAGCTAACCTAGTATAGTCTTAGGGTGAATAGCGGACCGGAAGGACCTTTTCACTACCCATATACCGAAATTAGGATATTTTGTGACTGATAGTTCAGACTTTAGTAGCCATGGTGACCCGACAATCCTAGTGCGTCTTTATCTGTTTCCTCTTCTTTTGCCCTCATAGTTTTTAGAATTCAATCAAACAAACCCCAAGAACCGGTTACTTCAGACAGACTTAGTAGACTATAGAATGCCCATCTCTCTGTGGATACGATACCTGACTACCTCTACTACATTTCGTTGAGACCAGTTAGGTTTTATCTTTGACTGGGTTACGACAGCCGTGTCATATGGATTACTCACTGATAACAGACTATGAATAAGGTCTGATAACTCAGCTAAGTGTGGGGTGTTTTGCTAATGATTATGCTTTGCTAAGTCAACTAAGTGTGACATTCTCCCTGAGCCATTGTTGTTCCTCCCATCACTGTGTGTTCACTTGGTGTTTTGTTAATCTGAATTTAATTTGCACTTGGTTTAATCCATTTGGTTTAAGATAACGATGATGTGCCGTTTATGAAATGCTTAAAGGTTCTGTGTTATGAATAAATGTTATTCAACCGTTGTTGTTCCCCCGGTGTTCCTGTTAGTCTGGTTTCGCTTTCCACTTGGTTTATCCCACTTTGTTTAAGATAACGATGATGTGCCGTTTAAGAAATGTTCACAGATTATGTGTAATGAATAGGGTTTGCTAAATAAGAAAACTGTACTGTGATGAAATTATATTCTCACTAAATATTGTATATGAATACGTCTAGATAAGTTAGCTAAATGTGCCATTATCTACGACCATCAGTTGTCCTTCACACTGATGCTTCACAGACTGGTGTTGTCTTGTCTTGTTTCGAGCTCTAACTTGCTATGCGATAACGGTGAAGTGCCGTTTATAAAATACTCGTTGGCTGCTGATTATGAATAAGGTTTGATGAATCATCTAATTGTCTTGATGTTATCGTCGTTCCCTGTGTGAATTGAAGGAGTAAAAATGTATTTGCACTGGAAATTCATTGAGTGATTTGTATAAGATAATATTTGTAATAGTTGCCATTACGTGCATCTTATGAGAAAAATGTATGTGCACTCGGTTTGTTTGCCTGTTCTGACGACTTCTAATCTGCGTTTAGATAGTGATGCTGTGCCGTTTATTAAACTCTCACTGACTTTGAGTTATGCATAAGGCTCGGTAGATGAGGATAACAAACAACTGTTACCTTAATACATGCACCGTCTAATGATAGTTAAGCATATACTGTATTTACTATTACCTGCAGTTTATGAAATTGTTCGTTTTATAATCATTTAAAGTCGTTCATAACCTAATGGAATCTACTGATAATCTGCATTTTATACAATTTACACATTGATTTCTCGAATTTTTTCCCTGTAACATACATATCTACTTTCTTGGAATTGCACGCCGGTACTTAGCATTCTCTTTGTTCCATATGTTCGAACCTGGACTTACCCGTTGGCTCTGTTTTTGTTCTGATAGACAGGTTACAACAAGTGATGTAATTTCTGGTCTTGTGGGAATGCCTGAATTTCTTGAACAGAAGATTGTTGAAGCAGGAGTTGGGAGGTAAATCGAGTTATCAATAGGTTTCTATTTTAGAGAATAAGCTTGTCATAGATATAGTAATTCAATTGTTAATTTATTTGCACGCCTAATGATGTACTAGACACCTTAATAGACGGGCGTCGTAGATTTTGTACGTCAGTTGATTATGTTGCTATAGTCTGTGCTTATTACATCCTAGCTTCAATTTACCGCAGATTACAAGTTTCGTATATGCAAAGACGAAGCTATGCCTGGGCCGGGCGGGCCACTGCCCAGACTAGCTTTCACTTGTTTAGATTATCATTTAAACCTTCTTTTTTGTTAACAATTTGCACTATTTATATGATTTTATTCTCATTTTAATTTATCATAAAGGCCATTTTGAGAAATTTATTATTGTTTATGTATATAATTTTATTCATTATTTAAGCTAGTATCAAAACGCTTTATTAATATCGAGTAAATTTGTTAGAAAAAAAGTTGTTTATGTTTAAAATTTTATTCATTATTTAAGCTAGTATCAAGAATGCTTTATTAATACCGAGTAAATTTGTTAGAAAAAAAGTAATACATAATTCAATAATTCAAGAAGTATGTTTTATATTAAATATAAAAAACATTGACATATTGGTAAGCCCTAATGAATGAGTATATATCGGAAAATAAAAATTGGCCCGGGTGCAAAAAATTTCCTAGCTTCGTCCCTGCGTATATGCATTGTTAAAACTACTTCTGCAAGCGTATTAGTGTTTTGTTTGTTTTTTTTACCATATATACTAACTCTCAATAGAGTATTATGTATTGATCTCACCGGATTATCATTTAGGAGTGACGTGTGTGATTTATGGTTGAGAGAAACGATTTTGCTGCAGATTAGCGTTTACAATTTCTAAAATTAAAATACGGTCCGGGTCGCACCATAAGTTACTCATGTGCGAGAATAGGGTGCACATATATAAGTATGTTGTATGAAGGAGACCGCAACAGGTGAGTTCGACCATTGCGCCTAAAGTTTTGGGCTGGTACCGTTTCATGTAAATTAGTGTTCGCCTTTAATAAAATGTTTTACGGTACTACATTAACCATGTGTATGGATCATAGCGTTTAAGATTAAATAGACCCGATTTGCACTACACTGAAATACAGTATGGATTAGCTTATAATTGTATTGAACTAAAAGTTCAATTAAAATGGGAACCACAATTCATTTTATATATTCCAATTATACTTAACATCTGTCATACCAAAGGTAAGCCTTTTTTTTGGGAGGGATATGTTGATTTAGGGTAAACGGTTAAATAGAATATGGCATTCGTTTTAGCCTTAGGCGGTATGACTATTTAAGTGAACAATGAACGAACAAACTTACAGAACTTTGAGGAACAAGATGTCGTGGCGTGAAATAATCACTGCCCTAAAGTTATATTTGCCCCGCTCGATACACACGGCCTCTTAGCAACCAACTTCCCAGGGTCAACACGTCTTCCGAGTCTAAGGTGTATGACAAAGACTCAGATTGAGAATTACTAACAGAACGTTGCCAGATATCAGCTATGGAAGAGGATGATTATTTAGAGAGAAATAAAAGAGAAAGAATGTTTTGGTGTGTGTTTTGGAATGTCAAAATATGTAGTATTTATAGGTACATAAGGAACAATTTTAGAGGCGTATTAAATGTCGTCTTGTAAATTGGTTTTAGAAGACTACACAATTAGCATGGAAAAACCAATAATCAGTTTTGAAGACTGAAAAATCCGTATGGAAAAACCGCGACAATCAGTATGGAAGACTGAACTATCAGACTTGGAATTTGTGCAAAAATCACATAGCATTCCAACACTTCCAACCACCTACCAATTATACCAATGTGGGATAATAAAAGCTTCTTTTGAAGCAACACTTCTAACAATCCTCCACATGATTCAAAAGAAGAGAAAAATAAATAGCTGATATAAGGCAACGGAACGTAAGTCTTAAGATGACAATGTTCAAGAGGAATTGAATTGTCACCCAGTGCATACATTACCTGCTACAGCCGTGTCAAGTTGCGCAAAGGCTTTGGACTCTCCACGGTGGGTTGTATACAGATAGTTGCGCACAAACCTGCATTCGAATCTGTGTTCGTTCTCGCGAAATGTCATAACATGGTGCCCCTCACGTGCCTGGGTTTTCGTGAACGCTCTAGAGGTCTTAAAGCCTAAAGACCTCATAGGGGGTAGGGCATTTCCCCCACATTCACATAGGTAAGTCCATCAAGTTTGACTGTCAAAAACCACCCTTAGACAAGGACTATGGACTTATTAAGAGCTTAGCTCAACCTTCCTCACATGACAGATAAACCACAATGCAACACAATGCATAAAAGAATACTACATCACTTTATTACAATAGGAATGGTAGTAGTATTACAACATGAGATCCTCGTGACTTCGTTTGACCCATTGAACTTGGTAAACCCAAGTGGGGGAGCCCCGTCACGATTCACTCCCAATAGGCTTTAAACCCATTCCTCGTGGTGCCACCAGCACCAACTTCTACCATGGCCATTGGTAGGAGAATCTCAATATCCTCTTCACATTTTACGTACGTACTATCATGATATAACATTGTGTAAGGGATCTCAATATTCACTTACAATTTACAACCTTTCTGAACCCATTGATATTGATCGTATTTTCCACAAGGGATCTCAATATCCACTTACAATTCACAACCTTTGTGAACACATTATCCGATCAGATTATTTATCACTCTTAATAATCTGCCAAAAAAAAATTCGTATGCTTTGGATTATGATGCAGACAATTAATAAAGTTATGAAAATATTCCCGTGGCGGAATACAACCACTTAGCTATTCAGCTTAGTTATTCAGATTTTTTATCCTGCAAATTCTTCACAATATATGCATACTCCAATGCATATCCAACAAAGCAATCACGCATCTCTAACTTGTATGACATAGTCTTATGAAAGACACCATTTCCCAAAGTCAAATAAATATAATTTATGCATTTTTTTACCCTTTTTTTTGGTTCTAAATAAACCTTTAAACCAAAAAATAGAATAATTACTCCAATGTGTATTACCAAACAACCATTCATAAATTTCTTAAACAGAAAACCAGGTTTAAGCAATCCAAATATTTGAGTATTCGCAACTATCAATCAATCCCATGTAATTGACATTATCACCGCTATTCCAACATTCAAACTCCAATAAAATACGACAAAAAATAAAGGGAGTCATACCTTCGCTAGACACCCCCACAATCCTTGACTTTTCTTAAAGCCCTGGCTAAGCAAACATTCTCTAATGAGACCAATCACTCTCATAAAATTAACGGTTTATAAAATATCCGGCTCGACAACAAAACTTGGTGAAAAAAGACAATATATGACTCAAAGCTAATATTCATGATGACATATCACAATGATCAAGCATACCTTTCCGTCAGAGATCAACATTGTCATATGAATATCTATTAAACTCATAATTATCAAGATGTCAAATTATTCATTGTCATAACAACTTATCCATAACAAATTATATAAGATCCAATTTGTATTGCTCAAACCATACAAAAAATTTCCTTTAGCATGCTCCATATATTTCCAAGTATATTACGTATATAAGGGATACATTTGTCACAACTTAAAGATCAATGTACAAAACTTTACAAAATTTACCTATTTATTTGATAGAACATTAATCTACTTCCCCCACATGTTGTCACATTGTACATAAAAAATGACAACATAACAATAAAACGTGACAAATATATTAATCTGACCAAACATATTAGACAAAAAAAAAGGCTATTGATTTTTTTTCCATTTTCCCTCGCATATGAAACATCACGCATTTTAGTAGATCACATACTCATTTTATTCGGTGAATCATATAAAAAATAATTTTGTTCCATACCGAAAAAAAAAATAATAAAACCTCAAATTTGTCTCAAACACATATATCTATAGATATCTCAAATTTTGATGCATTTACAGTGATGCAACAAAATGTATTTCGTCTTATGTTACTCAATATATTTCATCACAAGGTTTTTTCTACCCATAAAATTGTTTGTATGCAAAAACATAGTTACGAAAACATTTGACTTAATATTAAAGTTGGTGTCAAATATTTTCATACTGTCAATTTATGTAAAGGCCGCATTTTCACATGTATATGTACGTTGTATATGTAAGTTACGGAAAATTAAAGAAACAATTATGAAAACACCATAAATGATACATCCTCACTGTCAATAATCTTAAATTACCATATAACTTAAATAGACAAATAAAAAAAATCAAAACATACTGTAAGTCACAATATGACAATATTTTATTAATGGACCCAACAAACAAAGTTTCATTCTTATTAAAGTACCCAAACATAATCAAACATAAGTATAAAGATTCATAGTCAATAGTCATATAGCCTGAAAAAAAAAATTAACGAGCATGTTTTTTTTTTTAAAAAAAAATTATATATATATATATATATATATATATATATATATATATATATATATATATAAAATACAACTTTAGACTGTAGGCGGTATGACTATTTAAGTGAACAATGAACGGACAAACTTACAGAACTTTGAGGAACAAGATGTCGTGGCGTGAAATAATCACTGCCCTAAAGTTGTATTTGCCCCGCTCGATACACACGGCCTCTTAGCAACCAACTTCCCAGGGTCAACACGACTTCCGAGTCTAAGGTGTACGACAAAGACTCAGATTGAGAATTACTAACAGAACGTTGCCAGATATCAGCTATGGAAGAGGATGATTATTTAGAGAGAAATAAAAGAGAAAGAATGTTTTGGTGTGTATTGTGGAATGTCAAAATATGTAGTATTTATAGGTACATAAGGAACAATTTTAGAGGCGTATTAAATGTTGTCTTGTAAATTGGTTTTAGAAGACTACACAATTAGCATGGAAAAACCAATAATCAGTTTTGAAGACTGAAAAATCCGTATGGAAAAACCGCGACAATCAGTATGGAAGACTGAAGTATCAGACTTGGAATTTGTGCAAAAATCACATAGCATTCCAACACTTCCAACCACCTACCAATTATACCAATGTGGGATAATAAAAGCTTCTTTTGAAGCAACACTTCTAACATAACCCACTACCCATCTATTATACTTCCTCCATTCATATCCAACCTACATATATTCCTTTTTTATCCATTCATATCCACTCTACCACTTTCCTAAAAAAGAAAACAAAATGACTAAACTACCCTTATGGAAACCATTTATCTACATAAAATGTCACTTCATGGCCCACCTATAATCCACCATCACACATTTAAATTAATAAAAAACATCTTACACACTTCCAAATGTACCTTTAATAGTTTTTTAATATCTTTCTTAATATTTGTGCAAACAACATATATGCGCTTTGGATATGAACGGAGGAAGTATACTGCAATGTCCTCCCCCTTCCTAGGCGAAACAGAAAAACGCGAACTTCGACGACAAAACTTGACGATGACATATAATTCGAAGATCAACAAACTTTGATAAGGATGAAAACATAACACGTTCGCATTAAATTGTAAATTAGGTCATCATTTGATTAAAAGAGAGTTACGAATTGGAGTCAAACTTGATGCAATAACCAATATGATTAGTAACGAAGCGAATCTGATTGAGGTTCCAATTCTCTTTAATTGTGCTAGATTGATTAACCTGTGAAATTTATAGTTATTATGTCCTTGAAAAATCAAAGGCACCGCAACGTTGAAATGTAAATTTGTTAACATAATAGGATTGTTGTGTAAGTAGATCTAAATGCGTTCCAATTACTAATTTTATCACTACACATCGCGACACGCATTCGAGATTTAAGGCCCTAAAAAACAGACGTCAAATATAGTTAAGTACTACGCTTTTAACGTCCTCTTACCAACAATTTCGCACTTCAACTCAAAAAAACTCTTACCTGTTAATGTCGACGTAATTGATAGGAATGCAACGAGAAGTTATAAATACTCTTTAGTTACGGATATATTCATACGAACCTAGAATGTGTCAAACATTAGACATAAACTATTATGTAAATACACAATTGCTTAATTAATAAACATATGTACCCTACTAAGTAAATCCATTCCAACCTGACGCACATTTTATGAAGGCTGCAACAATTACTCCCGTAATTGATTCGAATAAGAAATCCGTAGTTTAAAATCCAAAATCGCCTGATTTTTTGTATGTATAAAACCAAGCTTTTCACAATTTTTGATTTAAGCAAACAATTCTCATTAACTTACTGATTTATTACTAAATACTTGGACAACCTCTAACTTAATTAATAAAGGTATGTACCCTACTAAAGTAATTCCGTTCCGACCTGACACACATTTTATGATGGCCACAACTATTACTCCCATAATTGATTCGAACAAGAAAACCGTAGTTTGCATTCCAATGTCGCCAGAAAATTTGTATGTATAAAAACAAACTTAACACAAATTTTTGAATTAAGCAAACAAATCTAATTAACTTACTGATTTATTACTAAATACTTGAACAACCTCTAAAACTTAAACATAATAATCTACTCATAACTTAGTACAGTAATAATAATTACCTAATGTCATAGGCTGAATTGTCAAACTTTGGGAGTCATAAGCTACCTAAGTGTGCACCTTAACACAAACAGTACACACCATGCCTACTTAACCAAAAAAATATGAAAATATGAGTAAAGTAGTGGATTTGTTGTACTATTGCATGATTTATGGGATTTCGTTTTAATTAGAAATGACCACTATTTATAGTTCATAGAAGTTGTGAACAATGTGTATTGTGTGAGATTGTAATTATAGTAAACTAGTCTACTCTAGTTAGTTAGTTAGTTAGTTAGTTACAAAGTGGTTAGTTTGTACATAGCATATAAAAGCTGTAACAGAATTCTCCCTAAGTTAACTAATTCATAATAACAAACTCAATTCTATTTACTTTCTCTCTCCTATAACAAACTTTATTACAGCTTTTCAAGCTTTATTAACAATGGAGGTTTAGTGAGATTGAGAGTGGAACTTCACATGGTATCATTCGCAGATTACGATCCAATAATACGCTTCCGCCATTACAATATCTTGTGATCTACAATATCTTTTTCACCTAATTTTTCTCTCGAGGTTCTTCTTTTTCCAGAATTTTTCCTAATTTCTTCAACTGCGATCGCAATTTTTCGCACAATTAGGTCATAATTTTTTCTGATTGATCCATACTTCTCTCTGATCAATCAATTCTTTGATCAAAATTCTTCTAATCATGCCTGCTGATCAAGCTGTTAATACAGTCACACATTCTTACGATCTTTATGATGATCCTCTATACATCACTCATTCTGATCAACCTCAACTCCGTCTTGTTACTGATCTTTTCAATGGCAATAACTTTGTCCACTGGAAACGAGATGTCTATCTTGCTCTTTTATCAAAGAACAAAGAAGGTTTCGTTGACGGTTCTTTCAAAATGCCTGATGAAAAGGACAAGCGTCATAAGCAATGGAAGCGCTGTGATATTCTGGTTTCCAAATGGATTTCCTTCCCTATAATTCCGGAAATTCGTGAGACTTTGCTATATACTTCCAGTGCTAAAGAATTGTGGACTGAATTGAATGATCGTTACGGTCAAACTAGTGGTTTGGAGATTTATCACCTGAAAAAGGAGCTTGGTGACATCAAACAAGACAGTTCTTCTCTCGTTGAATATTACAGCAAGCTTAAAAGGTCTTGGGAAGGTATTGACTCTCTTGATCCAATTCCTTTATGCACATGCGGTGCTCTTGATGCTTGCTCCTGTTCTTTACTCAAAAGAATTGTGGACAGAGACTCTGCTTCCAAGTTAATACAGTTTCTTATGGGCCTGCATCCGTCATATGAGAATGTTAAGACTAATGTTTTAACAATGGAGCCATTACCTCCACTTACCAAGGCTCTCTCTCTATTACATAAGGTTGAACGTCAGAAACAGATATCTGATGCTGTTGAAGTCCTGACAGAAGCCAATGCTTATGCTAGTGTCAAGAAGAATGTTTGGAGAAGACAAAAGACGACAACTGATGGCTCAGAGGAGGAAGTTAAAGTCTGTTCCTATTGTGATCATGCTGGTCATAGCAGAGAAGAATGTTATAAACTCAAAACATGTGACTTTTGTGGGAAAAAAAGGTCATATACAAGAAATATGCTATAAGTACAAGGCTTTTTTCAGGAATAACAAAGGAAAAGGCACTGGCAAAGGAGCTCCTCAAGCCAAGGGATCTTTCCAGAATGTTTATTAGAGGGGTGCACATAATGTTGATGTAGTGGACTGTCATGAGAATTCATCACAACTTCATACTCCTCTGGATGATGCTGATTCTGCTCATCAGTCTTTTGATCAAGGCATGATGGAAGGTCTGGTAGATACTGTTCTACAAAAGGTTTTGTCTGCAATGAACAACAACAAAACTCCTTCTCCTTCATCTGCTCAATTTGCCTTAACTAATTTTGCAGGTAAAATTATTACTTCTGCTGTCAACTATGTTGGTTATTCTGATTCTAAATCTGACTGGATAGTAGACACCGGGGCTTCTGACCATATGACATTCAATAGATCATTATTACATGATATGAAGGTCTTAGAGAAACCTATATTTGTTGGTTTACCTGATGGAAACATTAAGATAGTTCATAAGATTGGAAATGTTTGTCTGACTGATAACATTTTACTCAAAAATGTTTTCCTGATCCCTGATTTCAAGCAGAATCTTTTGTCCATTGGTAAATTGACAGTAGACTCTAAACTGACTGTCATTTTTACTCATACTGGATGTGTGTTCCAGGACCTTTCAAGTAAGGTTGTTCTTGGAACTGGACACAAGGAAGGAGATCTTTACTGGTTCAGACAACAAAAGGCTAGGATTCAATTTAATAATGATAGTTTTTTTAATAAATCAGCTTCATGTAACATGTCCAGTGAATTGAAACTTTTTCATGCTAGAATAGGACATAGTTCTTGTGAGAAGTTAAGGCACATAGATGATTGAAAACAATTTAGTTGTAAGAATTTCTTTTGTGAAACATGTGTAATGTCAAAACATCATGTTCTCCCTTTTACAAGAAGTATAACACATGCTACTCAATGTTTTGACTTGTTGCATATGGATTTATGGGGACCCTATAAGACTCTTTCAACAAATGGGTCAAAGTATTTCCTTACTGTGGTGGATGATTGTTCTCGAAGTACTTGGACCTTCTTACTTCAAAGTAAACATCAAGTCCACAATACCATTAAAAGCTTTCTGGCCTATGTTGAAACCCAATTTGAAACAAAGGTCAAAGTGATTAGAAGTGACCATGGGTCTGAATTCATTCAACAAGAAAGTCATGAGACCTTTCAGGAAAAAGGGATTTTGCATCAGAAAAGTGTTGTGGGTAGGCCTCAACAGAATGGAAGGGTAGAACGCAAGCATAGACACTTGGTTGAAACTGCCAGGGCATTAAAAATACATGCTAACTTGCCACCAAAATACTGGGGAAATTGTCTTGACAGCTACTACTTTAATCAACAAAATGCCAACTCCTATTCTGAATTGGAAAACCCCTTTTGAAGTCCTACTTGGGGAAAAACCTTCTTATTCTGATCTAAGGGTGTTTGGATGTTTATGTTATGCCACCATGCCAACCACAAGCAGGGATAAATTTGGACCCAAAGCCAGAAAATGCATGTTCATAGGGTATCCATCCTGTCAGAAAGGCTACAAACTGTATGACCTAGATAATCACAAAGTCTTTGTGAGCAGGGATGTTATATTCAGAGAATCTGAATATCCTTTTAAATCACAACCATCCCATACCAGGCCTGAATGCTCTTCTGTTCCCTCATCAGATGATCAGTGTGGGTCTTATCCTTGGACTGATCCATGTCAGTCACCATCAACATCTCAACCTGATAATGGGAATGCTGAGATTGTTGTAGATAGTGGGACTGTTATTACTAACACTGATAGGGTTTTGAACACAGAAGATGGCATTGGTGCAAATACAGATGGGTCATTGACAAGTAACCCTCCTGTTTCTAATGCTGAACAAACCACCAGTGATACTGGCATCAGTCAACAGCCTGATCATAAAGTTCCTGCTAGACAATCCACCAGAAACATGAAATTGTCTACAAGGTTATCAGATTATCACTGTAATATCAAATTACCAGTTCAGCATCATCTTGTTCAGAAGAATACTGGACAAGATTAGAGTAGTAATGCTTCAGTATCCTTGAGTACAAGGATTTTGGCAGAGTTATCTGGATTTGATGCTACTTATGTATCATCCTTTTCTAATATGATTCAAGAATTAGAACCTGCCACTTACCATCAAGCACATCAAAATCCTCAATGGCAGGAAGCCACGAGGAAAGAGCTACAAGCATTAGAAGAGAATGAAACCTGGATTCTTACCTACCTACCTCAGGGACATAAAGCAATTGGGTCAAAATGGGTTTATAAGACCAAGTATAAACCAGATGGAAGTATTGAAAGACATAAGGCTAGGCTAGTTGCAAAAGGGTACAATCAAGTGAAAGACAAGGATTACAAGCACACTTTCTCTCCTGTTGCAAAATTTGCCACTGTGAGAGCATTGATGGCAATAGCATCGATAAATAATTGGCCCTTACATCAACTTGATATCAATAATGCCTTCCTTCATGGATTTTTGGAAGAGGAGGTATATATGGTACCTCCAGAAGGATATACCAAGGCTGTTAAAGGACAGGTTTGCAAGCTAAAAAGGTCACTCTATGGCCTAAAACAGGCTTCCAGACAATGGAACATAGAGTTGACAAAATACTTAACAATTTTTGGGTTTACTTAGTCAAAGCAAGATTATTCCCTTTTCACAAAGGGTTCAGATGTCACAGGATCCTTCATTGTTGCTCTTGTCTATGTGGATGATGTTCTCTTGACTGACAACAACCAAGAAGAGATAAGTCAAGTAAAGAAAGGATTAGACAAGACTTTCACCATCAAAGATTTGGGAGAAATGAGGTGTTTTCTTGGCCTTGAAGTGGCAAGAAATGAGACTGGGATTTTATTAAATCAAAGAAAGTACATCTTGGATATTCTAAGAGATCTAGATATGGAGAATTGCATTCCTACAGGATTTCCTATGCAGAAGGGGATGAAATTATCCACTGATGAGGGTACATTGCTTGACATACCTGATCTCTATAGAAGGGTTGTTGGCAGATTGTTGTATCTCAATCTGACCAGACCAGATATCTCGTATTTAGTGCAACATCTTAGCCAGTTTTTGGTGGCCCCAAGGATCCCTCACAGGCAGGCTGCATTACATGTAGTCAAGTATTTGAAGGGAACCATTAACACATGTCTGTTCTATAAATCTGATGCAGAAATACACATGACTGCATACAGTGATGCGGATTGGGGAAACTGCGCTTTTACTTGCAGATCCTTAAGTGGATACTGTATTTTTGTTGGACAGTCACTGATATCTTGGAAAACCAAGAAGCATAAAACCGTGAGCAAGAGCACAACTGAGGCAGAATATAGAAGTATGGCCTATGCAACCAGTGAACTGGTTTGGCTTGACAGACTGCTTTGTGATCTTAAAGCAGTTGTTCCAAAACCAATCCCTCTGTTGTGTGACAACAAAGCTGCTACCCATATAGCACAGAATCCTGTATTCCATGAACGAACGAAGCATTTGGAAATTGATTGTCATTACGTAAGAGATAAATTACAAGAGGGATTTCTCATTCCTCATCATGTCAGAACCAATCTTCAACTGGCTGATATTATGACCAAGGCTCTTGGGAAGCAGCAGCATCAATTTCTGTCTATCAAGCTTGGCCTTCAACATTGCTCTAATGATGTAGTCCAGCTTGAGGGGGGAATGTGAGATTGTAACTATAGTAAACTAGTCTACTCTAGTTAGTTAGTTAGTTACAAACTGGTTAGTTTGTACATAGCATATAAAAGCTGTAACAGAATTCTCCCTAAGTTAACTAATTCATAATAACAAACTCAATTCTATTTACTTTCTCTCTCCTATAACAAGCTCTATTACAACTTTTCAAGCTTTAAGAACAATGGAGGTTTAGTGAGATTGAGAGTGGAACTTCACACATTGCCTATCTATTCACATGCTCCTTTGTGATCAATCAATTACACAAGCAATTCCATTGTAAACATAACCCTTACACCAATTCATCTTTTGATCAAGAGAAAGGTTTGTACACAGTATGTTCTTGTTGAAATGTTAACGAAATTGTTAAACAGTTGTCATTTATGTGTTTGATCATTAAACTTTGGAAATCAACTTAATTAAATAAATGAACGTATAATATTACGAATGCTTGCAGTTGCCTTTCACATTATTTTTGATTAAGTTTGATGTTGATTTCCATAGCAGTGGCAACTTGCGTGTCATTTCGTTTGTGCTCTTTAAGTTTTATTCAATTTTTTTTACAATACTCATCCAAATCTTAGCTAACTCATACCCTGAATGCACATACGTATCTAAGCTATTATCTACCCGAAATTGTTCACATGAATTTTAGTTAGAAATGTTTCTGTCTGCCTTTCAAAATGTCTTTGATTAAATACGATGCTGATTTGAATATCAGTGACAGAGTTTAGAGTATTTTCGAGTGCGCTCTTCGAGGATAAGAAAATGTTGGTCTGTTAAATAAGTCTTTTTGCATTTTTGGTACGATATCCACCCAAAGCTGAATTAACGGAAACCTTTAATGCACAAACGTTACCAAACTTTTATTTTCGATGCATTTGCTTAAACGAGATAATTCTGAATTAACATAGAATACGCAGTTACCCACGGTTACTACTAATAGGATTAGTTCCGCGTTTCAGATACAAATGGAGAGGCCCCTAATCCAAGTTACAATTCTGTTTCGACCTTTGTTAGATCAGATAACCAACAGTTTAAAACTGTCTCCACCCAAGTACATCCTCCTGAATGTACAAACAAACTAGTGTTAAACCCGTGCAAATTACAGGGGTATATTTTTAGAAAAAATATGGTGGATAATTAATTCTTCGTATTACCGAATAGTGTCAATAATATGTGAATATTGTGCATTCAATTTCTATTATATTGATGATACGTCAAAATGGACATGATAATAATAATGGTATTTATATATCCATTCTTTTATTGTTTTTTTAAATCGATATATATGTTATTTCAAGGTTTATTTTGTATCGTTATATTTATGATTTGATTTCGCAAAATATATAAATTTGTACACTATTATTAGTTGTTATATTAATATTATGTTATTTTGATTGTTTTCTAATTTGATATTGTCGATTTTTTTCGATTGCAAAAATGCACGGCTATATTTAACCGGTATACTTTTAAGAACATCGATATAATATATCGATATATTGTGTATTGTAATTATGTATTGGAATTTTTTTAACTTTACTTAATTTTGTTTTTAAATTTAGTATTGTCGCTTTTTTTCGATTGCAAAAATGCATCGGTATATTTAACGGGTATACTCTTGCCAGAAATTAAAATTTCATGTTTATGAATTTATATAAAAAATGTTACGTAATATTTCTTAAACTACGTTATCAGGTATTTATTTAGAATTTCAGACGGTTATTTTTCAGGAAATTCATGAATGAAATTGTGGTTTATTCTAAAATTTTAATACCATAAACCTTTTTAATGTTAAAAGAGTTGTGCAAATTATTAATTATCCACAGGTATATTCAATCCCGCTATTAATCATTACGTAAAATTTACGGTTTATTTTTGTAAAATCAAAATAGTTTTGCAAATGAATTACGCAATTTTACACGAGTTTTTCGTAAAATTTCATGTTTACGAATTTACATAGAAAATGTTACATAATATTTCTTAAACTACGATATCAGGTATATATTTAGAATTTCAGGCGGTTATTTCCTAGGAAATTCATAAAAGAAATTGCGGGACCACCTGAGAGAATTAAAAAAAAATAACAATTGCATTGATGATGTGGCGCGTCGAGGGCTTCTGAAATGATTCAGTAATTATATAGATAAGATTGTGTCCAGATTAAAGTGTCTGAGGAGGTACGTGCGGCTACGTACAATTTCGTGTAAAATATATGAGAATTAATATTATAAAATGTGTTAAGGAATGTACATACGTAAGGTAGTTTAAATACAAGGAGAGGTAGAGTTATATTAGGAGTCAATCTCCATGATTTATGGAGAGCTAAAAGAGGTAACAATATTATCATACAAAGGGAAAGAATAAAGTAAAAGATACACTTTTGAATAGAGCACAATTCAGCCGTGATTTGTGTTGATGATGGAAGGAATCAAATCTTGGGATATCTTGGACTATTTGCTTGATTGTAAAATACCTTTAACATTCCCGCTCAAGATGGACGGTCGATATCGAAGGCCAATCTTGGAAGAAAGCAATAAGAACCGAGGTTTGTGGAGCGGTTTGGTTGGCGTATCCGCTAGCCGATCGGACCCATTAATATGTTGAACTCGTATGTAGCCTTTTCGAATATGCTCTTTGACAAAATGGAAGGCTAGTGCAACGTGTTTCATCCGTGAGTGAAAACCGGGTTAGCCGAATAGGTAGTTGTACTTAGATTATCACAATATATTACTGGTGGATTAGGACTTGTAATGCCGACCATAAGTAAATTTTGAAGCCAAATTAGCTCGGCTGATGTACTGGCAACTGCCCGAAATTCTGCCTCTGTTGAAGAGCATGATATTGCTTTTTGTTTCTTAGCGGACCATGAGATGGGTGTATTGCTTAAATAAATAATATCACCCGTGGTTGAGAGATATTCATGTGGATCACCTCCCCAATCGACATCACAAAAGGCATGAAGGCACAATGGTGTTGATTGATGTATGTGGATGCCGAGATTTAAGGTTCCATTTAAGTAGCGGAGGAGTCGCTTTAGGGCAGCCCAATGTGTACCGGTTGGGTGGGTTAGAAATTGGGCTAGCTTGTTGACTGAGAAGGCAATGTCGGGTCGGGTGAGTGAGAGGTATTGCAGACTACCAACTATGGACCAATAGTCAGATTCATTTTCAATGGGTGTGGTGGTATCTTTTGTTAACGGTGGGTGGGCAAGCATAGGGGTTGTGGCAGGTTTTGAGTTGTCCATTTTGAATTTGACAAGGAGGTCGTATAAATATTTTGTCTGGTTTAGGTGAAGACCGGTTTTGGTTGGGGTGACTTCAATACCCAGAAAATATGATAGAGGACCAAGGTCCTTAAGGGCAAATTTTTGAGAAATTTGAGAAATAAAATTGGTGATATGGGTTTTGTTTGGACTGGTTACTATTATGTCGTCAACATAAACTAAGACAAAGAGGGTTGTAGTGGTTGTAGTTAGTATGAAAAGAGATGGGTTGGATAAGGAGTGTCGAAAATTACAATTAATAAGGTAGGTTTTTAATTCTGTATACCATGCGCGAGGGGCCTGTTTAAGACCATAAATTGCTTTGTTGAGTCTGCAAACATAAGAAGGGTTAGTAGAATCTACAAAACCTGCTGGTTGGCTCATGTAAACAGATTCGGTAAGATTGCCCTGCAAAAAAGCGTTGTTAATATCTATTTGGTGTAAATGCCACTTTTTGGTGACATCAAGTGTGAGTATTAATCGGATTGTAGTTGATTTGATAATCGGACTAAACGTTTCTGAATAGTCTATTCCTGGTCTTTGATGGAAGCCCTTGGCAACGAGTCTTGCTTTGTGTTGTTTGAGACTACCGTCTGGATTATATTTAACCCGATATACCCATTTGCAACCAAAAACATTCGGAGCTTGGTTAGGTGGGACAAGAGTCCAGGTGTGGTTGCGTTGGAGAGCATCATATTCTTCGGTCATAGCTTGGCGCCATTGTGGATGAAGTAGGGCTTGTTTAGTGGTGTTTGGTGTGGTGTGAGTCACGGTTTTGGTGGCTGTATGGGCTTGGGTGTCTTTGTTGTAGTAACGTGGGTTAGGCTTGGTGATATTTTTGGAGAGGCGAGTACGGTGGACAGGTGGTGGAGGTGGTGTGGAGGTCACGGTATGAGAGGAGGCAGGGGTGATCGAGAGGGAGCTGGGGAGGCAGTGGCTGTTTCGGGATTGGGTGGTGCGGGTTGCTGGGCTGATGGGACTGGGTCTGGGGCGAGTGGTTGGTCAGTGGGGTTAGGGTCTGGTGCAGTTTGCTGGTGCGGAGGGAGGTGGGGTGGGTTGGGTGGTGGTAGAGACGTTGGGGCAGGGGGTAGGATAAGAATGGTTAAGGCACACCATTGGGTAGGAGTTTGAGATGTTACGTGAGGGGTATTCATTAGTTTAGTACTTCCTCCATTCCAATCAATTCTATACATTTACTTTATTCACGTTTGCCAATACCCGTTTTCTTTTGTTAATATCTTTAGTTACGTATCGATAAAAATTATAAACTTTGATATTCACAATATACTCGGTAGGACAATTTAAACAAGATCTCACATGACTATATTTTATGTTATATATTAGAAGTTGTGTCGAAAATTCACTCGACTGATGAATAGTATCCAAAAAGTGAAATGTATAGAATTGATTGGAATGGAGGAAGTATATGGAAATTCAAGTTCGATAAATCGAACATTTCGTGACGTATATAGCTTGTTGGTTATGGGGTTTAGACAAAGGTAGGCACTTTGTGTATTAGAGTAGCCAACAAATATACACGGGCTTGATTTGGGCTCGAGTTTGTGGTTGTTGTAGGGTCGTAGCCATGGGTAGCAAAGGCAACCAAAAGGTCTTAATTTGTGGTAATTGGGTTGTTGGTCAAATAACAGTTTGTATGGAGATTGGTTTGATAAGGTCATCGATGGTAGTCTATTGATAAGGTAAGCGGCAGTGGAGAACGCATAGGGCCAATATGTGGTAGGCATGTTTGCTTGAGATAATAAGGCTAAACCAGTTTCAATTATGTGACGGTGACGGCGCTCAACAAAGCCATTATGTTCGGGAGTATGAGGGGGTGAGGTTAAATGGGTTATGCCATTGTCGAGAAGGTTTGAACGAAATTTAATATATTCTCCTCCATTATCTGAGTAGAATTGGCGAATTGGTCTGTTAAATTTTTTTTCAATGATAGCTCGGAATCTGTGAAAGGTGACAGCGGTTTCTGTTTTTTTTTTAAAGGGTAGAGCTAAAAGTAATGAGTGAAATGGTTCACAAATATAACATCGTATTTATATGAGTCATGAGATAGGATTGGTGATGACCAACGTCAGAGTATATTAAGTCTAAGGGTGCCTTTGACGTAAGTGTAGATGTTTTGAATGGTTGTTTGTGACTTTTGTTGATCAAACAAGAATTACAATGCGATAAATCCGAAAAACTGAAATTAAAACATGAACTTAAAGAACGTAAAGTTGAATTTGAGGGGTGTCCTAAACGAGTATGCCACAAAATACTCGAGGATTTATTTGCTATTAGGGCTTGAGGTGACTTGGTTGGAGGAGTCCATTGGTAGGAGCCATCAATGAAAGGACCTTCAAGCAGAGTTTCCCCCGTCTTGATTTCCTTAAAACAAAAAGAGGTGGATGAGAATAAGGCATAAGCATGGTTATCGGTACAAAATTGTGAAACAGAAAGTAATGGTCTTGAAATTTTAGGAACAACAAGTGCATTTGTAAATTTTAATAAATGAGTAGAGGTAGGGATAGAAAAAGAACCAAGATGTGAGATGGACAAGGAAGAGCCGTCACCAATCACTAGATCATCTGGGCCATCATATGGAGCATGGAAGGAGAGGGTGTTGAGGTCATTGGTGATGTGGTTTCAGGCTCCACTGTCAACAAGATAAGAGGAAGATGTACTTGCCGAGGTCGTCGCGGTGTGAGCATTGGGTCGAGGCTGCCGTGTAGGGGGTGGTGGGAAAACAACATTTGGGTAATCTCTTTTGAAATCAGGACAATAGCTTATAACGTGACCGTTTGCACGACAATATTGACATCGACCACGAAATTGGTTTGGGGGTCCATTATTGGTGTTGAACCCACGGTTTTGTTGATTGTTGGTGTAATTATTTTGATATTGAGAGGCTGGCCGTGGATTGGTTTGGTGAGTTGTATAATTGCGGTTGTAGGATGCGGCGTGAGCCGAGGGAGCAAACGCAGTGGTTTGAGATGGTTGGTTTTTAATGGTAAGCTCATGTTGGATTAATTTTTCATGAAAAAGTTCAAAGGATATGGGTGAGTCTCGGGCACGAACCGCATCAATAACGGGTTTATATAAATTGTAGTCGAAGCCACTAATTATTTGTGAAGTGATATCTTCTCCGTCAACTGGTTTACCAAGTTGTGCGAGTTGAGTAGTACATTCTTTTATGCTTAGCATGTATTCAGAAATGGTTTTACCGGTGTGAGATATGGTTCGGAGTCGGTCTTTTAATTGGAGTATGTGTCCTCGAGATGGGTTTGCATAGGTGGTGGCAAGGGTGGTCCAAGCTTCGTGGGAGGTAGTGGCGTCTAGGAGTACGGGTGCGACGACTTCATCTAGGGTACCGGCTAAGGCTCCTAAAATAAGTTGGTCTTGACGGAACCAGGTTTCATACGCGGGGTTGGGTGTGGGTTGTGGTTCGGGTGTGGTGGTAGTGGCGGCTGGGGTGGTTGTTTTTGGTGGTGGTGTAGTGGTTCCATCTAGGTAGGAAAACAGTCCAAATCCAAGAAAGAGACGACTAATTTGGTAGTGCCTAGCACGGTAATTGGTTGGGGTCAATTTTGTGCAGGTCGGAAAGGAGACAGAGATTAAAGGTTTACCTGGTTCAGCGGTGTTAGCGATCTGAGTGCTGGTGGTTGCCATGGGTACGTCGAGCGTAGGTAGTGCAGCGGAAAGGTTTTATAGTATTAGGACCGATATGATCACTGATACCATGTAAAATATATGATAATTAATATTATAAAATGTGTTAAGGAATGTACATACGTAAGGTAGTTTAAATACAAGGAGAGGTAGAGTTATACTAGGAGTCAATATCCATGATTTGTGGAGAGCTAAAAGAGGTAACAATATTATCATACAAAGGGAAAGAATATAGTAAAAGATACACTTTTGAATAGAGCACAATTTAGCCGTGATTTGTGTTGATGATGGAAGGAATCAAATCTTGGGATATCTTGGACTATTTGCTTGATTGTAAAATATCTTAACATTTCATAAGTGGGTCGGCGTGTAGCATTGACGAGGCATGTGAAAACGCAGCTCGAAGAGCTGTAATTCACCTAATGGCCCAGTTCAATGTGACAGTGCGCGATATCACTTACCTAAAAACTGCAGCTTACGAGCAATACACTACTTTATATAAGCTGAAGTATGAAGAGTTGGCTGACATAGAAAAGGGGATTTCCAAACCTAAGTGTTACACAGAGCTTGAAACAACCACCCCTGATGGTAGTTGCATTGTAGATTTGGATTATATGAACGTCTTGAGGACAATATGTCCTAAGCTTGGCTTTGTCGATGCTATCGTTGAAACTGTCACGACTGCACTCACTTCACCTCACTTATTGTGCTGGACGTCCCTGGGTATTCTGGAAGAGGAAAGTGTTTTGTCGGTGATTGCTATAATACCCTGTATTTTCATAGTCCATAATAATGAGTTGTTTATTTATGTTTTATCAAGATGACATATTATTTGTTAAGCAATTGCAAATTATTACTATTTGTTATAAGTACTTGTTAAATTATAAGTTGCGACTTATGAACGGGAATTAGTGTTATTATGTTTCGAGTCTATATTGAGTATGTGGTATGTGTTGTCGTATGATTTATGCCTGAGTTTTGAGTACGGTGATACGTGTGCGTGGTTGAACTTCGGGACGAAGTTCATTTTAAGGAGGGAAGACTGTAATACCTCGTATTTTGATTACAATATTTCGTATTTATATAGTCACGTGTTGATAATATTTGAATGATGTACCTCGTATTTTAGTATGACATTTATTGTGTATATTGACGTCTTGATCGTATTTGAACATTAGTATTCGATAATTATTTTATCGAATATGTAATGCTTTTTTTTGGGAAAACACGGGTTTCGATTTTATAAGTTGACTCGAGACTTAATATTATAAGTCTTATACTATGTTATCGTATGATATTAATCGTTATCGTAAGTATGTCAATTAAAGTTAATAATAACTTTGCGTGTTATACGTGTATCGGGTTGGACTTCGGTTTGAATTATTTAACGTAGGTTGTGTGTGTATACGGGTCAAGTAACCATGCTATCCTTACCCGACCCATTTGTTTTCCCATAAGCCCTAATAGGTATACCTATCACACGCATAACTCATCCCAAAAACCTAATTCCCGTTGGCCTCCTTTCGAAACCCTTTCCCCCACTTTTTTTTAAACTTTGGTGATGGCGGCTGGAGAACGAGACAGAGAGAGGGAGAGAGAGAGAGAGAGACGACGGCGGCGGTGGTACAAGGTGGTTGTCGTGACCTTTCGAACCGAAACCGACACGAGTATAGGTGAGTTTTATTCATATTTCGTTTTACGGTTTGTCTTTTCGTGGTTAGGGTGTCAGGTGGTCGTGGGATAGGTGCGTGGGTGAGGGTCGGGGTGTCAAACCGTCGGTGGTGGTCTTGGTTGTCAGAGTTAACGGTTGGCGTCGGGTTTACGGGTTTTGGGTCTGTTGTCGTATAAGGGTATTGGGGGTGGTGCTACTGTTGACTCGGGGGAGGTCGACACGGTGGTAGCACAGTCATGGTCTTGGTCTCGTGTAAAGGGTTGTGTCGGGGTTTGCGAGTGGTGGTTGCGGGGGCTGTTTCTAGACGGTGCGTGATGGCTAGACGATGAACCACGCCTGGTTATGGCCATGGTTCATCTCTCCGATGGGAGTCGACGTCGTTCTAGGTGTCGGTTGTGGCGGCTGCCGGCAGAGGGAGGCTAGCGTGGTGTTTATGTTGGTTGCCGCGGGGTAGTTTAGGTTTGTCGCGGGATAGGGTTTGTTTGTGTGTGTTTTAGTATTTTTTTTGTCATATTATTATTATTTTATTATTATTATTTTATTATTATTATTATTACTTAGTATTAATAGTAGTTACATGAACTACGTAATACTACACTCTTATTATTTTATTATTATTATCATATTATTATTTAGTATTAGTAGTAGTTACATGAACTACGTAATTGTCATTTTTGGGAAGGTCACTATTTCGGGTAGTTTCCTTTTCGGGAAACTTCCCGTGTTTGGAAGTTAGTACATTATTTCGGGTAGTTTTCTTTTCGGGAAACTTCTCGTGTTTGGAAGTTATTACATTTGGCATTTCGTTACTATTCTAAATATACGGGTTAAGTGAAGAATTGTAATCGTTAAATATTATATGTTTAGGTGACATTTTCCGTGTGGAACACTTTTAGCAGTTGCGCAAGTGACAATTTCATCCGCGGTTGAGGTAGGGGAAGTACGGGTATATGACGATGTATAAACTGTTCTTATTTATTATTAAGCATGTTTGTGATATAATACCATGTGATCGTATTTAGTGTTATCTATATTATTCTGTGTTATGATACAATGTGGAGATAAAGGGTCTGTGTTTGGTGCGGAGATAAAGGGTCTGTGATTGGTGCGGAGATAAAGGGTCTGTGATTGGTGTGAGTATATTGGGTCTTGTGATTGGTGTGGAGTATATTGGGTCTTGTGATTGGTGTGGAGTATATTGGGTCTTGTGACTGGTGCGGAGTATATTGGGTCTTGTGATTGGTGTGGAGGTAACGGGTCTTGTGATCGGTGCGGAGTTTATTTGGCGTTGGATCGGTGCGGAGTATATTATATTGTTGTCTTATTTATCTTTCTACTCAACCTCGCGGTTGACCCTGTGTATTCGTGTACACCTACGATGATCCGGAATGGGGAGTAGATTTCACAGGTCAGTGACAGATGGGCCAGGAGCTTGGGCATGGAGAGAGACATGGCATGGACCTACTTAGAGATTAGATCACATTTAGATATCGTCAGTTGTACTTTCATTATATCAAGTTTGGAACTCGTAACTGTTGTAATACCAAGTTCAAATTTAATCAGTATTTATATAAATTACCTTGGGTTTGTTACCTTGTTATTCACTACCTCGGATATTCCGGGATGGTAACGGTCCTATTTATTTGAGAATGTCTTGCTAAAGGCTCTTAAATGAATGGGGGTGTTACAAAGTGGTATCAGAGAGAACGATCCTCAGGCCTAAACCAAATGAACAATAATGAATGTAGGAAGAGTCTAATAAAATGAACCCCGAGATGAAACTGATAGGCGCCCCAAAAAGGAACGGGATGAGTTAGGGGCCCCCTCAAACCAGACCTGGGCCCTTTCCGTTCTGTCTCGGGAACCCAATGAGAGTAATTGAAGAGTGGGGTAGATTATATAGTGACCTAGTTATCTTGTGCTAACAATTTTTGCAGGGGCGGAATGAGGTAAGTAATGATGTGTACATGGTTAATGATGCATTGTATTCTATGAGTTTGATATTGGAAAGTGATTGAGAAATGTATTACTCTAAGTATTGAGGACATGAAAATTGAAATACGAGTTTGAAATATAAGCTTGGCTAGTAGGATGATATGCATAAGAAGAATGTGACTGATTTTGCAACGCTGATTGATATAAATGATTGAATCGAAATTTTCAGGATGGGTGTATATTTATTGTATACTGAATTAGAGTGTTATGATCATGTGTTTTTTTTTGTGTCTCGAATTGTCTATAGGATATCTGGTTATTAAATGACTAACATAACTTTTGCAATATATTGCTTGGTATTTGGTTATGACCTATCTGATATAAATGTTATAGTAATTCATGTCTAGTGATATGCGGAACGTGCTGCCCCAAGCCATGAGTGTCATAAAGTTGTGTGTTACATTAGTATATACATGTATAAATATCCAGGCATTTAGATGATCTACTTTTCTGTTACGCAACCTTTACCGTGTTTTAGATGACTGTTATAGAATGAAATAATGAATAAATGATATTATGATGCAACGTGGTTTCTATATTTCGATGGTATGTCAACATGTTTTGGAGGATAATGATTGTGTTTAGTATGATAATATGAAGTAATTTTAATGGAACCAAAATTTTAATAAAGACCAGAATGTTACCCTGTTTGTACGGGTTGTCATCTAAAATGTATTCTTTATAGGAGTATGACAATATTATGTGTGCTAACCTTTTGATTCAGCTTTTCAATGCATTTGGTTTCATGTCAATGTGAAGTATATTTTGAGAGAAATAAATGTTTTAGACGACAGTGGTCAGAGTTTTGTTCAGACCGACTGAGTCGTAAAATTTATTATAAATAAATTCCTTGAGATATGCATTCAATTCTTTTCTTATGATCATTTAGTCCTTTATATTTTCTCAAAGCTATGATCGCTCACACGTTAGATAAACTGTTATTTAATTATGATCTGGTAAGTTGCTGCATAATATTTACTTGGTGAACTTATGAGGTATGTAAGTACATATGAAGGTTTAATCGAATGTGAATTATGTGATGGGAACACGTGATATCCTGATATGACATTAGTAACATGAATAATAGGCGTATGGTATGAGTATGAACCCTCACTATAGGATAGCGTAACCTTGTTTATTTCGTCAAGTTTAATATAGAATTATTTCAATTATATGTCAAATTTTATGACCTCAAAATAATTATGTACTACTTGTATGTGATGTCAAACGCATGTTTATCTGAGAGGAGTCTTGCCAAGTGGCAGAATGAAATTTAACTGGTCAGTTTATCAGCATGATATAGTAATCTAATAGTTATACGTAATTGTGATTATTTGATTAATGTGAATCTAGTTGATGTTCTTTCAGATGCTGATGGTTCATCTCTGTCTAGTTTCCTATGCTTATAATCTTTGTAACTTTCCAACTACATTGTTCTCCATACAGTGAATAGCATGTTGTTATACTTAGAATCTAATTGCGACATGTCGAATTATAAATTGTTTGACATATGATTTATGGAAGTACTATTCTTGTGAATTCGTTTAATTATTTATTTATTTATTTAATTAATTATTATTTTTTTTTTTTTATCGATAAAACTTTTATAATTCATGAATTACAAGAACAATCTTTAGTAAGGAAAAGTCAGGATGTCTCCGTGTGGTCTCGTTTCAAAGTACAACCTGTATAATTGTCTTTCGACTCGTGTTTATAAATTGTCACCAATTTACCACTTCAATGTTTCAAAATTTTCAAAATGTTTTCAAAGTGGAGATTATCCCTGACAACTTTTGATGTTATAGCGACTGTTGCAACATGACAAATACTGTAGTTACGTGATGATGGAATCATGCCCGCATGTTTAATTGTTACGCAATATATATATATATATAAAAAAAAAAAAAAAAAAAAAAAAGCCCTCTCGTTTTGGAAGTCATTTATGTTAAAAATTTCATGATATATGATGTAATGAGAGGGGATGGAGATTTACCTAAGTGATTTTGTCAACTTATTGATATCTAGGAATGTTAAACGTCTGGTGAGGTATGATTTGTGTATATCTTGTGAGGTATGTCAATGCTGCATGTTTAATTACGTTACTAAATTGTGTCCTATGTCTTTTCTATAATATGTTTACGAACGTGAAATGTTTTAAATTGCCAATTATGAACTATGAGTCTCTTAATTGCTTACGTTGTGGTAAATATATTGATTTTGTGTTAAAATTTCAATGGTATGCAAGCGTTAGCTACTTTAATTTTGTTTTGCTGCGTAACACGATTCTACCGATCCTATTATTAATATTATTGCTCGAGGTTATATGATTCTTTTGAGTTATGTATAATGATACTGTGTTAGATTGGTTCGGTGTAGTCTACAAGTTCTTGTTTATGAACTGTGGAATTATAAGTATATATACAAGCATGTTAATAAAGTTGGTAAAGGTATAATGACATGTTAAATAGCTGATGAGATTGATTCAGAGGGGATAGAGTTACTCGTGAGTTAACAAAGACTCTGGATGTTTTGTATTGGGAGTGAGATTGCAGTTCAGTGTTATATCGAGTCGTTGCGTTCTTTGACCTTGACACGTGGGTGAGTAGCCTAGCGTTTTGTTCTCTAAGTGTTGATCAGATCTTTTAATGGGATAACTGACAGTATTGATATTGGAATTGAGATGAGAATTGTTACTGGCATTGGGTTAGGAGTTATTAGGCCGTTGTGCCATATTGTATTTTCGGTCCAGTGTGACCTTGGTTATTGAGTTATATTTTGAGTTGAAAGCGACTTTGAGATGGATGTATTGCTTGCGTTTTATTCCGCCGGTTCACTCACCCCTTGTCTTTGGTCTTAGGTTCGACGATGAGAGTATGATACTTAGTTACTCGGAGTTATTTATAAGACGAAGTAATGGGTGAGACGGAGTTATAAGCTGGAAAATTTTATAATGAGGTTACGGGGACGTAACCATGTTTTAAGGAGGATAGGATTGTAAAATCTTAATGATTTTATGGTATGGCTAGTTGTTATGACATGATCTTGATTAATTCGGTTGTGCATTTAATTGTGTTTCGTGAAAGTACTCTTTAATTTAATTATACGTTAAACTTTGGGGACAAAGTTTTCTTAACGAGGGTAGAATGTAATATTTCGTGTTTTAAAGTACCTTTATTAGCCTTGGGGTTATGTGGTATCACGTTTTGTGTTCGTTACATGCCTAGTGACCAGATTGTTGACCATGGGATGGTGAACTTCGGGACGAAGTTCTTTTTAAGGAGGGAAGACTATAATACCCTGTATTTTCATAGTCCATAATAATGAGTTGTTTATTTATGTTTTATCAAGATGACATATTATTTGTTAAGCAATTGCAAATTATTACTATTTGTTATAAGTACTTGTTAAATTATAAGTTGCGACTTATGAACGGGAATTAGTGTTATTATGTTTCGAGTTTATATTGAGTATGTGGTATGTGTTGTCGTATGATTTATGCCTGAGTTTTGAGTACGGTGATACGTGTGCGTGGTTGAACTTCGGGACGAAGTTCATTTTAAGGAGGGAAGACTGTAATACCTCGTATTTTGATTACAATATTTCGTATTTATATAGTCACGTGTTGATAATATTTGAATGATGTACCTCGTATTTTAGTATGACATTTATTGTGTATATTGACGTCTTGATCGTATTTGAACATTAGTATTCGATAATTATTTTATCGAATATGTAATGCTTTTTTTTGGGAAAACACGGGTTTCGATTTTATAAGTTGACTCGAGACTTAATATTATAAGTCTTATACTATGTTATCGTATGATATTAATCGTTATCGTAAGTATGTCAATTAAAGTTAATAATAACTTTGCGTGTTATACGTGTATCGGGTTGGACTTCGGTTTGAATTATTTAACGTAGGTTGTGTGTGTATACGGGTCAAGTAACCATGCTATCCTTACCCGACCCATTTGTTTTCCCATAAGCCCTAATAGGTATACCTATCACACGCATAACTCATCCCAAAAACCTAATTCCCGTTGGCCTCCTTTCGAAACCCTCACCCCCACTTTTTTTTAAACTTTGGTGATGGCGGCTGGAGAACGAGACAGAGAGAGGGAGAGAGAGAGAGAGAGACGACGGCGGCGGTGGTACAAGGTGGTTGTCGTGACCTTTCGAACCGAAACCGACACGAGTATAGGTGAGTTTTATTCATATTTCGTTTTACGGTTTGTCTTTTCGTGGTTAGGGTGTCAAGTGGTCGTGGGATAGGTGCGTGGGTGAGGGTCGGGGTGTCAGACCGTCGGTGGTGGTCTTGGTTGTCAGAGTTAACGGTTGGCGTCGGGTTTACGGGTTTTGGGTCTGTTGTCGTATAAGGGTATTGGGGGTGGTGCTACTGTTGACTCGGGGGAGGTCGACACGGTGGTAGCACAGTCATGGTCTTGGTCTCGTGTAAAGGGTTGTGTCGGGGTTTGCGAGTGGTGGTTGCGGGGGCTGTTTCTAGACGGTGCGTGATGGCTAGACGATGAACCACGCCTGGTTATGGCCATGGTTCATCTCTCCGGTGGGAGTCGACGTCGTTCTAGGTGTCGGTTGTGGCGGCTGCCGGCAGAGGGAGGCTAGCGTGGTGTTTATGTTGGTTGCCGCGGGGTAGTTTAGGTTTGTCGCGGGATAGGGTTTGTTTGTGTGTGTTTTAGTATTTTTTTTGTCATATTATTATTATTTTATTATTATTTTATTATTATTATTTTATTATTATTATTACTTAGTATTAATAGTAGTTACATGAACTACGTAATACTACACTCTTATTATTTTATTATTATTATCATATTATTATTTAGTATTAGTAGTAGTTACATGAACTACGTAATTGTCATTTTTGGGAAGGTCACTATTTCGGGTAGTTTCCTTTTCGGGAAACTTCCCGTGTTTGGAAGTTAGTACATTATTTCGGGTAGTTTTCTTTTCGGGAAACTTCTCGTGTTTGGAAGTTATTACATTTGGCATTTCGTTACTATTCTAAATATACGGGTTAAGTGAAGAATTGTAATCGTTAAATATTATATGTTTAGGTGACATTTTCCGTGTGGAACACTTTTAGCAGTTGTGCAAGTGACAATTTCATCCGCGGTTGAGGTAGGGGAAGTACGGGTATATGACGATGTATAAACTGTTCTTATTTATTATTAAGCATGTTTGTGATATAATACCATGTGATCGTATTTAGTGTTATCTATATTATTCTGTGTTATGATACAATGTGGAGATAAAGGGTCTGTGTTTGGTGCGGAGATAAAGGGTCTGTGATTGGTGCGGAGATAAAGGGTCTGTGATTGGTGTGAGTATATTGGGTCTTGTGATTGGTGTGGAGTATATTGGGTCTTGTGATTGGTGTGGAGTATATTGGGTCTTGTGACTGGTGCGGAGTATATTGGGTCTTGTGATTGGTGTGGAGGTAACGGGTCTTGTGATCGGTGCGGAGTTTATTTGGCGTTGGATCGGTGCGGAGTATATTATATTTTTGTCTTATTTATCTTTCTACTCAACCTCGCGGTTGACCCTGTGTATTCGTGTACACCTACGATGATCCGGAATGGGGAGTAGATTTCACAGGTCAGTGACAGATGGACCAGGAGCTTGGGCATGGAGAGAGACATGGCATGGACCTACTTAGAGATTAGATCACATTTAGATATCGTCAGTTGTACTTTCATTATATCAAGTTTGGAACTCGTAACTGTTGTAATACCAAGTTCAAATTTAATCAGTATTTATATAAATTACCTTGGGTTTGTTACCTTGTTATTCACTACCTCGGATATTCCGGGATGGTAACGGTCCTATTTATTTGAGAATGTCTTGCTAAAGGCTCTTAAATGAATGAGGGTGTTACAATTGCTGTCGAACTTTAGCAAGTGCTAAAGATACCGTGGCTAAGAATGTTGCCAGCTTCCTAATTGCTGCCTACAATTTGGAGGTCATTGACGCGAACTTAAACTCAAACTCAGCCAAAATAGCTCCTGTTGGGTTTGCCCTTCAACGTGAAAGTTACCTGACTGTTAAGGAGCGGGTATTGGGAATTAAAGAACGAGTGGATCCATAAGTTTTGGTGTATGATGGGGGGTGCCGCACTCCCAATGACGAACCTTTTCTAATTCCATCATTAGATGGCCCACCACGACCACCTAAGAAAAACCGTGTGGTTCATGGTGTCTCAACCAGTTCAGCAGTAGTTAGGACACAGAATCAGCTGCCTGTCTTCTTTAAGGTCCCGGAGCCGCTTAAGTATGTGTTGGTTTAAGGAAAGCGTTTGGGATGTAGTTGGCGATGTGAAACGTTTTGTGGATTTGTGTGTCATAAGTATGTCTTTATGTTAACAGCGCACTCATTAACGGCAGTTGTCGAAAACAATAGTTTGGTTTTGTCATAACTTTTGATGATCTAAATATTGAAAGAATCTGTGGATGTAATCAGCAGGTTGATTAGCAATTTCATGTTTTGTTGTAGGTCAACTCTTCTAATGTAAATTTTCGATTGTGTAAGATAAATGTTGGTATTTAGTATTTGAAAAATTGCTGGATTTGCCAGAAATCTTAACAAATCTAAATTTGTTTGCTGTAGTCCTAATCTGTTTAAATATTAAACGACTTCTCATAACCTTCGACCCATGCGTGGTTCTAAATGGCTCTGCATTGTACCAACGATTTATACTTACCGATAGGGCTGCGAATGATGCAAATACGTACTGAAATCACATTTACAGACTTTTAACATCGTTGACATACTGTAAGCATATAACCCATGGTTTAAAGTATCTGTTGTGAGTTGGAAGTAGTCGTTATGCTTCGAAATAAACCAGAACTATAAATCTGGTACGTAAACATAATGTCCCCAACATCTGATGAAGCGCTGCTATAAAACAACTTGATACTTTTCTGGTTTGCATTTTATCAACTAATATGGCGATAGAATTAGATTTCAAATGTAATTAATAATCTGTTTTCCGTAAATAACCTAAACTTTTTAACGTGTGCACTTTCAAACAATATTTGGCTAAGCATTGTGAACTTTTTGTCGAAATGGGGTTATTAACCAAATTTTTTATCGCTTTGGGGCCCATTTGAAACTATTTCTTCCAAATAGGTCCACGTCATCACTTTTAATTTTTTTTCAGATTTTCGTACAAAGCCGTTACCTAAGCCAGCGGCTTTGCCTGTGTTGTTTTTAGAAAAGAAGCACGACAAATCAGAATAATTGAAAAATAGGAAAAAAAAAATTAAAAGGAAAACCGCTACTCAAGGCAGCGGTTTCCTATATCCCAGTAATCCCACATTCATACCATTATCAATTCATAACTTTCACCATTTCTCCCACAACTCCTCCTTCAAACTTCCACCCCAACACAAATTTCTTCCTTCCCTTTCATTTCTTTACATATCATTCATCCAATTTATATTTCGCTTCCGAAAAAACGGCGTCGGAGCACAACATCACTCGGATCTCAAACGAATTAGGAGCTGGGAATCCACAAACTGCACGATTAGCAGTATGGACCGTGTTATGTATGACTCTCTTAGAGAGTCTGCTAGTTACATAATCCTACTATTGATCAGAAACATTTGGGGTTATGCATACAGTAGCGACATGGAAGTAATCACATACTTAGCTGATATAATTGGCGTTAACCAATTTTCTTGATGGACTAACATGTGTTCGCTCAGGTAATCTCTAATTCCGTTTGCTAATGTCGTATCCGATTTTACCCGCTCCTGACATCCATTTACTTGGTAATCAGGAACTGGCAAAAGATGAGTGCATATATCAATTTAGCCTCGGTCTATTTTGTGGGTCTTGTCCTTGTGCTCTGACACCGTCTTCTCGGAAGCAAAATATGATTTGGATGAATGATATGTAAAGAAATGAAAGGGAAGGAAGAAATTTGTGTTTGGGTGGAAGTTGGAAGAGGAGTTTGGGGCTTTGTATAGAAAGGTTTTGGAGGGGATGCAGAAAAGAGATGAAATATGGGGGATGAAATGGGAAAACTATGGGTTGATAATGGTGGGAATTGGGATTATGGGATATAGGGAAACCGCTGCTTTGAGTAGCGGCTTTTCTTTTCTCCTTTAGTTCCACTCTATTTCTTATTCTGATTTGTCGTGCTTCTTTTTTAAAAACAACACAGGCAAAGCCGCTGGCTTAGGTAACGGCTTTGTACGAAAATCTGAAAAAAAATTAAAAGTGATGACGTGGACCCATTTGGAAGAAATAGTTTCAAATGAGCCCCAAAGCGATAAAAAATTTGGTTAATAACCCTATTTCGTCAAAAAGTTCAAGCATTGTCATTACCCTATACAGGTAACCTACATTCCAAAATTCCTACAGAAAGTTTGAATACTGCTGATTCGTCTTACCAATAGCTAACTATGGTGCAGCCTGAGGATGCCAGGTTTATCATTCTGAAATATTGGCTTGTATGCAGACCTTTTATGTATCGAACTACTTTAATTATATGCACGTGAATTATACAGTTTAACAGAGGTCCGTATCGTTCAAATGTATGATTCGTCTACTATCAGGGACAATGCATCTGGACTACCAGATACTATTTAACGTTCACTTCTTACAAGTTATCCTACCCGATATTTCAAACTTATACATATCTCTGGGTTTTGAAGACCAAACAAGTAACGATTTTCGGTTTTATGTTCGTACGACAGAAACAAACATGCCTTACCATTATTCATGTTTATTACAACTTCACGAACACGGTACCAACAGAGATACCAATGTAATAATGTTTGGCAAGGCTGTTACCGGATCCTCCCTTGAACGTTTTATACATTCATAGGTACCCGAACTTTAAGTGGGACTCTGTTTTTTAATTTGTTTTCACCTTAGCCTGTGCCAACCCGTAAGTCATGAAACAAGGTTGACAGCGTCAGATACGCTGTCACATAAACATTAGCTGCAAAATTTTAAAAGTCACCCAACTATTATTAAATTATTGCTTATGCTTATATGAATTAATGCATGCAAAATAACAAACTTGTCATGCACGAACTCCCGTCATTGCGATGCCATTGTGCTTAGTACATGATACTTAGTAAGATTAAGGTAAATAATGCCAGATTGTTTAATAGATGCGTGTATTACTGCATCCACAATACGAGTGCCTGCTGTTATGATCGCTAACCAACTGTTACAAATAATTAAATATTCCTAATGCACAGCAAATTCTGGCTAGTTTGTGGTGGCTCCTTTGAAACTGTCACACACTAGCATTTATAAGAAACCGTTACTTACCGGAAACCTTATGACTTCGAAATGGTGTTTAACTTATGTGTCCCGAATATGTCTATTATATATATAAGCGTCAATGAAGGGAGGTCGTACCCATCAATACCTGCACTGCTGATCCAGAGAGAAATTGCTCGGACATTCACTGAATCGTTGAGGTTTTCCCTTTATGAGCTTAACATATTCTTGCTTTTGAGGGTAAACTTCGTATCATGTTCACATGCTTTATTGTGATTCAGCTTGACAGATGTCCCACTTAGTGTGCAATATGATGAGAATACTATTGCTGATCCCCCAGGAAGCGACATACGTGAACACATATACAACGATAGCGTTCCAAGTATATGCTTCTCCTGTCACCAATAATTGTGCAGCTAAATGCAATATGCCAGAAAGTGTCATTAGGTAACAACTAATTTGTAAACACGTGCACAGATGTCCTTGCTGTTGCGGAGACACAGTCGTAGATATGCGTAAGTACAGGAGAAGCGGAACATTATTTTACAAAGCGCCCTCAAGAAACCATTGATCGTGACCCAGCACTACATGTTACCTGCAATTCAGGGTCAAATCGGTAAACATTAATCCTAAACCAATTAAATTTAATGTCCACGTGCCTATTTTGGTAGGACCTATCTATTTTCTTGCTAGTCCTCCAATGGTTCGTTTTGCAGTTCACAATGCAAGCAAATTTTGTGAGAAAGGCGTATGCGTTTCGCTAGGTTTAGCTAAACATTTTGGCTCTAACACGTTCCTCAAATGTGGAATCAGTTAATATTAAGAAGTTGAATTTGGAATAATCATCCGATTTATTTGTGTGTGGCAGGCAATAGCGTTACACAGGGGGAAGCCCACTTCCGCTGGACGGGCCTGCCAGAACATTTGCAAATGAGGTTCAGGACAGTATCATCAGTCAAAATGCACAGTTTTTTTGAAGAACCCCTTGATATAACCAAAAAGCGGAAGCCGATGGATTGGGAAAAGGTTTGTATTCTATTTGAGAGCGACTACTCCCAACAATAGACAAAGCATATTCTTATATTTGATGTGTTTTTTTTTTGCTCAGCCACCTACGCAAATGTGCACTGATGCAGAACGAGCATGTAGTTCTAAGAGGAAACGCCTTCGGGAAACCATATATCTTGGCCCATCATTACGGACATCGTGCACCTCAGGGACAAACATGTACTGTGAGTTCAAGTCAAAATTAATTCAAAGCCCACACGCCTGTATGAAACTTAACTACCTGCCTTTTCAGCCGTCCAGCGACGCCTTCTACATCTGACAGCGCAATCGAACATCGCCAGACTGTATTATGTCTGACATTGGGTGTGTACATACATTTTCGCGTGCATACATATTTCAGCCGCTGCCAATTAATTCCTTCAGTTGTTGAAAGCGTTCAACATTATTAAAAGCTTGTTAGTCGGCTGATGCCCGTTATTTGCGTTGGACAGGTAGTCGCATTAGAGATAGGGTACGAAGTACTTCATCGGACGAAACTACCAGAGTAACTATTAATGCTCCTGCCGAAGACATCACTATAACAACACAGGTTTATGAGAATCCCCAAGGTATAACAAAGAAAAGCAAGCAGAAGGAACAAAGAAAGGTATGTATCCTAATTGGTAGCGAATATTACGATCATTAAACAATTTGCATGCTTATTATTTATGGTTGTGTCCCAGGAAAATGACATAAGGTAACGTAAAATTCGCGCAAAGACCATCCTGCGTAAATCACGTATATTCTAAAACTGTTTTCTACTTTTAACATCGAGAATGTACAAAAGAGAATGACAGATGTGCATATACAAGTACACATGTTACTTTAAATGCATATTCAACAGCATCTGCCCTGAATATTCTGGATAATGTAGACGACTGTTTAAGCTATGGGGCAAGAAAAATGATGTACGAGTCCAAGATGTTTTGCTGCGGTAAGGGGAGTATCCACCTTCTGCTCAATAGATATCCTGCATCACTTATATACCTGTACACATCTACAGAAGAATCTGCACAACATTTCCAAAAATACTCCCGCATATACAACAACGTTTTCGCTTATAGTTCTATTGGCGGTAACGTTGACTGCACATCGTTGAAAGGTATATATGTTTTCAAACTTCAAGGGCAGATGTACCATTTCTTGCCTGACCTGATACCAATGGACCGGGGTCCGAGATATCTGCAACTTTATTTTTACGATGGTCAACATGAGGCTGAGCGGCGTGCAGGATGGTTACCAAAACTAAGACGTGATATAGTTGACATACTGATGCAGGTCTCTGAACTAAATCCATATGCGCAGTTCTTCAGATCTATGCATGAAAGGACTATTGAAGAGAACACCCAAATTATAATCAACAAAAACGGAAAGGGAGACCAACATGTGTATAACGTGCCTTCATCTGTCGAAGTTGCAGTAATATGGACAGAAAACACGCTAGATGGGGAGCCTGATGACCCACATATTACTATTAATGATAGATCTGATACAACTCATCGAATCATGCACTATTACGAATGTTACGATCCCTTGCAGTATCCTTTGCTTTTCCCATTTGGAGAAACCGGATGGCAACAAGGGCTTCATAAGGGGTGTCTTGACACAACTACTTCTGTTTAGGGTATCTGAGAACAGACTATACTCGACGGCGAAGTTGAACTGTTGGCAGAGGAAGCTAATCGTATGTTTCATATTACAAATTATGTTTCCATGACTGGTTTTTGCTTTTAAAAAAGATTTTAAAAAAGGAATTGACAGGTTTCAACTCAAATTTAAAAATGATCACCATAAATTGAATTGAATTGAATGTTAAAATGCAAACCAAATTACAAGTTATCACATTTAACCTCAAAGTCCAACGCGTATTTAATTTGAACGTTGGTAGGTGAAGCACGTGTTCGGCAAACACAAGGGCGGCATATTTCATGCAAAGAGTACTACTGTTATCGATTTTATAATAGGATTAGTAACACTCTGCTTCGTGGTGGGCGCTGTTTGCAACAGTACGTGGTTGATATGTATGTCAAAATTGAAAACACTAGGCTGGACTTCTACCGTCATAACCAAGACACAATCAGGGCAGAACTCTGCCAAGGTATTATAGACACAGTTGATGCTGGCGAAATTTCAGCTGCCAATGGTGGGTCATAGAGTTGTATTACCTGCAAATCATATTGGATGCCCGCGAGACATGAAAAAAGGTACTTAAATTCTATGTCGCTCGTACAATGTTTTGGGAAGCCTGACTTATTTGTAACAATTACATGTAACATACAAGAGAGAGCTAGCTGAAGGTGAAGAAGCGCAGAATAGGTCGTATATAGTTGCCAGGGTTTTCCGTGCTAAGCTAATATTGCTGAAAAATATGGTTATGGAGGAAAGGATATTTGGAGAAGTAGCAGGCTTGATATACGTCGTAGAATTTCAGAAAAGAGGATTGCCACATGCACATTTCCTTATAATCCTAGAAGCTAAGTACAAAATAAATAACCCAATAGACTTCGACAAATTTGTATTTGCAGAAATACCTCCATTGGACAAACCTGCACTTCGTGCATCTGTTTTGAAACATATGATGCCTGGACCGTGCGACAAAATTAATCCAGATTGTGCGTGCATGAAGCACAAGAGTAGTCCCGGTCGTTGCAAGTACAAGTACCCTAAGAAATATCAACAGGAGACAGCCAGGAACTCTGAAGGCTACCCTGAATATAGGTGACGTGACAACGGTGCGACTGTCACCGTTCGGAAGCAATCACTCGATAATTGCTGGGTAATCGCGTATAATCCTTATTTGATGTCTCTATTTGATTGCCACCTCAATGTGGAAGTCTGCTCTACTATTCAGGCAGTGAAATATTTATACAAGTACGTCTACAAGGGGCATGACAAGATTTCGTTCAATATGACTGATAGTGATCAGACGCAAGTAATTGACGAAATAGAACGCTTTCAATCTGGTAGGTGGGCTTCACCATGTGAAGCTATGTGGAGGATATATGGGTTCGATCTTTATGAAATGCAACCACCGGTTCTGCCTCTACAAGTGCACCTCCCTAACATGCAAAACATCCAACTTAGGCCTACCAAAAATTTGGATGAGGTTATATCGAACGAACGGCGAGCAAGAACCCTCTTGACAGAGTTCTTTGCCATTTACAACAACGACACAGACAACAGTGTGCCCAAATACTTATATGGCGAGTTTCCAGAATATTACAGATAGGTTGTGAAAGATAAGGCCTCGTACAAAAGGAAAAACAAAATGCTTGTAATAGGTAGACTGGTTTTTGTCGCGCCTGCTAAAGGTGAACGCTATTATTTGAGGCTGCTACTGCAACATGTAAGAGGGCCTAAATCTTATGAAGAACTTAAGACTGTTAATGGCTATACCTGCGCAACTTTCCAAGAAGCAGCACTAAAATACTGCCTACTTAGGTTGACAACACAGTTGAAATGTGCTTAGATGAGGCTGCTACTTTTCAAATGGTTGTAACTCTTAGGCATCTATTTGCAACTGTCTTGATATTCTGCCAACCAAAAGACCCAGCTCGATTGTGGGAAAAGTACTACTTGTCATTGTCTGACGGCTACAGTCAGATGTACAAAGGGCAGGATATCAGAGTTCGCAGCTTGACGTACCGCGCAGTTGAAAAGGTTGTGGAAGTTATGGGCCGCTCAATGGTTTTTTATGGCTTAGATAAATTCGGTGGCCCAATAAATAGCGACCTGCAAAGAAGACAAGACATAACTGACGCACTTGACGCCCCTATACCACAGTCGTCGGTTGTTCCTATTCTGACACCTTGTGTGCTCTCTCTCGAGTTTGGTATCGCGTTCGTTTCCGAAGTTCGTATCATACCTCCGCCTTGGTGAGCGTTGATCCCTTTCATTTGAATTAGTGGTGAGACGGGCTTGTTTTGGAGTAGTGATATATGCCTTGAGGATCCTTGGTTTTGCGTTATCGGAATTTGCTGAAGAAGGTTTATGTTAATAATATTTGGGTGATATTAGATATCGTGCCGTCTTGAGAGTTTCATGTTAAAGGATTATATATATGAGTGCTACTTATGGATTTAGTGCCAACCATAAAGTTAATGGCGACTGTACCTTTCTGTGGGAGTGGTAATAGTCTTATGGAAACTGTCGGAGTGAAAGTTGTTGCTTCTTTGAAACCTTCGTTTTGGATGTCCGCTTTTTGCAGACGGTTAGAGGCTTGAGAATTTTAAAGTTGTTACTTATGAAAGACCTTATGTTTGAATGCTCACTTTAATATAATAAGGTCTGGAAAACGAGGATTTCGGAATGCTTTAGTGAATTGAGGTTGGTGGATTTGAGTGTTTTGGGCTAAATGTCGTCAATGATTATCTCATAGTCCTACATTTGGGAATAGTTACGATTTGGAGAATATTGTGTCTCTAATTTTGGGGTTCGATGTCGATAATGGAATTTTGGTTTGATTTATTGGAAGTACATGAAACTTGGTGTGGATCTGTTATTTAGGCTTTTACTTTGATTAAAGGACAATTGGGGGATTGAGAGAGAGTGCATGACTCGTTTCTAAAGGTTGTTGAGGATCGTTGTGACAATATTTCCATTATGGCTTAAGCGGTTAGTGCTTCTCTGTATTCCGAAGAGTGTCATCCTCCTTGGCTCGATCTCTGTTGTTTCCTCCTCCTTGGTCTTTCATCGTTTGTGTCTGTTAGTTAAGTGTTGAAACAAGTAGCTTGTGGTGCTTTATGCTAAGTGTAATTTGTGTTGTTGTTTCTGTGTTTTCTGTAACCGTTTTGAATTGATATCCTTTCTATTGATTGTAAACTTTCATTACTTTCGCAAACTTTATTCCTTTTAAGAATTTGGAAATGGAAGTTGCTTTCAAAAGCTATATTTTAAGAAGATTGAAATGTTTCACGATTTGGATTGATTTCAGCGTTGATTTGATGTTAGAATTTGTTATCGGAGACGTCTGATAACTTGTACTATGCTCATCGGCGCCTGATTGACTTGGTTTTGAAATTTGATTTAGTCTAACCGTGGACTCGTCTCTGATTTGGAATGTCGGGCTCTTGGATGTACAGCGAGAACCCCAACCTCCACTAATGGAGACTTGTGCCTTGGAAATTATTCGAAATCCTTGATTGCAATTTAAATTTTGAAATATCGAATTTCAGTCAACATTTTGGTGGATAGCGTTGTGTTTGTATTTTACTGTTTTCCTGGTTTCAAGTTTCGAGGACGAAACTTTTTGAAAGGTGGGGTGATTGTAACATCCCGATATTTCGGACTCGTAATTTTAATGACTCTAATGGTAAATTCAGAATGATTTATATTTTACGAGATTTCATAATTTTATTTAAATAATTTGAATATTTTATTTTAAAAGATTTTTTTGTTTTAAATGACATCCTTGTTGATTACGTAAAGTATATTTCAACGATTTAATTTTATCGTTCGGAAAACTTAAGACTATTCTGTAATTTTATAAAATGTAATTTACACGTTCAATTGTATTTCGAGTTGTTTTAATTGTAAAATAATGAGTTACTGGCATTTGAGCAATTTCCAACTCATAAATGAAACCTGACTCAAACTCGACTCATGTAAGTTTCCGACTCAAAACCCGTTTCTTGGATAAAAAGATATTTCATAATCAGTCATCCTCATCCTCACACCTCAACTCTATCCTCTTACTTCCTCAATTATATAGAATGAACAATTCACTAAAATCGCCGCCATTTCTTCGTTTCTTAACCATTTCCAATGATTTTCGCGCCATTGTCTTCCTCATACTATCGCCGACATTTTGAGGCAACCAAGTTTGTGTTTTTGGTTGGAAGAAATTCCTGTCAGTTAACCCATTCTCATTTTTAGTGCTTAAAACTCGTTCTCTTGTATGAATAGGTTGGGTCTTGCACTTCTGAGCTTGGTTTTGGCGAAATATTGAGTTCTAATTTGCGAAAACAGGTGACCTTGATGAGGAAACTCGACTTTTGTCTTAAGTTAAGTTGACCTAGGTTTTTCCTTGTTGTTTATGTAAAAATTGGTTGTTGATTACATGATTTTAAGTTTGAATAAGCTTGTGAACATGTGAATGTTGGCTTGTTGGTTGCTTCTACTGCAACAAAATATTACTATTGCTGCGTATGTCATATAGCACCCATGTTATGTCAAAATTTGTTTTCGTTTAGTATATGATAACTGTTAAGTTGAGTTGTAGCTGGTTGTTTATTTTGGTGAAGATTGTTGTTGTTAATCTCGTTAAAGTAGGTCCTGTTCTGAAAGGGCGTTGTGGGTTACTACTAGTGTTGTTGCTACGTTACGGTTGTGTTGTTTATTGCCGATTTTTATTATTGATGGTCATTTTTATTGTAATTACTGCTCACCATTTATGAGCTGTCATTCTTGCTATTGTTGCGCGAAAGTCGCTGCTGTTTACACTACCGATCGTTGCTCGTTGTTCCTGTTATTCATATCACTATTTCGTTACAGTTTTATTGTTGTTGTTGTCATTCACCATTGCTTTAACTGCAATTGTTGTTGTTACCTCTGTTTTTGGGCTGCATTGTTGCTTTCACTGTCGTCATTGTTATGCGCTGCTAATGTACGCTATTGCAGCTAATGTTGCTCGCTGTGGTGGCCGTTGCTGCACACTGCGGTGGCTGATGCTGCTTTCTGTGGTGGCCGCTGCTGCTCGCTGTAATGGCCGCTACCCGCCCTTGTTCCTAGTATTGTTGTTATTGTATGTTGTGGTTAAAGACGTGATAGTGTGGTACTTGCGTAATTGTTGTGTAGTACCAAGCTACTTGGCTGCTTGATTGTGTTGTTATTACCACACATCCTGGTAGTTGTGGTTAATTAATTTAAATTTAAAGCCATTGCCTTGCTTGCTAAAAAAATATGTTGCGTTGTGTAGTAAATACTAGGCTATACCATTATTAGTACGTGTATAGTTATTTCATTGCTGAATAATTAGAATAAATTTATCGATAATCGACTCTCGTATGTTTAAAATAATTGACTCGTCATTATTTTATAAATGTGTTAATTCCGTAAAGAATATATGTTATTTAATATGCGTTTTAATTAATTCTATAAGTCGTGATTACTTCCTTCTTCGATTGAACCGTTTATTTAGAATGTAATTTAATACTTGGTTAAAAACATATATTTGAGCTACGTAATAATTAGCAAAGTGGTTAGTTGCTTTTCTTAAGTTGATTAATTCTTAAGTACTTGATTATAAAGCTTGTCAGACTAAGTTAATTAACTTATAATAATTGTTAGGTTTATTAGATATGAACCATAAGTGGCTAATGAACTAAATTTAGATGGGTTATTTCCCCTTATACTTGTGTTGTATAAGGCTCATGAGGTAACCTAATAAGTCAAGTTGGAACTGAATGTGAATTATCTGGTTGCGTATTGGAATATGTCTAAGTTACGTGTCTTGGATGTTGCGTATCGAGGGCATGTCTGAGTCGGGACCTTTGTCTTGGATACGTGTGTGTATGTTCGCGTAAGGGATCATTTTGGAGTTGGGACCTCTGAGCCGTTCCGCGTATGGATGATGCATTGGAATATGTCTGAGTCGGGACCTCTATTGCTTTGTGAGTTTGGATGACCGTGGTGGATCATGTTTGAGTCCGGACCTCTGATTCATTACGAAGAGTATTGGTTGATGTCTGAGTCGGGACCTCTGAACCAATACTAGCTAACTGTGTTTATTCATGCCTGAGTCGGGGTCTATGAATGAATGCTAGCTAATTGTGCTCTAAGCCTACCTGAGTCGGGGTGTGGCTTGGGTACTGTTGATTGTTTGTGTCTAGTCCTTCTTGAGTCGTGGTCTGACTTAGATACTGTTGAAAGTGTATGTTTAATCTTGCCTGAGTCGGGGTCAGATTAGATATTGTTGATTGAACTGCATCTAACTTGCCTGAGTCGAGGTACAGTGTTAGATGTTGTAGTATGCTAATCATTGTTGAATGAATGGTTTAGATAGGCCTGAGTCGTGGGTTTTGATCTATTTACCAAGAGTTATGTATGTTGAGTTGATGATGGGTGAATGTATGCTATTCATAATCATATTTATGTTGGAGCATGTTGATGTGTTCACATGTTATGTGTTTATGACAATAAGTGGCTAGGATAACCTCTAGTCACTCCCCACTGACTGTGGCGTACATGTTTCATGTATGTAGGTTTGAAGCTGTTTGTAGGGGGTTTCACAGAGAGCTAGCGAGCAATGTATTCATCGTCATGATTTCACCCATTTTGTTAGTTGGACTCTAGTTTACATTTTTGCTCAAGAGCCTGTAGGGATATGCTATCCCGGGCCGTTGTTTTGTAGGGATATGCTATCCCGGTGCCGCGAGGGGTTTTACAGTTGGTATCAGAGCGTTATCGCTCCCGACGCACTCATGTGACTCCCAAACTTAACTTGACCAATAATCAAATAATGAATGAGAGATGGGCGGATTTAAGGACAAGTGGTAGTCTGTTTTATGATTGCTTTTATTAAGTTCTAACGTGTTTGTTGATTGTCATTGAATTTTACTGTTGTGTCTTTGAATCGACAAACCGTGAGCTGATCCATTTGGCGACCAAGACCGGTGTCTACTACCGAAGATAGAAGATATGTGCTACCGTTGGAGGACGCATCTGGACCCCCCGAAGATTCTTCTTAATCTTTATGCATCATCTTCCTTTGTATCTCTTGATGCATTCCTTTCTTCTTGAACTTTTATCGGTCTTACTCTGAAATCTATCTTCTTCCCTTTCCGACTCATCCTTGTTAGTTGCTTCCCTGAAGTGTCTTGTAGGTGAACTTTCTTTTGATTGGATTTTGAGTAACTAGTTCTAGGATAACCGTGAACTGTGTTTTGAGAAATATTGATATTTGAGGAAAATTTAAGAGGTATCGAGAGACATGTTGTGGTGATCTTAGTGTCTAATTGTGTTGTCCAATTGGAAGAGTGAAAGTGAGTGATAGGGTACTTACTTTAAGGTAGAGTGGTATACATGGTATTTAGTGGAGCTTAGCCTTGAGAGTCTTACTCGAATCGTGAAAATTAATGGATTTAAAGGTAACGTTTAGAGAGTAAAAATGAGATACTTTGTAACACCCCGTAATTTCCAAGTCATTATATATTAATAAAATCTTATTTTATTAATAATAATGATTCATAATAAATAAAATTTCATTTAAAATATATCGTTTTTGACAATGATATTAATATGTCCGTCTTAGACTTATACTTCTTAAAGTCGCAAACAACTACTCAGTCCTTGTTACTAATTTTAAGATAATTTACAGGCATATTTAGCTCTTGCTTATAAACTAAAAGTTTTAGCTCTTTTTCTTAGCTTTCCAACGCCACTAAAAACACGTCAATCGGAGTTCTGTGGAGGAAATTATGCCGAAAATACGAAAGGCTGTCACGGACCATCCGCTAACGAGACCCACGCTCGTTGCTTACTCTAAACTCTTTTCCACATGTCCTTTGGGACACATGGCTGAGTACTAAACCTTGCCTTGCCGCCCAAGGTCATTGCTTCTACTTCCTTCCTTCTTCTTCATTCCTTTACTTATTCTTTTTTCAGCTAAGAACACCCAAAAACACAAAGACACCATTGTTGTGCACCTCAACCGTAAAACGGTCGTAAAATCTTCGTTTCTTATCCGTTTTCGACGATTTTTGAGCCTATCTCTTCCTCTCCTCTCCCTCCACCTTCGTAGGTAATAAAAGTATCAAAATTATTCCTTAATATACTCTGGTCGTGGCCTTTAAGGCACGGTTCTCTTAGCTAACCTCGTTTTTTTTGTGTGTCGCTAGTTCGGTTGTCCAAACCGGAGTGGCTTTAAGTCAAAATCATCCTTATTGAAGAGCTATAAGGTAACGGTGATGGTTTACTCGACTTATCGTCTTTGTTTGCATGACTATATGCTTGTAATGTTTAGTATACTAGAATTGTGTTTGATTAAATAGTGGCATGATTAGGTTCATAAATCATATGTTTGGATGAATTTCATCATGCATGCTTGTGTTGGATGAGATTTTAATTGTGGAAATTCATTAAGGATTGTATGGTTAAATGAGTTTATGATCATTGAGGATGATTAGTTTGATAGTCTTTCAAGTTCATAGTGTTTTGCTTACAATGGTTAATTCATGATATTTCAGCACCTTGACAAATCTGTCCATTGTCTTGTACAATTTATTTCGACATCTTTGAGTATCCGCCTTTGAAAATGTTGAAAAGAGACCCCTGTTTATTTTAAGTGTTGAATCTACCTCTAAAATATCGTAATTTTTTTGCATGTCGTTTGTTCACAATAAATTATTTACGAACGTTGCGCGGAAATACTCGCAGAATGGACAGTAGCTCAAAGATGGTTTCGAAAATCATTTTTATACTTTGATACTATTCTGGTCCTTTTCAATAACCAAACTTTGAAGAGTTTAGATGATGATAGGAGTTTGTTTTGCCCCAAAATGATTTGTTAAACCCGTTTTATGAAGCAATACATTTTGTGTGACGGTTTCTGACACACTGTAAAGATCAGTCAATAACCCCCTGTTATGTTCGTCTTTTGGAAATGTTTATTTGACAAATATTGTAGATAAAACCGAACCAATTGGCCTTGTATCATTTCGATTTTATTTGAATTAATTATGAATTTTACGGCAGAGGACAACTTTAACGTGAAATGCATTTAGAACTTATGTTTGATTAATCAGTTCCGTTTATTCTTCTCCCAGATAAAATGGACTTAAGTGTTGTCGTATTTATCGTTTGTTAGCTCATGCATGTTTAAATGAGTTGGTTAATGTTTATGTTATCCTAAGGTTGCGTAGATGACGGTTATGTCATCCAAAAACTGTGTTGGCGACGGTTATGTTGCCTTGCATGAGAATAGATAGCGGTGGTACGATTTGTGTATCACTGTAATGAACTAACGCCACCCATGCAATGGGAATTTATCTATGTTCGGGATTGGTCGGAGGCAGTGGTTATATGCTCCGGTCCCCGTGTGTCGTTCGGTGTAAGGCATTACATCGAGAGGTCTGGCCAGGTCTTAGGCATATAGGCAGTGGTTATACGCTATACATAGTATTCAGAGGTAGTGGTTATACGCTCCGTAGCTGGAGGCAGTGGTTATACGCTCCAGTAGCCAGAGGCAGTGGTTATACGCTCTGGTACGTCAGAGGCTGTGGTTATACGCTCTGACGGCGTTCATTCTATTCATGTAATCGGAGGCAGTGGTTATACGCTCCGTAACTGGAGGCAGTGGTTATACGCTCCAGTAACCAGAGGCAGTGGTTATACGCTCTGGTATGTCCGAGGCAGTGGTTATACGCTCTGACGATGTGTTCTTTGCTTGGATGTTTCCTTGATTCTGATATTATCTCATATGTTGGCTTTAATTCTGTTACACATGTTGATTCATGCTGTTATCACATGTTTTGGTTTATCGCTCATGCATTGATCATGTTGATTACGTTTGGTAATGCATATGTGGTTGTTTCTGAAATAATATACATGTTCATATGTATAAGATGTTTTGTATTACCGTTTACATGTTTTCTGACGTAAAGTGGCTGGGAGAACCCTGAGTTACTCCCCACTGACTGTGGCGTTCATGTTTCATGAATGTAGGTTGGTGCTGTTTGGGGAAGACGTGTGGCTAGCGAGCATTGTTGATAATTCGACAATTACCCTTACGCTTAGTTTAGATTTAATTCATGTTGTTATCGTGGGATATCTTATCCCTCGTCTATTTAAGTTAATTTGTATAATTTATACTTTCTCTTTAGTTTTTAGTCTTCCGCACGTTGTTTTGATATTCCGCGAAAAGTTTTAATAAATATGTCGAAAAGTTTTTAAACGTATCGTATTTCCGCTGCAAATTATTTGTTTATTTTTATGCTAAATCGCGGGGTGTCACAGTTGGTATCAGAGCAGTAATGCCCCCGACGCATGCACGTGTACCCCAAATTAAATTTGAACTTAACCTAATATAACGAATGAGAGATGGGTAGACTTAAGGACAAAGTGGTAGTCTGTAATGTGATTGCTCCTTGATAGGTCTAACATGTTTGTTAATTGTCAAAGATTTTATGTTTGTGCTCAAGGATTGGTGAACCATGAGCTTACCTAGATGGCGATCAAGATTATTGTCTACTACCGCATATGAAAGATTTGTGTTATCTTTGAAGGATGCTTCTATGTCCCCGAAGATACTCTTTGCTCATCATACATCATCTTCTTCCTTATTTCTTGTTGTATATCCTCCTTTTCCCGAACTCTTTTCTATCTTAACTCGGAAGCTACTTTCGTAACTTTCCGACTTATCCTTATCCTTGCACTTGCCTTTTTCCCTGGCGCTTTGGAGGTAGCCTAGCTTAGTTGGATATTGAGGATTTTGTTCGAGGATAACCCCTAGCGCTTATTTTGGAAAGTAATGTTACTGAAAACGTTTAGGGAGTGTTGTAAGGCACGTCGTGGTGATCCTAATGCGTAGTTGTTGGCCCTACATAGTGAGTGGAAATGGTTGGTGGAATTCTTGGTTTAAAATATGAAATTGTATCTGCAATATTTGGTGGATTTTAACCTTGGGAATCATATTTGGGATTTAGGATTAGTGGATTAAAATGTGTTGCTTTAAGAGTATGAATGAGGTGTTAGAAGTCATAAATGAATTTGGAAAATATACTTGGGATGCTAGTGAAAATGAATGGTTGAGTAAAGTGAATCATTAATGCTTGACTTTGGGAATTGGGTTTGACTTTAATTGGGATTTTACTTTTGAAGGATAAGAATCGTGTATCTTAATGGACGAGTATTGAAAGAGTTAGCGATGTAACTTTAGAGGAACTGACTGAAGTTTACTCTTTTAGTTATTTGATTGGATTAGACGTGTAACCTTTGAGGAGTTACTTGAAGATCATGTCTTTGGATGTCTGATTGATGTCATAAGGTGCAACTTATGGATTTGTGAGATTTTAAGGTTGTGATGTTTAAAGGACGTTTTAATTTGTATATAGAGGTGTGAAAACGTTAATAGTGGATTTTTCTTGGTGTTCACATTTTGAGGTATTATTGAATTAAGGATTTAGGCCTTGTGTGAGATTAGAATAGAGTAACTCGATGAGTAATGAAAGTTTTGCGAATTTTGAAGGAATTAGAGAGTTGATAATCTATGGATTATAAAGATTATGAATGTACCAATGGTATAGAAATGGTTTATCCTGGAGTATTACAGAAATGTCGTTTGAGGAATTTAAGATATAGAGATACCTGAAACTTTATGAAATAGTCGAAATTGGATAATCGTACACCCTTATCTTTGAAAGGACTTATAGTATGGTAAACCATATGGGAAAATTCTTCTTGAAAAGTGCTAGTTTTGTGTGCTTGAATTAGGAAATAGGAGATGAGAACCTTGTGAGGATTTTGGGAACCCTAAGCCTTGGGAATTGAGGCAGTTCAAATCATTACCTTTCCTCGACACTTCTCTTCTTTCTTCTTCCATGTTAATTATTTCGAGTTATGCTTTCATAACAAAGCTTACTTAACCTTTCTTTATGTCATATATCTTCTTACCTCTAACGCTCATTCTTCTCCTCATGGCTTCGTTATTGATAGAGTCAATAGCCCGTCATCTTATGTATCTCTCTCTCAAGTTCCTATATCGCGTTTGTCTTTAAGTTTGTATAATATCTTTAACCGTTGCAAGGCTTGGCCCTTTTCTTCTTGGATTAGTTGTGAGGGTGACTTCGTTTGTGGAATAATGATATATTCTTAGAGGATCCTTGGTCTTGTTTTATCGGACATAGTTGAGAGAGTTAGCGTTTGGTGACATTTGGGTAATATTAGGTAGTGTGTCATCTTGATGGTTTCAAGTTAAAGGTTTAAAGGTATGAGTGCTTCTTGTGGATTAGTACCAACCGTGAGATTGATAATTTTGGTGTTATCTATGAGAGTGTTAGTGGTTACCTAGAGACCGTTTGGGTGAAAGTTGTTACTTTTATGAGACTTTCTTTTGGGATGATCACTGTACGGTAATGAATTATGGTAGTCAAGGTTTAAGAGATGTTTTCTTGATTTGGGTCGATGAAAGTTGACTAGTTTGTGACTGAATGCTTTGGATGTTTAACTCGTAGTCCTAGGTTTGTGAATAGTTACGGTTTGAAGAATACCGTGTTTATGCTTTTGGGATTAGATGTTTTGGATGTTTATCTCATAGTTCTATGTATGAAAGTAAGTACAATGCCGAGAGTGCCGCTTCCATAAATTTTGTTGTCGGTATGAGCGTATTAGATTTTTGTTTATAGGTCTGGAAGTACGATGGATTCAGGTTTAAGATCCTTGTTTTTGTGATTCACCTTGTTTGGAGATCTGTAACATATGCTAGTTGAGTATGAAGGCAACCTTGTTAGTAATTTTGGATCTAGCTCTATGAAGGATGTTGATTGTTGAGTAATAATCGAGAGTTGTGAAGTTCCTTTGGTAATGGGATGCCTTGTATCGTGGATGACCTAGAAGTGAGTGACCCAAATTGAGTTGAGGAAGCCTTGAGAGTTTTGCGGTTGAAAGAGCTGTTTTCTGAGGTATGTAAGGAATCATGATGATGATGATGTTTCATTTATGGATTGAGTGGTTAGTAATTTCCATAATCCGAAAATTTATCTTCCTCCTTAACCATAAACCTCTTTTGTTCATGCCTTTGTTCTTTTGTTGTTTTTGCCTCTTTGTTCTCTTGTTGAGTACCGTCTTTAACCCTGAAGATGTTAGTTTTGATGCCTTGTTTTTGTTAGCTTCCTTATGACCTTTTGTGTTTTGATTTCTTGGATAATCCGAACCAACCATCTTTGATTGGTAACATGTAGCTTTCATCCTCGTGTTTTTTTTGAAGTGATATTTAAAATATTTTCCATTTATATATTTTATAACCGCATTTGTGTTACTATACTTTTGTTGTTGAAAATTTTAAATTTCTGTTACAACTAAGTTTACTTTCGAAATGACATGCTTTAAAAAGTTTGAAATGGTATATAACTTTGATTGGTTTTAGCGTTGATTGGATGTAAGGCTGGTTATTGGAGACGTCTAATAACTCGTATTACGCTCGTCAGCGCTTGATTTGATTTGGCTTTTGGACTTACCACTGATTTGGAATGTCGGGCTCTTGAACACGTAACGAGAACCCTAACGCTCCATTGATAAGGACTGATGCCTTTGGAAATTCTTTTCGAAGTCTTTGAAAGAGAACTAAGTTTTGAGATATCAAATTTTGGTGAACGATTTGGTTGTTTACCTTGCCTTTACAACATGACGTTTTCTGCTTTCAAGTTTCGAGGACGAAACTTTTTAAAAGGTGGGGTGATTGTAACACCCCGTAATTTCCAAGTCATTGTATATTAATAAAATCTTATTTTAGTAATAATAATGATTCATAATAAATAAAATTTCATTTAAAATATATCGTTTTTGGTAATGATATTAATATGTCCGTCTTAGACTTATACTCCTTAAAGTCGCAAACAACTACTCAGTCCTTGTTACTACTTTTAAGATATTTTACAGGCATATTTAGCTCTTGCTTATAAAATAAAAGTTTTAGCTCTTTTTCTTACCTTTCCAACACCACCGAAAACACGTCAATCGGAGTTCTGTAGATTAAATTATGCCGAAAATACGAAAGGCTGTCACGGACCATCCGCTAACGAGACCCACGCTCGTTGCTTACTCTAAACTCTTTTCCACATGTCCTTTGGGACACACGGCTCAGTACTAAACCTTGCCTTGCTGCCCAAGGTCATTGCTTCTACTTCCTTCCTTCTTCTTCATTCCTTTACTTATTCTTTTTTCAGCTAAGAACACCCAAAAACACAAAGACACCATTGTTGTGCACCTCAACCGTAAAACGGTCGTAAAATCTTAGTTTCTTATCCGTTTTCGACGATTTTCGCGCCTATATCTTCCTCTCCTCGCCCTCCACCTTCCTAGGTAATAAAAGTACCAAAATTATTCCTTAATACACTCTGGTCGTGGCCTTTAAAGCACGGTTCTCTTAGCTAACCTCGTTTTTTTGTGTGTCGCTAGTTCGGTTGTCCAAACCGGAGTGGCTTTAAGTCAAAATCATCCTTATTGAATAGCTATAAGGTAACGGTGATGGGTTACTTGACTTATCGTCTTTTTTTGCATGACTATATGCTTGTAATGTTTAGTATACTAGAATTGTGTTTGATTAAATAGTGGCATGATTAGGTTCATAAATCATATGTTTGGATGAATTTCATCATGCATGCTTGTGTTGGATGAGATTTTAATTGTGGAAATTCATTAAGGATTGTATGGTTAAATGAGTTTATGATCATTGAGGATGATTAGTTTGATAGTCTTTCAAGTTCATAGTGTTTTGCTTACAATGGTTAATTCATGATATTTCAGCACCTTGACAAATCTGTCCATTGTCTTGTACAATTTATTTCGACATCGTTGAGTATCCGCCTTTGAAAATGTTGAAAAGAGACCCCTGTTTATTTTAAGTGAAGAATCGACCTCTAAAATATCGTAATTTTCTTGCATGTCGTTTGTTCACAATAAATTATTTACGAACGTTGCGCGAAAATACTCGCAGAATGGACAGTAGCTCAAAGATGGTTTCGAAAATCATTTTTATACTTTGATACTATTCTGGTCCTTTTCAATAATTAAACTTTGAAGAGTTTAGATGATGATAGGAGTTTGTTTTTCCCCAAAATGATTTGTTAAACCCGTTTTATGAAGCAATACATTTTGTGTGACGGTTTCTGAGACACTGTAAAGATCAGTCAATAACCCCCTCTTAAGTTCGTCTTTTGGAAATGTTTATATGACAAATATTGTAGATAAAAGTCTGATTAAACCGAACCAATTGGCCTTGTATCATTTCGATTTTATTTGAATTAATTATGAATTTTACGGCAGAGGACAACTTTAACGTGAAATGCATTTAGAACTTATGTTTGATTAATCAGTTCCGTTTATTCTTCTCCCAGATAAAATGGACTTAAGTGTTGTCGTATTTATCGTTTGTTAGCTCATGCATGTTTAAATGAGTTGGTTAATGTTTATGTTATCCTAAGGTTGCGTAGATGACAGTTATGTCATCCAAAAACTGTGTTGGCGACGGTTATGTTGCCTTGCATGAGAATAGATAGCGGTGGTACGATTTGTGTATCACTGTAATGAACTAAAGCCACCCATGCAATGGGAATTTATCTATGTTCGGGATTGGTCGGAGGCAGTGGTTATATGCTCCGGTCCCCGTGTGTCGTTTTGTGTAAGGCATTACATCGAGAGGTCTGGCCAGGTCTTAGGCATATAGGCAGTGGTTATACGCTATACATAGTATTCAGAGGTAGTGGTTATACGCTCCGTAGCTGGAGGCAGTGGTTATACGCTCCAGTAGCCAGAGGCAGTGGTTATACGCTCTGGTACGTCAGAGGCTGTGGTTATACGCTCTGACGGCGTTCATTCTATTCATGTAATCGGAGGCAGTGGTTATACGCTCCGTAACTGGAGGCAGTGGTTATACGCTCCAGTAACCAGAGGCAGTGGTTATACGCTCTGGTATGTCCGAGGCAGTGGTTATACGCTCTGACGATGTGTTCTTTGCTTGGATGTTTCCTTGATTCTGATATTATCTCATATGTTGGCTTTAATTCTGTTACACATGTTGATTCATGCTGTTATCACATGTTTTGGTTTATCGCTCATGCATTGATCATGTTGATTACGTTTGGTAATGCATATATGGTTGTTTCTGAAATAATATACATGTTCATATGTATAAGATGTTTTGTATTACCGTTTACATGTTTTCTGACGTAAAGTGGCTGGGAGAACCCTGAGTTACTCCCCACTGACTGTGGCGTTCATGTTTCATGAATGTAGGTTGGTGCTGTTTGGGGAAGACGTGTGGCTAGAGAGCATTGTTGATAATTCGACAATTACCCTTACGCTTAGTTTAGATTTAATTCATGTTGTTATCGTGGGATATCTTATCCCTCGTCTATTTAAGTTATTTTGTATAATTTATACTTTCTCTTTAGTTTTTAGTCTTCCGCACGTTGTTTTGATATTCCGCGAAAAGTTTTAATAAATATGTCGAAAAGTTTTTAAAAGTATCGTATTTCTGCTGCAAATTATTTGTTTATTTTTATGTTAAATCGCGGGGTGTCACAGTTGGTATTAGAGCAGTAATGCCCCCGACGCACGCACGTGTACCCCAAGTTAAATTTGAACTTAACCTAATATAACGAATGAGAGATGGGTAGACTTAAGGACAAAGTGGTAGTCTGTAATGTGATTGCTCCTTGATAGGTCTTACATGTTTGTTAATTGTCAAAGATTTTATGTTTGTGCTCAAGGATTGGTGAACCATGAGCTTACCTAGATGGCGATCAAGATTATTGTCTACTACCGCATATGGAAGATTTGTGTTATCTTTGAAGGATGCTTCTATGTCCCCGAAGATACTCTTTGCTCATCATACATCATCTTCTTCCTTATTTTTTGTTGTATATCCTCCTTTTCCCGAACTCTTTTCTATCTTAACTCGGAAGCTACTTTCGTAACTTTCCGACTTATCCTTATCCTTGCACTTGCCTTTTTCCCTGGTGCTTTGGAGGTAGCCTAGCTTAGTTGGATATTGAGGATTTTGTTCGAGGATAACCCCTAGCGCTTATTTTGGAAAGTAATGTTACTGAAAACGTTTAGGGAGTGTTGTAAGGCACGTCGTGGTGATCCTAATGCGTAGTTGTTGGCCCTACATAGTGAGTGGAAATGGTTGGTGGAATTCTTGGTTTAAAATATGAAATTGTATCTGCAATATTTGGTGGATTTTAACCTTGGGAATCATATTTGGGATTTAGGATTAGTGGATTAAAATGTGTTGCTTTAAGAGTATGAATAAGGTGTTAGAAGTCATAAATGAATTTGGAAAATATACTTGGGATGCTAGTGAAAATGAATGGTTGAGTAAAGTGAATCAGTAATGCTTGACTTTGGGAATTGGGTTTGACTTTAATTGGGATTTTACTTTTGAAGGATAAGAATCGTGTATCTTAATGGACGAGTATTGAAAGAGTTAGCGATGTAACTTTAGAGGAACTGACTGAAGTTTACTCTTTTAGTTATTTGATTGGATTAGACGTGTAACCTTTGAGGAGTTACTTGAAGATCATGTCTTTGGATGTCTGATTGATGTCATAAGGTGCAACTTATGGATTTGTGAGATTTTAAGGTTGTGATGTTTAAAGGACGTTTTAATTTGTATATAGAGGTGTGAAAACGTTAATAGTGGATTTTTCTTGGTGTTCACATTTTGAGGTATTATTGAATTAAGGATTTAGGCCTTGTGTGAGATTAGAATAGAGTAACTCGATGAGTAATGAAAGTTTTGCGAATTGAAGGAATTAGAGAGTTGATAATCTATGGATTATAAATATTATGAATGTACCAATGGTATAGAAATGGTTTATCCTGGAGTATTACAGAAATGTCGTTTGAGGAATTTAAGATATAGAGATACCTGAAACTTTATGAAATAGTCGAAATTGGATAATCGTACACCCTTATCTTTGAAAGGACTTATAGTATGGTAAACCATATGGGAAAATTCTTCTTGAAAAGTGCTAGTTTTGTGTGCTTGAATTAGGAAATAGGAGATGAGAACCTTGTGAGGATTTTGGGAACCCTAAGCCTTGGGAATTGAGTCAGTTCAAATCATTACCTTTCCTCGACACTTCTCTTCTTTCTTTTTCCATGTTAATTATTTCGAGTTATGCTTTCATAACAAAGCTTACTTAACCTTTCTTTATGTCATATATCTTCTTACCTCTAAAGCTCATTCTTCTCCTCATGGCTTCGTTATTGATAGAGTCAATAGCCTGGAGTCTCTTAGCCCGTCATCTTATGTATCTCTCTCTCAAGTTCCTATATCGCGTTTGTCTTTAAGTTTGTATAATATCTTTAACCGTTGCAAGGCTTGGCCCTTTTCTTCTTGGATTAGTTGTGAGGGTGACTTCGTTTGTGGAATAATGATATATTCTTAGAGGATCCTTGGTCTTGTTTTATCGGACATAGTTGAGAGAGTTAGCGTTTGGTGACGTTTGGGTAATATTAGGTAGTGTGTCATCTTGATGGTTTCAAGTTAAAGGTTTAAAGGTATGAGTGCTTCTTGTGGATTAGTACCAACCGTGAGATTGATAATTTTGGTGTTATCTATGAGAGTGTTAGTGGTTACCTAGAGACCGTTTGGGTGAAAGTTGTTACTTTTATGAGACTTTCTTTTGGGATGATCACTGTACGGTAATGAATTATGGTAGTCAAGGTTTAAGAGATGTTTTCTTGATTTGGGTCGATGAAAGTTGACTAGTTTGTGACTGAATGCTTTGGATGTTTAACTCGTAGTCCTAGGTTTGTGAATAGTTACGGTTTGAACAATACCGTGTTTATGCTTTTGGGATTAGATGTTTTGGATGTTTATCTCATAGTTCTATGTATGAAAGTAAGTACAATTCCGAGAGTGCCGCTTCCATAAATTTTGTTGTCGGTATGAGCGTATTAGATTTTTGTTTTTAGGTCTGGAAGTACGATGGATTCAGGTTTAAGATCCTTGTTTTTGTGATTCACCTTGTTTGGAGATCTGTAACATATGCTAGTTGAGTATGAAGGCAACCTTGTTAGTAATTTTGGATCTAGCTCTATGAAGGATGTTGATTGTTGAGTAATAATCGAGAGTTGTGAAGTTCCTTTGGTAATGGGATGCCTTGTATCGTGGATGACCTAGAAGTGAGTGACCCAAATTGAGTTGAGGAAGCCTTGAGAGTTTTGCGGTTGAAAGAGCTGTTTTCTGAGGTATGTAAGGAATCATGATGATGATGATGTTTCATTTATGGATTGAGTGGTTAGTAATTTCCATAATCCGAAAATTTATCTTCCTCCTTAACCATAAACCTCTTTTGTTCATGCCTTTGTTCTTTTGTTGTTTTTGCCTCTTTGTTCTCTTGTTGAGTACCGTCTTTAACCCTGAAGATGTTAGTTTTGATGCCTTGTTTTTGTTAGCTTCCTTATGACCTTTTGTGTTTTGATTTCTTGGATAATCCGAACCAACCATCTTTGATTGGTAACATGTAGCTTTCATCCTCGTGTTTTTCTTGAAGTGATATTTAAAATATTTTCCATTTATATATTTTATAACCGCATTTGTGTTACTATACTTTTGTTGTTGAAAATTTTAAATTTCTGTTACAACTAAGTTTACTTTCGAAATGACATGCTTTAAAAAGTTTGAAATGGTATATAACTTTGATTGGTTTTAGCGTTGATTGGATGTAAGGCTGGTTATTGGAGACGTCTAATAACTCGTATTACGCTCGTCAGCGCTTGATTTGATTTGGCTTTTGGACTTACCACTGATTTGGAATGTCGGGCTCTTGAATACGTAACGAGAACCCTAACGCTCCATTGATAAGGACTGGTGCCTTTGGAAATTCTTTTCGAAGTCTTTGAAAGAGAACTAAGTTTTGAGATATCAAATTTTGGTGAACGCTTTGGTTGTTTACCTTGCCTTTACAACATGACGTTTTCTGCTTTCAAGTTTCGAGGACGAAAATTTTTAAAAGGTGGGGTGAGTGTAACACCCCGTAATTTCCAAGTCATTATATATTAATAAAATCTTATTTTAGTAATAATAATGATCCATAATAAATAAAATTTCATTTAAAATATATCGTTTTTGACAATGATATTAATATGTCCGTCTTAGACTTATACTTCTTAAAGTCGCAAACAACTACTCAGTCCTTGTTACTAATTTTAAGATATTTTACAGGCATATTTAGCTCTTGCTTATAAAATAAAAGTTTTAGCTCTTTTTCTTAGCTTTCCAACTCCACCAAAAACACGTCAATCGGAGTTCTGTGGAGGAAATTATGCCGAACATACGAAAGGCTGTCACGGACCATCCACTAACGAGACCCACGCTCGTTGCTTACTCTATACTCTTTTCCACATGTCCTTTGGGACACATGGCTGAGTACTAAACCTTGCCTTGCTGCCCAAGGTCATTGTTTCTACTTCCTTCCTTCTTCTTCATTCCTTTACTTATTCTTTTTTCAGCTAAGAACACCCTAAAACACAAAGACACCATTGTTGTGCACCTCAACCGTAAAACGGTCGTAAAATGTTCGTTTCTTATCCGTTTTCGACGATTTTCACGCCTATCTCTTCCACTCCTCACCCTCAAACTTCCTCGGTAATTAAAGTATCAAAATTATTCCTTAATATACTCTGGGCGTGGCCTTTAAGGCACGGTTCTCTTAGCTAACCTCGTTTATTTGTGTGTCGCTAGTTCGGTTGTCCAAACCGGAGTGGCTTTAAGTCAAAATCATCCTTATTGAAGAGCTATAAGGTAACGGTGATGGGTTACTCGACTTATCGTCTTTGTTTGCATGACTATATGCTTGTAATGTTTAGTATACTAGAATTGTGTTTGATTAAATAGTGGCATGATTAGGTTCATAAATCATATGTTTGGATGAATTTCATCATGTGTTGGAGGAATAGGGGTTTGTATAGTGTATGAAAGACAATAAAATTATATGAAAGAAAATATGGTGCTTAGATAAATGTAGAGTCGCAAAAGACTGCTCTCCTTAGAAAGTATTTCGCCCCTTACAAGCCTTGGGTAACCGCAAAATCAATCCTAGGATAAAACTACACCGACCTTTGTGTTCTTAGGCGAGAAAACAAAGATACTTTTCTTGTTTTTGTATGGTTTGTAGAAGGTAGAATCTGAAATTTTCTTTTTATAATTTTCACTCACAAATGTCCTCATATTTATAAGGAATATGCATACATGAGACGGAAACGAAACGAACAGGTACATACCCATTCATGTCATACAATGTTCCTGTTAAACTGAATAGGTACTTACGTACCCATTCATGTCATACAATGTTTCTGCAAAACTGAACAGGTATATACGTACCCATTCATGTCATGCATTGTTCCTGCTCCGTTCATCCCATTAACTCTATAATTTGTTTATATATGAACGTGTACTCCACACTCCAGATTCATATTATAACATTACGAGTTTCCGTATGATTTTACCACGATATCCAATTACATTAAATGGTCGATGTCACTTAAATCACCAACATTCCTCCCCCATTTAAGTGTAATCCTTGATTCGTTTTTAAAACACCTACTAACCATCAAATTGGTGCATAAATGAAAATGTCACGAAGATTGAATTTCCACATAGTAAAGTGCACGTTCCATGTACTCTAGTAAAAAAGGCGTCTCTATGGATTGAACCCTTAAACATGTTGAATACATGAAGGCACAATGCACACAAATTACATTTAACAAATAAAGTTATATACTGATACTTATTGCAAGCCAAGTATCCTAATCCTCTCATAAGCGTATAAAGGCTTTAGTCCAAAAGCCTCCGAAGTCGGCTATACTTCACGCCTCACATAGGTGAATTTTTTATCATGTACCTGCAAGTACATTTTTTCCAAAAATTCATTAAGAAGATAACACTTCATCCTTAAACTCACATCAGGTCCAAGTACATACCTTTCGGGACAATACTTCGATGTACTTCAATCTTAAATAAAGGGCTTTCCACATTGAATTCTACCTCTAACATTGTATTAGAGGGGAATTGGGTATCCCAATACTTAAGGTTTAATGGACTTTAAACCCATCCCTAGAACCGATTTTTCAACTAAATGTTTTGCCAAACTTTTAGTTAAATGATCCGCAAGATTTTGTTGAGATCTTACAAAGTCTACCGAAATAACTCCATTGGAAATTAATTCTCGCACAGTGTTATTTCTTACGCCGAGATGCCTTGATTTCCCATTATATATTTGACTATAAGCTTTAGCCAAAGTTGCAGCACTATCACAATGGATTGATATTGGAGATATCGGTTTCGGCCATAAAGGTATTTCATATACCAAATTCTTAAGCCATTCAGCCTCTTTTCCGGCTGCTGCCAAAGCTACAAATTCTGACTTCATAGTGGATGTCGTGATACATGTTTGCTTCTTAGAAGCCCAATAAATGGCACCTCCCCCAAGCAAAAAGACCCAACCACAGGTTGACGAATGATCTTCAATATTAGTAATCCAACTTGCATCCGAGTAGCCTTCTAACACCGAAGGATTTCCACTATATGTTAGTGCAAAGTCTTTTGTACTCTTAAGATACTTTAAAACACGCATTACTGCGCTCCAATGATGACTACTTGGATTACTCGTGTATCTACTTAACCTTCCAACTGCATATGCAATGTCTGGTCGAGTACTTGTCATAGCATACATTAAACATCCTATGACTTGAGAATACTTCAATTGTGACATTGGTAATCCCATATTAGGCATTAATTTTATGTTTGCCTCCATTGGTGAATAAGCAGCACTGCTATTCTCACTATTAAACTTTTTAAGTACTTTCTCAATGTAATGAGATTGTGACAAGGATATTCCAAGATTAGTTCTTTTAATCTTTATTCCGAGAATCACATCTGCTATGCCCATGTCCTTCATAGCAAAACTTGATGATAAAATTGGTTTAGTAAGATCAACTTGCTTTTGATCCGTACCAAAGATTAACATATCATCAACATATAAACAAATGATGACACCATTACCGGAGATATCAAATTTGCTATATACACATTTGCTGATTGATTAAGTTTATAACCATTAGATAAGACAACTTTATCAAATTTATGATGCCATTGCTTTGGTGCTTGTTTAAGTCCGTATAAGGACTTCACCAACTTGCAAACCTTATGCTCTTGTCCGGGCATAATAAAACCTTCCGGTTGTTTCATGTAAATTTCTTCTTCCAATTCACCATGTAAAAATGCTGTTTTTACATCCATTTGATGTATTACCAAATTATGTATGGAAGCAATTGCTATTAATAACCTTATAGTAGAAATTCTAGCAACCGGTGCATAAGTATCGAAATAGTCTATTCCTTATTTTGTCTAAAGCCTTGAATGACTAATCGAGCCTTGAACTTGTCGATGGAGCCATCAACGTGCATCTTTTTCTTAAAGATCCATCTACAACCTAAAGGTTTACATCCTTTTGGTAAATCAGAAAGAATCCATGTATTGTTTCCCATTATGGAATCCATTTCATCATTAATGGCTTCTTTCCAAAATGCAACATCTTGTGATGTCATTGCCTCTTTAAATGTCTTAGGATCTTCATCTATGTTATAAAAATAGGCATATTGAAGTCCTAGTTCATTCCTAGACCCTTCCACTAAATAAGTTTGGAAGTCGGGACCGAAGTCCTTCGCTTTTCTCGCTCGTTTACCTCTCCGAGGCACGACCACTTGGGAGGAGTTGGCCAATCTTTGTGGCGAGTTGCTCGTATTATTACTAATACTCGGCACTAAATCTTAGGCCTTTTCATCGATGTAAATCTTTCTTCATCGAAAATTGCATCCCTTGATTCAATCACGGAATGAATTGCAATTGAATTATTAGGTTCTATTACATAGAATCTATATGCTTTTGAATGCATAGTATAACCAATGAATATACAATCTATTCCTTTTTCTCCCAATGTTTTCCTTTTAGGATCGGGTAATCTTACAACAGCCCGACATCCCCAAACTCTAAGATAACTTAGATTTGATTTCTTTTTGTACCAAAGTTCATATGGGGTTATATCATTCCGTTTGTTTGGTACTCTATTTAATAGATAACATGCGTTTTAACATTACTTCACCCCAAAACCCTTCACTCAAACCTGAGTATGATAGCATAGAATTCATCATCTCCTTTAGAGATCGATTTTTCCTTTCCGCTACACCATTTAATTGTGGTGTGTATGGAGGAGTAGTTTCATGTACAATTCCACAATTTGCAAAGTACTTAGGGTCTAAGTACACACCACCTCGATCGGTTCGAAGTCTTTTAATTTTGCTAGATTTTTGCAAACATGTCTTGTTGCACCCGAATCAATCCACCAAATTATTTCATCATCCTTGACTGGTAGAAGCACCATGGTCCCTAGACCCATGTCCGGTGCTTTTCCCCGAAGTTTTCATTTTGTTCTTTCTTACTCGGCAATCCGCCTTAAAATGTCCGGTTTTACCGCATATCCAACAAGCATTTTTTGGTTTCTTGTTTGGTTCATTATTGTTAGTATCATAGTAAGGACGTTTCTTGCCTTTGCCTTTGCCTTTGTCCTTGTCCTTCCATTTAGAACTTTCCCCTTGTTCCACCATATTAATGGAGGAACCCTTGACATCTACCTTTCCGGTAGGTTTGTCATTGTCTTCGGCCCTAAGGCCCTCCTCAACTTGGAGACTTCTACCAAGTTGTGCCAAAGTCATGGCTTCCTTCTTATGTTTCAATTCATGTTTAAAATTTTTCCATGTTGGTGGCAATTTCTCAATAATACTAGACACGGACCTGTTTTCATTCATAGGCATGTCATATTGAGAAAAGCGATTAATAAAATGAACTAATTCATTAAACTGTTCCGACACGGGACGAGAGTCGGTCATTTTATAATTCATAAAACGACTTACCAAAAACTTGCTACTTGTGGCATCTTCATCCATATACCTCTTTTCCAATTGATCCCAAAGCAAAGTAGAAGATTCAACATGTTGATACATATCAAATAGTGCATTTGACATTCCATTCAATATATGTCCACGACATATATAATCATCATTTTCCCATTTAGCCTTCCTACGGATTGCATCAAGAGCATGATCGTCTTCCGGTTCCAGAGGACATGGTGTAGTAATAACATAGGCTACTTTTAAATAAGAAAGTTTGAAGTGCATTTTCTTTTGCCATCTACGAAAATCAATTCCTTCAAACTTTTCCAATATCTCAAACTTACTTTTTCCTTTCATATCATCCATGGCACAAACACTATATTAAAAACAAAATACTTTCTAAGAATGTTGGAGGAATAGGGGTTTGTATAGTGTATGAAAGACAATAAAATTATATGAAAGAAAATATGGTGCTTAGATAAATGTAGAGTCGCAAAAGACTACTCTCCTTAGAAAGTATTTCGCCCCTTACAAGCCTTGGGTAACCGCGAAATCAATCCTAGGATAAAACTACACCGACCTTTGTGTTCTTAGGCGAGAAAACAAAGAAACTTTTCTTGTTTTTGTATGGTTTGTAGAAGGTAGAATCTGAAATTTTCTTGTTATAATTTTCACTCACAAATGTCCTCATATTTATAAGGAAATATGCATACATGAGACGGAAACGAAACGAACAGGTACATACCCATTCATGTCATACAATGTTCCTGTAAAACTGAACAGGTACATACGTACCCATTCATGTCATACAATGTTTCTGCAAAACTGAACAGGTACATACGTACCCATTCATGTCATACATTGTTCATGCTCCGTTCATCCCGTTAACTCTATAATTTGTTTATATATGAACGTGTACTCCACACTCCCAATTCATATTATAACATTACGAGTTTCCCTATGATTTTACCACGATATCCAATTACATTAAATGGTCGATGACACTTAAATCACCAACATCATGCATGCTTGTGTTGGATGAGATTTTAATTGTGGAAATTCATTAAGGATTGTATGGTTAAATGAGTTTATGATCATTAAGGATGATTAGTTTGATAGTATTTGAAGTTCATAGTGTTTTGCTTACAATGGTTAATTCATGATATTTCAGCACCTTGACAAATCTGTCCATTGTCTTGTACAATTTATTTCGACATCTTAGAGTATCCGCCTTTGAAAATGTTGAAAAGAGACCCCTGTTTATTTTAAGTGTAGAATCTACCTCTAAAATATCGTAATTTGCTTGCATGTCGTTTGTTCACAATAAATTATTTACGAACGTTGCGCGGAAATACTCGCAGAATAGACAGTAGCTGAAAGATGGTTTCGAAAATCATTTTTATACTTTGATACTATTCTGGTCCTTTTCAATAGCCAAACTTTCAAGAGTTTAGATGATGATAGGAGTTTGTTTTGCCCCAAAATGATTTGTTAAGCCCGTTTTATGAAGCAATACATTTTGTGTGATGGTTTCTGACACACTGTAAAGATCAGTCAATAACCCCCTGTTAAGTTCGTCTTTTGGAAATGTTTATTTGACAAATACTGTAGATAAAAGTCTTATTAAACCGAACCAATTGGCCTTGTATCATTTCGATTTTATTTGAATTAATTATGAATTTTACGGCAGAGGACAACTTTAACGTGAAATGCATTTAGAACTTATGTTTGATTAATCAGTTCCGTTTATTCTTCTCCCAGATAAAATGGACTAAAGTGTTGTCGTATTTATCGTTTGTTAGCTCATGCATGTTTAAATGAGTTGGTTAATGTTTATGTTATCCTAAGGTTGCGTAGATGACGGTTATGTCATCCAAAAACTGCGTGGGCGACGGTTATGTTGCCTTGCATGAGAATAGATAGCGGTGGTACGATTTGTGTATCACTGTAATGAACTAACGCCACCCATGCAATGGGAATTTATCTATGTTCGGGATTGGTCGGAGGCAGTGGTTATACGCTCCGGTCCCCGTGTGTCGTTCGGTGTAAGGCATTACATCGAGAGGTCTGGCCAGGTCTTAGGCATATAGGCAGTGGTTATACGCTATACATAGCATTCGGAGGCAGTGGTTATACGCTCCGTAGCTGGAGGCAGTGGTTATATGCTCCAGTAGCCAGAGGCAGTGGTTATACGCTCTGGTACGTCAGAGGCAGTGGTTATACGCTCTGACGGCGTTCATTCTATTCATGTAATCGGAGGCAGTGGTTATACGCTCTGTAACTGGAGGCAGTGGTTATATGCTCCAGTAACCAGAGGCAGTGGTTATACGCTCTGGTATGTCAGAGGCAGTGGTTATACGCTCTGACGATGTGTTCTTTGCTTGGATGTTTCTTTGATTCTGATATTATCTCATATGTTGGCTTTAATTCTGTTACACATGTTGATTCATGCTGTTATCACATGTTTTGGTTTATCGCTCATGCATTGATCATGTTGATTACGTTTGGTAATGCATATATGGTTGTTTCTGAAATAATATACATGTTCATATGTATAAGATGTTTTGTATTAACGTTTACATGTTTTCTGACGTAAAGTGGCAGGGAGAACCCTGAGTTACTCCCCACTGACTGTGGTGTTCATGTTTCATGAATGTAGGTTGGTGCTGTTTGGGGAAGACGTGTGGCTAGCGAGCATTGTTGATAATTCGACAATTACCCTTACGCTTAGTTTAGATTTAATTCATGTTGTTATCGTGGGATATCTTATCCCTCGTCTATTTAAGTTGTTTTGTATAATTTATACTTTCTCTTTAGTTTTTAGTCTTCCGCACGTTGTTTTGATATTCCGCGAAAAGTTTTAATAAATATGTCGAAAAGTTTTTAAAAGTATCGTATTTCCGCTGCAAATTATTTGTTTATTTTTATGCTAAATCGCGGGGTGTCACATACTTGGAGTCATATATGAATTTGGAAGAATAGGCTTACGATGTTAATGATGATAAATGGATGAGTGAGGTGAGTTAGTCTCACTTGACCTTGAGGATCTGATTGAATTGAGGAAAGGCTCGTTGTTGAGGAATAAGAACCCTTGGTAATAATAGTTGTTTATCGAAAGAACCTACGATATAGACTTGGAGGAATTGTTTAAGTATTTGACCTTAGGTTACTTAGTGGATCTTATAGCTAATCTATTAGAGTACTTGAAGAATTTTGAAGGGTGTACCACTAGTGTAAGGATTGAATATGGGAATTCGTTGGAAAGTGAAAGTTGGAGACTTGATGATTTAAGGGTTTTTCTATGATGGAAAGTGATGTAAGTGAAGTGGACATAGCATATGAGTTTGGTAACCTGAGAGTGTTATTGAACTGTTATTTGAGGAACTGGCAGAGATGAGACATCTAAAACTTTGGGAATAGATAACCGGAATGATGATATTGTTTAATTTTGAAGAATTATGGTGTATAGGTCGTTTGAGGAAATGTTTCGTGAGAAACGATAATTGACTTGCTTAATTTGGAAAGTAAGGAGTGACAACCTTGTGACTTGTGAGAATAGTGAGAAACTCGAACCTTGGGAGATTTCCATAATCGTTCCTTGATATCGCTTTTCTCCTCCTTTCTTCCTTGTTCCTTCTTCTACTTTTGACTTCACTTTGTTGGAATCCATATCCTGAAGTTCCTATCCTGTCACCTTGTGTGCTCTCTCTCGAGTTTGGTATCGCGTTCGTTTCCGAAGTTCGTATCATACCTCCGCCTTGGTGAGCCTTGTTCCCTTTCATTTGGATTAGTGGTGATACGGGCTTATTTTAGAGTAGTGATATATGCCTTGAGGATCCTTGGTTTTGCATTATCGGAATTTGGCGGAGAAGGTTTATGTTAATAATATTTGGGTGATACTAGAGAGCGTGTCGTCTTGAGAATTTCATGTTAAAGGATTAGATGTATGAGTGCTACTTATGGATTTAATGACAACCGTAAAGTTAATGGCGACTGTACCTTTCTGTGGGACTGGTAATAGTCTTATGGAAACTGTCGGAGTGAAAGTTGTTGCTTCTTTGAAACCTTCGTTTTGGATGTCCGCTTTTTGCAGACGGTTAGAGGATTGAGAATCTAAAAGTTGTTACTTATGAAAGACCTTATATTTGAATGTTCACTTTATGATAATAAGGTTTGGAAAACAAGGATTTCGGAATGCTTTAGTGAATTGAGGTTGGTGGATTTGAGTGATTTGGGCTAAATGTTGTCAATGATTATCTCATAGTCCTACGTTTGGGAATAGTTATGATTTGGAGAATATTGTGTCTCTAATTTTGGGGTTCGATGTCGATAATGGAATTTCAGTTTGATTTATTGGAAGTACATGAAACTTGGTGTGGATCTGTTAATTAGGCTTTTACTTTGATTAAAGGACCATTGAGGGATTAAGAAGAGTGCATGACTCGTTATGGATTAAGTGGTGAGTGCTTCTATATTCCGAAGAGTTGTCATCCTCCTTGGCTCGATCTCTGTTGTTTCCTCCTCCTTGGTCTTTCGTCGTTTGTGTTTGTTACTTAAGTGTTGAAACTAGTAGCTTGTGGTGCTTTGTGCTAAGTGTAATTTGTGTTGTTGTTTCTGTGCTTTCTGTAACCGTTTTGAATTGATATCCTTTCTATTGATGGTAAATAAAGTTTCATTACTTTCGCAAACTTTATTAATTTTAAGAATTTGGAAATTGAAGTTGCTTTCGAAAACAATATTTTAAGAAGATTGAAATGTTTCACGATTTGGATTTATTTCAGCGTTGATTTGATGTTAGAATTTGTTATCGGAGACGTCTGATAACTTGTACTATGCTCATCGGCGCCTGATTGACTTTGTTTTGAAATTTGATTTAGTCTAACCGTGGACTCGTCTCAGATTTGGAATGTCGGGCTCTTGGATGTACAGCGAGAACCCCAACCTCCACTAATGGAGACTTGTGCCTTGGAAATTATTCGAAATCCTTGATTGCAATTTAAATTTTGAAATATCGAATTTCAGTCAACATTTTGGTGGATAGCGTTGTGTTTGTATTTTACTGTTTTCCTGGTTTCAAGTTTCGAGGACGAAACTTTTTGAAAGGTGGGGTGATTGTAACATCCCGATATTTCGGACTCGTAATTTTAATGACTCTAATGGTAAATTCAGAATGATTTATATTTTACGAGATTTCATAATTTTATTTAAATAATTTGAATATTTTATTTTAAAAGATTTTTTTTGTTTTAAATGACATCCTTGTTGATTACGTAAAGTATATTTCAACGATTTAATTTTATCGTTCGGAAAACTTAAGACTATTCTGTAATTTTATAAAATGTAATTTACACGTTCAATTGTATTTCGAGTTGTTTTAATTGTAAAATAATGAGTTACTGGCATTTGAGCAATTTCCAACTCATAAATGAAACCTGACTCAAACTCGACTCATGTATGTTTCCGACTCAAAACCCGTTTCTTGGATAAAAAGATATTTCATAATCAGTCATCCTCATCCTCACACCTCAACTCTATCCTCTTACTTCCTCAATTATATAGAATGAACAATTCACTAAAATCGCCGCCATTTCTTCGTTTCTTAACCATTTCCAATGATTTTCGCGCCATTGTCTTCCTCATACTATCGCCGACATTTTGAGGTAACCAAGTTTGTGTTTTTGGTTGGAAGAAATTCCTGTCAGTTAACCCATTCTCATTTTTAGTGCTTAAAACTCGTTCTCTTGTATGAATAGGTTGGGTCTTGCACTTCTGAGCTTGGTTTTGGCGAAATATTGAGTTCTAATTTGCGAAAACAGGTGACCTTGATGAGGAAACTCAACTTTTGTCTTAAGTTAAGTTGACCTAGGTTTTTCCTTGTTGTTTATGTAAAAATTGGTTGTTGATTACATGATTTTAAGTTTGAATAAGCTTGTGAACATGTGAATGTTGGCTTGTTGGTTGCTTCTACTGCAACAAAATATTATTATTGCTGCGTATGTCATATAGCACCCATGTTATGTCAAAATTTGTTTTCGTTTAGTATATGATAACGGTTAAGTTGAGTTGTAGCTGGTTGTTTATTTTGGTGAAGATTGTTGTTGTTAATCTCGTTAAAGTAGGTCCTGTTCTGAAAGGGCGTTGTGGGTTACTACTAGTGTTGTTGCTACGTTACCGTTGTGTTGTTTATTGCCGATTTTTATTATTGATGGTCATTTTTATTGTAATTACTGCTCACCATTTATGAGCTGTCATTCTTGCTATTGTTGCGCGAAAGTCGCTGCTGTTTACACTACCGATCGTTGCTCGTTGTTCTTGTTATTCATATCACTATTTCGTTACAGTTTTATTGTTGTTGTTGTCATTCACCATTGCTTTAACTGCAATTGTTGTTGTTACCTCTGTTTTTGGGCTGCATTGTTGCTTTCACTGTCGTCATTGTTATGCGCTGCTAATGTACGCTATTGCAGCTAATGTTGCTCGCTGTGGTGGCTGTTGCTGCACACTGCGGTGGCTGATGCTGCTTTCTGTGGTGGCCACTGCTGCTCGCTGTAATGGCCGGTACCGCCCTTGTTCCTAATATTGTTGTTATTGTATGTTGTGGTTAAAGACGTGATAGTGTGGTACTTGCTTAATTGTTGTGTAGTACCAAGCTACTTGGCTGCTTGATTGTGTTGTTATTACCACACGTCCTGGTAGTTGTGGTTAATTAATTTAAATTTAAAGCCATTGCATTGCTTGCAAAAAAAATATGTTGCGTTGTGTAGTAAATACTAGGCTATACCATTATTAGTACGTGTATAGTTATTTCATTGCTGAATAATTAGAATAAATTTATCGATAATCGACTCTCGTATGTTTAAAATAATCGACTCGTCATTATTTTATAAATGTGTTAATTCCGTAAAGAATATATGTTATTTAATATGCGTTTTAATTAATTCTATAAGTCGTGATTACTTCCTTCTTTGATTGAACCGTTTATTTAGAATGTAATTTAATACTTGGTTAAAAATATATATTTGAGCTACGTAATAATTAGCAAAGTGGTTAGTTGCTTTTCTTAAGTTGATTAATTCTTAAGTACTTGATTATAAAGCTTGTCAGACTAAGTTAATTAACTTATAATAATTGTTAGGTTTATTAGATATGAACCATAAGTGGCTAATGAACTAAATTTAGATGGGTTATTTCCCCTTATACTTGTGTTGTATAAGGCTCATGAGGTAACCTAATAAGTCAAGTTGGAACTGAATGTGAATTATCTGGTTGCGTATTGGAATATGTCTAAGTTACGTGTCTTGGATGTTGCGTATCGAGGGCATGTCTGAGTCGGGACCTTTGTCTTGGATACGTGTGTGTATGTTCGCGTAAGGGATCATTTTGGAGTTGGGACCTCTGAGCCGTTCCGCGTATGGATGATGCATTGGAATATGTCTGAGTCGGGACCTCTATTGCTTTGTGAGTTTGGATGACCGTGGTGGATCATGTTTGAGTCCGGACCTCTGATTCATTACGAAGAGTATTGGTTGATGTCTGAGTCGGGACCTCTGAACCAATACTAGCTAACTGTGTTTATTCATGCCTGAGTCGGGGTCTATGAATGAATGCTAGCTAATTGTGCTCTAAGCCTACCTGAGTCGGGGTGTGGCTTGGGTACTGTTGATTGTTTGTGTCTAGTCCTTCTTGAGTCGTGGTCTGACTTAGATACTGTTGAAAGTGTATGTTTAATCTTGCATGAGTCGGGGTCAGATTAGATATTGTTGATTGAACTGCATCTAACTTGCCTGAGTCGAGGTACAGTGTTAGATGTTGTAGTATGCTAATCATTGTTGAATGAATGGTTTAGATAGGCCTGAGTCGTGGCTTTTGATCTATTTACCAAGAGTTATGTATGTTGAGTTGATGATGGGTGAATGTATGCTATTCATAATCATATTTATGTTGGAGCATGTTGATGTGTTCACATGTTATGTGTTTATGACGACAATAAGTGGCTAGGATAACCTCTAGTCACTCCCCACTGACTGTGGCGTACATGTTTCATGTATGTAGGTTTGAAGCTGTTTGTAGGGGGTTTCACAGAGAGCTAGCGAGCAATGTATTCATCGTCATGATTTCACCCATTTTGTTAGTTGGACTCTAGTTTACATTTTTGCTCAAGAGCCTGTAGGGATATGCTATCCCGGGCCGTTGTTTTGTAACTAAAGTTCATACTTAAATATTTATCTAAGTTTATTTCTTTCCGCATTTTGATTTAGTAATTCACCTCGCATGTTAGTTTATTTCATTAAAAGTTTTAAATCCGCGCATTTTTCATGCTTATTGTACATTTACTTTCCGGTGCCGCGAGGGGTTTTACAGTTGGTATCAGAGCGTTATCGCTCCCGACGCACTCATGTGACTCCCAAACTTAACTTGACCAATAATCAAATAGTGAATGAGAGATGGGCAGATTTAAGGACAAGTGGTAGTCTGTTTTATGATTGCTTTTATTAAGTTCTAACGTGTTTGTTGATTGTCATTGAATTTTACTGTTGTGTCTTTGAATCGACAAACCGTGAGCTGATCCATTTGGCGACCAAGACCGGTGTCTACTACCGAAGATAGAAGATATGTGCTACCGTTGGAGGACGCATCTGGACCCCCCGAAGATTCTTCTTAATCTTTATGCATCATCTTCCTTTGTATCTCTTGATGCATTCCTTTCTTCTTGAACTTTAGTCGGTCTTACTCTGAAATCTATCTTCTTCCCTTTCCGACTCAAATATTGATATTTGAGGAAAATTTAAGAGGTATCGAGAGACATGTTGTGGTGATCTAAGTGTCTAATTGTGTTGTCCAATTGGAATAGTGAAAGTGAGTGATAGGGTACTTACTTTAAGGTAGAGTGGTATACATGGTATTTAGTGGAGCTTAGCCTTGAGAGTCTTACTCGAATCGTGAAAATTAGTGGATTGAAAGGCAACGTTTAGAGAGTAAAAATGAGATACTTTGTAACCCCGTAATTTCCAAGTCATTATATATTAATAAAATCTTATTTTAGTAATAATAATGATTCATAATAAATAAAATTTCATTTAAAATATATCGTTTTTGACAATGATATTAATATGCCCGTCTTAGACTTATACTTCTTAAAGTCGCAAACAACTACTCAGTCCTTGTTACTAATTTTAAGATAATTTACAGGCATATTTAGCTCTTGCTTATAAAATAAAAGTTTTAGCTCTTTTTCTTAGCTTTCCAAGGCCACCAAAAACACGTCAATCGGAGTTCTGTGGAGGAAATTATGCCGAAAATACCAAAGGCTGTCACGGACCATCCGCTAACGAGACCCACGCTCGTTGCTTACTCTAAACTCTTTTCCACATGTCCTTTGGGACACATGGCTGAGTACTAAACCTTGCCTTGCTGCCCAAGGTCATTGCTTCTACTTCCTTCCTTCTTCTTCATTCCTTTACTTATTCTTTTTTCAGCTAAGAACACCCAAAAACACAAAGACACCATTGTTGTGCACCTCAACCGTAAAACGGTCGTAAAATCTTCGTTTCTTATCCGATTTCGACGATTTTTGCGCCTATCTCTTCCTCTGCTCGCCCTCCACCTTCCTAGGTAATAAAAGTATCAAAATTATTCCTTAATATACTCTGGTCGTGGCCTTTAAGGCACGGTTCTCTTAGCTAACCTCGTTTTTTTGTGTGTCGCTAGTTCGGTTGTCCAAACCGGAGTGGCTTTAAGTCAAAATCATCCTTATTGAAGAGCTATAAGGTAACGGTGATGGGTTACTCGACTTATCGTCTTTGTTTGCATGACTATATGCTTGTAATGTTTAGTATACTAGAATTGTGTTTGATTAAATAGTGGCATGATTAGGTTCATAAATCATATGTTTGGATGAATTTCATCATTTATGCTTGTGTTGGATGAGATTTTAATTGTGGAAATTCATTAAGGATTGTATGGTTAAATGAGTTTATGATCATTGAGGATGATTAGTTTGATAGTCTTTCAAGTTCATAATGTTTTGCTTACAATGGTTAATTTATGATATTTCAGCACCTTGACAAATCTGTCCATTGTCTTGTACAATTTATTTCGACATCTTAGAGTATCCGGCTTTGAAAATGTTGAAAAGAGACCCCTGTTTTTTTTAAGTGTAGAATCTACCTCTAAAATATCGTAATTTGCTTGCATGTCGTTTGTTCACAATAAATTATTTACGAACGTTGCGCGGAAATACTCGCAGAATGGACAGTAGCTCAAAGATGGTTTCGAAAATCATTTTTATACTTTGATACTATTCTGGTCCTTTTCAATAACCAAACTTTGAAGAGTTTAGATGATGATAGGAGTATGTTTTGCCCCAAAATGATTTGTTAAACCCGTTTTATGAAGCAATACATTTTGTGTGACGGTTTCTGACACACTGTAAAGATCAGTCAATAACCCACTGTTATGTTCGTCTTTTGGAAATGTTTATTTGACAAATATTGTAGATAAAACCGAACCAATTGGCCTTGTATCATTTCGATTTTATTTGAATTAATTATTAATTTTACGGCAGAGGACAACTTTAACGTGAAATGCATTTAGAACTTATGTTTGATTAATCAGTTCCGTTTATTCTTCTCCCAGATAAAATGGACTTAAGTGTTGTCGTATTTATCGTTTGTTAGCTCAAGCATGTTTAAATGAGTTGGTTAATGTTTATGTTATCCTAAGGTTGCGTAGATGACGGTTATGTCATCCAAAAACTGTGTTGGCGACGGTTATGTTGCCTTGCATGAGAATAGATAGCGGTGGTACGATTTGTGTATCACTGTAATGAACTAACGCCACCCATGCAATGGGAATTTATCTATGTTCGGGATTGGTCGGAGGCAGTGGTTATACGCTCCGGTCCCCGTGTGTCGTTCGGTGTAAGGCATTACATCGAGAGGTCTGGCCAGGTCTTAGGCATATAGGCAGTGGTTATACGCTATACATAGTATTCAGAGGTAATGGTTATACGCTCCGTAGCTGGAGGCAGTGGTTATACGCTCCAGTAGCCAGAGCCAGTGGTTATACGCTCTGACGGCGTTCATTCTATTCATGTAATCGGAGGCAGTGGTTATACGCTCCGTAAGTGGAGGCAGTGGTTAGACGCTCCAGTAACCAGAGGCAGTGGTTATACGCTCTGGTATGTCCGAGGCAGTGGTTATACGCTCTGACGATGTGTTCTTTGCTTGGATGTTTCCTTGATTCTGAAATTATCTCATATGTTGGCTTTAATTCTGTTACACATGTTGATTCATGCTGTTATCACATGTTTTGGTTTATCGCTCATGCATTGATCATGTTGATTACGTTTGGTAATGCATATATGGTTGTTTCTGAAATAATATACATGTTCATATGTATAAGATGTTTTGTATTACCGTTTACATGTTTACTGACGTAAAGTGGCCGGGAGAACCCTGAGTTACTCCCCACTGACTGTGGCGTTCATGTTTCATGAATGTAGGTTGGTGCTGTTTGGGGAAGACGTGTGGCTAGCGAGCATTGTTGATAATTCGACAATTACCCTTACGCTTAGTTTAGATTTAGTTCATGTTGTTATCGTGGGATATCTTATCCCTCGTCTATTTAAGTTATTTTGTATAATTTATACTTTCTCTTTAGTTTTTAGTCTTCCGCACGTTGTTTTGATATTCCGCGAAAAGTTTTAATAAATATGTCGAAAAGTTTTTAAAAATATCGTATTTCCGCTGCAAATTATTTGTTTATTTTTATGCTAAATCGCGGGGTGTCACAGTTGGTATCAGAGCAGTAATGGCCCCGACGCACGCACGTGTACCCCAAATTAAATTTGAACTTAACCTAATATAACGAATGAGAGATGGGTAGACTTAAGGACAAAGTGGTAGTCTGTAATGTGATTGCTCCTTGATAGGTCTAACATGTTTGTTAATTGTCAAAGATTTTATGTTTGTGCTCAAGGATTGGTGAACCATGAGCTTACCTAGATGGCGATCAAGATTATTGTCTACTACCGCATATGGAAGATTTGTGTTATCTTTGAAGGATGCTTCTATGTCCCCGAAGATACTCTTTGCTCATCATACAACATCTTCTTCCTTATTTCTTGTTGTATATCCTCCTTTTCCCAAACTCTTTTCTATCTTAACTCGGAAGCTACTTTCGTAACTTTCCGACTTATCCTTATCCTTGCACTTGCCTTTTTCCCTGGCGCTTTGGAGGTAGCCTAGCTTAGTTGGATATTGAGGATTTTGTTCGAGGATAACCCCTAGCGCTTATTTTGGAAAGTAATGTTACTGAAAACGTTTAGGGAGTGTTGTAAGGCACGTCGTGGTGATCCTAATGCGTAGTTGTTGGCCCTACATAGTGAGTGGAAATGGTTGGTGGAATTCTTGGTTTAAAATATGAAATTGTATCTGCAATATTTGGTGGATTTTAACCTTGGGAATCATATTTGGGATTTAGGATTAGTGGATTAAAATGTGTTGCTTTAAGAGTATGAATGAGGTGTTAGAAGTCATAAATGAATTTGGAAAATATACTTGGGATGCTAGTGAAAATGAATGGTTGAGTAAAGTGAATCAGTAATGCTTGACTTTGGGAATTGGGTTTGACTTTAATTGGGATTTTACTTTTGAAGGATAAGAATCGTGTATCTTAATGGACGAGTATTGAAAGAGTTAGCGATGTAACTTTAGAGGAACTGACTGAAGTTTACTCTTTTAGTTATTTGATTGGATTAGACGTGTAACCTTTGAGGAGTTACTTGAAGATCATGTCTTTGGATGTCTGATTGATGTCATAAGGTGCAACTTATGGATTTGTGAGATTTTAAGGTTGTGATGTTTAAAGGACGTTTTAATTTGTATATAGAGGTGTGAAAACGTTAATAGTGGATTTTTCTTGGTATTCACATTTTGAGGTATTAATGAATTAAGGATTTAGGCCTTGTGTGAGATTAGAATAGAGTAACTCGATGAGTAATGAAAGTTTTGCGAATTGAAGGAATTAGAGAGTTGATAATCTATGGATTATAAAGATTATGAATGTACCAATGGTATAGAAATGGTTTATCCTGGAGTATTACAGAAATGTCGTTTGAGGAATTTAAGATATAGAGATACCTGAAACTTTATGAAATAGTCGAAATTGGATAATCGTACACCCTTATCTTTGAAAGGACTTATAGTATGGTAAACCATATGGGAAAATTCTTCTTGAAAAGTGCTAGTTTTGTGTGCTTGAATTAGGAAATAGGAGATGAGAACCTTGTGAGGATTTTGGGAACCCTAAGCCTTGGGAATTGAGTCAGTTCAAATCATTACCTTTCCTCGACACTTCTCTTCTTTCTTCTTCCATGTTAATTATTTCGAGTTATGCTTTCATAACAAAGCTTACTTAACCTTTCTTTATGTCATATATCTTCTTACCTCTAACGCTCATTCTTCTCCTCATGGCTTCGTTATTGATAGAGTCAATAGCTTGGAGTCTCTTAGCCCGTCATCTTATGTATCTCTCTCTCAAGTTCCTATATCGCGTTTGTCTTTAAGTTTGTATAATATCTTTAACCGTTGCAAGGCTTGGCCCTTTTCTTCTTGGATTAGTTGTGAGGGTGACTTCGTTTGTGGAATAATGATATATTCTTAGAGGATCCTTGGTCTTGTTTTATCGGACATAGTTGAGAGAGTTAGCGTTTGGTGACGTTTGGGTAATATTAGGTAGTGTGTCATCTTGATGGTTTCAAGTTAAAGGTTTAAAGGTATGAGTGCTTCTTGTGGATTAGTACCAACCGTGAGATTGATAATTTTGGTGTTATCTATGAGAGTGTTAGTGGTTACCTAGAGACCGTTTGGGTGAAAGTTGTTACTTTTATGAGACTTTCTTTTGGGATGATCACTGTACGGTAATGAATTATGGTAGTCAAGGTTTAAGAGATGTTTTCTTGATTTGGGTCGATGAAAGTTGACTAGTTTGTGACTGAATGCTTTGGATGTTTAACTCGTAGTCCTAGGTTTGTGAATAGTTACGGTTTGAAGAATACCGTGTTTATGCTTTTGGGATTAGATGTTTTGGATGTTTATCTCATAGTTCTATGTATGAAAGTAAGTACAATTCCGAGAGTGCCGCTTCCATAAATTTTGTTGTCGGTATGAGCGTATCAGATTTTTGTTTATAGGTCTGGAAGTACGATGGATTCAGGTTTAAGATCCTTGTTTTTGTGATTCACCTTGTTTGGAGATCTGTAACATATGCTAGTTGAGTATGAAGGTAACCTGGTTAGTAATTTTGGATCTAGCTCTATGAAGGATGTTGATTGTTGAGTAATAATCGAGAGTTGTGAAGTTCCTTTGGTAATGGGATGCCTTGTATCGTGGATGACCTAGAAGTGAGTGACCCAAATTGAGTTGAGAAGCCTTGAGAGTTTTGCGGTTGAAAGAGCTGTTTTCTGAGGTATGTAAGGAATCATGATGATGATGATGTTTCATTTATGGATTGAGTGGTTAGTAATTTCCATAATCCGAAAAGTTATCTTCCTCCTTAACCATAAACCTCTTTTGTTCATGCCTTTGTTCTTTTGTTGTTTTTGCCTCTTTGTTCTCTTGTTGAGTACCGTCTTTAACCCTGAAGATGTTAGTTTTGATGCCTTGTTTTTGTTAGCTTCCTTATGACCTTTTGTGTTTTGATTTCTTGGATAATCCGAACCAACCATCTTTGATTGGTAACATGTAGCTTTCATCCTCGTGTTTTGTTTGAAGTGATATTCAAAATATTTTCCATTTATATATTTTATAACCGCATTTGTGTTACTATACTTTTGTTGTTGAAAATTTTAAATTTCTGTTACAACTAAGTTTACTTTCGAAATGACATGTTTTAAAAAGTTTGAAATGATATATAACTTTGATTGGTTTTAGCGTTGATTGGATGTAAGGCTGGTTATTGGAGACGTCTAATAACTCGTATTACGCTCGTCAGCGCATGATTTGATTTGGCTTTTGGACTTACCACTGATTTGGAATGTGTGGGTAATAAAACGCGTATTCACCCCAAAATTACAGGATTATAATGAAATATACAACTGTGAATATTGTCATAAGATTAAAAACATGAGAAAAGAAGTACAACCTTTAGTCCTCGCGCAAAAAGGCCTAAGAACAGGAATTAATGCAAATTCCCTCCTATAACTTGCACCCAAGACTTAGTCTGAGACGTGGCCGCGTGTGCTAGAAATCCTCTCCAATTGCCTTGCAATATAGGGAGAGCCCTTGAGGTTTTAGATGTGAGATCTGAGGTTTTGGGAGAAGAATGCTCTCAAAACCCTAATTTTACTTGAGAATTATGTTACAGTGCAACAAGAGTAACTGATATAAGGAGAGTCCTCCTCCTTATATAGTTATTTCGGCCGAATTGGGGTTTGGGTAGGAGTGGGCTTTCCACTCTTACCTTATCCCAATGCGTGATTCGACCCGATTAGCTTTAATATATTTCGCGGGTTTAATTTATAAATCGTAACATGTTATCAGATATTAATACAGTCGATATATTAATAACGGTCTGATAAAATACGATATTGTATAATTACCTAAATTAATATAACTGTTTATATTAATACGCGAATATAATATTTAATTAAATATAACCGTTTATATTTAATTTACGAATTATTCTTGTAATCCGTATTAGCTAAAAATATTTAATCCGTATTAAATAGTAATTCTCAACATCTTATTGACTAATTTAATAGTCAATACCTCTGACTAACCGTTTAGTCATATTCGGCAAAATGTGACTGTATTTTCATACCTTCACATCTCTCAAACGTGTCCTATAGGTGTGACGTATAGGGACCAGTTGACCACCGCCATCCGTATGACAATAACGTCAAACTTATCTAGCAAGCCAACCGTTATTGATAAACGTGGATCAACTGGTAATAATACAGAAGTATGCCCTTGTGATCCTTAAAGAGATTTAATAAGTCATTGTACTTAATTGTCAAGGACACTAGCCCCAACAATCTCCCACTTGTCCGTACAAGGGTATGTTCAATGACGTTATCACACTACATGTGGAGGACACAATCTCCAACAAACTCCCACTTGTCCGTACAAGTGTAGGTGCGATAACCGAATCTCATATCCTTTTAAAATTTCTCCCACTCAATGTAAGACAATTTGCAAATCCGCATTCGCAAAGGTCGTATCTCACAAGCGATCTGTATCAAGAGTGGTTTCCCCGACTAGAGAGTAACTTAACTGATAAAACGAATCTGTATTCGAGCATGGCCATGCATTTCAGTTACTACTCCTCGAGTGGCCCTGAGAAATGATAAAATCCTGATAAGGGTTTGGATATTTCCCTCAACTCGAATCCTGCCGATATCGCCCAGCATGAAATAACCCAGAAAAAATCCTCTTGGCCCCTGTTACGGTGACCGTGGGAAAGAAACCAAAGTTACCCAAAATCTGTCTTAATCTCAAGAAGCAGTTGAAGGTCAAAAGACTCGACTCTAAGGAACACTATGGAGGTCCTATCCACGACCTGGCACCCAATGTTAAAAACATTTAGGACTCCATAACGTTGTCACGGGGTGTCCTACGAGATATCCGTATAACTCGCCTTTGTGATTGGTCAGTCATCCACGTGACTTATGGTTCGTTGAACCCACCATCAACCAACGTCACAAAATGATTACCTGAGTTATCAGCTCAAGTGGGTAATCAAGGACCAAAACGATGTAATGTTAATCAGTTCACTTTGTGGTGTTCAAAATTGGCGTACAATTCCACATGAAAAACAAAACATTTTATATCATAACAATAAGGTTGAATAGAGTACACGAGAAAATGAATTATTACATGAATTCATAAAAGAGTACTACAACTTAGGAACACATCCAATTCCCATGGAATGAATGTGCCCTTCATGCTTATCACGTGGTAATGCTTTTGTGAGAGGATCAGCTATGTTGTCATCCATAGCGATCTTATCAATAAATATCTTCTTTTACGTGGACTCAGTAGTAGAATCTGCTGTAACATTTTGTTTAGAACTTTTCCAGCTGACAGCAGCGCCATTAAGAGTAGAAACGAATCCAGACTGAGATTTCGAGTCATCTCGATCCGTTTGGAAGCGAGCATCTGCGTAACCCGTGGCGCAGAGCGTTGAGTCGCCTCCATAAGTCAATCCCCAATCTTTAGTCCTCCGTAGGTACTTAAGAATGTTTTTCACGGCCATCCAGTGTTGTTCACCTGGATGAGCTTGGAATCGACTTGTCATACTCAATGCATATGCAACGTCAGGACGTGTGCATATCATGACATACATGATCGATCCTATTGCCGAAGCATAAGGAATCCGACTCATGCGCTCTTTCTCTTCCACTGACTTAGCTTCTTGAGTCTTGCTCAAGTGAAGCCCAGGAGTCATAGGAAGGAACCCCTTCTTGGAGTTCGTCATGCTGAATCTCTCCAGAATCTTCTCTATATAAGATTCCTGACTGAGAGACAACATCCGTCGTGATCTATCCCTGTAGATACGGATGCCCAAAATTCTTTGTGCCTCTCCCAGATCTTTCATCTGGAAATGGTTTTTCAACCATGCTTTAACCGAAGATAAGAGAGGTATGTCATTCCCAATCAAGAGTATGTCATCGACATACAGTACTAGGAATACAATCTTACTCCCACTCGACTTGATATAGAGACATGGTTCCTCGACTGATCGAATGAACCCATTCTCTTTTATCACTTGGTCGAAGCGATGATTCCAACTCCGCGATGCTTGCTTAAGTCCATAGATGGAACGCTTAAGCTTGCAAACTTTCTTAGGATGTGCTGGATCGATAAAACCCTCGGGTTGTACCATGTACAACTCTTCCTCCAAATAACCGTTTAAGAAGGCGGTTTTAACGTCCATTTGCCATATTTCATAGTCATGAAATGCGGCGATCGCTAAGATAATCCGAATGGAACGTAGCATGACTACGGGTGCAAAGATCTCATCATAGTGCAAGCCTGGCACTTGAGTGAAACCTTTAGCAACTAGTCTAGCCTTATGGATATCTTGTTGTCCTTCCACGGCATGCTTTATCTTGTAAAGCCATTTGCATTGAAGGGGACGTACCTTTGCAGGTAGGTCCACAAGATCCCACACGTTGTTCTCATACATGGAGTCCATCTCGGATTGCATGGCTGCTAGCCATAGCTTTGAGTCAGAACTGGTCATGGCACCTTTATAGGTGGTGGGTTCATTACCCTCTAGGAGTAAGACGTCATCTGTATCGTGTTCCTCGACCATACCAATGTATCTGTCCGGTGGAATAGAGACTCTTCCCGACCTCCTAGGTTCCTCAGGGATATCTACCGCAGCCTCGGTTGGAGGTACTGTTTCCTCCAATGGTTGCTCGGTAGTTGGTTCTTGAACCTCCGATAACTCGAAGGTTCTATTACTCGACTTGTTCTCGAGAAATTCTTTCTCTAAGAACGTCGCACTAGCCGCAACAAAAACACGTTGTTCGGTAGGCGAGTAGAAGTAATGACCAAACGTTCCCTTTGGGTAGCCTATAAAGTATGTCTTGACCGATCGCGGGCCGAGCTTATCCTCGTGTCTCCACTTGACATAAGCCTCGCAGCCCCAAACCCGAATAAAGGACAAGTTAGGGACCGTTCCCTTCCATAACTCGAATGGAGTCTTGTCAACAGCTTTAGACGGACTTCGGTTAAGAATTAGAGCGGCTGACAAAAGAGCATAGCCCCACAATGAATCAGGCACAACGGTGTGACTCATCATGGATCGAACCATATCAAGTAGAGTTCGATTTCTCCGTTCGGACACACCATTTAATTGTGGTGTTCCAGGTGGAGTCAACTGTAGTACGATCCCACAGTCTTTAAGGTGTTGATCAAACTCGCGTGAAAGATACTCACCACCACGATCCGAACGTAGTGCTTTAATCTTTCTACCCAGCTGGTTCTGTACCCGATTCTGGTATTCTTTGAACTTGTCAAAGGATTCACTTTTGTGCTTCATTAAGTAGACATAGCCATATCTACTTAAATCATCCGTGAAAGTGATGAAATACCTATAGCCATCTCGTGCGTTGATCGACATAGGGCCACATACGTCCGTATGTATGAGTCCTAATAGGTCGGCAGCGCGCATTCCAACACCTTTGAAGGAAATACGAGTCATTTTGCCGATGAGACATGATTCACACGTGCCATATGATTCGAAATCAAAGGGCGAAATAGCTCCATTCTGTATGAGCTGTTTTACGCGTTTTTCATTTATGTGTCCCATACGACAATGCCATAGGTAAGTTTGATCTTTGTCACCTACCTTTATTCTTTTATTATTCACATGTAATATCTCGGTAGTTTGATCTAAAACATAAATTCCATTCATGGAAACTGCCTTGCCATAAATCATATTGTGCAAAGAGAAAATACAGCTATTATTCTCTATTACAAATGAAAATCCGAGTTTGTCAAGTGCAGAAACTGAAATAATGTTTTTGGATAAACTAGGAACATAATAACAGTTATACAAAAATAACTCGAATCCACTTGGAAGCTGGATTACGTATGTTCCCTTCGAGACTGCAGCCACACGTGCTCCATTCCCGACACGCAGGTCCACCTCACCCTTGATTAGGGGTTCTTGGTTTCGGAGGCCCTGCACATGATTACATAGATGAGAACCACAACCAGTATCAAGTACCCAAGTTCCGCAACTTGCGTGGTTAATCTCAATCATGTGAATAAAAGAAGAAGAAGACATACCAACAGGGGTAACGCGGCCTGCCTTAATGTCCTCGCGATACACGGGGCAGGAGCGCCTCCAATGCCCAGTCTTGTGGCAATGGTGACATTCCATGCTTGTATCCTTGCTCTTTGTCTTGCCTTGTGAGTTACTCGACTCACCAGGCCCACTCTTTGCAAATCCTGGTTTCTTGAACCTGGGCTTACCTACTGCTAGGTCGCCCTGAGCTTTAGCCTTCCCTTTACCTTTCCCCTTACTGGAGATCATGAGAACATCCTGCTTAAGACTCCCACTCAACTTAAGATCCTTCTCAGTCTGTACGAGAAGGGAGTGGAGCTCATGGGGAGTCTTCTTCATGTCGTTCATGTAGTAGTTGGCCCTAAAGAGGGCGAACCCGTCATGAAGCGAATGAAGCATGCGATCAACGATGATGTTCTCACTGATCTTACAGTTTAGGGACTCCAGTTTCTCGATATTCTCAATCATGTTGAGAATATGTGGGCTAACAGCTTGGCCCTTCTGGAGTTTCGCCTCAAAGAAGCGACAGGTATGCTCATAAGAAACGATTCTCGGAGCCTTGGAGAATTCGTTAGTGAGCGTGGTGAAAATCTTGTTTGCACCATGGGTTATGAAGCGTCTTTGCAAATTGGATTCCATTGCATAGATGAGTACGTTCTTTATCGCACCCGCTTCCATAACGAAATCGCTATGAGTGCGAATTTCGTTGGCTCTAGCTCCAGTTCCTGGGTGTGGCGGAATGGGCTCAGTTAAGAACTTGAGCTTTCCGTCAGCAATGGCAGCATTCCGTAGTGCTGCCTCCCAGTCAGAGAAGTTTGACCCATCATTCCTCAGTCTAGTGGACTGATTCATGGAGTCCATGAAGGCTTTTAGCCAGGATTCACGTGCTAGCTTGGCACTTGGCATTGGGTCTTCACCAGCCATTTTAGTTTTACAGCAGTTTTATTGAACGTGTTCTACACTGAAAAGGAAGATAAAACAAAACCATATAAGCAACTTATTGTTGTGATTTAAGTCTATATTAAATTGAATTTAAACTCGTAGACTCAAGCATTTATATAATTGATCTCCCTCAAGAATTATATAAACGATCCCAAGACTCAATTTCCGTATATTGATAAGCCCACAGTTTGGCTAATTCCAATCGTTGGAACTCTTGGTCGATAGATTTCCGTAAATCCTATCTATTAGTCCATCTCAGTCACTGGAATATTATCGAGTGACCATGATGTTGAGATAAAATAAATCATCTGTTCCCACTTACCCGACGTAGAAGGGGTCATATTATGCCTACCGACGAAGAAGGGATTCATGGGAGGCTGATTTATAAAGACTAATCTCAATTTTTGGTTATACGAGGAAGACCCCATCAACTTTTATTTATTCATATTTAAGTGAACTAAAAACTAGCATTGCGTGAATGAATTAAATAAAGTGATGGCTTTAAATGACATGTGACATCTGTATTGTCACAGAAAACTAACGCGAGACCTCTACATGAGTCAGTTTTCAGGCATGATATAGGTGGTTTGGTTTTTAGGCGGAATATGATGCAAGCTATTATCGATGAAAGCATAAAGATAAATGCAATAAACGTAAATAAAAGTCCTAGTGTGGCCTATCCTACCAAAATAAACATAAAACAACTTGGAATCCACTGTTGGACCCTAGAAGCTTGTCTTGATGTTCCATCTTGGTCCTTGCAGCGGGAGTGAGCATCCGGTCTCCGTCTTGTCTTTGGTCTTCACAAAATTACTAATTTAAATTACATGAGTAGACCTAGATACATTCTAATTTAAATACAAAAGTAATTACATGGCAAAAACCCAAAACGGAGATTCAAGATCTCAAAATTACAAGCAAGATCGTGTCCCATCATTACGGTGACACAATCTTCTAAGGCCACACTAAGTTACAACCGTTTGCAAAAATTAAATACGTTATTGAAAGCATTCAAAGCATTCACAAGACGATAAATAAAATGCATCAACTAAATAAAATTTATACATGACATAATACTGTTATTATGATAAATTTATACCAAACCACCTTTTAGGATTAAAATTAAGTGACTATACCGTTTTAATCACCAATTTTAATAAACATATAATCCATTATTTTAAACCGTTTTAAAACAATATGTATCAAACGAGTGTGAACCGTTTCACTAAATAATATACTATTTCCGTATACAGTATATTATTTTAAGCCATGTGAAAATAAGAAACAAGTTATCTTCGAAAATAAACACCCCGAAACGAGAGCACTCGATCGAGTAACAGGGGCACTCGATCGAGTGTCAGGGTCACTCGATCGAGTGCAGCAGTGCTCGATCGAGTGGCTCGTAAAAATCGCAAATCGCTGCACTTTTAGATCAAAACGAGTTTATAACTTGGATTTAAAACTTGTAAATCATATATAAACAACAACAAAAGATTCACATATTGCTAAAAATATCGATTAATTAACAATATGCAAATTATAATCGAAAACAAGATCGATTTCTCACAAAAATACACGCACGGCAGCCTGGTACGGGGGCACTCGATCGAGTGTCACAGGGACTCGATCGAGTGCCTAGGCAGATGCACGGTTTTCTCAAAATTTCGATTTTATGAAAGACACAATTGTAAAAATTTCATGGCCTAAGGCTCTGATACCACTTGTGGGTAATAAAACGCGTATTCACCCCAAAATTACAGGATTATAATGAAATATACAACTGTGAATATTGTCATAAGATTAAAAACATGAGAAAAGAAGTACAACCTTTAGTCCTCGCGCAAAAAGGCCTAAGAACAGGAATTAATGCAAATTCCCTCCTATAACTTGCACCCAAGACTTAGTCTGAGACGTGGCCGCGTGTGCTAGAAATCCTCTCCAATTGCCTTGCAATATAGGGAGAGCCCTTGAGGTTTTAGATGTGAGATCTGAGGTTTTGGGAGAAGAATGCTCTCAAAACCCTAATTTTACTTGAGAATTATGTTACAGTGCAACAAGAGTAACTGATATAAGGAGAGTCCTCCTCCTTATATAGTTATTTCGGCCGAATTGGGGTTTGGGTAGGAGTGGGCTTTCCACTCTTACCTTATCCCAATGCGTGATTCGACCCGATTAGCTTTAATATATTTCGCGGGTTTAATTTATAAATCGTAACATGTTATCAGATATTAATACAGTCGATATATTAATAACGGTCTGATAAAATACGATATTGTATAATTACCTAAATTAATATAACTGTTTATATTAATACGCGAATATAATATTTAATTAAATATAACCGTTTATATTTAATTTACGAATTATTCTTGTAATCCGTATTAGCTAAAAATATTTAATCCGTATTAAATAGTAATTCTCAACATCTTATTGACTAATTTAATAGTCAATACCTCTGACTAACCGTTTAGTCATATTCGGCAAAATGTGACTGTATTTTCATACCTTCACATCTCTCAAACGTGTCCTATAGGTGTGACGTATAGGGACCAGTTGACCACCGCCATCCGTATGACAATAACGTCAAACTTATCTAGCAAGCCAACCGTTATTGATAAACGTGGATCAACTGGTAATAATACAGAAGTATGCCCTTGTGATCCTTAAAGAGATTTAATAAGTCATTGTACTTAATTGTCAAGGACACTAGCCCCAACAATCTCCCACTTGTCCGTACAAGGGTATGTTCAATGACGTTATCACACTACATGTGGAGGACACAATCTCCAACAGAATGTCGGGCTCTTGAATACGTAACGAGAACCCTAACGCTCCATTGATAAGGACTGGTGCCTTTGGAAATTCTTTTCGAAGTCTTTGAAAGAGATCTAAGTTTTGAGATATCAAATTTTGGTGAACGCTTTGGTTGTTTACCTTGCCTTTACAACATGACGTTTTCTGCTTTCAAGTTTCGAGGACGAAACTTTTTAAAAGGTGGGGTGATTGTAACACCCCGTAATTTCCAAGTCATTATATATTAATAAAATCTTATTTTAGTAATAATAATGATTCATAATAAATAAAATTTCATTTAAAATATATCGTTTTTGACAATGATATTAATATGTCCGTCTTAGACTTATACTTCTTAAAGTCGCAAACAACTACTCAGTCCTTGTTACTAATTTTAAGATATTTTACAGGCATATTTAGCTCTTGCTTATAAAATAAAGGTTTTAGCTCTTTTTCTTATCTTTCCAACGCCACCGAAAACACGTCAATCGGAGTTCTGTGGAGGAAATTATGCCGAAAATACGAAAGGCTGTCACGGACCATCCGCTAACGAGACCCACGCTCGTTGCTTACTCTAAACTCTTTTCCACATGTCCTTTGGGACACATGGCTGAGTACTAAACCTTGCCTTGCTGCCCAAGGTCATTGCTTCTACTTCCTTCCTTCTTCTTCATTCCTTTACTTATTCTTTTTTCAGCTAAGAACACCCCAAAACACAAAGACACCATTGTTGTGCACCTCAACCGTAAAACGGTCGTAAAATCTTCGTTTCTTATCCGTTTTCGACGATTTTCGCGCCTATCTCTTCCTCTCCTCGCCCTCCAACTTCCTAGGTAATAAAAGTATCAAAATTATTCCTTAATATACTCTGCTAGTGGCCTTTAAGGCACGGTTCTCTTAGCTAACCTCGTTTATTTGTGTGTCGCTAGTTCGGTTGTCCAAACCGGAGTGGATTTAAGTCAAAATCATCCTTGTTGAAGAGCTATAAGGTAACGGTGATGGGTTACTCGACTTATCGTCTTTGTTTGCATGACTATATGCTTGTAATGTTTAGTATACTAGAATTGTGTTTGATTAAATAGTGGCATGATTAGGTTCATAAATCATATGTTTGGATGAATTTCATCATGTGTTGGAGGAATAGGGGTTTGTATAGTGTATGAAAGACAATAAAATTATATGAAAGAAAATATGGTGCTTAGATAAATGTAGAGTCGCAAAAGACTGCTCTCCTTAGAAAGTATTTCGCCCCTTACAAGCCTTGGGTAACCGCGAAATCAATCCTAGGATAAAACTATACCGACCTTTGTGTTCTTAGGCGAGAAAACATAGAAACTTTTCTTGTTTTTGTATGGTTTGTAGAAGGTAGAATCTGAAATTTTCTTTTTATAATTTTCACTCACAAATGTCCTCATATTTATAAGGAATATGCATACATGAGACGGAAACGAAACGAACAGGTACATACCCATTCATGTCATACAATCTTCCTGTAAAACTGAATAGGTACATACGTACCCATTCATGTCATACAATGTTTCTGCAAAACTGAACAGGTACATACGTACCCATTCATGTCATGCATTGTTCCTGCTCCGTTCATCCCATTAACTCTATAATTTGTTTATATATGAACGTGTACTCCACACTCCCGATTCATATTATAACATTACGAGTTTCCGTATGATTTTACCACGATATCCAATTACATTAAATGGTCGATGTCACTTAAATCACCAACATCATGCATGCTTGTGTTGGATGAGATTTTAATTGTGGAAATTCATTAAGGATTGTATGGTTAAATGAGTTTATGATCATTGAGGATGATTATTTTGATAGTATTTCAAGTTCATAGTGTTTTGCTTACAATGGTTAATTCATGATATTTCAGCACCTTGACAAATCTGTCCATTGTCTTGTACAATTTATTTCGACATCTTAGAGTATCCGCCTTTGAAAATGTTGAAAAGAGACCCCTGTTTATTTTAAGTGTAGAATCTACCACTAAAATATCGTAATTTTCTTGCATGTCGTTTGTTCACAATAAATTATTTACGAACGTTGCGCGGAAATACTCGCAGAATGGATAGTAGCTCAAAGATGGTTTCGAAAATCATTTTTATACTTTGATACTATTCTGGTCCTTTTCAATAGCCAAACTTTGAAGAGTTCAGATGATCATAGGAGTTTGTTTTGCCACAAAATGATTTGTTAAGCCCGTTTTATGAAGCAATACATTTTGGGTGATGGTTTCTGACACACTGTAAAGATCAGTCAATAACCCCCTGTTAAGTTCGTCTTTTGGAAATGTTTATCTGATAAATACTGTAGATAAAAGTCTTATTAAACCGAACCAATTGGCCTTGTATCATTTCGATTTTATTTGCATTAATTAAGAATTTTACGGCAGAGGACATCTTTAACGTGAAATGCATTTAGAACTTATGTTTGATTAATCAGTTCCGTTTATTCTTCTCCCAGATAAAATGGACTCAAGTGTTGTCGTATTTATCGTTTGTTAGCTCATGCATGTTTAAATGAGTTGGTTAATGTTTATGTTATCCTAAGGTTGCGTAGATGACGGTTATGTCATCCAAAAACTGTGTGGGCGACGGTTATGTTGCCTTGAATGAGAATAGATAGCGGTGGTACGATTTGTGTATCACTGTAATGAACTAACGCCACCCATGCAATGGGAATTTATCTATGTTCGGGATTGGTCGGAGGCAGTGGTTATACGCTCCGGTCCCCGTGTGTCGTTCGGTGTAAGGCATTACATCGAGAGGTCTGGCCAGGTCTTAGGCATATAGGCAGTGGTTATACGCTATACATAGTATTCAGAGGCAGTGGTTATACGCTCCGTAGCTGGAGGCAGTGGTTATATGCTCCAGTAGCCAGAGGCAGTGGTTATACGCTCTGGTACGTCAGAGGCAGTGGTTATACGCTCTGACGGCGTTCATTCTATTCATGTAATCGGAGGCAGTGGTTATACGCTCTGTAACTGGAGGCAGTTTTTATACGCTCCAGTAACCAGAGGCAGTGGTTATACGCTCTGGTATGTCAGAGGCAGTGGTTATACGCTCTGACGATGTGTTCTTTGCTTGGATGTTTCTTTGATTCTGATATTATCACATATGTTGGCTTTAATTCTGTTACACATGTTGATTCATGCTGTTATCACATGTTTTGGTTTATCGCTCATGCATTGATCATGTTGATTACGTTTGGTAATGCATATATGGTTGTTTCTGAAATAATATACATGTTTATATGTATAAGATGTTTTGTATTACCGTTTACATGTTTTCTGACGTAAAGTGGCTGGGAGAACCCTGAGTTACTCCCCACTGACTGTGGTGTTCATGTTTCATGAATGTAGGTTGGTGCTGTTTGGGGAAGACGTGTGGCTAGCGAGCATTGTTGATAATTCGACAATAACCCTTACGCTTAGTTTAGATTTAATTCATGTTGTTATCGTGGGATATCTTATCCCTCGTCTATTTAAGATATTTTGTATAATTTATATTTTCTCTTTAGTTTTTAGTCTTCCGCACGCTGTTTTGATATTCCGCAAAAAGTTTTAATAAATATGTCGAAAAGTTTTTAAAAGTATCGTATTTCCGCTGCAAATTATTTGTTCATTTTTATGCTAAATCGCGGGGTGTCACATACTTGGAGTCATATATGAATTTGGAAGAATAGGCTTACGATGTTAATGATGATAAATGGATGAGTGAGGTGAGTTAGTCTCACTTGACCTTGAGGATGTGATTGAATTGAGGAAAGGCTCGTTGTTGAGGAATAAGAACCCTTGGTAATAATAGTTGTTTATCGAAAGAACCTACGATATAGACTTGGAGGAATTGTTTAAGTATTTGACCTTAGGTTACTTAGTGGATCTTATAGCTAATCTATTAGAGTACTTGAAGAATTTTGAAGGGTGTACCACTAGTGTAAGGATTGAATATGGGAATTCGTTGGAAAGTGAAAGTTGGAGACTTGATGATTTAAGGGTTTCTCTATGATGGAAAGTGATGTAAGTGAACTGGACATAGCATATGAGTTTGGTAACCTGAGAGTGTTATTGAACTGTTATTTGAGGAACTGGCAGAGATGAGACATCTAAAACTTTGGGAATAGATAACCGGAATGATGATATTGTTTAATTTTGAAGAATTATGGTGTATAGGTCGTTTGAGGAAATGTTTCGTGAGAAACGATAATTGACTTGCTTAATTTGGAAAGTAAGGAGTGAGAACCTTGTGACTTGTGAGAATAGTGAGAAACTCGAACCTTGGGAGATTTCCATAATCGTTCCTTGATATCGCTTTTCTCCTCCTTTCTTCCTTGTTCCTTCTTCTACTTTTGACTTCACTTTGTTGGAATCCATATCCTGAAGTTCCTATCCTGTCACCTTGTGTGCTCTCTCTCGAGTTTGGAATCGCGTTCGTTTCCGAAGTTCGTATCATACCTCCGCCTTGGTGAGCGTTGATTCCTTTCAATTGAATTAGTGGTGAGACGGGCTTGTTTTGGAGTAGTGATATATGCCTTGAGGATCCTTGGTTTTGCGTTATCGGAATTTGCTGAAGAAGGTTTATGTTAATAATATTTGGGTGATATTAGATATCGTGCCGTCTTGAGAGTTTCATGTTAAAGGATTATATATATGAGTGCTACTTATGGATTTAGTGCCAACCGTAAAGTTAATGGCGACTGTACCTTTCTGTGGGAGTGGTAATAGTCTTATGGAAACTGTCGGAGTGAAAGTTGTTGCTTCTTTGAAACCTTCGTTTTGGATGTCCGCTTTTTGCAGACGGTTAGAGGCTTGAGAATTTTAAAGTTGTTACTTATGAAAGACCTTATGTTTGAATGTTCACTTTAATATAATAAGGTCTGGAAAACGAGGATTTCGGAATGCTTTAGTGAATTGAGGTTGGTGGATTTGAGTGATTTGGGCTAAATGTCGTCAATGATTATCTCATAGTCCTACATTTGGGAATAGTTACGATTTGGAGAATATTGTGTCTCTAATTTTGGGGTTCGATGTCGATAATGGAATTTTGGTTTGATTTATTGGAAGTACATGAAACTTGGTGTGGATCTGTTATTTAGGCTTTTACTTTGATTAAAGGACAATTGGGGGATTGAGAGAGAGTGCATGACTCGTTTCTAAAGGTTGTTGAGGATCGTTTTGACAATATTTCCATTATGGCTTAAGCGGTTAATGCTTCTCTGTATTCCGAAGAGTGTCATCCTCCTTGGCTCGATCTCTGTTGTTTCCTCCTCCTTGGTCTTTCATCGTTTGTGTCTGTTAGTTAAGTGTTGAAACAAGTACCTTGTGGTGCTTTGTGCTAAGTGTAATTTGTGTTGTTGTTTCTGTGTTTTCTGTAACCGTTTTGAATTGATATCCTTTCTATTGATTGTAAACTTTCATTACTTTCGCAAACTTTATTCCTTTTAAGAATTTGGAAATGGAAGTTGCTTTCAAAAGCTATATTTTAAGAAGATTGAAATGTTTCACGATTTGGATTGATTTCAGCGCGTTGATTTGATGTTAGAATTTGTTATCGGAGACGTCTGATAACTTGTACTATGCTCATCGGCGCCTGATTGACTTGGTTTTGAAATTTGATTTAGTCTAACCGTGGATTCGTCTCTGATTTGGAATGTCGGGCTCTTTGATGTACAGCGAGAACCCCAACGTCCACTAACGAAGACTTGTGCCTTGGAAATTATTCGAAATCCTTGATTGCAATTTAAACTTTAAAATATCGAATTTCAGTCAACATTTTGGTGGATAGCGTTGTGTTTGTATTTTACTGTTTTCCTGGTTTCAAGTTCCGAGGACGAAACGTTTTGAAAGGTAGGGTGATTGTAACATCCCGATATTTTGGACTGGTAATTTTAATGACTCTAATGGTAAATTCAGAATGATTTATATTTTACGAGATTTCATAATTTTATTTAAATAATTTGAATATTTCATTTTAAAAGAATTTTTAGTTTTAAATGACATCTCAGTTGATTACGTAAAGTATATTTCAACGATTTAATTTTATCGTTCGGAAAACTTAAACATATTATGTAATTTCCTAAAATGTAATTTACACGTTCAATTGGATTTCGACTTGTTGTAATTGTTAAATAATGAGTTACTGGCATTTGAGCAATTTCCGACTCATAAATGAAACCCGACTCAAACTCGACTCATGAAGTAAGTTTCCGACTCAAAACCCGTTTCTTGGATAAAAATATATTTTATAATCAGTCGTCCTTATCCTTACACCTCAATTCTATCCTCTTACTTCCTCAATTGTATACAATGAACAATTCACTAAAATCGCCGCCATTTCTTCGTTTATCAACCATTTCGAATGATTTTTGGGCATTGTCTTCCTCATACTGTCGTCGGCGTTTTTAGGTAACCAAGTTTGTGTTTTCGGTTGGACGAAATTCTTGTGAGTTAACCCATTCTCGTTTTTAGTGCTTAAAACTTGCTCTCTTGTATGAATAGTTTGCGTCTTGCACTTTTGAGCTTGGATTTGGTGAAATATTGAGGTTTAATTTGCGAAAACAGGTGACCTTGATGAGGAAACTCGACTTTTGTCCTAAATTAAGTTGACATGGGTTTTTCCTTGTTGTTTATGTGAAAATTCGTTGTGATTACATGATTTTAAGTTTGAATAAGCTTGTGAACATGTAAATGTTGGGTTGTTGGTTGTTTCTACTCCAACAAAATATTACTATTGCTGCGTATGTCATATAGCGCCCATGTTATGTCAAAATTTGTTTTCGTTTAGTATATGATAGCTGTTAAGTTTAATTGTAGCTGGGTGTTTATTTTGGCGGAGATTGTTGCTGTTAATCTCGTTATTTGGGATGTTATCACGGTAGAGTAGGGTTTGTTCTGAAAGGGGGTTAGGGGTTAGTGCTAGTGTTGTTGCTACGTTACGGTTGTGTTGTTATTGCCGATTATTATTATTGTTGGTCGTTGTTATTGTAGTTACTGCTCACCATTTCTGGGCTGTCATTCTTACTGTTGTTGCGCGATCGTCGCTGCTGTTTACACGACCGATCGTTGCTCGTTATTCCTGCTATTCATATCAGTGTTTCGTTACAGTTTTACTGTTGTTGCTGTCGTTCACCATTGCTTTAACTTCAATTGTTGCTGTTATGATCCGATTATGGATAGGGCATCGAATCGTCACTACATTCAAAGATCGCTAAGACAAATTATATTAGCTATTTTATTATTAATTATCTCTTAGCTAGTATTTTTGTTAATAAAGGTTCGATGGGCTTTACGACCTTGGGCTAATAAGGTATTATCAAGGGTCGGAAGAAGACGAAACGAAGATGGGCTATGGAGGACGGACCAACGTGGGGAAGCAAGGCCCATGGCCGCGTATGGCTCGGCCACGGCCAAGGGTTGCTCGGTCACGATGATGGTGTGGCTCGGCCAAGGTGGTTTCCAAGAAGAGCTTGGAGTAGTTTTAATTACTTTGTTGTTCTTATTAAGTTAGTTATTTTAATAAGTTGTTAAAGTTTGTTATTTAGTTTGTTAAGATAGTTAGTAGGTTGTTACAAGTTAGTTATAAGTTAGTTACTACTTAGCTAGTTAGTTATCTTGAGGTTCTTAGGATTAGTTATTTAATTCTTTAATAACCTAGGATATAGTTTATTTTTAATAAGGATTATGTTTAATCCATTTAGATAGGTTTTACGACTCCCAATCCAAGTAGGATTCATGGGAGGTGTGTGATGCTTAAGGCATGTGTGTGTCGTGTGCCTTACCTATAAATAGGACACATGGTTCTTCTTGTTTTGCATTCAATTATTCAACCATTTAAGTTATAAAAATTTATAAGTTTTCTTTTAAGGCATACTTAAAGAACTTAAGGACTCATCGCGTGTTGATCCGAACCGTTGGTATTTGTCGCGTTTTAAATATTAACACGAATTACAAACTATAGGTCTAGGGAGTAATTCACCATTGTTTGAACTATAAGTCTAGGGCAAACAAATATCCTTCTACCTTGGGGATTCACCTCAAGACCGTCACAACTACAAAAACAACCACCATTATCACCACCATCGATGGACCACCACCAGAACGACTACATCACCACCGCCGTTCATCATTCATCATCAAGATTCAATCAAGATCGTTCCATACTTTGCCTATTTTACTAATTCGTTCAAGATTTTTCTCAAGATTTCCAAGGAGCTTCCGCGGACGATTTCTTTGCTCAAGAATTCGTATCATTAGTGGTATCAGAGCTTCGGCTCATGAATTCTACTTGTTTCAAGAAAATCCATTCGGGGCATCATGAATTTTGAAGATCCAAGATTCTTGGATAGTTTAAAGAAAGCATTGGAACATGTTACTAACAACAACGACAATCGATGGCAACCAAGGACGGAGCCGCAACGACCTGTAGACGAAATCAAGGTGATGGAGTTACCCGAATTCGAAGGAGGGACCGACCCTGAAGACTACCTTGAATGGGAGAGGAAGATGGATCGCATGTTCGAATTCAAGGAGTTAGACGATCGTAAGATGTGCAAGTACGCAATCCTTAGATTAAGCAAAGGCGCATCCTTAAGGTTCGATAGTCTCAAGGCTCAAAGGGCTAGGGCCGGGAAAGACAAAATTTGTTCTTGGGATGGTTTAAAGAAAAGGTTAAGAAAACGGTATGTACCCACAACGTATAAACTTGCATTATATCGTAAGATTTCTAATCTTGTGCAAGGCAAGATGTCGGTAAGTGAGTACTTGGAGGAATTCGAAAATCTTACTTTAATGGGTGAAGTAGAGGAGAATCAAGAACAAAGGATGGCGAGGTTCTTGCGAGGGTTAAACAAAAATATTGCTAATCCCGTAGAGCTTCAAATTTATTTTGATTTTGATACTCTAACAAGTTTGTGTTTGAGGGTGGAAGCACAAAGCAAGAACAGGTTCGGAAGAAATCCCATGTAGGGGCGTGCGAGTGAAGGGGGCGAAGGAGAGACGTCAAAATCAAACCCTAATTCGAGCATGGTAAGTGGCGCGGGAAAGGTGGGTGCGAGTGGGACAACACAATCCAAATCTATTCCAAATCCAACACCAAGTGAGATCAACCTATCTAAGGTAAGATGCTTTAAGTGTCAAGGGTTTGGGCACTTCAAGAATGCTTGTCCTAATAAGAGGGTTGTGACGATGAGGGAGGCATTAACTTGTCTAAATCTAGTAGGGGAGGAGGAGGAGTCCGAGGAGGAGGATGAGGTGTTGGGCGGTTTCGGTGAGCGTGAAGGGGAAGGGCGAGACAAACCTTTCGAAGCACCAAATACATCTACCTTAGTGCTTAGGGCGTTACAAGCTCAACCTACACCCATAGTGGCGGAGAACAGGGATCATATCTTTCACACTAAGTGTCTTGTAAAGGACAAGTGGGGTAGTATGATCATAGATGGGGGAAGTTGCACCAATGTAGCCTCGGAGGAGATGGTGTCTGTAACAACCCGACCCACCACGTTCGTAACACATCCCCAATAAGATGGGAGGTAAGCCTTTGGGCCCATTATTTGTCCTCACTTAGGCCCAAAAGCACAAGGCCTTGTTACTAAGCGGTGGGTGGAAGTTATTATAAACATATCACAAGCCTCACATTCTACCAATGTGGGACAACTTTCCTCTCAAACTCTTGGGGTGTTACAAACTCCCCCACTTAAAGAACACAACGTCCTCATTGTGCCTCAAACTTGACCACAACCAGGTCCAGAATCCACCCCCGCTAGGTGTGTGACCCGAGTACTCCCGACCACAGGCTCACCACACGGTCGCAGGGTCGCTCTGATACCATTTGTAACAACCCGACCCACCACGTTCGTAACACATCCCCAATAAGATGGGAGGTAAGCCTTTGGGCCCATTATTTGTCCTCACTTAGGCCCAAAAGCACAAGGCCTTGTTACTAAGTGGTGGGTGGAAGTTATTATAAACATATCACAAGCCTCACATTCTACCAATGTGGGACAACTTTCCTCTCAAACTCTTGGGGTGTTACAGTGTCTAAGTTAGCCTTAACTACAATCAAACACCCAAAACCATATGCCTTACATTGGTTGGGAGATGCAAACAAAGTTAGGGTTACAAAACAAGTGAAGGTGAACTTATTCATGGGTTCATATAAATATGAGGTGCTATGGATGCTTGTCACATTCTTCTAGGGCGTCCTTGGCAATTTGATCGGGATGTCTTACATAGGAAGAGGGTGAACGAGTATGAACTTATGGATGGAGGGAAAAGAATTATCCTTAAACCTATGAGTCCCAAAGATGTAGGTTTATTGAGGGCCAGCTCGGGGAAGAATATATACTCAACTCAATACTTCCGTCTTTGCAATAACAAGGGAGGGCGAGGAGGTAGAAGAGGAGATAGTGGCTGATTTGAGCAAGGGAGTAGAGGCCGAGAAAGTAAGCACGGGGTTAGGGGCTGATCTAATCGAAAAAGGAGGTAAGAAGTTAATAGTAGACCCAGTGGTGTTCACAAATGACCGAGGGACGAGTGAACCTAAGGCGGTAACCTTGGGCATGGAGGAGTTGAGCGTGGGGTTGCGCGGGGTAGCCTTGATGCGGGCCAAGAACCGTGAAGCAAGGGGTAGCCTAGGCATGGTCGATAGTCCAAAACCGTTGGGACTAAGTATGGGTCACTTGCTTAAGGAGGATGGTCGGGATTTTAAGGAGAAGGGTGAAGTGGTGTCGCGGGAAGGTGCTAGGAGGCGCGACAACAAAGGTGTTTTCTTAACGAATCAAGTTTTATCCATTTGTGCAAGAAACATGACCCAAGATCGAAGGTTCTTGAATTTTAATCATCAAGAATTGAGGTCAATCTCTTTCAAAGGGTAGGGGATGATCCGATTATGGATAGGGCATCGAATCGTCAAAACATTCAAAGATTGCTAAGAAAAATTATATTAGCTATTTTATTATTAATTATCTCTTGGCTAGTATTTTTGTTAATAAAGGTTCGATGGGCTTTACGACCTTGGGCTAATAAGGTATTATCAAGGGTCGGAAGAAGACGAAACGAAGATGGGCTATGGAGGACGGACCAACGTGGGGAAGCAAGGCCCATGGGCCGCGTGTGGCTCGGCCACGACCAAGGGTTGCTCGGTCACGATGATGGTGTGGCTCGGCCAAGGTGGTTTCCAAGAAGAGCTTGGAGTAGTTTTAATTACTTTGTTGTTTTTATTAAGTTAGTTATTTTATTAAGTTGTTAAAGTTTGTTATTTAGTTTGTTAAGGTAGTTACTAGGTTGTTACAAGTTAGTTACTACCTAGCTAGTTAGTTATCTTGAGGTTCTTAGGATTAGTTATTTAATATATAGTTTATTTTTAATAAGGATTATGTTTAATCCATTTATATAGGTTTTAGGACTCCCAATCCAAGTAGGATTCATGGGAGGCGTGTGATGCTTAAGGCATGTGTGTGTCGTGTGCCTTACCTATAAATAGGGCACATGGTTCTTCTTGTTTTGCATTCAATTAGTCAATCATTTAAGTTGTAAAAATTTATAAGTTTTCTTTTAAAGCATACTTACATAACTTAAGGACTCATCGCGTGTTGATCCGAACCGTTGGTATTTGCCGCGATTCAAATATTAACACGAATTACAAACTATAGGTCTAGGGAGTAATTCACCATTGTTTGAACTATAATTCTAGGGCAAACAAATATCCTTCTACCTTGGGGATTCACCTCAAGACCGTCACAACAACAAAAACAACCACCATTATCACCACCATCGATGGACCACCGCCGTTCATCATTCATCATCATTATTCATCAAGATTCAATCAAGATCGTTCCATACTTTGCCTATTTTAGTAATTCGTTCAAGATTGTTCTCAAGATTTCCAAGAAGCTTCCGCGGACGATTTCTTTGCTCAAGAATTCGTATCATGTTACCTCTGTTTCTGGGCTGCATTGTTGCTGTCACTATCGTCATTGATATGTGCTACTGTTGTACGCTGTTGCAGCTGCTGCTGCTCTCTATGGTGTCCGTCGCTGCTCACTGCGGTGGCTACTGCTGCTTGTTGTGGTGGCCACTACTGCTCGCTGTAGTGGCCGCTACCGCCCGTGTTCCTTGTACTCTTGTTATTGTATGTTGCGGTTAAAGACGTGAGTGTTTGGTACTTGCTCAATTGTTGTGTAGTACCAAGCTACTTGGCTGCTTGATTGTGTTGTTATTACCACATGTCCTGCTAGTCGTGGTTAATTAATTTAAATTCAAAGTCATTGCCTAGCTTGCTAAAAAAACATGTTGCGATGTGTAGTAACTACTAGGCTATACCATTATTTGTACGTTTATAGTTATTTCATTGTTGAATAATAAGAATAAATTTATCGATAATCGACTCTCGTATATTTAAAATAATTGACTCGTCATTATTTTATAAATGTGTTAATTCCTTAAAGAATATATGTTATTTAATATGCGTTTTAATTAATTCTATAAGTCGTGATTATTTCCTTTATCAATTGAATCGTTTAATTAGAATGTAATTTAATACTTGGTTAAAAATATATTTTTGAGCTAGGTAAGAATTAGCAAAGTGGTTAGTTGCTTGTCTTAAGTTGATTAATTCTTAAGTACTTGATTATAAAGCTTGTCGGACTAAGTTAATTAACTTATAACAATTGTTAGGTTTATTAGATATGAACCATAAGTGGCTAATGAACTTAATTTAGATGGGTTATTTCCCCTTATACTCGTGTTGTATAATGGTCATGAGGTAACCTAGTAAGTCATGTTGGAATTGAATGTAAACTATGTGGATGCGTATTGGAATATGTCTGAGTCGGGACATCTAGAGTACAATACGTGTCCTGGATGTTGCGTATCGAGGGCATGTCTGAGTCGAGACCTTTGTCTTGGATACGTGTGTGTATGTTTGCGTAAGGGATCATGTCTGAGTCGGGACCTCTGAGCCGTTACGTGTATGGATGATGCATTGGAATATGTCTGAGTCGGGACCTCTATTCCTTTGTGAGTTTGGATGACCGTGGTGGATCATGTCTGAGTCCGGACCTCTGATTCATTATGAAGAGTATTGGTTGATGTCTGAGTCGGGACCTCTGAACCAATACTAGCTGATTGTGTTTATTCATGCCTGAGTCGGGGTCTATGAACGAATGCTACCTGATTGTGCTCCAAGCCTACCTGAGTCGGGGCGTGGCTTGGGTACTGTTGATTGTTAGTGTCTGCTCCTTCCTGAGTCGGGGTCGGATTTAGATACTGAAGAGTCTATTGATCTGAATATACTCAAGAAGGAGGGGGGGGGGGGGGGGGAGGGGGTTGAAATGAGTATGCCTACTTTTTCGATTCTTCTTCGATGTAGATGTTTGCGTGATGAATAACGTAGAAACAATAAGCAAGAGGAGACACAATATTTTTGAAGTGGTTCGGTCTCACAAATCGAAACGTACGTCCACTATTCTCTATTAATAAAATTAGTACCTCTCTCCGGATTACAATTTTATCAACCCTACTCGTACAACTATTCGTTAGTTGTAACTCAATCTAGATACCGTAAAATACCTAACTAACTTCAAGTACCGTGAAATACTTGAATACAACGAGTACCGTGAAATACTCAAACTATGTTAAATAAATAAGATAAATCTTCTATGGTTCTTCGTGTTCACAAACTGAACGAATAAGAATGACTTCTGGCACTTAAATCTTGTAACGGAATATGACAGTTTAAGCACGAGTAAGACAAGGATTCTTTAATGGCGTTTGTCTCGGTTTTTGTGCGTGTGAATGTATGTCGTTTAATGTGATATGAGCACCCTATTTATATAGAATTATATCTAGGCACTTCTTGTCTTTAAAGAATATTTCCTTAAATCTAATCTTAATTTATTTAGAAAAGATTTAGTAAGATATTTAAGTATTATATATAAAACCAATTTCCTAAATCATATTTAGGAAAGATCTTATATTATAAAACAAATAATATCCTAACTAAATTCAATCTCCTAAATCTTGTCTAAATATAATAAATTATATTTTACACCAAAATCTAGTTTTTTAAGATATTAAAATAGATACATAATATTTATTTAATTAAACCTCAACAATATAGAAACGTGTGGCATGACACGGTTTCCAAAACCGTCACACACGATTTCCTAGATTCGGATATCTGACAATTTTGGTCAAATAAAATCCTTAGTATATTAGGAAAAATAATTAACTTATAAGATAATTATTTTATTCATTTTTAACTATTGGATATTTTATTTATATTAACCATTTAAGATTAATAATTCAATATTGAAAGATAAAATGATAATTACACAATAATCTTTCACACCGGTTTTAGAATTAAAATCGTTTTAACCACCATGACTCATCCGTGCATTTCTTGTTGCTATGTAACACCCTCATTTATTTAAGAGCCTTTAGCAAGACATTTTCAAATAAATAGAGCTATTACCATCTCGTAATGTCCGAGGTAGTGTATAACAAAGTAAAACAACCAAAGTACTTTAAATAAAACTGATAAAATTTAAACTTTTGATATTACAACTACTACGCAAGGAATAAAAGAAATACAACTGATAACATCTAAGTATGTGATCTAAATCTAAGTAGGTCCAAGCCATGTCTCTCTCCATGCCCAAGCTTATAATCCATCTGTCTCTGACCTGTAGAATCTACTCTCCAATCCGGATCATCGTAGGTGTATACGAATACACTGTCAACCTCGTGGATGAGTAGGGTAACACAATAATAAATAATGCAACAATAATGATATGCAAATGCCATGATATGCTCGAGCTCAATCTCAATTCTCAATTCTCAATCTCAATCTCAAACTCAAACCCGTAACACCCAGCCATACCGAACCTCCCGACAGACTATACTCGGCCGTCGCCGAACACCAGCATAACAGCTGAGGTCACTAGGTCTAGTCCTGCAGAACTAGCCTGGGCCTTATAATATATCATCATCTCCAATCCAATCCGTATCCAATGCATATGTCATGCTCATGAATGCAACAATATAAATATTCAATCACGCTTTCAAATAATGTAATACTCATGCCATTACCAATAATCCACAATCAATCCAACCAATATCATTCTCATATCAATCATACTCAGCATCCATAACATACAATGTCACATCCATTCTTAACACATCATAGAGTATAAGGTCAGAGTATCCTACCTGGAATAGCAATATAGTCCAAAAGCAAGCCAGCGAGTAAACATAATAATGCCACTTCAAAATCGTCACCTAACAATATAATATACGTAATCACTAACTAATATAACTACGTAAACAAATATAATATATCAATTACTCACATTAACGATTTAAATAATATGTTACGCATAACAAGACCGTATTAAACATAACTACTTCAATTAACTTAACCAACCCGACCTTACTACTTTTATAACTAACTCAATTAAATAAGCGAACATACAAAATATAATTGAACTATTGATAACCGTCACATTCTTATATAATAAGATTCACTTAACAACTTTAATAAATTGAAGTGTGAAGAACCTTACTAATAATAAACATACTATTAATAACATTATTACTATTATAATAATAATAATAATAATAATAATAATATCCATATATACGTAAAATATCACAATTAAAATTAACTCTAGACAAAATAATTATATCGATATTTTGTTATCACCATATATGAAAATACGGGTTATTACAGTCTTCCTCCCTTAAAATGAACTTCGTCCCGAAGTTCGCCACCCCGTATGATAAAGAAACACCCAAGTAGCATGAAACAATCATAAGTGCTACTTATATAATTTCCAAAACGAGAAATGTTACATTCTATCCCCTTAAAGAAACTTTGCCCCCAAAGTTTAACATGCAACAAACTAAGAGACATTTAAAGAACCATGATGCGTGTCTATTTTATGATGTTTTTCATCTATTTTTACACGCATTTGGTCGCTCATTTACTATGTTTTAGCCCTTATTTCCCAACAATCATGTACTTTCGTATTTTTATGCACTTTTGCAGATTTATGCGGAAAAAGGACGATTTTACACCAAATTCATGCCCTCGGGATTTTTTGCATAGTTAAGGAACGAAGGAAAGTCAACTGGAGTCATTATTTAAGTACCAAAAGTCAAAACAAGAAAAACCGAAGAATTTCCACGCAGAAACGGTCGACCGACCTACTAAATGGGTCGGCCGACCGGGCCTGAACTTTATGAAGTCCAGATTTTTCCTAAAGCCCAGAATTCGCCTAAGCCCGTAAAAGAGGTCGACCGACCCACTAAGTAGGTCGACCGACCTTAGCGAAGCCCAGAAGCAGTTTTTCGGAAATCAATTAAAAGTTTGAAGTCTTTAGGAAACTCTAATTTTCCGCCCTATATAAGCTAATCTTGTAATTAGGGTTAGACATCAAGTTTACTATCAAGCCATAATCCAGTTCTTTCTATCATCTAGTTGTTAATTCTAGTTTTCAACTTTAGTTTATAATCTTTCAATAATTCTCAAGCATTCAATAAAGTTTGTTCCTTTCTGCCTTAATTCCGATTCTGGTAATTACTCTTTTAATCTAGTTTTATTATTGTTCTTATTATTATTGCATTCGACTAAGATAGAATTCCCAAGCTTTATTGAATCTTGCATGCTTATGTTATTATTTATCATGTTTTCCATGTTTATTCCCGTTTTCATCATTGTTTTAGTAATCATGCGTAGCTAAATTTCATATGTTAGGATGTAGGGGATAAATATGCATAGGTAATAGAATTCCGAGACCGACTTGTAGCAGAGCCGTGGTCGGCCGACTCAAATAATGGGTCGGTCGACCAAGGCGGTGGTCGGCCGACTGGAATAGCTGGTCGGTCGACCCACTCGCGCATGAATCCTGTTTCGTCTTTCCTTGTTGACTATAATAACCTGCAATGAAACCGAAAGGAGACTTGTAGGATGTTAGTAATGACCTACCCAAGATTGAGAGATACGGGAAGGGCATTGGTTTACACCTTAAGACGGCTAGGTTACTTAAGACTGAAAGGTATGTGACCTAGGATTTAGGAGTCACCCTTATTGTTGACACCCAATAATTGTGAGACCTAGGAACTAATAGCATAGGCCGAAAGGAGCTATTAGGTACTATAGACCGAAAGGATATGTTACACCCCTTACGCGACTGCAGTACATGTTGACCTTAGGATTTATATTACCTTAGCTACTTATTACCCGAACATCCTAGCATCCCCTTTTTTATATTTTATTCTCATCTTCTATTAGTTGTTTGTTTTAATCCTTGCTTAGACATAGTAATCAACCAATTAAATCCCTAATTTTGTTACTTTAAACTTAAACATCAAACAATAAACATCCCCTACCTCCTTGTGGTTCGACTCTGACTTTCAGTATCTATAGTTTAAGTTTAGGAATTATAAATTTATCTTTGATACCCTCAACGACGGGCATCAAATTTTGGCACCGTTGCCGGGGAGGTAACGCCAGTGTTTATTGTTTTTGTTTTTGTTTCTCTTTGTTTAAGGAACTTTTGTTCCTTAATTTTTCTCACCTTTTTCTTGTAGTTTCCATCTTATGCGCAGGTCAGTTCAAGGGGAACTCCTACCACTTGACCACGAGCTTGAGAGGACTCTTAGAGAAAAGAGAAAGCAACTTCTAGCGAATCAGGAAGGAGGTTCACCATCTTCCTTATTCCAAGAAGACTTATTTGAACAACCATCATCACCAACTTCACCAAAAACACCACCGTCACAACCAAATTCACCCAACAATCCACCTTCACCAAGAACACCACCTTTTACCTACTTTCCAGTTTTTCCAAAAGAAGAAGGAAACATGACAGAGGAAGCTACTATTGCCAGTCACTCCATGCCTCAGGCAAAGGACCTATACAAAGGGTTCACTTTACCTACACGTACTGGGAAGCCATTCGAGGCCAAGCCTGCCTACATTACTATGGTTGAAAGAAACCAATTTGGAGGCTCGGCCAATGAGGATGCTGCAAAGCATATTGAAATCTTCACAGATTACATATGCTCTATTGCACCCCCAGAAGGAGTGACGCAGGACCAGATTAATCAGACCATGTTTATCTTCTCTCTTAGGGACGCTGCGAGGGAATGGTACAGAGACATGGACCGCACTGCTGCGGGAGTCACGTATTGGAATACCCTAGCCTTAGCATTTTACAAGAAATACTATTCTGCATTCAAGACTAATGCTTTGAGGGCGCAGATTACAAATTTCAAGCAGGGCCCCAATGAGGATTTTAGTGAAGCATGGGACAGGTTCAAGAGACTTGTTCGATCCATACCACATCACGGATTCGAACAATGGTTTCTTTGTAACCAGTTCTACAATGGCCTCTATGATGACAACATGGCCTATCTAGATGCTGCAGCTAACGGGAGATTCCAAGATAATTCCGAAGAGACTAAGGGTCTCAAATTGATAGAGGATGTTGCTATACACCGTGCTGAACATGGAACTTCCCGAGGCAATCAGAGGAAACCTGAGTATAACCTGTCAGCTATTGAGGCCTTGACAGCCAAGTTAGAGAAACTAGAGGCTGGAGGGAAGTTTGATCTAGGAAGTGGAAGCAAGGGAGGTATTTATCAGGTGAACGCCGTTCAAGACGGACCCTTTGCTTGTGAGAGGTGCGGTGGGGAAGGGCACGTGTCAAAATTCTGTACTTCATCCAACGAGACATGCGCCGCTTTCCAACACTATCGTGGGAACAATTTTTATGACCCAAACAATAATAATGTCCATCCCAACATGAGGTGGACAAGCCAGAATGTTCTCAACCCACAACACATGCAACCTCAGCAAAATTCCACATATATTCCCCCACATAAGCAAGGTTTCCAAAAACCACCCTTCAACCCTCAACCACCTTCAAATCCACCACCCAACACGGACACTCTTATCCAAAATCTTATTGGGTTGGTTCAGAAGGAATCTCAGGCTAGAGAGGCAGGGATGAAGATGTTAGAATCTCAGATTGCTCAAATTGCGGGCAAGAACGACACTAGGGCTCCGGGTCAACTTCCGACCAAGACGGACCAGAAAAAAGAGACTCTAAATATCATATCCCTACGAAGTGGAGCTAAAGTGGGAGGAGAAAAAGAAAAAGAAAAGCAGCCGAAGCAGACTGACAGCGAGGAAGGTCGACCGACCCAGGAACCAGGTCGACCGACCTCTGAGCAGAATCCGAAAAATCTTGCTGTACAGGAAAGTGGTCGACCGACCGAAGACGAGGGTCGACCGACCACCGATGCGGAGGGAGAAGCCTCTTTTCGTCCCGAATTGCCGAACAACTTAAGGGATTTTCTTTTCCGGGGTGATAAGACCCTTAGGTTTCTGAAAAGGGCTTCAAATACCGAATCTTCAGCCCCTCCTTTCCCAGAAAGACTCATACCCTCGAAGGATCAGGTATCTTTTGACAAATTTAAAGACGTAATTCGTTCATTAAATGTTCAAGTTCCGTTTCTAGAATTAGTCCAACAGGTTCCTTCCTATCTTAAATTTATGAGGCAACTTTTATCAAGAAAGAGGTCTTTAGATAAGGTTGAGTCAGTTGCCCTAACTGAAAAATCCTCCAGCTACTTATCGCATGTCATTGCCCCTCATAAGCTGGAGGATCCTGGTAGTTTTTCTGTCCCCTGCAATATAGGAACCTTCCCAGTGAAGAAGGCTTTATGCGACTTAGGAGCTAGTATCAGTGTCATGCCCCTAAGCGTTGCCCTAAAACTAGGAATGACCGAATTTGCAGTAACCAACATGACTGTCCAGATGGCAGATCGTACATCTATGGAACCCATAGGGGTGTTGGAAAACATCCCTGTGCGTATTGACAGGTTTTTCTTTCCAGTTGACTTCGTAGTTTTGGACATCCCAGAGGATGCCCATATACCTATAATACTAGGAAGGCCCTTCCTCCACACTGCGGGAGCCATCATAGATGTAGGAACTGGGACTTTGACCTTCAAAGTAGGAAAGCATTCCATCATCTATGGCCTATCTTATAGGAAGAAGGATGCTATGACCCCCATCACTTGTAATGCTATCACTTCTAAAAAAAAGTATGAGGTCATCACTACTTCTCCTACTTTATTACCTACTCCTATATCTTTTTTTACACCTCCGCCCCAGATTGGGAACAATATGGAGGATACTTCTGTGGTGACTAGTGCAGGAATTGGTTTTGGGAAACCCGAAATAAAGGAAGTCATAGTGCAGAGAGGAGGAATGGGATGTTTGAGCTATCAAGAAGATGAAGACCCAGATGTTGTGGATCGGGAAGAGAAGAAAAAAAGGAGACAAGCTCAAGAGGAGAGGTCGTCGCATATGCTTTGCGACGGCGGAAAAAAGATGTGTTTTGCTACTCAAGCAAACACTGTGGAGATTACGGCGTGTCGTCAAAAACCGTGGTCGGATATATTCCGCATCTTTAGCGGATAGTTATTTCAAATTTCAGCTTTTAAGACAATTTACTTTCGTTGTGTGAAACTTTTTATTTTTGTTTGCTCGTAGTCTTAGAACTTTTTCCGTTATGCTTGCATAGTTGAGACTTTAGACTTGTTTCTGGCATCTCGCACATTTGTTGGGCGCATATTTATTTCTTTCAGGTTGGACAAAGAAACGAAGACCGCTGTAACGCAGAGGGGTCGACCGACCAGATATACGGGTCGGTCGACCTGGTCGCTGTATTGCTAAAATTCCTGTAATCTGCAGGAGGGTCGGTCGACCTAATATATGGGTCAGTCGACCTACCTATCCGTCGCAGTCTCTTCGTTTCTTCCTCGGAAGTCGTGCAACCGTCTTTGGTACTTGAGTGGCACTGCTGGCCACCAAAACCTCCCAGCTTACGCTGGTTTGGGGAGGTTTTTCTCATACGTCTATTAATCCAGTGAGTTCTTTCCAGTTTTTCCTTGCTTTTTATTTACTTGCATCTTTCTTTTAATTTTCTGAAGCATTTACTTAGGCTAATGCACAATGGGGACATTGTGCGGGTTGGTTTGGGGAATGGTTTCGTGTCACATGCATTGCATTTTGTCACACGTTTATTGCATTTCCGTATTGCATCGTTCTTTCCTTTTCCTTGCATATACAAAAAAAAATCCAAAAAAATGAAAAAAATTCATTTTTTCCAAAAAAATGCACGTTTATTTTAGCATATAGGTCGAGTCGGAACGAGAGTATTTCAAGGATGATTTTGCTATCCTACATGTTTATGCCTTTACCTTGCCTTGTCAACTTATTTTAGTATGAGAGTCTTTTGCATATCTACGAGTTTTTGTTAACTTGCATATCTTGAGACTCGACTTATACCTTGGCAACCTACTATACATTCTGAGTTTTAGAGCCTTATTCCTGGTTTCAATTTTAAACCAGTTGTCTAGGATGTGAGTAGTACTCCCCTTGGAACATGTTACATCAATATGCATAAACATGAACTTGAATTGCTATATACTTGTTTTACTATCTCGTTTTGTGAGTCTTGGTACGTGCATTTGGGATCCCTTTTCTCATATTTACCCATAAGCTTCACATAGCCAAAATTGCCTTTTTATTCCTCCAAAACTACATCCCATACTTAGCCTACCCTTCCAAGCTAGTATTTGCAGTCCTTGGTTTATTTTGAGGTATCTTGGTTTGTATGCTATCTTGAGCAAAAAGAGAAAAGAAAGAAAGAAAAGAAAAAAGAACAGAAAAATCCAGAAAAGGAAAAGAAAGAAAAGAAAAAAAAAAGTCAAAACGTACAGAAACAAGGTCGACCGACCTCCTTAATGGGTCGGCCGACCCATTGACAGCATCAGAATGAAAAAAAAAATTCGTTCCAAATTCCCTTTCTTTTATGTGTTAACACACCCGTACTTCATTCAAAATATTTGGGAGTTCCTTCTTAATATTTAATGTGAGAGTTGTGCTACAGAAAAGCACTTTCTTACACTAGTAGAAAAATAGCTATTTGCGGCTCCAAAAAAGTGGTCATTTGCGGCGTTTTTGGTGTAGCAACAAATAAGGGGGCCGCAAATAGAAAAAACTATTTGCGGCGGAAAAAAAAACGCCTCAAATAGAGATACTATTTGCGGCATTTTCTAAAAAACGCCGCAAATAGCGTCTCTATTTGAGGCGTTTTTTTTAAAAAAAACGCCCCAAATAATACCTCTATTTGAGGCGTTTTTTGGCAAAAACGCCGCAAATAGGTCGAAAAAAAAAGAAAAAATTCTTTTTTTTTTTTTTTTTTTTTTAAATGAGATGATGCAAAGAAATTATTTAAATATAATAACTCTCAAATATATTTTTTTCACAATAAAACCTTACATGAGTTTTGAAATTATTCGAAATGAAACATACAAAAATATAAAATGCTCAAGTTCAGCTATAGCTACTGCCTGCCGAAGTAGACAACCATCTGAACTTGGTTTCTGATAGCTTGTGCTACATCTGCAATGGTACTGCTGAGACTATGAAACATCTGTTCTGTAGCTGTCCTTACAGTCAACAGATAACCTATGGACTGTCTGAATGGCTGCAATTTCAGATATACTAGTACCTCTTCCGCATCGGATCCTTAATCGGCAGTAGATGTGTCACTTCCTTTTACCTGGCATCAGCGAACACACCCTCCTTGGTCAGAACACGAGCATGTACCTCCAAGAAAATCGGGCAACTCACTGCATATAACAGTGAATTGGGTCAACCAAATTTATACGGAGTATTAAAGATCGGGACTGGCTGAATTATAGACCGTCTGCTCATTTCATATGGTCTTGGAGACGGATATGCAAAGTAAAGGATCTGATAGCTGCTGGTTTTTCTCATGGGGAATGGACTGGTAGTCCTACTGGTTATACTACAGTCTACAGCTAGGTGTTATGAATGGCTAAGGGGATCAGAGGCTACTGTTTCGTGGGCACCTGTGATATGGACTGATATGGGTGTGCCTAAGCATTTGCAATTTCATAAACAATAATCAATATATCAGCATTCATAAACATACCCAATGTAAATTCCACTGAACAATTAAGTTACGGAGGCAACCGAGCATTACCTTGGTAGCCAAGTGCTTCCTAAGGGCCTTGCCTCCAGTACTCTTACGCGCAGTTTGCTTAGTACGAGCCATCTACAATAACACATAAAACGTACAAATCAATCAATTACATATTCCGCAAACCTTCGGTTCAATAAAAAAGTGTTCAGCACCACATAAATCAGAAAAAGTCATTCATAGAATCATACACCCCTTGTACAGTGATTCAGAAAACCATTTCAACCAATATGTAGCCTAATATTGCAGACATATTTGGTCATCATTGCTCTCTTTTACCGCGACTTAGTGCGCTCATTTGAACCAAAAAAAATATCTAGTTTTATGATAAGTACCCCTACATATTATCTTAGGAATATTACAATATCAATTAATAATACAATAATGACCTATAATAAAAGATACACAATATCGGCAATATTCTTTCATTTAAGTATTCTATGGCTGATTTTCATGAATTCATTGTGTTCGTAATTTAAGTCATTTTTTAAAGAGAATTTATGATTTAAATAACTTTAATGAAATTTACCAATTGTACGTTTAACTTTAGTGGTTACAAATCACACCCTTAAATAATAATGATCAAGGTTTAAACATTGGTACTCCATCAACCCTTAAAAACTTTAATGAAATTTTATGTCAATGGTTTGAAAGAGATTATGAATAAAACAAAGAAGACAAAAGAAGACAAGTTGTTTTCAGCTATCAAGATTCCACATGGAATTTCTCATCTACCGCTAGAAAGCAAAGTATGAGACATTGACACTCAATCAAAAACACGCAAGAATATCTTGTGCACAAGGCATTCTGGGCAGGGAATTTGATTCTCCAAAATACATATTATTCTCACAGAAACCATTATAAATCCGATCTTCGTATTGATATGAAGAGGCAATATTATCGAAAATAACTTTGCTTCGGGTTCATAGGCGGTCGCCTTCTTCTAAGACCTACGAGAGGTGAAAGGATCTTCGAGCAATCCGTGTCAAAGTGGCTAAACAGCTCCAATCAAAGAAAATGCTGTACGTTTACTTTTTCTTATATAGGCTTTCTTTTCAAACTTCTTATTCCGGGAAAAGGGGGGGTAGAAAGTAGGCTCTTTAACTACCGTTACCGGAGTGTAGTCTCAAAAGCTTCGCTCAGGTGATTCTCGTTTTTTGATGACTTTAAAAGAAGAATGTGTTTGTCTAGAACTTGCTGCCTTATACCTCTAGAACAAAATTAGGACAGTCAAATAAGTGGCTAAGTTCTTTTCCAGGGCCAAGGTTGCGGGAGTGCAACTCTTCTTCAAAAGTGACTTCTCAAAGGTGCCTTCGATTTTCTTATTAGACTCTAGTTGTGTTATGTACTTGTTGGATAGAAAAATAAGCCAAGTTCTTTCCTTTATTCTGTTCAATCTAAGTACAACAACACGTCTAACATTTAAACCCTCATACTGAATACCAAATACCCATCAACCCACTAACTTGCAAGGTAACCCATCTACGCCATTTAATTTTGTATAAAGCCACTCACTGTCTCGAGAATTTAGACATGGGGAAATTCAGTGTATTTCACGACTCCTCCAAACAGGATCAAAACAGAAATGCAAATCGACAGAGGAACTTACTAAAAAAAATTAATGTGGCCACACAGCAAATGCAGATTTTATTTGAAAAGTATCTGACATTTATTTTTTGCCAGGTGAAAAGTATCAAACTTAAACGCCTAAAACATAATGCGACCAAGCTAGAAACAAACCTGCTCCCACAACAGTATGAATCATTCCTTAAGCATTACTCACTGTCACCATCTCTATAACAATAACAGTATAAAAGACACGGGAAACTTTACATTTTTGCGAACATTCCAACACAGTTTTTTATCTGCAACATAAAGACTGAAATATCTTAATTATAGATCATAGTGGTTTCAAAAATAAGATTTAACAAACTGCCGTAACTAACATGGTTATCTACTCATTGCATTAAGTGATGAGTAATAACACTTAGAGTATCGATATCAGCATTCAGCACTGAATTTAGAGCGTAGAAAGGCAAGAAATGACATTGAAAAAGAAGCTCTATAACCAGAATGCAACAGCTAACGGACAGCAAATTTAACAATTCCCTGAACTATATAAATCTTATGGATAACTAAATTTAGATTGCTTAAAAGATTAAGATGTGAGAACACCATATCATGGACATGATTTTCAGTGTTCTGAGGTTCCACAAAATTAGACTGAACTTTACCTTAATTCGATCAAACCCATAAACCCGAATTCGATATCCCTATGAGCATTATGCAAAACATATTATACACAGACTCATACAAGCATTGATTTTTATTCATAAAAGCCCCAAAATCCCCGAGTCAATCATAAACCCTAATTTAAATCATAAAAATTTAACCCTAAATTTGTCTATCCACTTAAATTTACATACAAAATAGATACCTAATCAGAATTAATCAACAATAATCCAATTGAAATAAGCATAAACTAACAATAGTAATGTTGATGTTGTAAAAGACTAAAGAGATGCGAACATACATGAACGAAAGTCGGTGATGGTGGCCTTATACAGTGGACGACGATGTACGCGATGAACGGCAGTGGGGAAGGAATCTGATCGTGAGTTGGTAGGTATAAGGAGCGACGGTGGGGAGAGAGAGGGGTTGGTTTATGACTGAGGTAATAAGGTTTATCAGGAAGGAAGGTGGTTGTTCTCTGATTTTTGGTTTTTAAAATATTATTCTCTTATTTGCTGCGTTTTTAGGTAAAACGCCTCAAATGTCTTTTTTTGCGGCGCTTTTCATAAAATACTCCTCAAACAGATTTCTATTTAAGAAAAAAAATAAAAATTTGGACTTCTATTTGCGGCTACTTTCAAAAAACGCCTCAAATAAGTAGCCGCAAATAAATGTTTTTCTACTAGTGTTAATATCAAAAGTTATGAAATTTGTTGTTGGGAACCGGTTTTACTAGCTTGGCTATTAACCCCACATATCCAAAAGCATCTTAACCACTTTGTACCTTTTACCTCACATATATTTCATTACCTCAATTGCATGTATCCAAGTCACTTAATGGGTTTGTTTTACATAGTTGTAGAATTTCTGTTCATGTTAGATTGCAGGCATGTTTCCATGGGTCGCAGTTAGGTGAGTGTCATGACAATATACTTCTTCCTTTCTTTTACATATATTCACCCTTTGCTTCATGAGTGTCTCGAGTGTACCGCGAGAGTCCATGGTATAAAGTCTCTATAGTCTCTAGTGTTGCAAGTTTGACGACACCATAACTCGTTTGCATGACTTGAATACTTTCTCATTTTGTACTTGGCATTGGTTTAGGCTTACATGTAAATTTCGCTCTGAGATTGAAATCGTTCCATTAGTTAAGATCGAGTCTATTTCTTGCTTGAGGGCAAGCAAGGTTTGGTTTGGGGAATTTGATGCGTGTCTATTTTATGATGTTTTTCATCTATTTTTACACGCATTTGGTCGCTCATTTACTATGTTTTAGCCCTTATTTCCCAACAATCATGTACTTTCGTATTTTTATGCACTTTTGCATATTTATGCGGAAAAAGGACGATTTTACACCAAATTCATGCCCTCGGGATTTTTTGCGTAGTTAAGGAACGAAGGAAAGTCAACTGAAGTCATTATTTAAGTACCAAAAGTCAAAACAAGAAAAACCGAAGAATTTCCACGCAGAAACGGTCGACCAACCTACTAAATGGGTCGGCCGACCGGGCCTGAATTTTATGAAGTCCAGATTTTTCGTAAAGTCCAGAATTCGTCTAAGCCCGTAAAAGAGGTCGACCGACCCACTAAGTAGGTCGACCGACCTCAGCGAAGCCCAGAAGCAGTTTTTCGGAAATCAATTAGAAGTTTGAAGTCTTTAGGAAACTCTAATTTTCTGCCCTATATAAGCTAATCTTGTAATTAGGGTTAGACATCAAGTTTACTATCAAGCCATAATCCAGTTCTTTCTATCATCTAGTTCTTAATTCTAGTTTTCAACTTTAGTTTATAATCTTTCAATAATTATCAAGCATTCAATAAAGTTTGTTCCTTTCTGCCTTAATTCCGATTCTGGTAATTACTCTTTTAATCTAGTTTTATTATTGTTCTTATTATTATTGCATTCGACTAAGATAGAATTCCCAAGCTTTATTGAATCTTGCATGCTTATGTTATTATTTACCATGTTTTCCATGTTTATTCCCGTTTTCATCATTGTTTTAGTAATCATGCGTAGCTAAATTTCATATGTTAGGATGTAGGGGATAAATATGCATAGGTAATAGAATTCCGAGACCGACTTGTAGCAGAGCCGTGGTCGGCCGACTCAAATAATGGGTCGGTCGACCAAGGCGGTGGTCGGCCGACTGGAATAGCTGGTCGGTCGACCCACTCGCGCATGAATCCTGTTTCGTCTTTCCTTGTTGACTATAATAACCTGCAATGAAACCGAAAGGAGACTTGTAGGATGTTAGTAATGACCTACCCAAGATTGAGAGATACGGGAAGGACATTGGTTTACACCTTAAGACGGCCAGGTTACTTAAGACTGAAAGGTATGTGACCTAGGATTTAGGAGTCACCCTTATTGTTGACACCCAATAATTGTGAGACCTAGGAGCTAATAGCATAGGCCGAAAGGAGCTATTAGGTACCATAGACCGAAAGGATATGTTACACCCCTTACGCGACTGCAATACATGTTGACCTTAGGATTTATATTACCTTAGCTACTTATTACCCGAACATCCTAGCATCCCCTTTTTTATATTTTATTCTCATCTTTTATTAGTTGTTTGTTTTAATCCTTGCTTAGACATAGTAATCAACCAATGAAATCCCTAATTTTGTTACTTTAAACTTAAACATCAAACAATAAACATCCCCTACCTCCTTGTGGTTCGACCCTGACTTTCACTATCTATAGTTTAAGTTTAGGAATTATAAATTTATCTTTGATACCCTCAACGACGGGCATCAAACCACAACATTAACCAAGACATCACAAATAAATCAGGAGATTCCATGCATGATCAATTTCAGTCAAATAAGTCGCGACATACCAATTAGCCAGATCGTAAATAATCAAGATTTTACAATCCTATCCTTCTTAAGATATAGTTACGTCCCTGTAACCTCATTATAAAATTCCAAATCCAGGTTCACGAAGACCATCGAAACAACAGTCACGAGTCATATGATAGTTAGTTACTCTATACTGGCAACTAGCGTTCGACTTTTAAAGCAACAAAACATACTTGTCAATTTCATGCTACGCAGTAAATTTAGGGCAATTAACACCTATATACCTTTGGGAATTCTGACACAAAATTAACACTTTTACATGAATGTAGACAATTAGCTAACTCATAGTTCATTCTTGACGAATTAATACATTTCATGAATATCATAAGGTCACATTACGGAATGTAATAGCATCTGTATAAATGAAACTAACTTTATATAAAACTTCACCGAAATAAACAAGGTTATATTGCCATATAATAAGGTACATATTCATATCATATGCCTACTTTTCATGTTACTAATGTCATATCAGAGTATTGCATGGTTACATCACATAATTCATGTTTGGTTAAACTTTTACATGAAATCTACAAATCTCACAATTTCAACAATCAAACATCATACAACAACTTTCAAGAATTATACTTAAATAACCGCTCAAACATTTTGTGAGATATTATATTTTTTAGAAAATATAATGATTTAACTAATCATAGGAAAAAGAATCAAAGGCATATCCTAAGGGAATTATTTATAACAATTTTTACAACTCAGTTGATTTGAACAAAACTCTACAACAATTAGACGGAAAATTTGAGCAACTTGCAAAATTACTATTAAATAACGGCTCATTAAGATTTTACGTGGTTTATCATTTTGAAATCGTGAATGAATGTTCAAAACAGTGAAGTTGGAATTATGCATAAACAATAAACGCGTGTTAAATGGTTTCTTTTGCAAAAACATGGTTCAAAACAGAACTATGCAGTAACAACTGACCACTGTCGACTAAAATATTTATTTTTCGCAAAATATAACTCGTATACATATGAAACAAAAAGCATTGGGAAGCTAACTCAGAAGGTTATCATAAATAAAATTTTCATATTCATATATGAAACACATTTTAAATGACCGCTCGCACAAACAAGGTAACATTCTGGAAATTTATCAAATTTTTTTTTTGTTCCTTAAAATTACTTCACATCATCACATTTAAACACAACCATTATTCCTCCAAAACATGTTGACATATAATTTAAAGCATTTAAATCACATTGCACCATATTAACAAGTATTTGCCATAAAAAAAACGGTAAAGATTGCGAAATTGAAAATAAAATCAACTAAATAACTCAATAATCTTGTATGTATAGTCAATGCATTAGTTTCTACCATCGTAATAATCACAACTTTATTAAATACGAAAATATACCCTAGAAATTACTAAGGTGTCATTTATTGAATACAAATCTTATAACTAAATTAAATAAATATAATTAGACGTAAAAATTGGCATGTATTTTTCAACACATAACTATATAACATTCTTGGCTTAAGGCAACACATTCTGCATATCACTAGACATGGATTGCTAATGTAGTTAATAAAATAATAACAATCATAAATCTCAAATCTCGATCACATTTGCCAGTAAGCACAACGTTATACGCTTGCGAGGAACAAGGCATTCAAATAAGAAGTGTATTCACACTTAGAGTAGTAACAAAAACAATTATCAACGGACACAACACCTGTTTTGTTCTACTAGCTTTACACATAAGACTTAACTTGATTCCACATCCCGTAACAACATAGCCTGGTTGGCTCTACTAACCATTCCAGTCAATCATGGTCATATCTCTCCCACGTCTAACCTCTTAGATAGCTATAGCTTATGGTGCCTCTATCATCAACTAATTACACATATCATTATATCTTTACCTAAGGGTTCAGGGATCATATAGCCGCATGCATATCACCATACAAGTCAAACTCATATTTCAACTCATATTCAAAAACTCATGTCCTCATACTTGAAGTAATACATATCTCAATCACAGTCAATATCAATCTCATGATTCATAATATAGATTACCAGCCATATTTCACATCATATCTTACCTCATCCCTTTCCTGCGGAATGTTAGTACAATATATATAGAGATTGGGTCTTTTGCTTTATTCTATACTACTCACGTTCTACATCTCGCAAGGGTAACCAGGTTAGACTGAAAGGGCTAGTGGCTTGGGTTGAGGGGGCCCCTAACTCACCCCAATCCTAGGGGCTCCTAACAGTTACTAACCTGGGGTTAATTTTATTAGACTCTTCCTACGTTCATTATTATTTATTTGGTTTAGGCCTGAGGATCGTTCTCTCTGATACCACTTTGTAACACCCCAATTTATTTAAGAGCCTTTACCAAGAAGTTCTCAAATAAATAGAGCTGTTACCATCCCGGATGTCCGAGGTAGTGTATAACAAAGTAAAACAACCAAAGTACTTTAAATAAAACTGATAAAATTTAAACTTTTGATATTACAACTACTACGCAGGGAATAAAATAAATACAACTGATAACATCTAAGTATGTGATCTAAATTTAAGTAGGTCCAAGCCATGTGTCTCTCCATGCCCAAGCTTCTAATCCATCTGTCTCTGACCTGTAGAATTTACTCCCCAATCCGGATCATCGTAGGTGTACACAAATACACTGTCAACCTCGCGGTTGAGTAGGGTAACACAATAATAAATAATGCAACAATAACGATATGCAAATGCCATGATCAGCTCGAGCTCGAGCTCAATCTCAATTCTCAATTCTCAATTCTCAATCTCAATCTCAATCTCAATTCTCAATTCTCAATCTCAATCTCAAACTCAAACCCGTAACACCCAACCATACCGAACCTCCCGGCAGACTATACTCGACCGTCGCCGAACACCAGCATAACAGCTAAGGTCACCAGGTCTAGTCTTGCAGAACTAGCCTGGGCCCAATAATATATCATCATCTCCAATCCGTATCTAATGCATATGTAATGCTCATTAATGCAACAATATAATTATTCAATCACGCTATCGAATAATGAAATGCTCATGCCATTACCAATAATCCACAATCAATCCAACCAATATCATTCTCATATCAATCATACTCAGCATCCATAACACACAATGTCACATCCATTCTTAACACATCATAGAATATAAGGTCAGAGTATCCTACCTGGAATAACAATATAGTCCAAAAGCAAGCCAACGAGTAAACAGAATAATGCCACTTCAAAATCGTCACCCAACAATATAATATACATAATCACTAACTAATATACCTACGTAAACAAATATAATATATCAATTATTAACATGAACGATTTAAATAATATGTTACGCATAACGAGACCGTATTAAACATAACTACTTCAATTAACTTAACCAACCCGACCTTACTACTTTTATCACTAACTTAATTAAATAAGCGAACATACAAAATATAATTGAACTATTGATAACCGTCACATTCTTATATAATAAGATTCACTTAATAAATTTAATAAATTGAAGTGTGAAGAACCTTACTAATAATAAACATACTATTAATAATATTATTACTATTATAATAATAATAATAATAATATCCATATATACGTAAAATATCACAATTAAAATTATCTCTAGACAAAATAATTATATCGATATTCTATTATCACCATATATGAAAATACGGGTTATTACATGCTATTGTAGAGTTATAGCTACAACTTCAACCAAATTCTTACCAACGTTATAGTTGAAAACTATAACTTTAGTTTAACATTGATTCGACTAAACGAAATTTCGTTACTCGATGTCTATCCTAACTAATCTTCATAAAGACTAGAAAGGAGCTTGAGATCTTCCATCAATCTTCGATTAGTCACATCCTTGACTAACAATCTTGAATCTTCTAATAACGAAAACTCTTGTATCTTTATATTGATTGACGAAATCTTCCAATCTTATAAACTATACACTCAACACACGATTATACGCACATGTATATAATATATTTTATCTAGACTTGTCATTATCTAAACATAAACATATATATTTAATATATACATATTGATATATGGTTCAACAAATTCCCCCTTTTTGATGATGGCAAGTCTTTTTATAATTGTGTCTAAGTGTAATGTTCCCCCTCAACATAATATCAGTCAATCATAGCATGCATAGATCAACTTAGGGTTTCTAACTTCTAACTAATCCATATCCTTTAAGAACCCTAAGAGACAATGAATTACGACAAGGAGCAAGCTTAGGCAAATTCTAATCTAAGTCGCATTCTTTCCCCCTCTTGACATCATCGAAAAGACAAGAAAAATACATGAAACCACTAGAATAATATACTACGAAATACGATTAAGCATGCACCATAGATGTAACACACAAACACAAACAAATATCATACAAGACAAGTACGAGTGTTAGAAAAATATACAACCAAGTTCAAATACTATGCCAATGGGCCGAATTAATACAAGTATTAATAGTGTTTTAGCAAAAAGGGCCATGGCTAGGAAAAGCAAAAGGCAAAGATAATTGTTCAATGGGCCACAGGTTAAGATAGTTTAGAAGTCCATCCCGGACTAGGAAAGCAAAACAAACCGAAAACAGAGTACTCCAACATGGATTCAGAAAACGATCAAGGGTGCTTAATGTTCAACGAGTTAGCATAATCTGGGCGGGTACGAAATTCGAGAATGGAGAGACAATCCAAGCAACTACTCACGTTCCGTCCTTGCGCTTCAAGAGCTTGCTCAAAGTTGAGCACCTTCAAGCATAAGGCCCTGACCGCCTCTAATGCCATGCTCGCATCCGCCCTAAGTAGCCCATGCTCACGCACCATAGCTTCCCCTTGAGTGGTCAAGTATCAAAGACGATCACTGATCATGAAGAATTCGTCACAAAGAAATTGAATTCTGATCCCCAACTTGTCTAACCGAGCATCAACCTTACCCATCCATTCCTTCAACTCGGCCTCCAAACTCGAATTACTTCTACTACCACGGCTTTCCTTATTTTCCTTATCCACGCACAACCCAAGTAGTTTGTCTACCTTCGCTTCCAAACCGTCCAACGAGGGTGAGGTTATTCTTGGTTGATTATCACCACCTGCACTTTTCCCAAACATTAAATCGATTCCTTCACCACAAATACCCATCAATTTCATAAGCTTATCACACATGCGATCTCGTGGAATGACTCCATAGCTAAGCTCATCAACAACACCCTTTTTCAGCAACAATTCCGACACCCACATAACATATGGTATGTCGAGAGTCGTGCACATCTTTTCCTTCACCAACACACTTGATACATGAACAATTTTAAAACATATCAGAGAAGCCAAGTTGATCCTTGTACCCTCCAACCAATGATATAAAATCACAGCCTCACAACACGATAACTTGTCTCGTCCTCCTCGACGAGGCAACACCGTGTTCCACAGAAAATTAGCAAAAAACTTAAGTTTGGGAGAGAACGAACCGATCAATAGAGGACTTGACTCGGTAGCATTAGCATCAAAATAAGTTTTAATTACCATTTTTTGATCTCTTGTTACAATGCCCCATTCTTTAACCCGTACCATCTAAACGAAACACCTCACAAAGCCCTGACTAAGATATGTGACACGGCTGTCGAAACCATGTCAAAGATAAAACCTAACCGGTCTCAACTAAATGTAGTAGAGGTAGTCGGGTATCGTATCCACAAAGAGATGCGAATTCCATAGTCTGCTAAGTCTGTCTGAGTTAGTTGATTCTGGGGTTTGTTTGATTTGATTTCTAATAACTACGAGAAAAAGGGAGAGAAAACAGATAGAGAAAGCACTAGGATTGCCGGTTCACCATGGCTACTAAGGTCTGAACTAACAGTCGCAAAACGCCCTAAATTCGGTCTATGGATAGTGAAAAGGTCCTTCCGGTCTGCTATTCGCCCTAAGACTATACTAACTTTGCTTCCGCCCTAATTAGAACAATCCTAATGATCGCCGCAGAACTACCCTTATTCCAATCTTCCGATCTAGGTCAAGAGGGTTTCTAAACAGTCAATTGAGTGCGTCGACTCAAACAATTAACAACTATTATATGCGACAGATACATACATACCAAATTACGGGTATCTTAATCTAATAACATATCCTACGCAATGGCTACCCTAAATCCTAGCGGAGGGATTAGCTGCGCATAATCAATAATAAAATAAACATAGCAAAGGAACGACTAAGTAATAACATCATAGAAAGAGAAAAAATCGAAGTAAAAATATGATACCGGATTGTGTAGCGAACAAGAGAAAAGAACAATAAATCCGATCCGAAAATGGTAGAGAAAAGCTACAATCCTACTCTAAAACTAGGTATGAGAGGTAGTAAGACGTTCGTCCTCTACTGTTCTCTTCGACTTATTTTCAAAAGGGAAAACAATTCACAACCAAAGTTAGCAGTTCAGTGCAATTCGAAGCCCATTAGTCAAAATCTTCTCGATCGAGCTCCACAGCTGATCGATCGAGATGTTTCTTCTAGGTTTTCCGCTCGATCGAGAAGATAGTGTTCTCGATCGAGATCTTCATGCTGGCATCTACTTGACCAAGCACAGGAAAACTCGATCGAGGACTTCTTCATGCAGGAGCCAATCGATCGAGCCACAAGACTCTCGATCGAATGGCTTTGGCCTCTTCGAATGCCCTCCCATCCTTAAAGAGGCCCTTCACGTATCTCGAGGCAGTAATTTTCCACTACGACTCTCTTATATAAGCTTGGAGGACCATAAAAAGGCTGATTTGCAATCGCTCCGGTTCATACCTGCAAATAATGCAAAACAAACCAAAGTAGACTATTCGAGAGATATTTGTAGTAAAATACTAAAGAATAAGCATAGAAATTTGTGCTGAAAAGGCCTAAAAGGTCTATAAGAAATGAAGACGTCAATATGCTAACATCCCGACCATTCACCACGGCTGTTAACCCATCACTACTAGCCTTTACCGACGCAAAGAATTGCACTAACTCAATCGGAAAGACCAAACCGAGAAATTACTTGTATAGTTCCAACCTTGAAAATCCAAGAAAGCTTTAAGGAAACCCAAAGATTTTGACCCATTGACCCAAGATGTCGGATAGTAACGACCCGCATGTATAGAGTATGGTAACAAACGGTCAATGAACATACCTTCTAACTTGGTCATCCGTACTCGGTCAAGACTCTCCTTGGTAGCTTCAAGTGAAATCTCGCGAAACAGGGGACAAGATGATCTCTCAGATGAAGTATATTCCGGTGAGTTTTCGTCCAAAGGAGATGATTCTTTTTTTATTTTTCGGCGTTTTCCGATATCATTACATGGGACGGACATCGAAATGGGTTTAGGAGATGGTGGGGGTGACGGTGTCGGAGATGGTGGTTTCGGTTCCTTGAAATTTGATCGGGTTGCTTTGGTCGGTGGCATTGTGTAAGAAGATGGAGGTTTGGTTTAATGGAGGTTTAATGGAGGATTTGTATTTTTGTGGGTTTCGGACGGTGAGGTGGATGAGGGAGAGTGAGGTAAGTGGAGTGTGGTAAGTTAGAGTGGGTAATGGTAATAATGAGGGTAGGGTGAAAAAATTCAAGGGGTGAGGGAGTGGGTGACACGTGGAAGGAAGAGTGTAAAAGGGGGTGGGTTGTCTTGAAACGGTTTTCGTATGATGGTGAGGTAAGTTTTGGTTTTATTTTTATTTTTGGTAACTTGGTATTAAAGGGTAGGTTGGTTAGATATGGTACGTTTGTGTAATATTTGATTTATTAATTTTTGTAAAAACTTGGTTGCACACAAACGTGCAATACATTGCATAACATAGTCGTAGTTTAAGTATTTCATCATAGTGTACACACATAAACATGCAGCGGAATATTCGGACACAGTCATACAATCTTGTCTAAACTGTAGTCAATCATTGGGTTATTTCAGCTTTTAAGATTGATAAGGTGCAACCGATTATACCAATTTCCAATCGCAAAGTCTCAAAACGTTCTTTAGCCAAGGGTTTAGTAAAGATATCTGCCCATTGTTTTTCCGTACTACAAAACTCCAATTTTATGTTTTTCTTTTCAACATGATCTCGTAGAAAGTGATGTCTAATTTCAATACGTTTGGTTCTCAAGTGGTGGGCTGGGTTTTTAGGTATAATTATTGCACTCGTATTATCACGTAAAATAGGCACACATCCTACATCGACACTATAATCAAGTAACTGTTGTTTTAACCATAAGAGTTGAGAACATACCAGTGCAGCTGCAATTTATTCTCCTTCGGCAGTTGAGAGAGCGACAAAATTTTGTTTCCTGGATCCCATGATATTATACATGGGCCTACAAAAGTAGCAAGGTTGGAAGTGCTTTTTCTTTCTAGAGAACATCCTGCATAATCCGTATCTGAATATCCTACTAGTTTAAAGTTACAGTCCATTGGATACCATAAATATAATTTTGATGTTCCGATTAGGTATCTTAGTATTCTTTTAACTGCAGTCATATGCGATTCTTTTGGTGTAGATTGAAATCTTGCACAAACGCAGACACTGAACATTATATCTGGACGACTTGCAGTAAGATAAAGAAGTGAGCCAATCATACCTCTGTTGTAATACTCCATTGAACCGAATAGGATATTCGGGTGGGGTAACCCCTTGAAGAGTTCCATTGATAGGCTTATATGACTAGTGCTTAAAGGGATTGAAAGTACTACTCATATCAACAAAGTGCACTTTCTTTTCTGGTTATCCAAGCGAAAGAACTCCAAAGTTAAGCGTGCTTGGCTGGGAATAGTCTTAGGATGGGTGACCTCCTGGGAAGGTTCCCGGGATGCGCATGAGTAAGGACAAAATGCGCTGAAAAGGACTCGTGTTGGTCTGTGGGGCCAGTACATAGCCTGGCGAGCTACCGTGGCTAACATTTCCGGTCCTAGGTGTGGGCCGAGGTGTTACAAATGGTATCAGAGCAACCCTACGACCGTCTGGTGAGCGCCCGTGGTCTGGAGTACCCGGGGCACCAACCAAGCGGGGGAGGATTCCTGGTTTGGCTCGGCTGCGGTCGGATGCTGCCAGGCGCAACGAGGACGTTGCGTTCTTCAAGAGGGGGTGTATAATACTCCATTGAACCGAATAGGATATTCGGGTGGGGTAACCCCTTGAAGAGTTCCATTGATAGGCTTATATGACTAGTGCTTAAAGGGATTGAAAGTACTACTCATATCAACAAAGTGCACTTTCTTTTCTGGTTATCCAAGCGAAAGAACTCCAAAGTTAAGCGTGCTTGGCTGAGAGTAGTCTTAGGATGGGTGACCTCCTGGGAAGGTTCCGATGCGCATGAGTGAGGACAAAATGCGCTGGAAAGGACTCGTGTTGGTCTGTGGGGCCAGTACATAGCCTGACGAGCTACCGTGGCTAACATTTCCGGTCCTAGGTGTGCGTCGGGGTGTTACATCTGTAGGTTATTTCAACTACAGACTTACCGTCTTCGTCTTTGGTTAACTTCTTATCTGTGACCATTGGAGTAGGCATTGGGTGAGAGGTTTCCATGCCGAATTTCTTTAGCAATTCTTTGACGTATTTTTGTTGATGAACTTTGATTCCTTCTTCAGTTTGTTGAATTTGAAGACCAAGGAAGAACTTCAGTTCTCCCATCATACTCATCTCGAATTCGGAGGTCATCAACTCAGAGAAGTACTCGCACAAATTTTTATTTGTTGAGCCAAAAATAATAGGATTAATTGATAAGAATACTCTAAACTATGGGTGTCCTGCTCAAAATACTCCAAACTCTATTTTAACTACCAATATAACCAACTAATGCACTTATTCGCTTTTATTATAATATATGACATGTTATCTGCTAAATAAGTGAAGAAATTTATAACCCTTGTTTAATCCACCTTTCTCTTTTTACTTCTCTGTTAATCTATTCACCTAATCAAACCATTAAAAGATGATACAATAAGTTAACAAAACAACAAATTCTATTCAAAGCAAATGAGGGTATTAGTTGGTTATATTGGTAGTTAAAATAAAGTTTAGAGTATTTTGAGCAGTTCACTCATAGTTCAGAGTATTTATATCAATTAATCCTTTAACGGATCCTCTCTTGAATCCCCTCTCTAATAGAAATTTTGATAGTCTTTCGTACCATGCTCTAGTTGCTTGTTTTAGGCCATAAAGAACTTTGTCCAATTTCAATACATGATCCTTTAGTTTGCTGTTAGAAAATCCAGGAGGTTGTTCAACAAATACTTCCTCTTGGAGATACCCAATAAGAAAGGTAGTCTTAACGTCCATCTGAAATAACTTCATTCCCTTATGTGCGTCAAAGGCAATGAGTAGCCTTATTGCCTCAAGACGAGCAATAGGAGCGAAGGTTTCGTCATAATCGATCCCTTCTTGTTGGTTGTATCCTTGAACAACTAGTCTGGCCTTGTTTCGCACAATGACTCCAGTATCATCCCATTTATTTCTGAATACTCATCTGGTTCCATTGACAGATCGATCCTTAGGTCGCGGAAAAAGATGCCAAACTTTATTTCTTTCAAATTGTTGGAGTTCCTCTTGCATGGCAACTATCTAGTCTGGTTCTGCGAGTGCTTCCTTTATATTTGAAGGTTCAATAGTGGAGAGGAAGGAGTAGAATGAGTAGAAGTTGTTTAAACATCTTCGAGTTTGAACTCCATCTGTCAGGCTTTTTATGACATTGTCCAAAGGATGAGAGTCCTTATATCTCTAGTTCCTTGATTGATTGTTTCCATTACCTCTACTTGACTCGGGGTTTTGGCTTGTTCCCCCTGAATCCAAACCTAAGGTTATGGTAGGGTCAGGTATAACTCTGACCTCTTCCCTTTGGTTTTGATTCAAAGTTATAGCTTCATTAGCTGCAACTCTGGGTTCTAAGTCTTTGGTTTGAGAATGATTTACAGTATCATCAACCCTAGTTTCATTTCTCGTACCGTTTTCTCCCAAGTAAAGTTCATCATGAATTCCTTGAATCTCGCCTTCATCATTTTCTAGCTCAAGAGGATCTTCTCTTGACAATCGAATATCCGGTTCGTCTAGGTTTTCCTCTTCGTCCGGTAGAGGCTTATCAAAGGCATTATCTTCATCAAAGATAACATTAATACTTTCTTCTATGCATAAAGTACGTTTGTTGAATACATTGTAGGCTTTACTGCGATCAGAATATCCTATAAAGATTGCTTCATCACTCCTAGGGTCAAATTTGCTTAATCTATTTTTACAATTGTTATGAATAAAGCACTTACTCCACTACAACAATTGATCACTTGCGCCACGTTTGAATCTGTGGCGCAAGTGTTAAATTCCCGTGGCTAAGTCTGTTTGCCACGGAAAAACATCCGTGGCCCAAGTGGCCGTGGCTATCAAATAGCCACAGGAAAAATTAACATGTGGCTAATGTTTTGTTTTTTGCCAAAGATTTTGACGTGGCTAAGCTTCGTGGCAAACTAATATTCCTATGGCTAAGCCCTTTTTAGCCACAACATGTAATTTTGTGGCAATTAAATATTCCCGTGGCTAACACTTGGTAGCCAAAAAACCTGTCGTGGCTAGATGTTGTTAAGGGATTAGTTTTTCCGTGTCAGAATATTTATTTCCGTGGCTAAATGTTGTTAAGAGATTAATTTTTCCATGACAAATTATTTATTTCCGTGGCTAAAAGTTGTTAAGAAATGTAACTTTTCCGTGGCAAATATTTATAAACTTGGCTAAATGTTGTTAAGAGATGTAGCTTTTCCGTAGCTAAACAATTTTAAAATACAAATAATGGCGTGGCCGATACATTATGAAACTCCCTGTGACATATAATAATGAGGAATATGTGAAAACAATACCTTTATATTACCAAAGTATTTAATAAAACATAACAAATATGTCTTTCGTCTCAATTTATAATAAAAAAAATATCATTTCTCGATATATAACAAAAGACTGTAGTTTGAAATGATCTAATATAGGCGCCTGTTTCATGTGAATGCAACGCATAACCCGAGTGAGAGTAAAATGTTAACCTGCCAAAAAACTCATAAACGTTAAAAAATTACAAATACGAATTTCTACGTCGCTCTTTCCCAGATTATCATCTAAAGGCGACTATATAGAATTGGGATCCTATGAGAACCACCAATATAATGAGAGCCATGAGAACTCTACCTTACGGACTTTTTAAAAAAAAATTAATGACATATTTGGATTCGGCATGGAATTTTATGACTAGAGAACATATTTCTTGGTCCAGAAAATATATTCTATTGACGGAAATCGAGGTGAGATACGCATTATTAATTTTCATGCACCTACTACCGTTTTTGACGCATCTATCATTTCTCATGCATCTAAAACTCGTTTTAATGCACGTAGAGCATATTATTTCATGCACCTAGTAGTCATTTTCATGCATGTAAAAATTTTCATGCACGTAGTGGTCGTTTTCGTGCATTTATAGCCGTTTTAGTATACCTTATTGTATTTTGGTACACTAAGTATATATTTTGTTAATAAAATCAATAAATTTTGTTTAATGATACTAAATTGTGTATTTGAATAAGTTAAACTAATGCTAAATGATCCATCGAAACTTTCGAAGCGAGATTTGGTGGAGATTTAGTGAGGGTTCTCATGGTTCTCATTATAAGGGTGGTTCTCATTATATCGAATAAATAAGACAAAAGGAAATTTCATAGGAAAAACGTAAAATTTATCTTATAAAACGATTGCTTAACATTCAGATTCATTACCAAAACCCAATTTAAAAATGGAACCTTAATCACAACTGCTAAATGGCAACACGTCATCGACAAACACTAAAGGATTCATTTTCTTAATAATTTTTTCATACTCATTATTGTTCCTCAAATTTATTCCACTCAATACAGTCATGGATAAAATGCCAGCTCTAACACAAAAGAGCATATAATTAGTGGTCACAAATTACCATGAAAAAATCCAGAGTGCGACCAAAAAGCATCAATAGACAACTTTTCATGACGTGCCAAGGGCTATCGAAGTACACATTTGTACGAAACTCGTCCCATGGGTCCAGTAGAAGAGACATCAAGCCATTTGCAATTGTCATAATAGGGGTCACATGTGATACCCCGTATTTTAGCCTCTCGGTCAACGGCCGTCAAACCATGTTTTATACAAGTATTTCAAATGTAATGTTTATAAAGTATTTTACGTAAACTGTTATTATTTTATAAATCGTATTTCTATGATTATTTCGTATTTCATAATCATTTTATATTTGACGATTATTTCTTAAAATGACATTTCATTCGTATTTCTTTAATTTTGATAATATATTTATAATTAAATATATTTCCTATTTTATATTTATTTCTCATTTATACTTGTTTTATTATTTAAGTCGTAATTATATTTAAACTTAATTTTTATATATTCTTATGTAAGTACTAATAATTTATATTATTCTTATAATTAATTTAATTTATATTTACATAATTCAATTAATATAATTATTTATATGTCTCGTTAATTTTAAGTTACGAGTCGGGAACGGGATGTAGTTGTGTAAGACCTCGAGATGCGTGATGGGCTTGGGCTTATGAGAACCGTGTTAGAGAGCAAAACAAAAACAAACCCTAACTAGTAACACACCATCGACATTACTCCACCATCGACACACACATAACCACAAAAAGAAACCCTACTAAACCCTGACTCTCATCTGCCTCCCTAGATTCGTCTGCCACCTACAACAACCCAACAATCTGAAACCGTTCCCTAGTGCCTGCCATGGAGTTGAATAAGAACAAAGAGAAAGAAAACGAGTCAAGCACAGCATTTACCATCACGATGTTTCTTTCCTGCGCCATAGTAAGTTTAACACGTTGTTTCTAGCACTTTTCAAACTTTCGGTCATGAGTATTATAGCTATATTTAATCTTTCTAGTACATAGAATATGTTTATCATCTTTAAATCACCATAGGACCACCGTAAACATGATGATATCCACCACAATGTCGGCACTAAACACATTTTTTTTATACTCTGTTCTGGGTGTTGTTTTGGTTCGTTATTGTTACTGTTCATCTATGATTTGGTCGGATTTTTGTCGTGATTCATGAATATTAGTAGTGGTGTGTTAGTAGGTTGTAGAGGTGGTGTTAGGGTGGTGTGTGGTGGCCGTAGGAGGCTGTTTTTACAGCCTGGATAAGAGTTGCAGGAAAGAATCTAGCCTTGTGTAAGTCAGTTTTGGGGCGATTGTTACGGGTGGTTTGAGTGGTGTCGAAACTTGATGGTTGTCACCAGAGGGTTGTGGGTAATGAGAGGTGTCGTGGGAGGTTGTTGGTTGTGGTGATGGTGGTGTTAGTAGGTGGTTATGGGGTTGTTTACAGAGGGTCGGTAAAACAATATCGTAAGTGATGTTGTGGCAGGGACTTTTGGGACTGGTTTCGAGGGCTGTTAGGGTGGTGTCAAGGGTTGTGTTTGGTGTCAATGAGTGCATCATGGTACATATGTGGTGGCCACCGTGGTATGGTGGTGGTTCAAGCGGCAGAAAAGGTGTCGAAGGGGCTGCGTAAGTGGGTTGTTGGAAGGGTGTTGGTCGTGATGGTTGTTGGTGAATGTCGTGTTATGCGTATAGTTTTACTTAGTTGGTGTATGTTATGTTGTGTGTTATTATATTTATTACCAATACTATTATTATAATTATTAGTATTTTTATTGTTATAAGATAGTTAGTGTCAATATGTTATTATTAGTATGATTTGTATTATTAGTAATTTTGTTTATGATATTTAATTATATAAGTGTTAAGTGAATTTTTATACAAGAATCTGGCGATTGTCAATAATTCGATTATAATGATAGTTTTATGTTCGATTATTTAATTGAAGTTAGTTATAAAAGTAATAAGGACGGGTTGGTCAAGTTAATTGAAGTAGTCATATTTAATACGGTCTCGTTATGCGTAATATATTATTTAAATAGTTAATTTAAATAATTGATATATTATATTAATTTGTGTAATTGTATTAGTTAGTGATTACGTATATTATACCTTTTAGGTGACGATTTTGAGGTGGCATAATTCCGTTTACCTGCTGGCTTGCTATTGGATTATATTGTTATTCATGTAGGATACAATTACACTATACTCTCTGATGTGTTATGTATGGATGTGAATTGTAAGTTGTGGATGCAAGCATGATTAATATGAGAATGATATATAATGGTTGAGTATTTTAATATTGCATTCATAAGCATGACATATGCATTGGATACGGATTCGAGATGATGATATATTATTGGGCTCAGGCTAGTTCTACAGGACTAGACCTGGTGACCTCAGTTGTTATGCTGGTGTTCGGCGACGACCGGTTATACTCTGTCGGGAGGTTCGGTAAGGGTGGGAGTTACGGGTTGAGAATGAGAATGAGCTTAGGCATATCATATCATGGCATTTGCATATCATTATTTGGTGCATTATGAATTTGTGTTATCCTACTCGACCGCGAGGTTGAGAGTGTATTCGTGTGACACCTACGATGATTCGGAATGGGGAGTAGATTCTATTAGTCAGAGACAGATGAATTAGGAGTTTGGGCATGGAGAGAGACATGGCTTGGATCTACTTTGAATTAGATCACATACTTAGATGTTAGCAGTTGTAATTTTATTCTATGGGTAATAATTGTAATATCAAAAGTTTAAATTTAATCAGTTTTATATAAAGTACTTTGGTTTGTTTTACTTTGTTATTCACTACCTCAGACATTCCGAGATGGTAACATTTCTATTTATTTGAGAATGTCTTGCTAAAGGCTCTTAAATAAATGGGGGTGTTACAAAGTGGTATCAGAGCGAACGATCCTCAGGCCTAAACCAAATGAATAATAATGAACGTAGGAAGAGTCTAATAAAATGAACTCCAGGTTAGTAAGTGTTAGAAGCCCCCAGGATTGGGATGAGTTAGGGCCCCCCTCAAACCAAGCCAGTGGCCCTTTCAGTCTAACTTTGTTACCCTTGAGAGATGTAGAGCGTGGGTTGTAAAACTGCTCGCGAAAGCGGAAATATAAAACATACAAAATACTAAAAATGCAGCGGAATTAAAACTTTTTAACATAAACATGCGAGGTGATTTAAAACTGGAAACTGAAAACTGATATAAACAAAATAGATAAGTATAACAGTTCTAAGTACGGAAACCAAATATGTACAAAGCCTGGGATGGAACATCCCTACAGGCACCAAAAGATAAACAGTATCAAACTAGAGTCTAGCTAATCGAAAGTGTAAGTCATAAGATGACAAGCGGATCATCACTCGCTAGCTCTCATCCAACCCCGTCCAACCTGCTTGTACCTACATACATGAAAACATGAACGCCACAATCAGTGGGGAGTGACTAGAGTTCTCCTAGCCACCTTTTGTAATGACACGTAACAAGCAATACAAACAGAACTCTCCAACATATATAAACATGTGAAGCATATCAATATCTCAATAACTGATCTCAACTATCATGTAATCACTAATGCACGGCTCTCAACCAACTTCGGAAACTATTTGGAAGGAGAGCCGGTTTCCCTACCGGTTACCCGGTCGGGGGGTCTTTCAGTCCAAACCATTTAAGAAACTGACTAAAGAGTCATCCAATGCCTTGGATGAACAATAACAAAGTCAAGTATAAAACTCATCAACGTCAACAGTTATCTCATAAACATCAACATCTATATCTGACATTATACCAACTCTAGGCAAGCAGATAAACTCAGCAAGTACAAGGTTCAGCGGTCAACTTAAGACATAACCTACATACCAATTATATTCAGCAAGTATAAGGTTCAGAGGTCAACTTAAGACATAACCTACATACCAAAACATTCAGCAAACAAGGACTCAGAGCCCAACTTAAGGCATAGACCCGCCAATCAGCAAGACACTAGAATCAGAGGCGACATCTCAACGCATGGACTAGCATCCTAAAGTAAAGGACTCAGAGGCCAGCTAAAGGCATGTCCCTTCACTACATCAGAAGATACTAGACTCAGAGGCCAGCTTAAGGCATGTCCTAGCATCAAACATCTGCACTCCGGGCAAGGTGTCAGTTCCTTAGCTACCCCGTTGTGCAGCTGCTCTACTCGTCAGACTCAGAGGCTAACTTAAGGCATGTTCCAACGCGATCACAATCAAACATGTCTGGGCTCAGAGGCCAGCTTAAGGCATATCCTAGACACGACAACCATACACATATAGGGCTCAGAGGCCAACTTAAGGCATATCCCCATATATGACAATCAACTCACGTATAAAAATCAGAGGCCAGCTTAAGGCATAACTTAATACGCATCAATACAATATCATCCAAATCTAGGAACTAATCTATAGTTCTACTTTCTTATACTTCTAATCAACACTTAATTGATCCCGGGAACTAAGTTGAGGGAGAGCCGGTTTCCCTTTCGGTTGCCCGACCGGGGGGTCTCTATCCTCTCTCCATTCCCGAACCCAATATAGTGTCGCCCATCCCCCGGAGACCTCAAACACACATGAAAGGTACACGGAACGAATCTCAAACAAAACCGATAAGTCGTTTGAAAGTTAAAACCAAAACAATGGGATTAGGGGTTCTCAGCCGGTCCCAGACCGTCTGCCGGTCCACCGGCTGGGAGTCCCTTCCCATGTCGAAGCATCGTCTGAAAAACAATGAGAAGAGGCTCTCAGCCGGTGGACCGTCCGCCGGCCAGCCGGCTGGGAGTCCCTTCCCCAAGCCAAACTTTAAAACCTTAAATACAAGGAGTGACTCTCAGCCGGTGTACCGGCTGCCGGCCTGCCGGCTGGGAGTCACTTCCCATGCCTTTGCAAACTTTTTCCTAAACCCAAAGAGGGATTCTGAGCCGGTCGACCGGCGGCCGACCTGCCGGCTCAGAATCCTTCCTCAGCCAATTCAACTCGAAAACTCAGAACCAAGACTCTGAGCTGGCCGACCGACTGCCGGTCAGCCTACCGGCTCAGAGCCCGCTGTACGCAGAAAACACATTTCCTAAAACAATCAAAACTCCTCAAATTGATTCAAGGCTTCTAAATTTACAACATACCATGTTTTCTCATTACATATAATCATCAAATATACTAACTACCAGCAATTAATCCCACAAACAATCCTCAATAAGAAATTGATTTGTATCCGTCTTAAGCATAAATTTTTGAAAATTAAACAATAAGCATATGAAACATCATCCAAACATGTAATCATCCTATGTGAACATTCCTATCATGTTACTAAGTTCAAACAACAACAATAACATTAAAAATCAGAAACTTAAACCAATTCAAACAAGAAAAGTGCTAATATAAACAATAAGGCCGAGTTTCTCATTATCGTCACCTTAAAAGCAATTCCGCTCAATGCTCCTCCTCAACAATGAAGGTATCCACGTCCGGGTCTTATAAGCCCTCACCTTGATTCGGTGAACGGATGATGACGGAATTTGGAAAAGAAGATGAAGGTTTAAGGAGGATTGGAGAAATATGAAATGTCAGTGTTTTGTTTTAATGAAGAACAATATGTCGACATACTTGAGGGTTTAGGGGTTTTTAATTGTCCTTTCCCGTTTCAAGGAAGACGGGTTTGGTAACATGAACGGGTTTTAGGATATGAATTTAAGTTGCCAAGTTTGTATTCGTCTTAAGGACTTAAGGTTCTTAAGACGGATCTTACTATTTATTAAAATACTTTTCCAATTAAAATATTATTTTATGACTTAAAATAATTAAAAACCGTTCAAATATATTTTATGAAAATACGGGATGTTACAATCACCCCAACTTCAAAAAGTTTCGTCCTCGAAAATCGAACGAAGATAAATTCTAAATAACTATACCTCAATCGAAAAGAGAAGGATGTGCAGCACGCATCGATGCCTCGGTCTCCCACGTCTGCTCCTCAACATCACCGCAACGCCAAAGGATCTTCACTAAAGGCACCACCTTGCTCCTAAGCTTCCTGTCCTGACGGTCTAGATACTTCACGGGACGCTCCTCAAAAGCAAGACTCGGCTCTAAGTTCTCGATCCCTCTAGGAAGAACATGACTCGGGTCACTAACATACTTACGGAGCTCAGAAACATGAAAGACACTATGAACCTTGCCCAAACTAGGAGGCAAGTCCAAACGGGAAGCAGTAGCACCAATCCTCTTCACGATCTCAAATGGCCCAATATACTTAGGACTCAACTTGCCCTTAACTCCAAACCTCTTAACGCCCTTCATCGGTGAAACTCTCAAGAAGACTCTGTCACCCACCTCAAACTCGAGAGGTCTACGACGGACATCAGCATAGGATTTCTGTCGATCCTGTGCAGCCTTCATCCTACCCCTGATAAGCTGAACCTGGTCAATCATAACAGCTAACTGGTCCGGTCCAAGGTCGTGCACGTCGCTCGCCTGATCCCAACAGATCGGACTACGACAATTCCTACCATAGAGCGCCTCGTACGGAGCCATACCAATAGATGAGTGGTAACTGTTGTTGTAGGAAAACTCAACTAACGGTAGACACTGCTCCCAAGAACTCTGGAAATCAAGTGCACAAGCACGGAGCAAGTCCTCTAATGTCTGAATGGTCCTCTCGGACTGTCCCTCAGTCGCGGCATGAAATGCGGTACTCATCAGCAAACGACTACCCATAGCCTCATGTAAAGCCTTCCAAATTCTGGAACAGAAACGAGGATCAAGATCAGAAACGATCTCTCTCGGGACACCATGGTAACGGACTATCTCTGCAATATAAGCCCTGGCTAAACGGTCCATGTCCCATGTCTCTCTAATAGGCACAAATATGGCACACTTAGTTAGCCTATCAACCACAACCCAAATCGCATCCTTGCCTCCCACTGTCTTAGGCAATGCAGTCACGAAGTCCATCGAAATGCACTCCCACTTCCACTGAGGAACGTGAAGCGGCTGTAACAAACCACCTGGCCTCATATGCTCTATCTTGACTTGTTGACAAGTCAAGCACCTACTCACGTAATCCAAAAAGTCTTTCTTCATCCCGGGCCACCAAAATATGAGTCGCAAGTCCTTGTGCATCTTCTCTCCGCCCGGATGAACTGAATACGGTGTCAAGTGAGCCTCATCTAAAACCCTCTTCCTCAAATCTGGCACATCTGGAACATACATCCTACCACGGAATCTAAGGAAACCATCAGAATCAATCACTAAGTCTAGTGCAACACCACTCGAAATCTTAGCCTCGAACTTTCGGAAAGCAGCATCTGTAGGCAAACTCTGGCGAATCTCCCAATACAATGTCGGCTCGGCAGTCATAGCAGATAACCAATCAAAACCACTACCAACCATCTCTAATCTCAACTTCCGGAACTCGGAACACAACTCATCGGGCAACACACGCATAACACTCATCGAATGAGAAGTCTTGCGGCTAAGTGCATCAGCAACCACGTTGGCCTTACCCTCATGATATAACAACTCAATGTCGTAATCCTTAACCAACTCTAGCCAACGACGCTGTCGCATATTGAGGTCTTTCTGGGTGAAAATGTACTTTAGACTCTTGTGATCCGTGAAAATGCGACAATGAGATCCCATCAAGTAATGACGCCACATCTTCAGGGCGTGAACAAGTGCAGCTAACTCCAGATCATGCGTCGGATAGTTCACCTCGTGAACTCACAACTGTCTAGATGAGTAAGCTATCACCTTACCACTCTGCATCAACACACATCCAAGCCCTAACATCGAAGCATCGTAGTAAACATCAAACTCGACACCTATCTCTGGCAAATCAAGTATAGGAGCGGAAGTCAACCTAGTCTTCAATTCCTGGAAAGAGCTCTCACACTTGTCGGTCCAAAAAAACTTAGCTTCCTTCTTCAATAACTGAGTCATTGGACGAGCCAATCTAGAGAAATCCTCAACAAATCGACGGTAGTAACCCGCTAAACCAAGGAAACTACGGATCTCTCCCACATCTTTGGGACTCTTCCAATCAACAACGGCCTCAATCTTCGCGGGATCAACCATAACTCCCTCACTAGATATCACATGTCCAAGAAATGCAACCTTAGAAAGCCAAAAATCACACTTAGAAAACTTCGCGAACCACTTCTGTCGACGTAAAATCCCAAGTACCAATCGGAGATGCTCGACATGCTCCTCATCGGTCTTCGAGTAAATGAGAATGTCATCAATAAACACCACAACACTAGTGTCAAGGAACTCACTAAAGGTGCGGTTCATCTGATCCATGAAGATAGCAGGTGCATTAGTCAACCCAAAAGGCATAACCACGAACTCAAAATGCCCATATCTGGTACGGAAGACAGTCTTCGCAATATCAGCCTCTCTCACTGGGATCTGATGATAACCCGATCGAAGATCAATCTTAGAAAACCTAGAAGCACCCCTCAACTGATCGAACAAATCATCAATTCTCGGCAAAGGATATCTGTTCTTCACAGTCACTCTGTTCAACTCTCTGTAATCAATGCAAATTCTCATGGAACCATCTTTCTTCTTAACAAATAAAACTAGAGCACCCCACGGAGAAGCACTCGGTCTAATGAATCCTTTCTCGATCATCTGTTCCAACTGTTGCTTCAACTCTTTCAACTCTGGTGGAGCCATGCGGTAGAGAGCCTTAGATATAGGTCCGGTACCTGGAACAAGCTCGATAATAAACTCCACATTTCTCTCTGGCGGTATCCCTGGTAAGTCATCTGGGAAAACATCTGGAAACTCACGAACAATGGCTACATCCTCAAGCTTCGATAGCGATGGCTTTGCAGCTGAAATAACACACAGGAAGGCTTGGCAACCCTTCCTAAGAAGATGAGATGCTTTCATCGAAGAAATAACACGAACACCCTTTTTAGGGCGAGTTCCCCTATAGGAAACACGAACTCCTGAAGAACTCCTCAAGCAGATTTTCTGGTCGCGACACTCGAAGCGAGCATGGTATCGCGATAACCAATCCTACCGAGGATAATGTCAAATTCCTCGAGAGGAAATCTCAGTAAGTCCGCTGGAAATGTGGATTGACCAATAATAATCGGAAAATCCCTATGGGACAAAGAGCAGGAAACCACGTCTCCCGAAGGTAAGGAAATGGAAGTCTCCTCGACCATGGAAGACTCAAGAGCTAAACTGTCTGCGAACTGAGTCGATATAAATGATAAAGAAGCTCCAGTGTCAAACAAAATAAGACACTCAACACCAAGAACAAAAAAGATACCAGCCACAATATCTGGATGAGCCTCAGCCTCAGCCCTAGTCATCACGAAGATCTTCCCCTTCGGCTTTCCTCCTCTAGTTGCTGCAGCAGCTGTGGCAGCCTTGCCAAGTGCGGTGTTCTTCTCGGGACACTCAAAAGACTTATGCCCAAATCCATTGCAGATATAACACTTAAAACCATTCTTGAAACAGTCAAAACCTGGATGAGATGGTTTACCACAACGGTGGCAAACACTAGAAGCAGTATCAGTGTGGAAAGTGGTCTTAGCAACCGGAGCAGAAAACCTCTCAAATTGATTCTTCTGAGAAGAAGGCGAAGAAGTAGATGGAACAAACGACCTCTTCCCCTGGTAAACGGATCTCTGGTGAGACGAAACACTGGAAGTAGCAGCTCGGGTCTCAGCATCTATGGCACGAATGGAACTCTCGGCCCAAATAGCATCATCATAAATCTCCACAAAAGAAGTCGAGTCACGGCGAACCATACTCTCGATGCGCGGCCCTAACTTCCCAAGGTAGAAGTAAACTCTCTCAGCCTCATTCCCTGACAAACTTCGAAGCGAAATGTGCAAGCTGGTTGAATTTGTCGGTGTACTCCTGAACGGACATCTTACCCTGCTTCAAGTCCATGAACTCCTTAAGTCTCTGTGATCTAAGCTCCTTAGGATAAAACATCGTCTCGAGCTTATCCTTAAAAGCCTCCCAATCAAATAAAGGATCAAGAATGAAAGTCGATCCGGTCAATGCCCACCATCTATCGGCCTCTAGGGTCAAAAAGTGAGTGAATAGCCGCACTCTATCCTCTCTGCCAACCGAGTACACGGTGAAGCTTTTTTCCATCTCACGAAACCACTTAGTAAGAGCTACCGGATCAACCTCGCCTCCATAAGATCTGGGATGCTATCCAAGAGAAGCTATCAGGCCGATTGGCCTCATTTCCTGGCGGTGGAGGAGGTGGAACAGTCTCTGCCTGCTGTCTTTGGTTCTCAAGCAACTGATGAAGTGCTTGCATTATAGTGTTCTCATCAGCCGTGGTTCTCACCATCCTTCAAAAGAAAACAAGTGTTAACTTAGCAATTAGCATTCACAAATAGACTACAATATAAATCCTTGGATCTACCCATCTCTCATTCATTATTTGTTTATTTGGTCAAGTTAAGGTTGGGGGTCACATGAGTGCGTCGGGAGCAACAATGCTCTGATACCAACTGTAAAACCCCTCACGAAAACGGAAATATAAAACATACAAAATACTAAAAATGCAGCGGAATTAAAACTTTTTAACATAAACATGCGAGGTGATTTAAAACTGGAAACTGAAAAATGATATAAACAAAATAGACAATATAACAGTTCTAAGTACGGAAACCAAATATGTACAAAGCCTGGGATGGAACATCCCTACAGGCACCAAAAGATAAACAAGTATCAAACTAGAGTCTAGCTAATCGAAAGTGTAAGTCATAAGATGACAAGCGGATCATCACTCGCTAGCTCTCATCCAACCCCGTCCAACCTGCATGTACCTACATACATGAAAACATGTACGCCACAATCAGTGGGGAGTGACTAGAGTTCTCCTAGCCACCTTTTGTAACGACACGTAACAAGCAATACAAACAGAACACTCCAACATATATAAACATGTGAAGCATATCAATATCTCAATAACTTATCTCAACTATCATGTAATCACTAATGCACGGCTCTCAACCAACTTCGGAAACTATTTGGAAGGAGAGCCGGTTTCCCTATCGGTTACCCGGTCGGGGGGTCTTTCAGTCCAAACCATTTACGAAACTGACTAAAGAGTCATCCAATGCCTTGGATGAACAATAACAAAGTCAAGTATCAAACTCATCAACGTCAACAGTTATCTCATAAACATCAACATCTATATCTGACATTATACCAACTCTAGGCAAGTAGATAAACTCAGCAAGTATAAGGTTCAGCGGTCAACTTAAGACATAACCTAGATACCAATTATATTCAGCAAGTATAAGGTTCAGAGGTCAACTTAAGACATAACCTACATACCAAAACATTCAGCAAGCAAGGACTCAGAGGCCAACTTAAGGCATAGACCCGCCAATGAGCAAGATACTAGACTCAGAGGCGACATCTCAACGCATGGACTAGCATTTAAAAGTAAAGGACTCAGAGGCCAGCTTAAGGCATGTCCCTTCACTACATCACAATATACTAGACTCAGAGGCAAGCTTAAGGCATGTCCTAGCATCAAACATCTGCACTCCGGGCAAGGTGTCAGTTCCTTAGCTACCCCGTTGTGCAGCTGCTGTACTCGTCAAACTCAGAGGCCAACTTAAGGCATGTTCCAACGCGATCACAATCAAACATGTCTGGGCTCAGAGGCCAGCTTAAGGCATATCCCAGACACGACAACCATACACATATAAGGCTCAGAGGCCAACTTAAGGCATATCCCCATATATGACAATCAACTCACGTATTAAGTTCAGAGGCCAGCGTAAGGCATAACTTAATACGCATCAATACAATATCATCCAAATCTAGGAACTAATCTATAGTTCTACTTTCTTATACTTCTAATCAACACTTAATTGATCCCGAGAACTAAGTTGAGGGAGAGCCGGTTTCCCTTTCGGTTGCCCGACCGGGGGGTCTCTATCCTCTCTCCATTCCCGAACCCAATATAGTGTCGCCCATCCTCCGGGGACCTCAAGCACACATGAAAGGTACACGGAACGAATCTCAAACAAAACCGATAAGTCGTTTGAAAGTTAAAAGCAAAACAATGGGAACAGGGGCTCTCAGCCGGTCCCAGACCGTCTGCCGGTCCACCGGCTGGGAGTCCCTTCCCATGCCGAAGCATCGTCGGAAAAACAATGAGAAGGGGCTCTCAGCCAGTGGACCGTCCGCCGGACAGCCGGCTGGGAGTCCCTTCCCCAAGCCAAACTTTAAAACCTAAAATATAAGGAGTGACTCTCAGCCGGTGTACCGGCTGCCGGCCTGCCGGCTGGGAGTCACATCCCATGCCTTTGCTAACTTTTTCCTAAACCCAAAGAGGGATTCTGAGCCGGTCGACCGGCGGCCGACCTGTCAGCTCAGAATCCTTCCTCAACCAATTCAACTCGAAAACTCAGAACCAAGACTCTGAGCCGGCCGACCGGCTACCGGTCAGCCTACCGGCTCAGAGCCCGCTGTACGCAGAAAACGCATTTCCTAAAACAATGAAAACTCCTCAATCGATTCAAGGCTTCTAAATTTACAACATACCATGTTTGCCCATTATATATAATCATCAAATATACTAACTACCAGCAATTAATCCCACAAACAATCCTCAATAAGAAATTGATTTGTATCCGTCTTAAGCATAAATTTCTAAAAATTAAACAATAAGCATATGAAACATCATCCAAGCATGTAATCATCCTATGTGAACATTCCTATCATGTTACTAAGTTCAAACAACAACAATAGCATTAAAAGTCAGAAACTTAAACCAATTCAAACAAGAAAAGTGCTAATATAAACAATAAGGCCGAGTTTCTCATTATCGTCACCTTAAAAGCAATTCCGCTCAAAGCTCTTCCTCAACAATGAAGGTATCCACGTCCGGGTCTTCTAAGCCCTCACCTTGATTCGGTGAACGGATGATGACGGAATTTGGAAAAGAAGATGAAGGTTTAAGGAGGATTTGAGAAATATGAAATGTCAGTGTTTTGTTTTGATGAAGAACAATATGTCGACATACGTACTTGAGGGTTTAGGGGTTTTTAATTGTCCTTTCCCGTTTCAAGGAAGACGGGTTTGGTAACATGAACGGGTTTTAGGATTTGAATTTAAGTTGCCAAGTTTGTATTCGTCTTAAGGACTTAAGGTTCTTAAGACGGATCTTACTATTTATTAAAATACTTTCCCAATAAATTATTAAAATATTATTTTATGACTTAAAATAATTAAAAACCCTTAAAATATATTTTATGAAAATACGGGATGTTACATGGGTAGTATAAAATAAGGGAAAAGACCTAATTTATGTTGTACTAACGTTTCCGCAGGACAAGAAATGAGGTAAGTTATGATGTGAAATATGGTTGGTGATCTGTATTGTGAAGCATGATAATGATATTGGATGTTGGTTTAGATATATGATTTCCATGTATTGAGAATATGAGTATGAGTATATGAGTTTGAAATATGAGTTTGACTTGTATGATGATATGCATGCGGTTATATGATCGTTGAACCCTTGGGTAGAGATGTAGTATAATGATATGTGTAATGAGTTGCTGATAAATAGCACCTTAGTGATTCTAGGACATATATACGTACTTAAATAAGTTGTGATTGTTATGGTAGTAGGAACTAATGCATTGTCTATACATACATGATTATTGAGTTAGTTGATTTTATTTTCGGTTTCGCAATCTTTACCGCTTTCTAGATGGCAATTACAGTTTGAGATGATGAATAAATGTTAATATGGTGCATTGTGATTTCTATGCTTCAAATGATATGTCAACATGTTTGGAGGAAAAATGGTTGGGTGTAAATGTGATAATGTGAAGTATTTTTTTTTTAGAACCAATATAGTCATAATAAGCGTCTAGAATGTTACCTTGTTTGTCCAGGCTGCCATTTAAAATGTGTTCTCCACATGAATATGAAAATTTTATACGTGATAACCTTCTGATTTAGCTTTCCAATGCTTTTGGTTTCATGTTAATATGAATTATATTTTGAGAGAAATAAATATTTTAGTTGACAGTGGTCAGATTGTTACCGCCCAGTTCTATTTCGACCCATGTTTTTGCAAAAGAAACCATTTAAAACGTATTTATTGTTTGTGCATAATTCCAACTCCACTGTTTAGAATATTCATTCACGTTTCCAAAATGATAAGCCACGTAAAATTTTAACGAGTCGTTATTTAATAGTGATTTTTGAAAGTTGTCCAAATTTATGTATAAGTGTTGTACAGTTTTGTTCAAACCAACTGAGTTGTAAAATTTGTTATAAATAATTTTCTTAAGATATGCATTTGATTCTTTTTCCTATGATTAGTTAATTCATTATATTTCTTATAAACTATAATAGTTCACAATATGGCTGGACGGTTATTTAACTATAATTTTTGGAAGTTGCAACATGATGTTTGATTGTTGAAATTGTAAGTTATGTAAGTCACAATATAAAAGGTTGATCAAATATGAATTCTGTAATGTAACCATGTAATATCCTAATATGGCATTAGTAGCATGAACAAGACATATGATATGAATATGAACTGTTTACATGATAGTGTAACCTTACTTATTATTGGTGAATTTTATATAAAGTTAGTTTCATTTATACCGACACTAATGTTATGCCACAAAGCGAATTGCATTTTGCTATGTTTAAAATCTGATCACAATAAACTGAGTTATTAATTTGTTTGACATGTGAATTATGGGAATGCTAGTCTAGCTTTCGATCTGTAGCTTGTAAAATCGTCAGTTGATTCGTGTTTATAAATTGTCATTAATTACAACTTCATTGTTTGAAGGTTTCAAAATGTACCTAAATGATTTTAACTTATTTATACCTAAAAAATGCAAAACTATCTTACTAGTCCATGATTGGTGTCTGTCTCGTGAAATATGTCAATGCCTCGTGTTTAATTACATTAATTAAATTTTGTCTAATGTCATTCTTCTTATCTGCGTAAGCAAGATTTTGTCTCCATACTTTGTTTAAGAACATGAATTTTTAATTTGTCAAGTATGTTTCTTGCCCTAAAAGCCGGATGCTAGTTGCCAGTATACGGTAAGTAACTTATCAGATGATTTGTGATTGTTGGTTGAGTGATCTTCTTGAACTTTGGATATGGAATTTTATAATGAGGTTACGGGGACGTAACCATGTCTTAAGGAGGACATGATTGTAAAATCTTGATGAATTGCAATCGGGCTAGCTAATTGATGTATTATGATAGGTTTGACTGTGATTTACCTTACATGGAGTCTCCTGATTAATTTTTTATGTTTTGGTCAATGTTGTGGTCCTTTAAGTGTCATGAATTTCTGTTGTGTGTTCAACTTTGGGGACAAAGTATCTTAAGAAGGATAGAATGTAACATTTCGCGTTTTGAAGCGTATATAAGTGCTACTTGTGATTGTTTCATGCTTGTTATATGTTTCGTTACCGTTACGGGGTGGCGAACCTCGAGAGGAAGTTCATTTTAAGGAGGGAAGACTGTGATACCCCGTATTTTAGCCTCGGTGAACAGCAGTCAAACCATGTTTTATACAAGTAGTTCAAATGGAATGGTTATAAAGTATTTTACGTAAACTGTTATTATTTTATAAATCGTATTTCTACGATTATTTCGTATTTCATAATCATTTTATATTTGAAGATTATTTCTTAAAATGACATTTCATTCGCATTTCTTTAATTTTGATAAAACATTTATAATTAAATATATATTCTATATTATATATATTTCTCATTTATACTTGTTTTATTATTTAAGTCGGTAAACTTAATTTTAATATATTCTTATGTAAGTACTAATAATTTATATTATTCTTATAATTAATTTAATTGATATTTACATAATTCAATTAATATAATTATTTATATGTCTCGATAATTTTAAGTTACGAGTCGGGAATGAGATGTAGTCGTGTAAGACCTTAAGATGCGTGATGGGCTTGGGCTTATGAGAACCGTGTTTGTGAGGAAAACAAAAACAACCCCTAACTAGTAACACACCATCGACATTATTCCACCATCGACACACACATAAATACAAAAAGAAACCCTTCTAAACCCTAACTCTCATCTGCCTCCCTAGATTCGTCTGCCACCTACAAAAACCCAACAATCTGAAATCCTTCCCTGGTGCCTGCCATGGAGTTGAATAAGAACAAAGAGAAAGTAAACAAGTCAAGCACAGCCTTTACCATCACGCTGTTTCATTCCTGCGCCATAGTAAGTTTAACACGTTGTTTCTAGCACTTTTCAAACTTTCGACCATGAGTATTATAGCTATATGTAATCTCTGTAGTACATAGAATATGTTTATCATCTTTAAATCACGATAGGACCACCGTAAACATGATGATAACCACCACAATGTCGGCACTAACCACATTTTTTTTGTACTCTGTTCTGGGTGTTGTCTTGGTTCGTTATTGTTACTGTTCATCTATGATTTGGTCGTATTTTTGTCGTGATTCATGAATATTAGTAGTGGTGTGTTAGTAGGTTGTAGTGGTGGTGTTAGGGTGGTGTGTGGTGGCTACAGGAGGCTGTTTTGACAACCTGAATAGGAGTTGCAGGAACAGGAATCTAGCCTTATGTGCGTCAGTTTTGGGGCGATTGTTACGGGTGGTTTGAGTGGTGTCGAAACCTGATGGTTGTCACCAGGGGGTCGTGGGTAATAAGAGGTGTCGTGGGAGGTTGTTAGTTGTGGTGATGGTGGTGTTAGTAGATGGTTAAGGGGTTGTTTACAGAGGGTCGGTAAAACGATATCGTAAGTGAGGTTGTGGCAGGGAGTTTTGGGACTGGTTTCGAGGGCTGTTAGGGTGGTGTCCGGGGTTCTGTTTGGTGTCAATGCGTGCGTCATAGTACAGATGTGGTGGCCACCGTGGTGTGGTGGTGGTTCAAGCGGCAGAAAAGGTGTCGAAGAGGCTGCGTAGGTGGGTTGTTGGAAGGGTGTTGGTCCGTGTTATGCGTATAGTTTTACTTAGTTGGTGTATGTTATGCTGTGTATTATTATTACTATTGTATTATTATATTATTATTATTATTATTTTTATTATTATTATTATTATTATTAAGATGGTTGTTTTTGTTGTTGTGTGTTATTATATATATTTATTACCGGTACTATTATTATAATTATTAATATTTTTATTGTTATAAGATAGTTAGTGTCAATATGTTATTATTAGTATGATTTCTATTATTAGAAATTTTGTTTATGATATTTAATTATATAAGTGTTAAGTGAATTTTTATACAAGAATGTGACGGTTGTCAATAGTTCGATTATAATGATAGTTTCTATGTTTGATTATTTAATTGAAGTTAGTTATAAAAGTAATAAGGACGGGTTGGTCAAGTTAATTGAAGTAGTCATATTTAATACGGTCTCGTTATGCGTAATATATTATTTAAATAGTTAATTTAAATAATTGATATATTATATTAATTTGTGTAATTGTATTAGTTAGTGATTACGTTTATTATATTTGTTAGGTGACGATTTTGAGGTGACATAATTCTGTTTACCTGCTGGTTTGCTATTGGATCATATTGTTATCAAGGTAGGATACACTGACATTATACTCTATGATGTGTTATGTATGGATGTGAATTGTAATATATGGATGCAAGCATGATTAATATCAGAATGATATATAATGGTTGAGTATTTTAATATTGCATTCATAAGCATGGCATATGCATTGGATAAGGATTCGAGATGATGATATATTATTGGGCCTAGGCTAGTTCTGCAGGACTAGACCTGGTGACCTCAGCTGTTATGCTGGTGTTCGACGACGGCCGATTATACTCTGCCGGGAGGTTCGGTAAGGGTGGGAGTTACGGGTTGAGAATGAGATTGCGAATGAGCTCAGGCATATCATGGCATTTGCATATCATTATCTGTTGCATTATGAATTTGTGTTATCCTATTCGACCGCTAGTTTGACAGTGTATTCGTGTGATACCTACGATGATCCGGAATGGGAAGTAGATTCTACAGGTCAGAGACAGATTGATTAGGAGTTTGGGAATGGAGAAAGACATGGCTTGGACCTACTTAGAATTAGATCACATACTTAGATGTTATAAGTTGTACTTTTATTCTATGGGTAATAATTGTAATATCAAAAGTTTAAATTTAATCAGCTTTATATAAAGTAATTTGGTTTGTTTTACTTTGTTATTCCCTACCTCGGACATTCCGAGATGGTAACATTTCTATTTATTTGAGAATGTCTTGCTAAAGGCTCTTAAATAAATGGGGGTGTTACATCACATAACTCATGAATGTGAGTGGATTCTTCAGTCCTCAAAAGCATTCATTCAGCCCACTTTCAGTGGTTCCCATAATATTATTTCTTATTGACAAAATCTATATAGCTATAACTCTATCAGCGCAAACATGACTTGGATGGTAGTTGCTAGAGCAACTTTGAAAATCTCTAAGAAAAACAACAGCATAGTACTTAACTGACACAATACATATGTAACACCCCGATTTATTAAGGAGCCTTTAGCAAGACATCCTCAGTAAATTGAGCTGTTACCATCTCGGAATATCCGAGGCAGTGAATACCAAAGTAAATCAAACAAAGTACTTTATATAAAAACTGGTAAAAATTTAAGCTTTGGTGGTACAGATACTACATAACGGAATAAAAGTACAACTGATAGCTACAAAGTAGGTGATCTATATCTAAGTCGGTCCATTCCAAGTGCTCACGCCATCCCCTGCTCCCACAGCACCATCTTTCATGTCAAAACTGCTCCCCATTACAGATCATCACAGGTGTCACACGAATACACAGGGTCAACCACGAGGTTGAGTAGAGGAAAAATAAATAACAAACACTATCATATATATATTGGGATCAATCATCCCTTCTCCGCACCGATCCAACACCAAATAAACTCCGCACCGATCCAACGCCAAATAAAATCCGCACCGATCCAACGCCAATTAAACTCCGCACCGATCACAAGACCGAGTCTACTCCGCACCAATCACAAGACCCAATATACTCCGCACCAATCACAAGACCCAATATTCAATCACATCGTATCGTATCACGGAATTAGGTAATTAAATAACACAATATACCAATCATAAGATAATAAGATGAACACGGTTAATGTAACACCCCCATTTATTTAGAGGCCTGATCTAGGACTCCCCAAATAATCAAGGGTGTTACCATCTCGGAATACCGAGGTAGTAAGTAATCACAGTGAAGAAACGCAATACTTTATTAAATAATTAAAGTTAAACGTATGTCTCGGAAAGATTACAACTGCCTACGAAAACAAACTGAAAGTTCAACATGTCGGAATCTATAAAATTGAGCTATAACTAGACTGGTTTGGTCCATATCCTCTCCACCCTTCCAGCATCCATATGTCTAAACCTGTCATTCTGCTCCCCAATAAATTGGATCAACGCAGACACAAACAAACAAATAGAAGGGTCAACACGAGGTTGAGTAGGTAATATAATCACAACATGAAATAACAACGTCATTAGTTTCTCCATCTCCTCCACAACCACCACATCACCAACACACCACATCTCCAACACACCTCACCTCCCATGGCCATATCACAAGTCCCTTATCACAAGACCCATATCACAAGACCCTTTTATCACACATCCCGTCCTCCACAATAATCAGTACTCATTCAATCACGTTATATCATAAACAAATATATAACAACCAGATACGAATGTTCTCATGTCAGATTATAATTACAACACAAATATTTCCCTACCTCAAAACTGCAGAAGATAATGGCAAGTGAGCAACTGCTATTAAAAATGTTCCACGCGGAAACCACCACCTAAACATAAATTATATAAATAATAAGGTTTCCTAAACTTGTAATATAAACACAATCTATTTATAGAACTTCCTAACGCACGTGATACAAATACGACTACTATAAATATAACTTTCCTAAAAAGGCACCTTCCAAAAATAGTAACTTCTATATTAGACAACTTTCCAAAAATAGATACTTCGGTTTGAAATTCCAATTATTTAAAATATGCATTAATACCATATCTTACCATAAATGCCAAATCATTTCCCTTAGTAACCATAATACCTTTTCTAATAATAAAATTAATACCATAAATAAATAATAATAAAAATAATAATAATAATAATAATAATAATAATAATAATAATAATAATAATAATAATAATAATAATAATAATAATAATAATAATAATAATAATAATAATAATAATAATAATAATAATAATAATAATAATAATAATAATAATAATAATAATAATAATAATAATAATAATAATAATAATAATAATAATAATAATAATAATAATAATAATAATAATAATAATAATAATAATAATAATAATAATAATAATAATAATAATAATAATAATAATAATAATAATAATAATAATAATAATAATAATAATAATAATAATAATAATAATAATAATAATAATAATAATAATAATAATAATAATAATAATAATAATAATAATAATAAAGTAAATAAAATAAGTAAAGTAAATAAGTAAATAAGTAACCCATCCACATACACTACCCGTGGCCCCCAAACACCCAATCACCGCCACTCGAGCAACCCATACCCCACCGGCAACTACCTGACACGATACCCACATCACCATCTACACCTCTGACCACCACCACCGGCGTCGACTAGCTCCGACGAGGTGAACCAGAGCCGTTTCCAGGCCTGGTTCACGACCCACTAATCAACACCCCTTCGTCAGTCCCCACAAAAACGCCTGAAACCGTCACTCACACGGCTGACTCTGACGACCCTCACCACAGACACCACCACTGACATCCGACACCCACAACCACCATGGTACCACCGCATAGACCTCCCCCTAGTTGGCGGTGATACCATCCCAACAACCCCCTCGACAACCAGTCACAACCCAACTCCCTGACACCCCTTTCAGAACCACCAACGAAACCACCTGTTTACACCGCAACCAGCCCTTACTAACCCCATGACTACCACCATACGCACAACCTGACAACCCACCACCTAATGACACAAACACCCAGAATAAACGTTAACAGAGTTAACATCGAAATCCCACACAAAATACCACGGTCCAAACTCTGTTCTGAAACGAAAAAGGGTGGCTTGACACAGGCGACAAAACCACCACGACTGGTGGTCCTTGGTGGTCAAAGGTGACTCTACTTCGGTCAAGACGTAACTACAGACATCATAGGTCAATATTATATAAAAAATAAGAACTCGTAAACATTATTATATGATCGAATTAGACAGACTAAAAGGGGAGTAAAACTACGAAATCAGAAACAGTGGTGAGCATACCAGGTTCTTGGTCAATTCGAGGTATCCTAGGTCAGTCTATAACCACCGTGAGCAAGCTCTTCTCCTTCCCTACAGTGACGGCTAGGTTGTTGTGAGATCTGGTTTGTGTTTTAGTGGTGTTTAGGGTATAGAAAACCTTCCTATATATAGCGGCAGGCAGAGTTCTTAAGCAGGGATCTGAAAAACGTGTGTGGGCTAGGTCTTTGTCACGCTTTTCGAGGCCCAAAACGAGACACCAGCAGGTCCCAAGTTCGACTCCTACTAACACCATACTACCACTATTATTATCAAATGCCTTGGTTCCCATTTCGAATCCCACTGAAGACTAAAACACTAATCAAAACGTGAGTGTGCGCAAGCTTATAAAACGACCATTTTAATAAATAACCCATCGCTTAACTATAAATCACCCATAAGTTCTATATTTTAAAAGTAATAAATCGGGTTATTACAGTTAACATCAAATAATAAACAAGTTACTCATCAGCATGTACACAGTATTCCCCTACCTCAATTTGAAGAAAGACAGTCAACGGCTCACCAAGATGTTCCACGCGGAAACCGTCACCTAAACATGTACTCCCTCCATTCAAGTCCACACTACCACTTTCTTATTACACGTTTGCCAACGCGTATTTTACGCGGTAAATATTGTTAGCTACGTATTTTCAAAAATTATAAAAATTAGATATTAATAATATACTCGTAAAGACGAATCAAACAAGATCTCTTATGGATATAATTTCATTTACGTATCGAGAGAAAATCGGATTTAAATGATCGTTTGTGAATAGTGTGTAAAATGCAAAGTGGTAGTGTAGTCTTGAATGGAGGGAGTATTATTCAACGATTACAGCCTTTGCCAAATCCTATACTTAGAATAGTAATGCTACTAAACATAGTAACTTTCTAAAAATGGAAAGCTTTCCCGAAATAGCAATTTTCTCGAAATAACAACTTTGCCCAAAATAATAATGCCGCTTAAAATAATACTTCATACTAATAACAACAGTAATAACAATCAATAATAATAATAATAATAATAATAATAATAATAATAATAACAACATTTAGTAATAATTATAACAATGATAATACCACTAACAATATAAGTATTAATAATAATAATAAGCAAAGCAACAGCCTATCGTGATTCAACGGAAGTAACAACAATAATGCAACTACCCCTACATACTCAACCCCCGACAGCCTCCCACATCAACCTCCCCTACGCCACTCGGACTACCACCAACCCATACTGGCTGCCCTCACTACACCATGACTGTAAAACCCCTCGCAAAAGCGGAAATATAAACACATAAAAGTACCAAAAATGCAGCGGAATTTAAACTTTTTAGAAGATGAAACAATCATGCGAGAAGTCTTAAACTGAAACATAAACTGAAACTGAAAGCCAAAATAGATAAGTAACAGTTCTAAGTACGGAAATGAAATATATACATCGCCTGGGATGGAACATCCCTACAGGCACAAAAGCGAAAGTAACAACTACGAGTCCAGCTAAACGATATAAGGTAAGTCGTATGATGACAGCAGGATCATCACTCGCTAGCTCTCGTGAACCCATCTCCAACCAGCATGTACCTACATACATGAAAAACATGTACGCCACAATCAGTGGGGAGTGACTAGAGTTCTCCTAGCCACCTTTTGTGACAACACGTAACATATAAAACAATACAGAACACTCCAACATATATCAACATGTGAAGCATAAACAACTCATCATCTGATCTCTTACTAACATGCGATTACCATGCACGGCTCTCAACTAACTTCATAAACAAATAGGAAGGAGAGCCGGTTTCCCTACTGGTTACCCAGTTGGGGGGTCTTTCAATCCAATTATTTATGAAACCGAACTAAGAGTCATCCAATGCCTTGGATGATTAAACCACAACTAAGTAACAACAACAATTCGACATGCATATCTGACATTGTACCATCATCTAGGCAAGCAGATAAACATCCATAACTCATCATGCATATCTGACACTGTACCATCATCTAGGCAAGCAGATACACATTCGTAACACTAGCAACGGGTCCAGAGGTGAACTTAACACATATCCCATTACTACACTATGTCGGGTCCAGAGGTGAGCTTAACACATATCCCAACATCTAATCAAGTAAAGGGTCCAGAGGTGAACTTAACACATATCCCTAAACTTACAAATCATGAGAAGGGTCCAGCGGTGAACTTAACACATATCCCTAATCATCCAAAAGCAAAGGGTCCAGAGGTGAACTTAACACATATCCCAATGCTACAAACATGTATTGGGTCCAGAGGTGAACTTAACACATATCCCAATACACAGTCATCGCACAACGGGTCCAGAGGTGAACTTAACACATATCCCGTGTACGACAACCGATCACGTGTCAGGTCCAGAGGTGAGCTTAACACATATCCTGACACGCCCAAGCAAAACACGTAACGGGTCCAGAGGTGAACTTAACACATATCCCGTCACGCGACAGATAAACACGTAGTGGGTCCAGAGGTGAACTTAACACATATCCCACCACGCGACAACCATTGTAACCACTGAACAACCAAAGGTAGAAACTAACCTATAGTTCTAACTTCTTAAACCTCTAATCAACATTCAATTGATTCCGGGAGCTAGGGCGAGGGAGAGCCGGTTTCCCTTTCGGTTACCCGACCGGGGGGTCTCTATCCTCACTTCATTCCCGAACCCAATATAACGTTGCCCGTACACCGGGGACCTCAAATACATGCCACGGGTATACAAAACGAGTTTCAAACAAAACCGAACAACCGTTTGAAAGTTACGATTTAATTTCAAAAACACAAAATGACATACAGGGGTCCCCAGCCGGTCGGCAGGCAGCCGGTCGGCCGGCTGGTGATCCCTCAGCCTACATCTCTTTTCAAAACCGAGAAAACACCAAGAAGGACTCCCAGCCGGTCGGCAGGCAGCCGGTCGGCCGGCTGGGAACCCCATTCCCTAGCCTTTACTAAAATCGTATCCATCCCCATATGCACTCCCAGCCGGCTGGCAGGCGGCCGGTCTGCCGGCTGGGCTCCCTCCTATGCTATGTTTATCGCAAAAACACACAATACAAGGAAAGATGACTACCAGCCGGTCGGCAGGCAGCCGGTCGGCCGGCTGGCAGTCTCAAGGCCAAATTCTCAAAACTTTCGAAAATACAAGACGCGCTCTCAGCCGGTCGACCGGCGGCCGGTCGGTCGACCGGCTCAGAGAGCCTGATACGGGATTTCGCAAAATCGCAATCAAGGAAAACTTCGTGAATCGACCTACAAACTTCAAGCTTGCTATACATAATGTTTACCCGACAATACAAATCATCAATTACTACTAAACTACCAGCATAATATTCCCATAACAATCCTCAAATGAATTATACATGTATCCGTCGCAAAAATGAGAAAAACTGAAAATCACATATGAACACATAACAACATCTTTAGGTATGAATTCTCCACATATTCAACATCCTAAACATGACACTAAGTCTATTAAACAACATACTTTAACAAAATCAGAATCAACATAAGAAACACAACAAAAGTGCTAATATCCACAAATAGGCCGAGTTTCTCATTATCGTCACCTTTAAGCTTATTCCGGCAAGTGATCCTCCTCTACAATGTAAGAGTCCACGTCGGGATTGTCGAGACCCACTCCTATAACAAAGAAAACGGTTTAGAATCACCAAAAACGAATTAAAGGCAAAACAGCCCGATTTTTGAAGTCGATAAAATGAAAAACGAAAGTGATGGATGTCTTGGAAATTGAACGAGGATTCCGGAAATGTACTTACTTTCGCGATTTGGAGAGCGGATGATGGAGAAAAGCTTGAAAAGGAGAGAGTATTAATGGAGGTTTTGTGAGATTTGAGTTTACAGTGAAATGAAGCTTGAGGGAGGGGAAATGTCGACTTAAGGGGTTTAAGAAGTACAATGAGTTGTCCTTTCCGACTCACTTAAAACGGTTACGGATTTTAGAACCGGATATGAAATAAATACTTGAGTCGGATATTTAACTATGCCAAGTTGTATTCGTCTTGAGAACTGGAGGTTCTTAAGACGGATCTTATTTATTAAATTAGAGTCTTTCGAAATAAATCACTAAATTATTATTTTTATAACTTAAAATACTTAAAATGCTTAAATTAGATTTTACGAAAATACGGGATGTTACAATCACCCCAACTTCAAAAAGTTTCGTCCTCGAAACTCGAACGGATATAAATCTATATACTATACCTCAATCGAAAAGAGAAGGATGCGCAGCACGCATCGAAGCCTCAGTCTCCCAAGTCTGCTCCTCGACATCACCGCAACGCCATAGAATCTTCACCAAGGGCACCACCTTGCTCCTAAGCTTCCTCTCCTGACGGTCAAGGATCTTCACGGGACGCTCCTCGAAAGCAAAACTCGGCTCCAGGTTCTCGATCTCTCTAGGTAAAACGTGACTCGGGTCACTAATGTATCTGCGGAGCTGGGAAACATGAAAAACGCTATGAACCTTGCCCAAACTAGGAGGCAAGTCCAATCGGTAAGCAGCAGCACCAATCCTCTTCACGATCTCAAAAGGTCCAATATACTTAGGGCTCAACTTGCCCTTAACTCCAAACCTTTTGACGCCTTTCATCGGAGAAACTCTCAAGAAGACTCGATCACCCACCTCAAACTCTAAGGGTCTACGGCGAACATCAGCATAGGATTTCTGCCGGTCCTGTGCGGCCTTCATCCTACCTCTGATAAGCTGAACCTGATCAATAGTAACAGCTAACTGGTCCGGTCCTAGGTCACGAACATCACTAGCCTGGTCCCAACAAATCGGACTACGGCACTTCCTGCCATAAAGAGCCTCGTACGGAGCCATACCAATGGAAGCATGATAACTGTTGTTGTAAGAAAACTCTACCAACGGCAAATTCTGCTCCCAAGAGCTCTGAAAATCAAGGGCACAAGCACGGAGCAAATCCTCTAATGTCTGTATAGTCCTCTCGGACTGACCATCGGTCGCGGCATGAAAAGCAGTGCTCATCAACAAACGGCTACCCATAGCCTCCTGCAAGGCCTTCCAGAACCTGGAACAAAACCTCGGATCACGATCTGAAACTATCTCCCTCGGGACACCATGATATCGGACTATCTCAGCAATATAAGCCCTGGCTAAACGATCCATATCCCAAGTCTCTCTGATCGGCACGAATCTGGCACACTTAGTTAGACGATCGACAATAACCCAAATCGCATCCTTGCCTCCCACGGTCTTAGGCAAAGCAGTGACAAAATCCATAGATATGCACTCCCACTTCCACTGAGGAATGGGAAGCGGCTGTAGCAGACCACCAGGTCTCCTATGCTCTATCTTGACTTGTTGACAAGTCAAGCACCTACTAACATAATCCAAGATCTCCTTCTTCATACCAGGCCACCAAAACATAAGCCTCAAATCCTTGTGCATCTTCTCTCCTCCTGGATGAACGGAGTACGGTGACAAATGAGCCTCATCAAGAACCTTCTTCCTCAAATTTGGTACATCCGGAACATACATCCTACCACGGAACCTAAGGAAACCATCAGCATCAATCACCAACTCAGGTGCAACACCACTCGAAATCTTAGCCTCGAACTTCTTGAAATCGGCATCTAAGGGCAAACTCTGGCGAATCTCCCAATATAAAGACGGCTTGGCAGTCATAGCAGCTAACCAATCAAAACCACTACCCACCATCTCTAATCTCAGCTTCCGGAACTCGGAACACAACTCATCGGGCAATACTCTCATGGCACTCATCGAATGAGAAGTCTTGCGGCTAAGCGCATCAGCAACTACATTGGCTTTTCCCTCATGATATAACAACTCAATGTCGTAATCTTTCACTAACTCTAGCCAACGTCTCTGTCTCATGTTAAGGTCTTTCTGAGTAAAAATGTACTTAAGACTCTTGTGATCTGTGAAAATACGGCAATGGGATCCAATCAGGTAATGACGCCACATCTTCAAAGCATGAACAACTGCGGCCAACTCTAAGTCATGTGTCGGATAGTTCACCTCATGAACTCTCAACTGTCTAGATGAATAGGCTATCACCTTACCACTCTGCATCAATACGCATCCAAGTCCTAACATCGAAGCATCACAATACACATCAAAGTCCACTCCGATCTCTGGCAAAGCTAACACGGGGGCGGAAGTCAATCTGGTCTTCAACTCCTGGAAAGAACTCTCACACTTGTCGGTCCACACAAATTTGGCTTCCTTCTTCAGCAACTGAGTCATCGGGCGAGCCAATCTCGAAAAATCCTCAACGAATCTACGATAATAACCAGCCAAACCCAAACTACGGATCTCTCCAACATCCTTGGGACTCTCCCAATCAACCACAGCCTCTATCTTCGCGGGATCTACCATCACACCCTCGCTGGATATCACATGTCCTAAAAAGGCAACCTTCGAGAGCCAAAATTCACACTTCGAAAACTTTGCGAACCATTTCTGTCTGCGCAGAATCCCTAGAATCAATCGAAGATGCTCAGCGTGTTCCTCATCGGTCTTCGAATATATCAAGATGTCATCAATGAAAACCACTACACAAGTGTCAAGATACTCACTGAAGGTACGATTCATCTGATCCATAAAAATCGCCGGTGCATTAGTCAACCCAAATGGCATAACTACAAACTCAAAATGTCCATATCTGGTACGAAATGCAGTCTTCGCAATATCAGCCTCTCTCACTGGAATCTGATGATAACCCGATCGAAGATCAATCTTAGAAAACCTCGAAGCACCTCTCAACTGATCAAACAAATCATCTATCCTAGGCAAAGGATATCTATTCTTCACGGTCACTCGGTTCAGCTCTCTATAGTCAATGCACAATCTCATGGAACCATCTTTCTTCTTGACGAACAACACAGGAGCACCCCACGGAGAAGCACTAGGTCTAATGAAACCTTTCTCGATCATCTCTTCCAATTGCTGCTTCAACTCTTTCAACTCTGGCGGAGCCATACGGTAAGGAGCTTTAGAAATCGGTCCGGTACCTGGAACAAGCTCAATAGTAAACTCCACATCTCTCTCTGGTGGTATCCCTGGCAAGTCATCTGGGAACACATCTGGATACTCACGAACAATGGCTACATCTTCAAGCTTCGGTAGCGATGGTTTAGCAGCTGTAACAACACACAGGAAGGCTTGGCAACCCTTCCTAAGAAGATGAGAAGCTTTCATCGAAGAGATAACACGAACACCCCTTTGAGGGCGAGTTCCCCTATAGGAAACACGAACTCCTGAAGAACTCCTCAAGCAGATTTTCTGGTCGCGACACTCGAAGCGAGCATGGTATCGCGATAACCAATCCATACCGAGGATAATGTCAAATTCCTCGAGAGGAAATCTCAGTAAGTCCGCTGGAAATGTGGCTTGACCAATAACAATAGGAACATCCCTATGGGACGAAGAGCATGAAAACACGTCTCCAGAAGGTAAGGAAATAGAAGTCTCCTCAACCAATGAAGACTCAAGAGCTAGACGGTCGGCGAACTGAGTCGATATAAATGAAAGAGAAGCTCCAGTGTCGAACAAAATAAGGCACTCAGCGCCAAGTATAGAAAATATACCAGCAACAATGTCAGGATGCGCCTCTGCCTCAGCCCTAGTCATCACAAAAATCTTCCCTTTCGGCTTCCCTCCCTTAGTCGCTGCAGCAGCAGTGGCAGCCTTGCCAAGTGCGGTGTTCCTCTCAGGACACTCGTACGATCGATGCCCAAATCCATTACAAGTGAAACACTTATAGGCATTCTTGAAACAGTCAAAACCCGGATGAGAAGGTTTACCACAACGGTGGCAAACACTCGGAGATGTGTCGGTGTGAACAAAGGTCTTAGCAACCGGAGCAGAGAACCTCTCAAAACGCTTCTTCTGAGAAGAAGGCGAAGAAGTAGAAGGAACAAATGGTCTCTTCCCCTGGTACACGGATCTCTGGTGAGAAGTGAAGCTGGGAGCAGCGGCACGGGTCTCAGCATCAATGGCACGAATAGAACTCTCGGCCCAAATAGCATCGTCATACACCTCCACAAAAGAAGTAGAGTCACGACGAACCATACTCTCAATCCTCGGCCCTAGCTTCCCACGGTAGAAATACACTCTCTCAGCCTCATCACGAACAAATCTCGATGCAAAGTGAGCTAACTGGTTGAACTTGTCAGTGAATTCTTGAACGGTCATCTTCCCTTGCTTCAAATCCATAAATTCTTTCAACCTCTGCGATCTCAACTCCTTGGGATAGAACCTCGCCTCGAGCCTGTCTTTGAAAGCCTCCCAATCGAACATCGGGTCAAGAACAGCGGTAGGTCCAGTCAACGCCCACCAACGGTCAGCCTCCAATGTCAGGAAGTGAGCGGCTAAACGCACTCTATCCTCCCTAACGACTGAGTATAAGGTGAAGCTCTTTTCCATCTCTCTGAACCACTCTGTGAGGGCTACTGGGTCAGCCTCGCCTCCATAGGTCCTAACATGGCTTCTGGACATCTGAGAGGCAATCCAGGAAAAGCTACCCGGACGATTAATCTCGCCACCCGGCGGTGGAGGAGGTGGAACATTCCCCGCTTGCTGTCTCTGAGTCTCAAGCAAATGCTGAATTGCTTGCAGCACAATGTTATCAGCAGCTCTGGGTCTCACCATCCTTCAAAAGAGAAAGCAAGGATTAGCTTAGCAATTAGCAATCACAAATAGACTACAACATAAGTCCTTAGATCTACCCATCTCTCATTCATTATTTGTTTATTTGGTCAAGTTAAGGTTGGGGGTCACATGAGTGCGTCGGGAGCAATAATGCTCTGATACCAACTGTAAAACCCCTCGCAAAAGCGGAAATATAAACACATAAAAGTACCAAAAATGCAGCGGAATTTAAACTTTTTAGAAGATGAAACAATCATGCGAGAAGTCTTAAACTGAAACATAAACTGAAACTGAAAGCCAAAATAGATAAGTAACAGTTCTAAGTACGGAAATGAAATATATACATCGCCTGGGATGGAACATCCCTACAGGCACAAAAGCGAAAGTAACAACTACGAGTCCAGCTAAACGATATAAGGTAAGTCGTATGATGACAGCAGGATCATCACTCGCTAGCTCTCGTGAACCCATCTCCAACCAGCATGTACCTACATACATGAAAAACATGTACGCCACAATCAGTGGGGAGTGACTAGAGTTCTCCTAGCCACCTTTTGTGACAACACGTAACATATAAAACAATACAGAACACTCCAACATATATCAACATGTGAAGCATAAACAACTCATCATCTGATCTCTTACTAACATGCGATTACCATGCACGGCTCTCAACTAACTTCATAAACAAATAGGAAGGAGAGCCGGTTTCCCTACTGGTTACCCAGTTGGGGGGTCTTTCAATCCAATTATTTATGAAACCGAACTAAGAGTCATCCAATGCCTTGGATGATTAAACCACAACTAAGTAACAACAACAATTCGACATGCATATCTGACACTGTACCATCATCTAGGCAAGCAGATAAACATCCATAACTCATCATGCATATCTGACACTGTACCATCATCTAGGCAAGCAGATACACATTCGTAACACTAGCAACGGGTCCAGAGGTGAACTTAACACATATCCCATTACTACACTATGTCGGGTCCAGAGGTGAGCTTAACACATATCCCAACATCTAATCAAGTAAAGGTCCAGAGGTGAACTTAACACATATCCCTAAACTTACAAATCATGAGAAGGGTCCAGCGGTGAACTTAACACATATCCCTAATCATCCAAAAGCAAAGGGTCCAGAGGTGAACTTAACACATATCCCAATGCTACAAACATGTATTGGGTCCAGAGGTGAACTTAACACATATCCCAATACACAGTCATCGCACAACGGGTCCAGAGGTGAACTTAACACATATCCCGTGTACGACAACCGATCACGTGTCAGGTCCAGAGGTGAGCTTAACACATATCCTGACACGCCCAAGCAAAACACGTAACGGGTCCAGAGGTGAACTTAACACATATCCCGTCACGCGACAGATAAACACGTAGTGGGTCCAGAGGTGAACTTAACACATATCCCACCACGCGACAACCATTGTAACCACTGAACAACCAAAGGTAGAAACTAACCTATAGTTCTAACTTCTTAAACCTCTAATCAACATTCAATTGATTCCGGGAGCTAGGGCGAGGGAGAGCCGGTTTCCCTTTCGGTTACCCGACCGGGGGGTCTCTATCCTCACTTCATTCCCGAACCCAATATAACGTTGCCCGTACACCGGGGACCTCAAATACATGCCACGGGTATACAAAACGAGTTTCAAACAAAACCGAACAACCGTTTGAAAGTTACGATTTAATTTCAAAAACACAAAATGACATACAGGGGTCCCCAGCCGGTCGGCAGGCAGCCGGTCGGCCGGCTGGTGATCCCTCAGCCTACATCTCTTTTCAAAACCGAGAAAACACCAAGAAGGACTCCCAGCCGGTCGGCAGGCAGCCGGTCGGCCGGCTGGGAACCCCATTCCCTAGCCTTTACTAAAATCGTATCCATCCCCATATGCACTCCCAGCCGGCTGGCAGGCGGCCGGTCTGCCGGCTGGGCTCCCTCCTATGCTATGTTTATCGCAAAAACACACAATACAAGGAAAGATGACTACCAGCCGGTCGGCAGGCAGCCGGTCGGCCGGCTGGCAGTCTCAAGGCCAAATTCTCAAAACTTTCGAAAATACAAGACGCGCTCTCAGCCGGTCGACCGGCGGCCGGTCGGTCGACCGGCTCAGAGAGCCTGATACGGGATTTCGCAAAATCGCAATCAAGGAAAACTTCGTGAATCGACCTACAAACTTCAAGCTTGCTATACATAATGTTTACCCGACAATACAAATCATCAATTACTACTAAACTACCAGCATAATATTCCCATAACAATCCTCAAATGAATTATACATGTATCCGTCGCAAAAATGAGAAAAACTGAAAATCACATATGAACACATAACAACATCTTTAGGTATGAATTCTCCACATATTCAACATCCTAAACATGACACTAAGTCTATTAAACAACATACTTTAACAAAATCAGAATCAACATAAGAAACACAACAAAAGTGCTAATATCCACAAATAGGCCGAGTTTCTCATTATCGTCACCTTTAAGCTTATTCCGGCAAGTGATCCTCCTCTACAATGTAAGAGTCCACGTCGGGATTGTCGAGACCCACTCCTATAACAAAGAAAACGGTTTAGAATCACCAAAAACGAATTAAAGGCAAAACAGCCCGATTTTTGAAGTCGATAAAATGAAAAACGAAAGTGATGGATGTCTTGGAAATTGAACGAGGATTCCGGAAATGTACTTACTTTCGCGATTTGGAGAGCGGATGATGGAGAAAAGCTTGAAAAGGAGAGAGTATTAATGGAGGTTTTGTGAGATTTGAGTTTACAGTGAAATGAAGCTTGAGGGAGGGGAAATGTCGACTTAAGGGGTTTAAGAAGTACAATGAGTTGTCCTTTCCGACTCACTTAAAACGGTTACGGATTTTAGAACCGGATATGAAATAAATACTTGAGTCGGATATTTAACTATGCCAAGTTGTATTCATCTTGTGAACTGGAGGTTCTTAAGACGGATCTTATTTATTAAATTAGAGTCTTTCGAAATAAATTACTAAATTATTATTTTTATAACTTAAAATACTTAAAATGCTTAAATTAGATTTTACGAAAATACGGGATGTTACAATGACGCATCCTTAGAGACCAACCACGAACCCCAACTCAACTATACTAGCCTTCGATTACCCCTGCAAAGACCGTGGTCCAGCAGTCCCTCACACAACGTTCCCAGCAACCGTGTAACCCCTTCTGCAAAAACCGACTCCTACCACCAACACCACTACCCTAACCACCACCTGACACCACCCTTGACACCTCTCACCTCCCACGACTCCCCTCTTGGTAACCGCCAGGTCTCGACACCACCCTACCCATCGGAACAGCCGTCACAAGTCTCACGTACACGAACCAACACCTCCCATGTTTCTGCTCACGTCTTTCACACCCCTCCTAGTCAGACTATCGAAAGTAGGTTTCCCGACTACCACGCACCACCATACCACCAGCAACTTAACCTACTAACATCCCACAACCAGTATCCATGAGCTCGCAACGGGAATAGAACCAAAACACCCACAAATAAGCGGTAATAAAAACAAACAGAGTACGAATAACATAGCGACTGTCTCTATTAAGATTGTTATTGTGACATCCACGAGGGTCCTATCGTGATTTAAGGTGGTACACATGATAAGGGTACTACAGAGACTACTCACAACCCTACTATACCAACTCGAAGGCCTGCTAAAAGGTATGAACTTACGAAACTTACTGTTGTACACATGAGGACGATGATGGTGAGGTTGTTGCTTCGTGTGTTTTCCTCTTTCTTTTGCTCTTGTTACAACTCACGACAGACCACCTTGTTCTTAGGATTAGACGGAGTATGGTGGCAGATGCGAACTAGGGTTGGATGGGTGTTTTCGAGGTGGAGGCAGGGTGGTCATTTGATGTATGGGTTTTCTTATGTTGATGGGTGGTAGGGTTTAGGGGTAGGATGTCGATAACTTGAAATCTGTTCTAGGGTTTCTTTTATTTAAGTTTATTCTCTTTATTCTTTTGGGTAAACATGGTCTAACCAGCCCAAGGCCATACGTGTCACACATAAACTGAGATGAATAGCCCATCACGCATCTCGAGGGCTTACACTTCGTTTCTGACTCGTAAACATGATATATTAAAAAAATCATCGTTACCACTAGAAATTACGTATCAAATAGAACATTATTATACCCGTCTTGACCATAATATAAAACGACTCGTTAATACAACTATGAAAATACGGGATATTACAGTCTTCGCTCCTTAAAACGAACTTCGTCCCGAAGTTCACCGTCCCATGACCCAACAACTGATCCTTAGGCACATAACGAATTCAAAGTGTGGCACCACATAACATTAAGAACTAATAAAGATATTTTAACATGAATTGTTACATTCCACCCTCGTTAAGAAAACTTTATCCCCAAAGTTTAACGTATTACTAAATTCGATCCACGAACACAGTAAGGTGCATAACACAAGTTATCACGATTATAAAGTAGATGAGCAAACAATCACGACATAACAATTAGCCATATCATAAATCATCAGGATTTTACAATCCTATCTCCCTTAAAGCATGGTTACGTCCCCGTAACCCCATAAAATTCTAGCTCAACATACCGTCTTACTCATTACTTTATCGCATAAATCTTACTCCTAGTAACCACGTATCGTATTCTCATCGTCGAACCAAAGACCCAAGACAAGGGGTGGGTGAACTGTCGGAATAAAACCGCAAATCAATACTTCCATCTCAATATCGCTTTCAAGCTCAGAATATAACTTAATAATCAAGGTCACACTTGGCCGAAAACACAATGTGGCACAACGGCTTAATAACTCATAACTCAACCAGTAACCAAACCTCATCTCAATTTTCGATATTACTAATGTCAAATATTCCTTTAAAGGAACTGCTCAACACTTAGAGAGTAAAAACTCTACGCTACTCACCCACGAGTCAAGGTCAAAGAATACGACAACTCGATAAAATACTAAACTGCAATCGCAATCTCCATACTAAATCAACCATGGTCTTTGTTCTAGACTCACGAACAACTCAATCCTATCGAACTCAATCTCATCAGTACTTACCTTCCAAATTTTATTGACATACTGGTGTGTGTACTTACAATTCCACATGCTCAAAAAAAGATCTTGACGCTATACCAAACCAACCTAATACAAAATTATTGTGCATAAACAACTAATCAATTACCAGAAGTTTACCATCTCGCAATTCAACCCGTCTCACACACAAATAAATTGTCTTATCAGAAGAAAATATTAACTATCAAATTAAAGGAACAATTAATTAATTTTTTTTTTTTTTAACTCGAATAAGTACTCGTATGAAATCCATATCAATTATCATGTAAACATATAACCTCGAACAATAATAAGGGTACTACGATCGGTATAAATCGTGTTATGCAGTAAGGCAGAATCAGAATAGCTAACACTTACATACCCTTGGAATATTACCACGTATTTAATATATTTACGACAGTGTAACATTCAAGAAGCTCATAGCTCACACTTGACAAATTAAAATGTTTCATGCTCACAATCACATTATAGAAGCAAAATCATGTTTTGGGGAAGTCATAGAGCAAAATTAATTAACGTAATTAAACATGGGACATGGACATATTTCACAAGATATACACAAATCATAGACTCACAAGACCGTTTAACATTGCCAGGTATTAATAAGTTAATAGGATCACTTAGGTATAACTCAACTTACATCATTTATCATGAGACTAATAAAATACATGTCTTGCAACATAAGGGTTTATATAACGCCCATCAATTAGCATTCGGCAGAATTTCGTCAACACGTAGCTACAGAATTGTCATGCTGCAAACAATAATTCTAATTATCAAACATCAAGCACAATTATCATAATTCTCAAACATCAAGCTTAACATGGTTTATCACGTTGAAAACATTTTGAAACGTTTGAAACATTGAAGCGATAATTTGTGATCATTTATAAATACGAATAAAAGGGCAACCAGCTGCATATCAAAACAAGGCTACACGGGGACATTCTTACTCTTCTTTACTAAGACGTTGTTCCTGTCGCTCATGAATTTAACGATAAAAGTAAACGGATTCACAAGACTAGTAAATCATATTTCATATGCCAACCAATTAATAATTCCAATACATCGTGATCATATTTTATACATATCATTATGCATCTCACTTAATGGTATAACAGCATACATGAAAGGTTAATAAGATTGTTATCGCCGAGACTAGGCAAGGGTATACCATCAATATACGAAAGAACATCAACAAGATTCACATTGTTCAAATAGTCACAATTACGTATAACAAACACATTGTTACATAACTTTTACTCATGACATCGTGCTAATAAGCTTACTAGTTAAGTTTCATTCGATAAACATGGTATTAACATCTCACACGAATATCACATCATTATTTTGGGGTCATGGCACTAGGAAGTAGGAACGTTGGTATAACTGAAACGATTTTATATAGAAACAAGCATGATGACGTTATCATATAGTAAGGTTCATATTCATATCCTATGCCCACTATTCATGTTACTAATGCTATATCAGGATATCACGGGATCACATCACAAAATCCATATTTGACTAAACTTTCATATGAACTTACATATCTCAGAATTCACCAATTAAACATTATGCAATTATGCAACAACTTACAAAAAGCACAATCAAATAACAGCTTAACTAACGTACGCGCGATTATAGTTTTTAGAAAATATGGGAAATAAGCTAAACAGAGGAAATGATTTAATACAATCTTTTTACAACTCAATCTGTCTGGTCAAGAACTTTACAGCAATTCAACAGAAGAAAGGAAGAATTTTTTTTTTTTTTTTGGCAACTTGCAAGAATCACAATTAAATAGTGGCTCGTTATGATTTTACATGGCATATCATTTTGAAAACGCGACACATATTCTGGACGGTAGAGTTGAATTTTATGCATAACAATCACCAGGTTTTTAAATGATTTCTTTCACTCAGAACATAGGTCGTTTTAATATGAACTCAAAACATTGGAAAGCTAATTCAGAAGATTATCATACATAGAATTTTCACACATATATGGAGAACACATTTTAAATGGCAGCTCTCGCAAGTAAGTAACATTCTGAAATTTATCGAAACTTGTTTTCCTTAAAATCACTTCCCACTATTACATTTAAATATAACCATCATTTTTCCTACAACATGTTGACATGTCATTCGAAGCGTTGGAATCACATTGTACTAATTAACTTCATTATTTCAAACCGGAATGTCATCTACCAGACGGTAAGATTGCGAACTTGAGAAATAGCATCACGAAATAGTTCATTAGTTACACATGTGTGAACAATGCATTAGTTCCTACTATTGTAACAGTCACAACATAATGGTATGTAGATATATATACCAGAATCACCATGGTGCCACTTATAGAAACATGATTCTTTCCTACACTAATTGGGTGTCAAAAGAAATTGTCATATATACTTTAGGTACGATCTATGCAACACATAACCCTAGAGTACTCATGGTTAGGGGTAAAACATTCCAGTCAACCATGATCACATCTCTCCTACCTCTATCCTTCTAGGTAACTATAGCCTATCAACTCATTACATATATCATTATACCATATCTCTACCTAACGATTCAGGGATCATATAGCCGCATGCATATCACCATATATACTAGTAAAGCTCATATTCAAAGACTCTTGTTCTCAATACCCGGAATAGTATATCTCAATCAACATTCAACATCAATCTCATGATTCGCAGTATATATTACCAACCACATTTCACATCATGACTTACCTCATTCCTTCTCCTGCAAGAACGTTAGTACAAGATAACTAGGTCACTATATAATCTACCCCACTCGTCAATTACTCTCATTGGGTTCCCGAGACAGAACAGAAAGGGCCCAGGTTTGTGTGAGGGGGCCTCTAACTCATCCCGTTCCTTTTTGGGGCTCCTATCAATTTCATCTCGGGGTTCATTTTATTAGACTCTTCCTATATTCATTATTATTCATTTGGTTTAGGCTTGAGGATCATTCGCTCTGATACCACTTGTAACACCCTGATTTATTAAGGAGCCTTTAGCAAGATATCCTCAGTAAATTGAGCTGTTACCATCTTGGAATATCCGAGGCAGTGAATAACAAAGTAAATCAAACCAAAGTACTTTATATAAAAACTGGTAAAATTTAAGCTTTGGTGGTACAGATACTACATAGCGGAATAAAAGTACAACTGATAGCTACAAAGTAGGTGATCTACATCTAAGTCGGTCCATTCCAAGTGCTCACGCCATCCCCTGCTCCCACATCACCATCTTTCCTGTCAAAACTGCTCCCCATTACGGATCATCACAGGTGTCACACGAATACACAGGGTCACCCACGAGGTTGAGTAGAGGAAAAATAAATAACAAACACTATCATATATATATTGGGATCAATCATCCCTTCTCCGCACCGATCCAACACCAAATAAACTCCGCAGATCCAACGCCAAATAAACTCCGCACCGATCTAACACCAATTAAACTCCGCACCGATCACAAGACCCAGTATACTCCGCACCAATCACAAGACCCAGTATACTCCGCACCAATCACAAGACCCAATATTCAATCACATCGTATCGTATCACGGAATTAGGTAATTAAATAACACAATATACCAATCATAAGATAATAAGATGAACACGGTTAACATCAAATAATAAACAAGTTACTCATCACCATGTACACAGTATTCCCCTACCTCAATTTGAAGAAAGACAGTCAACGGCTCACCAAGATGTTCCACGCGGAAACCGTCACCTAAACATGTATTATTCAACGATTACAACCTTTACCAAATCCTATACTTAGAATAGTAATGCTACTAAACATAGTAACTTTCTAAAAATGGAAAGCTTTCCCGAAATAGGAATTTTCTCTAAATAGCAACTTTGCCCAAAATAATAATGCCGCTTAAAATAATACTTCATACTAATAACAACACTAATAACAATCAATAATAATAATAATAATAATAATAATAATAATAATAATAATAATAACATTTAGTAATAATTATAATAATGATAATACCACTAACAATATAAGTATTAATAATAATAATAAGCAAAGCAACAGCCTATCGTGATTCAACGGAAGTAACAACAATAATGCAACAGCCCCTACATACTCAACCCCCGACAGCCTCCCACATCAGCCTCATCGACCCCCCCTACGCCACTCGGACTACCACCAACCCATACTGGCTGCCCTCACTACACCATGACGCAACCTTAGAGACCAACCACAGACCCCAACTGAACTATACTAGCCTTCGATTACCCCTGCAAAGACCGTGGTCCAACAGTCCCTCATACAACGTTCCCAGCAAACGTGTAACCCCTTCTGCAAAAACCGACTCCTACCACCAACACCACTACCCTAACCACCACCTGACACCACCCTTGAAACCTCTCACCTCCCACGACTCCCCTCTTGGTAACCGCCAGGTCTCGACACCACCCTACCCATCAGAACAGCCGTCACAAGTCTCACGTACACGAACCAACACCTCCCATGTTTCTGCTCACATCTTTCACACCCCTCCTAGTCAGACTATCGAAAGTAGGTTTCCCGACTACCACGCACCACCATACCATCAGCAACTTAACCTACTAACATCCCACAACCAGTATCCATGAGCTCGCAACGGGAATAGAACCAAAACACCCACAAATAAGCGGTAATAAAAACAAACAGAGTACGAATAACACAGCGACTCTCTCTATTAAGATTGTTATTGTGACATCCACGAGGGTCCTATCGTGATTTAACGGTGGTACACATGATAAGGGTACTACAGAGACTACTCACAACCCTACTATACTAACTCGAAGGCCTGCTAAAAGGTATGAACTTACGAAACTTACTGTTGTACACGGATGAGGACGATGATGGTGAGGTTGTTGCTTCGTGTGTTTTCCTCTTTCTTTTGCTCTTGTTACAACTCACGACAGACCACCTTGTTCTTAGGATTAGACGGAGTATGGTGGCAGATGCGAACTTGGGTTGGATGGGTGTTTACGAGGTGGAGGCAGGGAGGTCGTTTGATGTATGGGTTTTCTTATGTTGATGGGTGGTAGGGTTTAGGGGTAGGATGTCGATAACTTGAAATCTGTTCTAGGGTTTCTTTTATTTAAGTTTATTCTTTTTATTCTTTTGGGTAAACATGGTCTAACCAGCCCAAGCCCATACGTGTCACACATAAACTGAGATGAATAGCCCATCACGCATCTCGAGGGCTTACAACTCGCTTCTGACTCGTAAACATGATATATTAAAAAAAAATCATCATATCCACTAGCAATTACGTATCAAATAGAACATTATTATACCCGTCTTGACCATAATATAAAACGACTCGTTAATACAACTATGAAAATACGGGATATTACAACGTGTATATCAAGAGGAACCAGAAAAGGAGTTCACGAATATGAACAAGCGCTAGAGTACTTTACAATTTGTTTGGTTGTTAAATAGTTGTGAAAAAATTATGGTGCTGACCATATGCCTCTTTCTTCACCGGTTTAGAAGCAGCAACCATAACCACATAGGATTCATCAATGTACAACAAAAGGCCGAAAAGGTTAGGCTTTAAATAACAAATCTTTAAAAGAGAAGAACAAAACAAAACAACGTAACACAATGAGTAGTTTATACTCCGTAATCATAAAAATAAATAAGGTACGGTCCACACCTGGAGAAGAATTTGTGTCATACACCAGCGAAAACGAGATATAACGGCAGTAAACATAACAAAAATAAATCCCTAAAACTCAAATTTTGTATCCTTTGCAACTGCCAGATAAAAAAAATTTGTTAAGTGGTCACATTTACCAAGAAACATGAAGCAGCTGAGGCAGCAAAAAAGACTTGAACTCTTTCATAGCATGCATTTGACCAGTATACATGCACAGACATGTATAACCCAAAGATAGTGATAACACGTCTGCGTACAGATGAGATATGACAGCCTAGATATTCTAACTAAGAATTTAGGACCAGCTTTAGAATGCAAACTTTATTTTTTGATAAGAAAAATCGATATGAAGACCCTCTACATTCGCATGGTTAACTCTTACACATGTACCAATATCAAGAACACAAGAGAGCAGCTAAATAGATCTGAGAAATATAGCAGCATATACTCGTCAACAGAATTCCAAATGAGATGACTAGAATAATTTCAAAACGCTTAAGACTCGGGGACTCCAGCCTGGTACAACCCAGAAAAACCACAATATCATCAGAATTTAGTTGGCGAAAGAATGACAAGAGCAAGTAAAATCAATATTCTAGCACCACCAATATAGTGATACATAATCTAACGCAAAATAGCATTAAAAGCAACATATATCCACCACGGGGTGCTAGGCCCAATGAAACTGGATCTCAAATAAATAGGATACTTATATTCTCATTTCTTCAGCACAAAAGCACAGTAGTAGTTGAATTTGTGGGGAATAAAGCATGTATTCGCCCCAAACTTGCAGGATTATAATGAAACATACAATTGTGATTATAGTCATAAGTTAATAAAAAACATGAAAAAGAAATACAACCTTGGGTCCTTGCTTGAAAAGGCCTAAGAACAGGAATTAAAGTAAATTCCATCCTATAACTTGCACCCAATACTTTGTTTGAGATGATGCCGCGTGTGCTAGAAAATACTCTCCAATTGCCTTGCAATATGGGGAAAGCTATTGAGGTTTTAGATGTGAGATCTGAGTTTTGGGAGAAGAATGCTCTCAAAACCCTAATTGTGAGAATTATGATTCAACAGTTCCTGACATAAGGAGAAGGACTCTCCTTATGTAGTACTTAGGGTGGGTCGGCCGAATTAGGGTAAGAGTGGGCTTTCTCCACTCTTACCTTATTCCTTTGCATGATTCGACCCGTTTTGCTAAATATTATTTGTGGGATTTTTATTATAAATCGCATACGTGTTATCAGATATTAATGCAGTCGATGTATTAATAATGGTCTGATAAAATTACGATATTGTATAATTACCCAAATTAATATAACTGTTTATATTAATACCCGAAATCAATATTTAATTAAATATAACTGCTTATATTTAATTTTACGAATTAATCATGTAATCCGCATTAGCTAAAATTATTTAATCCGTATTAAATAATAATCTCAACATCTTATTGACTAATTTAATAGTCAATACCTCTGACTAACTTTTTAGTCGTATTCGGCATAAATGTGACTGTATTTTCATACCTTCACATCTCTCAAACGTATCCTGTAGGTGTGACGTATAGGGACCAGTTGATCACCGCCATCCGTATGACAATAACGTCAAACTTATCTAGCAAGCCAACCGTTATTGATAAACGTGGATCAACTGGTAATAATACAAAAGTATGCCCTTGTGATCCTTAAAGAGATTTAATAAGTCATTGTACTTAATTGTCAAGGACACCAGCCCCCACAATCTCCCACTTGTCCGTACAAGGGTATGTGCAATGACGTTATCACACTACATGTGGAGGACACAATCTCCAACAAACTCCCACTTGTCCGTACAAGTGTAGGTGCGATAACCGATTCTCATATCCTTTTAAAATTTCGCCCACTCAATGTAAGACAATTTGCAAATCCGCATTCGCAAAGGTCGTATCTCACAAGCGATCTGTATCAAGAGTGGTTTCCTCGACTAGAGAGTAACTTAACTGATAAAACGAATCTGTATTCGAGCATGGCCATGCATTTCAGTTACTACTCCTCGAGTGGCCCTGAGAAATGATAAAATCCTGTTAAGGGTTTGGATATTTCCCTCAACTCGAATCCTGCCGATATCGCGCAGCATGAAATAACCCAGAAAAAATCCTCTTGGCCCCTGTTACGGTGACCGTGGGAAAGAAACCAAAGTTACCCAAAATCTGCCTTAATCTCAAGAGACAGTTCAAAGTCAAAAGACTCGACTCTAAGGAACACTATGGAGGTCATATCCACGACCTGGCACCCAATGTTATAAAACATTTAGGTCTCCATAACGATGTCACGGGGTGTCCTACGAGATAACCGTATAAATCGCCTTTGTGATTGGTCAGTCAGCCGCGTGACTTATGGCTCGTTGAACCCACCATCAACCAACGTCACAAAATGATTACCTGAGTTGTCAGCTCAAGTGGGTAATCAAGGACCAAAACGATGTAATGTTAATCAGTTCACTTTGTGGTGTTCAAAATTGGCGTACAATTCCACATGAGAAACAAAACATTATATATCATAACAATAAGGTTGAATAGAGTACACGAGAAAATGAATTATTACATGAATTCATAAAAGAGTACTACAACTTAGGAACACATCCAATTCCCATGGAATGAATGTGCCCTTCATGCTTATCACGTGGTAATGCTTTTGTGAGAGGATCAGCTATGTTGTCATCCGTAGCGATCTTATCAATGAAAATCTCCTTTTGCTCCACGTAATCTCTGATTAGATGAGCTTTCCGTTGTACATGCCTAGCCTTGCTGCTAGACTTATGCTCCTTAGCTTGGAAGATGGCACCGTTATTGTCACAATAAACGGTGATTGGGTCATTCGAACTAGGCACTACTGATAGTCCTTGTAAGAATTGACGCATCCATATTGCTTCCTTAGCTGCTTCCGAGGCGGCATAGTACTCGGACTCAGTCGTAGAATCTGCTGTAACACTCTGTTTAGAACTTTTCCAGCTGACAGCAGCGCCATTAAGAGTAAAAACGAATCCAGACTGAGATTTCGAGTCATCTCGATCCGTTTGGAAGCTAGCATCTGCGTAACCCGTGGCGCAGAGCGTCGAGTCGCCTCCGTAAGTCAATCCCCAATCTTTAGTCCTCCGTAGGTACTTAAGAATGTTTTTCACGGCCATCCAGTGTTGTTGTAATACCCCGTATTTTGGCCTCAGTCAACGACAGTCAAACCGTGTTTTATACAAGTATTTCAAAGGGAATATTTATAAAGTATATTACATAAACTATTGTTATTTTATAAATTATATTTATACGATTAATTTGTATTTTATAATCATTTGTATATTTGACGATTATTTCATATAATGACATTTCATTCGTATTTTCTTTATTTTTGATAATATATTTTTAATTAAATATATTTCATATTTTATATTTATTTCTAAATTATACTTGTTTTATTATTAACGTCATAATTATATTTAAATCCTAAATTTGTAGATTTTATGTTAGTTCTAATAAAAAAAAAATTATATTCTTGTCATTAATTTAATTAATATTTATTAATACTAAAATACATAATTTTTTTAGTAAAAATAATTTATACGTACTCGTTTATTTTAAGTTACGAGTTCGCGTGATGGGCTAGTGGACTCGGGTTATAATTGATGCGGGTTGACTCGGGTTATAATTGATGCGGGTTGGGTGTAAAACCGTGTAGTACAATCCTAGCCCATATACTCCTTATACTCCATCGACATACACACACAACTTACATATCGACATTCCAACCCTAATCAAGCCTACCACCTATGTCTGCCTCCACATCTCGCAAAACCCTAATCATCCTCACACCTCTACCTGCCTCCCCACTCCGTCTGCACCAGGAAAACACTAGCATGACTGTCGTGGTTAGAGAAGAACGAATGAGAAACAGTAACAACCCCATCACCATCGTTCTCATTCTTTGCGCAGCGGTAAATTCGTAAGTAGTTTATCATGCTTTTTCGTGCCTTCGAATCTGGGTAATATAGTTGTAGGTAATCCTTCTAGTATGTATAACATGTTAATCGTCTTTAAACCACCATAGTATCACCGTATTTGCGACGACAATGGTCAATAAGTCGGCAGTAGCAACACTCTGTTTTTTCGTTCTTTTTATAATAATTCAATTTTTGTTTTGTTTGTTTGGGTACGAATTTATAATTTGAGATAGTAGTATGTTAGGGTAATTTATGTTGGTGGTTATGGGGTGGTTGTGGTGGTTAGGAGACCGTAGTTGATCCAGAGACCGGAGTACGTATATAACTGTACAGGAACAGGGGACGCGGGGGTTATGTGCCAGTTTGTAGGCGGCTGTTTTGGTGTTTTGGGGTGTCGAAGGCCAGTGTTTTCCACCATGGGTTTAAGGGCGATGTGAGGTGTCGAGAGTAGTATTGGTTGTGTTGATGGTGGTGGTAGCAAGTGGTTAAACGGGTGTTTGTAGGGGGGTGGAACACGGGTACAAAAAAACAAAGGAAAACAGGTTGTCGTGTGTATGCTAATTGGTGAAGCTTTCGTGGGGTCTCAGAGGAGGACGAGGGCTTGAGTGGACCACCCCTGGAACCACCGTGGGTCAGTGGTGACTATGGTGGTGGCCAGAGGTGGTGTGGCGCATGGTGGTGAGAGAAACTAAGGTGAGAAGTAAGGGTGCAACGGAGGATTTCTGGAAAAATTCCAGTTGTCGGGTGGCCAGGCTATGTTGACGGCCAGTTTAAGGAATCTATGGTGGTCGCAGGTAGTGGCTTAAGGATGGATATGATAGATAGTGGTGTAGGCTAGAGGTAGGGGTCAATGACGAGGGTGTTGGGTGGCCTGAATGGTGGCTATGTTGTCGGGAAAATGAATGCTCGGGCTGCTGTGTCGTGGGTGAGGGGCTGTTTGTGCGCGATGGAGTTGGATCCTTTTTGCGTGTTTCACTTGTTAGTACCTACTTTGGTTGTTATTGTTGTCTTGTCATATGATTGGTGTATTATTATTATTATTATTATCCTTATTGTTAATATTATTATTATCAATATTAATATTATTTAGTTGTGTGTTTATTATTATTATTAATATTAGTACTAATATTGTTATTAGTTGTTATTAGCATTGTGTTATTGTTATTGCTAGTATTGTTAGTAGTAGTATTACTACTAATATTATTCATGTTAATTATGAAAGTTGCTAAGTGAATTTATTTGATACAAGAATGTGACGGTTATCAATAGTCTGATCATAACCCATATTTTCTATGTTCGGTTATCTAATCGAATTTAATTATAAAAGTAGCGGGGATAAGTCGTTGAGTTAATTAAATTATATAAAGGGTTAATCTACGAAGTCGTTAATTAATTAGCTGTGAACGTGTTATATTAAATAGAGAATTAATACTAAATAATATTCATAGGGGACGAGTTTGAAGTGGAGTATTCTGATTCCGTTGATTACGTGTCTGCTCGGAGTTTGCTTGATCAGGTAGGATACACTGACCTTACTCTCTATGATGTGTTATGAATGGATGTGGTATTGTGTGTCATGGATGTTGAGTATGATTGATATGAGAATAAAATTAGTTGGATTGATTGTGGATTATTGGTATTGGTATGAGCATTACATTATTTGATAACATGATAGAGAAATTATATCGTTGCATTCATGAGCATAGCATATGCATTGGTTATTGAGAAAATTGTGGTCAGATATTGTTCTGATATAAAGCCCAGGGTGGTTCTGCAGACCAGGCCTGGTGTCTTATCAGCTATTGAGCTGGTGTTCGGGGACGACCGATTATAGTCTGCCGGGAGGTTCGGTAGGGCTTGGTGCACGGGTATGAGTTTGAGTATGGGATTGAGATTGAGATTGAGCTCGAGCATATCATGGCATTTGCATATCATTTAACTGATACATTATAATTATTGTGTTACCCTACTCAACCGCGAGGTTGACAGTGTATTCGTGTACACCTACGATGATCCGGAATGGGGAGTAGATTCTACAGGTTAGAGACAGATGAGCTAGGAGCTGGGGCAGGAATGTGAGATGCATACTTTGGACCGACTTAGAATTATATCACATCTAGAGAAGTCATCAGTTGTATTTTTCTTTTCCCGTTATGTAGTAACTGTAATAACCAAGTTTTAAATTTTATCAGTTTTATATAAAGTACTTTGGTTGTTTTACTTTGTTATTCACTACCTCGGACATTCCGAGATGGTAACAACTCTATTTATTTGAGAATGTCTTGCTAAAGGCTCTTAAATAAATGGGGGTGTTACAAAGTGGTATCAGAGCGAACGATCCTCAGGCATAAAAACAAAAAAAAAAAAAAAAAAAAAAATAAATAAATAAATAAATAAATAATAATAATAATGAACATAGGAAGAGTCAAATAAAATGAACCCCAGGTTAGTAACTGTTAGGAGCCCCAGGATTGGGATGAGTTAGGGGCCCCCTCAAACCAAGCCACTGGCCCTTTCAGTCTAACCTGGTAACCCGTGAGTGATGCAGAGACTGGGTAGTAACAAAATAAAAGATCAGATCTCGCCTATATTGTACTAACAGTTTTGCAGGAGCGGAATGAGGTAAGTAATGATGTGAGTTTGGTTAATATGTGTATTGGAAGAATGTGCTTGTTACCGAAATGCTGATTGATCTGAATGAGTGAATGTGGAATCTGCAGAGAATGGATGTATATTTACTGGACAATAATTTGCGTGATAAGATCATATGATTGTGGTGTTTAGAAATGTCCATATGATATTTGGTTATTAAATGACTATGATAACTATGTAATATATTGGTTGGTATTTGGATATGAATGATTAGGTTTATATGTTATAGTAATCCATGTCTAGTGATATGCGAAATGTAATGCCCCAAGCCATGAGTGTCATATAGTTATGATTTATATTCGTACATACATGTTTAAATATTGAGTCATTTAGTTGATCTCCTCTTCTGTTTCGTAATATTTATTATGATCTACATGACAATTACAGCTTGATATGATGAATAAATGCTAATATGGTACAATGTGATTTCTATGCTTCGATGATATGTCAACATGTTTGGAAAAAAAAATGGTGGTATGTAAATGTGATAATGTGAAGTGATTTTAAGGAACAAAAGTTTGATAAATTTTCAAAATGTTAGCTTGTTTGTACGGGCCGTCATTTAAAATTTGTTTTCTATACGAATGTGAAAATTTTATGTGTGGTAACCTTCTGATTTAGCTTTTCAACGTTTTCGGTTTCATGTGGTTACGAGTTATATTTTGCGGGAAATAAATATTTTAGCCGATAGTGGTCAGATTGTTACTGCACATTTCTGTGTTGACCCATGTTTTTACAAATGACACCATTTAAAACGTATTTATTGTTTATGCATAATTACAACTCCACTGTTTAGAGTATTATTTCAAGTTTTCAAAATAGTAAGCCACGTAAAATCTTAACGAGTCGTTATTTAATCGTGATTTTTGCAAGTTGCCCAATTTTCTGTTTGTTTGCTGTAAAGTTTTTATTCCAACCAACTGGGTTGTAAAATTTGTTATAAATAAATTCCTTAAGCTTTGCAATTGATTCTCTTTCCTATGATTATTAATTCGTTATATTTTCTAAAAACGATAATAGCTCGCAAAATAGCTAAGCGGTTATTTAATTATGAATTTCGAAAGTTGTTGCATAATGTTTGATTGTTGAAATTGTAAGTTATGTGAGTTTCATATAAAAGTTTAATCAAATATGAATTATGTGATGTAACCCTGTAATACTCTGATATGAATTCTGTAGCATGAACGGTAGGCATATGATATGAGTATGAACCTTGTTATATGATAATATAATCTTATCTGTTTCGGTGAGTTTTATGTAAAGTAGTCTCAATTATACAAACGCTATTACATTGCTTGAATTTTGCCTAATGTCTTTCTCTAAACCTGATGTGCAGAAATATGGATTTTACTTCTATGATATGTTTACTGATATGAAATATTTTAATTCGTCAAGTATGAACTACGAGTTAGTTGATTGTCTACATTGATGTAAATGTGTCAATTTGGTGTCAAAACTTCCAAGTATTTGTTACCTTGATTTTTTTTTATGCGTAGCATGAAATTGACAAGTGTGTTTTGTTCCTTGAAAAGTCGAATGCTAGTTGCCTTTATAGTGTAATTAACTTATCTGATGGTTTGTGCTTGTTGTTTCGATGATCTTTTGAGTAATGGATGTGAAATTTTATAATGGGGTTACGGGGACGTAACCATATTTTAAGGCGGACAGAATTGTAAAATCTTGATGGTTTACGATCTGGTTAAGTGGTATGTTAGGATTAGTTGACTAAGATTGACCATGCATTGAGTCGCTGTCTTAATTTGTGATATTTCGGTTAATATTGCGGTTCTATAAGTATCTTATACTTCTGTCGTATGTTAAACTTTGGGGACAAAGTTTCTTAAGGGGGATAGAATGTAACACTTCGCGTTTTAGAGCTTATGTATATATGTACTACTTGCGTTTGTCTTATGCTTATGGGGTATTTTTTTTTTTTTTTTGTTATCGTTACGGGGTGGCGAACTTCGGGACGAAGTTCATTTTAAGGAGGGAAGACTGTAATACCCCGTATTTTGGCCTCAGTCAACGACAGTCAAACCGTGTTTTATACAAGTATTTCAAAGGGAATATTTATAAAGTATATTACATAAACTATTGTTATTTTATAAATTATATTTATACGATTAATTTGTATTTTATAATCATTTGTATATTTGACGATTATTTCATATAATGACATTTCATTCGTATTTTCTTTATTTTTGATAATATATTTTTAATTAAATATATTTCATATTTTATATTTATTTCTAAATTATACTTGTTTTATTATTAACGTCATAATTATATTTAAATCCTAAATTTGTAGATTTTATGTTAGTTCTAATAAAAAAAAAATTATATTCTTGTCATTAATTTAATTAATATTTATTAATACTAAAATACATAATTTTTTTAGTAAAAATAATTTATACGTACTCGTTTATTTTAAGTTACGAGTTCGCGTGATGGGCTAGTGGACTCGGGTTATAATTGATGCGGGTTGACTCGGGTTATAATTGATGCGGGTAGGGTGTAAAACCGTGTAGTACAATCCTAGCCCATATACTCCTTATACTCCATCGACATACACACACAACTTACATATCGACATTCCAACCATAATCAAGCCTACCACCTATGTCTGCCTCCACATCTCGCAAAACCCTAATCATCCTCACACCTCTACCTGCCTCCCCACTCCGTCTGCACCAGGAAAACACTAGCATGACTGTCGTGGTTAGAGAAGAACGAATGAGAAACAGTAACAACCCCATCACCATCGTTCTCATTCTTTGCGCAGCGGTAAATTCGTAAGTAGTTTATCATGCTTTTTCGTGCCTTCGAATCTGGGTAATATAGTTGTAGGTAATCCTTCTAGTATGTATAACATGTTAATCGTCTTTAAACCACCATAGTATCACCGTATTTGCGACGACAATGGTCAATAAGTCGGCAGTAGCAACACTCTGTTTTTTCGTTCTTTTTATAATAATTCAATTTTTGTTTTGTTTGTTTGGGTACGAATTTATAATTTGAGATAGTAGTATGTTAGGGTAATTTATGTTGGTGGTTATGGGGTGGTTGTGGTGGTTAGGAGACCGTAGTTGATCCAGAGACCGGAGTACGTATATAACTGTACAGGAACAGGGGACGCGGGGGTTATGTGCCAGTTTGTAGGCGGCTGTTTTGGTGTTTTGGGGTGTCGAAGGCCAGTGTTTTCCACCATGGGTTTAAGGGCGATGTGAGGTGTCGAGAGTAGTATTGGTTGTGTTGATGGTGGTGGTAGCAAGTGGTTAAACGGGTGTTTGTAGGGGGGTCGAACACGGGTACAAAAAAACAAAGGAAAACAGGTTGTCGTGTGTATGCTAATTGGTGAAGCTTTCGTGGGGTCTCAGAGGAGGACGAGGGCTTGAGTGGACCACCCCTGGAACCACCGTGGGTCAGTGGTGACTATGGTGGTGGCCAGAGGTGGTGTGGCGCATGGTGGTGAGAGAAACTAAGGTGAGAAGTAAGGGTGCAACGGAGGATTTCTGGAAAAATTCCAGTTGTCGGGTGGCCAGGCTATGTTGACGGCCAGTTTAAGGAATCTATGGTGGTCGCAGGTAGTGGCTTAAGGATGGATATGATAGATAGTGGTGTAGGCTAGAGGTAGGGGTCAATGACGAGGGTGTTGGGTGGCCTGAATGGTGGCTATGTTGTCGGGAAAATGAATGCTCGGGCTGCTGTGTCGTGGGTGAGGGGCTGTTTGTGCGCGATGGAGTTGGATCCTTTTTGCGTGTTTCACTTGTTAGTACCTACTTTGGTTGTTATTGTTGTCTTGTCATATGATTGGTGTATTATTATTATTATTATTATCCTTATTGTTAATATTATTATTATCAATATTAATATTATTTAGTTGTGTGTTTATTATTATTATTAATATTAGTACTAATATTGTTATTAGTTGTTATTAGCATTGTGTTATTGTTATTGCTAGTATTGTTAGTAGTAGTATTACTACTAATATTATTCATGTTAATTATGAAAGTTGCTAAGTGAATTTATTTGATACAAGAATGTGACGGTTATCAATAGTCTGATCATAACCCATATTTTCTATGTTCGGTTATCTAATCGAAGTTAATTATAAAAGTAGCGGGGATAAGTCGTTGAGTTAATTAAATTATATAAAGGGTTAATCTACGAAGTCGTTAATTAATTAGCTGTGAACGTGTTATATTAAATAGAGAATTAATACTAAATAATATTCATAGGGGACGAGTTTGAAGTGGAGTATTCTGATTCCGTTGATTACGTGTCTGCTCGGAGTTTGCTTGATCAGGTAGGATACACTGACCTTACTCTCTATGATGTGTTATGAATGGATGTGGTATTGTGTGTCATGGATGTTGAGTATGATTGATATGAGAATAATATTAGTTGGATTGATTGTGGATTATTGGTATTGGTATGAGCATTACATTATTTGATAACATGATAGAGAAATTATATCGTTGCATTCATGAGCATAGCATATGCATTGGTTATTGAGAAAATTGTGGTCAGATATTGTTCTGATATAAAGCCCAGGGTGGTTCTGCAGACCAGGCCTGGTGTCTTATCAGCTATTGAGCTGGTGTTCGGTGACGACCGATTATAGTCTGCCGGGAGGTTCGGTAGGGCTTGGTGCACGGGTATGAGTTTGAGTATGGGATTGAGATTGAGATTGAGCTCGAGCATATCATGGCATTTGCATATCATTTAACTGATACATTATAATTATTGTGTTACCCTACTCAACCGCGAGGTTGACAGTGTATTCGTGTACACCTACGATGATCCGGAATGGGGAGTAGATTCTACAGGTTAAAGACAGATGAGCTAGGAGCTGGGGCAGGAATGTGAGATGCATACTTTGGACCGACTTAGAATTATATCACATCTAGAGAAGTCATCAGTTGTATTTTTCTTTTCCCGTTATGTAGTAACTGTAATAACCAAGTTTTAAATTTTATCAGTTTTATATAAAGTACTTTGGTTGTTTTACTTTGTTATTCACTACCTCGGACATTCCGAGATGGTAACAACTCTATTTATTTGAGAATGTCTTGCTAAAGGCTCTTAAATAAATGGGGATGTTACAGTTGTTCACCTGGATGAGCTTGGAATCGACTTGTCATACTCAATGCATATGCAACGTCAGGACGTGTGCATATCATGGCATACATGATCGATCCTATTGCCGAAGCATAAGGAATCCGACTCATGCGCTCTTTCTCTTCCAATGACTTAGCTTCTTGAGTCTTGCTCAAGTGAAGCCCAGGAGTCATAGGAAGGAACCCTTTCTAAGAGTTCGTCATACTGAATCTCTCTAGAATCTTATCTATATAAGACTCCTGACTGAGAGACAACATCCGTCGTGATCTATCCCTGTAGATACGGATGCCCAAAATTCTTTGTGCCTCTCCCAGATCTTTCATCTGGAAATGGTTTTTCAACCATGCTTTAACCGATGATAGGAGAGGTATGTCATTCCCAATCAAGAGTATGTCGTCGACATACAGTACTAGGAATACAATCTTGCTCCCACTCGACTTGATATAGAGACATGGTTCCTCGACTAATCGAATGAATCCATTCTCTTTTATCACTTGGTCGAAGCGATGATTCCAACTCCGCGATGCTTGCTTAAGTCCATAGATGGAACGCTTAAGTTTGCAAACTTTCTTAGGATGTGCTGGATCGATAAAACCCTCGGGTTGTACCATGTACAACTCTTCCTCCAAATAACCGTTTAAGAAGGCGGTTTTAACGTCCATTTGCCATATTTCATAATCATGAAATGCGGCGATCGCTAAGATAATCCGAATGGAACGTAGCATGACTACGGGTGCAAAGATCTCATCATAATGCAAGCCTGGCATTTGAGTGAAACCTTTCGCAACTAGTCTAGCTGTAATAACCCGAATTTTATTATTTAAGTTTGTGGTTTCGTGGGAAGTTATGATCGGGCGATGAGTTATTATGATTAGATAATTCGTTTTATAAGCTTGTGCATACTCGTTTTGTTGAGTGATTTTCGTACTACTGTGGGGTTCGAGTTGGGGACCTAAGTACCTAGTAGCAATGTATGTGGCATGGTTGTGGTGTGGTTCGAACTTGGGACCTGTTGTCACCCTACATTGGGCCTCGATTGGCGTGACAACAGACCAAGCCCACACGGAATTCTGAAACCAAGAACAAAACCACACAGCCGCCTTATATATATCATAGATTTCCGTGCCCTAGACACCACAAAGACACAAACCAGATCTCACACATCTGCAGCCGTCACTGTAGGGAAGAAGAAGGGTCTGCTCACGGTGGTTATAGACTGACCTAGGGTACCTTGAAGTGGCCAAGAAACCGGTATGAGCACCACTGTTTCTGATTTCGCAGTTTTTCCTCCCATTTAGTTCGTCTGTTTTGGGTCGCATAATGAGTATTACAAGTTCTTTCTTTTACTTAAGATTTATCTATGATGTTTATATTTACGTTTTGGCCTTTGTAGAGTCACCTTAGACCACCGAGGACCACCAGTCGTGGTGGTTTTGGTCGCCTGTGTCAGACCATGTCTTCGTCAGTTTCAGAACAGAGTCAGGGACGGGTGGTTTTGCGTATGGTTTCGATGTTAACTGGGTTAACAGTTGTTCTGGGTAATATGGTAGGTGGTCTGGTGGTGGTTAGGGTTCCCTTTTGGTGGTTGTCCTGGTGGCTACAGACGGCGGAGTCAGAGTCGAAGGGGGTGTTCGTTCTCAGTGTGGTCTGGGTTTCTGGGTACAGGTCGTTTTCTGGTTTTGGGTACGGGGTGTTGGGGTGGTAACATCGGTGACTCGGGGGAGGTCAACACGATGTTACCACTGTGTGTCTCGAGTCTGGTGTCAAGGGAAGGTGTGGGAGGAGAGAGTGGGTGTCGATGGTGGCTGGGCTGGTGTCGAAGGGTTGTCAAAAGGGTGTGGTCAGGAGGATAGGCGTAGGGACTGGTCAAGTTTGGGTGTCTGGTTCTGACCACCGGCGGATGGCGAGGAGGCTGCTGGTGGTTAGAATGGTGGAGGGTGGTTCTGGGAACAGGTGAGGGTGGTTGTTGGCGGTAGAGGGGCGTGTCACGGTGGTCTTAGGGTGGTTGAACATGGTGATGTCGCGGGTTGCTTGTTGTTCGTGGTTGGGTACTTGGTTGTTATTATTCTTATTATTATTATTGTTCTTATTATTATTATTATTATTACTATTATTTGTATTATTATTAATGTTATTTTTAATGTGGTAATGTAAGTTGGGTTGCTTTATCGTATGAGCTTATAATTGTTCGATAATTTAATGTTCAAAGTAACAAGTATTGTTATTACATAATATTTCATTACTATTTCTTTTAAGTGTTATTTATAATATTATTAATCTTGTTACCTTTGTGAATATCTTACTACTAGTATTCTTATTGTGTCGATGTTAGTAGTAAAGTAAGTTATTTTATTAAGAGTTGTTGTCGATTGTGATGTTTGTTATCATTACTGTTATTAGTATTAATATATGTTGTTACTAGTGGTGTTTGATACGACTAAGGAGTTATATTAGTTGATATATATGAGCCTGTTGATATATATATTTCCGGAGTACGATAAGGGTGTCGCTTGTGAACATGATAGAATAAATGTGATAGTGTTTGGATGGTATGGGTAGCAATTGATATTGAGTACTATGTATAGGAACTGAGTTCGAGGTGGAACGCTTCTAGCGGCTGTTCGGTTGTCATTCTGCAACTCCAGGTAGGGGAATACTGTATATATGGTGATGAGTAATCTGATTATTATATGATGTTAACTATGTCCATCTTATTGTATTAATGGCGTTATATTGTGTTTAATTGACTGCATATTTCTGTGATACGATACGGTGTGGTGATTACTGGGTCTTGTGATATGGAGCGGAGTATATTGGGTCTTGTGATTGGTGTGGAGCTAATGGGTCTTGTGATTGGTGTGGAGATAATGGGTCTTGTGATTGGTGTGGAGATAATGGGTCTTGTGATTGGTGTGGAGATAATGAGTCTTGTGATCGGTGCGGAGTTTATTTGGCGTTGGATCGGTGCGGAGTATATTATATTGTTGTCTTATTTATCTTTCTACTCAACCTCGCGGTTGACCCTGTGTATTCGTGTACACCTACGATGATCCGGAATGGGGAGTAGATTTTACAGGTCAGTGACAGATGGACTAGGAGCTTGGGCATGGAGAGAGACATGGCATGAACCTACTTAGAGTTAGATCACATTTAGACATCGTCAGTTGTACTATTATTTTATCAAGTTTGGACTTCTTAGTTGTTGTAATAGTAAGTTTAAATTTAATCAGATTTATAAAAAAGTACTTTGGTTTGTTACTTTGTTATTCACTACCTCGGATATTCCGAGATGGTAACAGTCCTATTTATTGAGAATGTCTTGCTAAAGGCTCTTAAATAAATGGGGGTGTTACAAAGTGGTATCAGAGCGAACGATCCTCAGGCCTAAACCAAATGAATAACAATGAATATAGGAAGAGTCTAATAAAATGAACCCCGAGATGAAACTGATAGGAGCCCCAAAGAGGAACAGGATGAGTTAGGGGCCCCCTCAAACCAGACCTGGGCCCTTTCTGTTCTGTCTCGGGAACCCAATGAGAGTAATAAAAGAGTGGGGTAGATTATATAGTGACCTAGTTATCTTGTGCTAACAGTTTTGCAGGGGCGGAATGAGGTAAGTAATGATGTGTACATGGTTAATGATGCACTGCATTTTATGAGTTTGATATGGGAAAGTGATTGAGAAATGAATTACTTTAAGTGTTGAGGACACGAAAATTGAAATACGAGTTTGAAATATAAGCTTGGCTAGTAGGATGATATGCATAAGAAGAATGCGACTGATATTGAAACGCTGATTGATATAATGATTGAATCGAAATTTTCAGGAATGGGTGTGTATTTATTGTATACTGAATTAGAGTGATATGATCATGTGTTTTTGGTGTCTCGAATTGTTTATAGGATATCTGGTTATTAAGTGACTAACGTAATTTTTGCAATATATTGCTTGGTATTGGATATGACCTATCAGATTTAAATGTTATAGTAATTCATGTCTAGTGATATGTGGAACGTGTTGCCCCAAGCCATAAATGACATGTAGTTATGAGTTACATTCGTATATATGTGTACAAGTATTGAGCTATTTGGTTGGGTTCTCGAAATCTTTACTGTGTTCTGGATGACGATTAAGTTGGAATGGGTAATGAGTGTTAATCTGGTACAAAGTTCGTGCTTCAAATGATATGCTAACATGTTTCGGAAGATGAATGGTTGAGTTGCAATGTAGTAATGTGAACTCGTAACAGAACCAAGATTTTAACTAAACTTCCAAAATTCTTTTCCTTGTTGTACGGACTGTCATTTTAAATGTGTTCCAAATTTGGGTATGAGAATTTTATGTATGACAACCTCCTGAGTTGGTGTTACAATGCTGTTGGTTTCATGTTAATAGGAATTATATTTTGAGTGAAATAAATCTTTTAGTTGACCGTGGTTAGATTGTTGCTGCACCGTTTCGTTTTGACCCACCTTTTTGTGAAAGAAATCATTTAAGACTTTGTTATTGTTTATGCATAATTCCACCTCTACTGTTCAGAATATGCGTTTACGTTTTCAAGATGATAGGGTATGTAAAATCTTAATGAGTCGTTATTTAGTTGTGATTCTTGCAAGTTGCCTAATTTTCTGTTGAATTGCTGTAAAATTCTTGTTCAGACCGACTGAGTTATGGAAATGGTGTTAAATAATTCCCTTGAGATATGCATTCTATTCTTTTCCTATGGTTATCTAATTCATTATATTTTCTAAAAGCTACAATAGGCCGCAAGATAGCTAATCGGTTATTTAATTATGATTTTTGTAAATTGCTGCATAATGTTTATTTGATGGAGTTGCGAGTTATGTAAGTTTCATATAACAGTTTAATCAAATGTGAATTATGCGATGTGACCACGTGATATCTTGATATGGCATTAGTAACATGAATATGAACCTCATTATATGATAGCGTAACCTTGTTTATTTCGTTAAGTTTAATATAGAATCGTTTCAATTATATGTATAAAATATTACGACCTCAAAATAATTATGTACTGCTCGTATGTGACGTCAGAAGCATGTTTTCTGAGAAGAGTCTTGCCAAGTGGCAGAATGAAATTTAACCGGTAAGCTTATAGCATGATAGAGCAATCTAATGGTTATACGTAAATGTGATTATGTGAACAATGTGAATCTTGATGATGTTCTTTCGTATATTGATGGGTTATCTCTGTTTAGTTCCCTGTGAATATAATCTTACTACTTTTTCAAGTATATTGTTAAACCATACGGTGAATTGCATATTGTTATATTTAGAATCTGATCACGATATGTTGAATTATTAATTATTGACATATGATTTATGGAAGTACTAGTCGGGTGAATTCATTTACTTTTATCGTTAAATTTTGTTTTCATAATTCATGAACTACAGAAACAATGTTTTAGTAAAGGGAGCCAGAATGCCTCCGTGTAATCTTGTTTCGATCTAATTGTCTTTGATTCGTGTTTATAAATTGTCACAAACTACTCTTTCAATGTTTCAAACATTTCAAAATATTTTAAAAGTGATAAACCAGGATAAAGCTTGATGTTTGATAATTATGGTGATTGTTTGGAATATGACAATTATATAGCTATGTGTCGATGAAATCCTGCTTGAATGTTTAATTGTTGCGCATTGTATAAAACCCTTATTATGCAAGTCGTATATAGTAATAGTTTCATGATAAATGATGTAATGTGGGTGGACGGGCAATGTACCTATGTGATTTTGTTATCTTGTTGATATCTGGGAATGTTAAACGGTCTTGTGAGTCTATGATTTGTGTATATCTTGTGAACTATGTCAATGTCCCATGTTTAATTACGTTAATTAATTTGCACTATTCCTTTCCCTAAATATGATTTTGCTTCTATAATATGATTATGAGCATGAAACATTTTAATTTGTAAAGTATGAACTATGAGCTTCTTAATCCTTTACATTGTTGTAAATATATTAAATTTGTGATAAAATTTCGAAGGTATGTGAGTGTTAGCTACCCTGGTTCTGCTTTACTGCGTAACATGGTTTCTACCGATCCTAGTGCCCTTGTCTTGCTCGAGGTGATATATGTTTGCATAATAATAATTGCTATGGGTTTCTTACGAGTACTTCTTTGCGTTGAAATTAGTAATTGTTCCTTTATTTTGATAGTTAACATTTCCTATTGAGAAGATAATCCGTTTGTTTATGAGACGGGTTGAGTTGATGAGATTGAGTGGCTCGTGAGTCTAGAATAAAGGCCATGGTTGATTTTGTATTGAGATTGAGGTTGCAGTTCAGTATTTTATCGAGTGTCGTATTCTTTGACCTTGACTTGTGGGTGAGTAACTTAGAGTTATTTCCTCAAATTTTGAGCAGTTCCTCTAAGGGAATATTTGATAGTATCGATATTGAGATTGAGATGAGAATTAGTCTATGGTACCGAGTTATAAGTTATCTGGCCGTAGTGCCATATGGTGTTTATGGTCCAGTGTGACCTTGATGTTTGAGTTGTAGTATGAGTTGAAATCGATATTAAGATGAGGCACTGATTCACGGTTTTATTCCGCCAGTTCTTTCACCCTTGTCCTTGGTCTTAGATTCGACAATGATAATACAATACTTGGTTACTTAGAGTGAGTTTTGGTAAGACGGGGTAATGTGCTGGGAATTCTTAGAATGGGGTTACGAGGACGTAACCATGTTTTAAGGAGGATAGGATTGTAAAATCTTGGTGATCTTACGTTATGGCTAGTTGTTATAGCATGTAAAATCGTTATGTCATGATTGTTCGAATATACTGATATTCCGGTTTACTTCTGTTATATGCTATATTGTGGTTCTTTAAGTGTCATGTTTTACAGTTGTATGTTAAACTTTGGGGACAGAGTTTCTTAAGGGGGATAGAATGTAACAATTAGCTTTTTGGGTACTCGTATAAGCGTTACTTGTGATTGTTTCATACTTGTTATGTGTTTCCTTATATAAAATGGGATGGCGAACTTCGGGACGAAGTTCATTTTAAGGAGGGAAGACTGTAATACCTCGTATTTTACCCTCGGTCAACGGCAGTCAAACCGTGTTTTATACAAGTTTTTCGAATGGAATGTTTATAAAGTATTTACGTAAATTGTCATTGTTTTATTAATCGTATTTTTATGATTATTTCGTATTTCATAATCATTGATATTTGATAATTATTTCCAAAAATGACGTTCATTCGTATTTCTTAATTATATGTAACATTCCATATAATTTAACATGTTAGCATGTTGAAAGTTATGTGCCGACTTTATGAGTGGGTGAACTTCGGGACGAAGTTCATTTTAAGAGGGGAAGACTGTAATAACCCGAATTTTATTATTTAAGTTTGTGGTTTCGTGGGAAGTTATGATCGGGCGATGAGTTATTATGATTAGATAAGTCGTTTTATAAGCTTATGCATACTCGTTTTGTTGAGTGATTTTCGTACTACTGTGGGGTTCGAGTTGGGGACCTAAGTACCTAGTAGCAATGTATGTGGCATGGTTGTGGTGTGGTTCGAACTTGGGACCTTTTGTCACCCTATATTGGGCCTCGATTGGCGTGACAACAGACCAAGCCCACACGGAATTCTGAAACCAAGAACAAAACCACACAGCCGCCTTATATATATCATAGATTTCCGTGCCCTAGACACCACAAAGACACAAACCAGATCTCACACATCTGCAGCCGTCACTGTAGGGAAGAAGAAGGGTCTGCTCACGGTGGTTATAGACTGACCTAGGGTACCTTGAAGTGGCCAAGAAACCGGTATGAGCACCACTGTTTCTGATTTCGCAGTTTTTCCTCCCATTTAGTTCGTCTGTTTTGGGTCGCATAATGAGTAATACAAGTTCTTTCTTTTACTTAAGATTTATCTATGATGTTTATATTTACGTTTTGGCCTTTGTAGAGTCACCTTAGACCACCGAGGACCACCAGTCGTGGTGGTTTTGGTCGCCTGTGTCAGACCATGTCTTCGTCAGTTTCAGAACAGAGTCAGGGACGGGTGGTTTTGCGTATGGTTTCGATGTTAACTGGGTTAACAGTTGTTCTGGGTAATATGGTAGGTGGTCTGGTGGTGGTTAGGGTTCCCTTTTGGTGGTTGTCCTGGTGGCTACAGACGGCGGAGTCAGAGTCGAAGGGGGTGTTCGTTCTCAGTGTGGTCTGGGTTTCTGGGTACAGGTCGTTTTCTGGTTTTGGGTACGGGGTGTTGGGGTGGTAACATCGGTGACTCGGGGGAGGTCAACACGATGTTACCACTGTGTGTCTCGAGTCTGGTGTCAAGGGAAGGTGTGGGAGGAGAGAGTGGGTGTCGATGGTGGCTGGGCTGGTGTCGAAGGGTTGTCAAAAGGGTGTGGTCAGGAGGATAGGCGTAGGGACTGGTCAAGTTTGGGTGTCTGGTTCTGACCACCGGCGGATGGCGAGGAGGCTGCTGGTGGTTAGAATGGTGGAGGGTGGTTCTGGGAACAGGTGAGGGTGGTTGTTGGCGGTAGAGGGGCGTGTCACGGTGGTCTTAGGGTGGTTGAACATGGTGATGTCGCGGGTTGCTTGTTGTTCGTGGTTGGGTACTTGGTTGTTATTATTATTATTATTATTATTGTTCTTATTATTATTATTATTATTACTATTATTTGTATTATTATTAATGTTATTTTTAATGTGGTAATGTAAGTTGGGTTGCTTTATCGTATGAGCTTATAATTGTTCGATAATTTAATGTTCAAAGTAACAAGTATTGTTATTACATAATATTTCATTACTATTTCTTTTAAGTGTTATTTATAATATTATTAATCTTGTTACCTTTGTGAATATCTTACTACTAGTATTCTTATTGTGTCGATGTTAGTAGTAAAGTAAGTTATTTTATTAAGAGTTGTTGTCGATTGTGATGTTTGTTATCATTACTGTTATTAGTATTAATATATGTTGTTACTAGTGGTGTTTGATACGACTAAAGAGTTATATTAGTTGATATATATGAGCCTGTTGATATATATATTTCCGGAGTACGATAAGGGTGTCGCTTGTGAACATGATAGAATAAATGTGATAGTGTTTGGATGGTATGGGTAGCAATTGATATTGAGTACTATGTATAGGAACTGAGTTCGAGGTGGAACGCTTCTAGCGGCTGTTCGGTTGTCATTCTGCAACTCCAGGTAGGGGAATACTGTATATATGGTGATGAGTAATCTGATTATTATATGATGTTAACTATGTCCATCTTATTGTATTAATGGCGTTATATTGTGTTTAATTGACTGCATATTTCTGTGATACGATACGGTGTGGTGATTACTGGGTCTTGTGATATGGAGCGGAGTATATTGGGTCTTGTGATTGGTGTGGAGCTAATGGGTCTTGTGATTGGTGTGGAGATAATGGGTCTTGTGATTGGTGTGGAGATAATGGGTCTTGTGATTGGTGTGGAGATAATGAGTCTTGTGATCGGTGCGGAGTTTATTTGGCGTTGGATCGGTGCGGAGTATATTATATTGTTGTCTTATTTATCTTTCTACTCAACCTCGCGGTTGACCCTGTGTATTCGTGTACACCTACGATGATCCGGAATGGGGAGTAGATTTTACAGGTCAGTGACAGATGGACTAGGAGCTTGGGCATGGAGAGAGACATGGCATGAACCTACTTAGAGTTAGATCACATTTAGACATCGTCAGTTGTACTATTATTTTATCAAGTTTGGACTTCTTAGTTGTTGTAATAGTAAGTTTAAATTTAATCAGATTTATAAAAAAGTACTTTGGTTTGTTACTTTGTTATTCACTACCTCGGATATTCCGAGATGGTAACAGTCCTATTTATTGAGAATGTCTTGCTAAAGGCTCTTAAATAAATGGGGGTGTTACACTAGCCTTGTGGATATCTTGTTGTCCTTCCACGGCATGCTTTATCTTGTAAAGCCATTTGCATTGAAGGGGACGTACCTTTGCAGGTAGGTCCACAAGATCCCACACGTTGTTCTCAAACATGGAGTCCATCTCGGATTGCATGGCTTCTAGCCATAGCTTTGAGTCAGAACTGGTCATGGCACCTTTATAGGTTGTGGGTTCATTACCCTCTAGGAGTAAGACGTCATCTATATCATGTTCCTCGACCATACCAATGTATCTGTCCGGAGGAATAGAGACTCTTCCCGACCTCCTAGGTTCCTCAGGAATATCTACCGCAGCCTCGGTTGAAGGAACTGTTTCCTCCAATGGTTGCTCGGCAGTTGGTTCTTGAACCTCCGATAACTCGAAGGTTCTATTACTCGACTTGTTCGCAAGAAATTCTTTCTCTAAGAACGTCGCACTAGCCGCAACAAAAACACGTTGTTCGGTTGGCGAGTAGAAGTAATGACCAAAAGTTCCCTTTGGATAGCCTATAAAGTATGTCTTGACCGATCGCGGGCCGAGCTTATCCTCGTGTCTCCACTTGACATAAGCCTCGCAGCCCCAAACCCGAATAAAGGACAAGTTAGGGACCGTTCCCTTCCATAATTCGTATGGAGTCTTGTCAACAGCTTTAGACGGACTTCGGTTAAGTATTAGAGCGGCGGACAAAAGAGCATAGCCCCACAATGAATCAGGCACAACGGTGTGACTCATCATGGATCGAACCATATCGAGTAGAGTTCGATTTCTCCGTTCGGACACACCATTTAATTGTGGTGTTCCAGGTGGAGTTAACTATAGCACGATGCCACAGTCTTTAAGGTGTTGATCAAACTCGTGTGAAAGATACTCACCACCACGATCCGAACGTAGTGCTTTAATCTTTCTACCCAGCTGGTTCTGTACCCGATTCTGGTATTCTTTGAACTTGTCAAAGGATTCACTTTTATGTTTCATCAAGTAGACATAGCCATATCTACTCAAATCATCCGTGAAAGTGATGAAATACCTATAGCCCTCTCGTGCGTTGATCGACATAGGCCCACATACATCCGTATGTATGAGTCCTAATAGGTCGGAAGCGCGCATTCCAACACCTTTGAAGGAAATACGAGTCATCTTGCCGATGAGACATGATTCACACGTGCCATATGATTCGAAATCAAAGGGCGAGATAGCTCCATTCTGTATGAGCTGTTTTACGCGTTTCTCATTTATGTGTCCCATACGACAATGCCATAGGTAAGTTTGATCTTTGTCACCCACCTTTAATCTTTTATTATTCACATGTAATATCTCGGTGGTTTGATCTAAAACATAAATTCCATTCATGGAAACTGCCTTGCCATAAATCATATTGTGTAAGGAGAAAATACAGCTATTATTCTCTATTACAAATGAAAAGCCGAGTTTGTCAAGCGCAGAAACTGAAATAATGTTTTTGGACAAACTAGGAACATAATAACAGTTATATAAAAATAACTCGAATCCACTTGGAAGCTGGATCACGTATGTTCCCTTCGAGACTGCAGCAACACGTGCTCCATTCCCGACACGCAGGTCCACCTCACCCTTGATTAGGGGTTCTTGGTTTCGGAGGCCCTGCACATGATTACATATATGAGAACCACAACCAGTATCAAGTACCCAAGTTCCGCAACTTGCATGGTTAATCTCAATCATGTGAATAAAAGAAGAAGAAGACATACCAACAGGAGTAACGCGGCCTGCCTTAATGTCCTCGCGATACACGGGGCATGAGCGCCTCCAATGCCCAGTCTTGTGGCAATGGTGACATTCCATGCTAGTATCCTTGCTCTTAGTCTTGCCCTGTGAGTTGCTCGACTCACCTGGCCCACTCTTAGTAAATCCTGGTTTCTTGAACCTGGGCTTACCTACTGCTAGGTCGCCCTGAGCTTTAGCCTTCCCTTTACCCTTTCCCTTACTGGAGATCATGAGAACATCCTGCTTCATGCTCCCACTTAATTTCAGATCCTTCTCAGTCTGTACGAGAAGGGAGTGGAGCTCATGAGGAGTCTTCTTCATGTCGTTCATGTAGTAGTTGGCCCTAAAGAGGGCGAACCCATCATGAAGCGAATGAAGCATACGATCAACGATTATGTTCTCACTGATCTTGCAGTTCAGGGTCTCCAGTTTCTCGATATTCTCAATCATGTTGAGAATATGTGGGCTAACAGCTTGGCCCTTCTGAAGTTTCGCCTCAAAGAAGCGACAGGTATGCTCATAAGAAACGATTCTCGGAGCTTTGGAGAATTCGTTAGAGAGCGTGGTGAAAATCTTGTTTGCACCATGGGATATGAAGCGTCTTTGCAAATTTGATTCCATTGCATAGATGAGTACGTTCTTTATCGCACCCGCTTCCATGACGAAGTCGCTATGAGCGCGAACTTCTTTGGCTCTAGCTCCAGTTTCTGGGTGTGCCGGAATGGGCTCAGTTAAATACTTAAGCTTTCCGTCAGCAATGGCAGCATTCCGTAGTGCTGCCTCCCAGTCAGAGAAGTTTGACCCATCATTCCTCAGTCTAGTTGACTGATTCATGGAGTCCATGAAGGCCTTTAGCCAGGATTCACGTGCTAGCTTGGCACTTGGCATTGGGTCTTCACCAGCCATTTTAGTTATACAGCAGTTTTAATGAACGTGTTCTACACTGAAAAAGAAGATAAAACAAAACCATATAAGCAACTCATTGTTGTGATTTAAGTCTATATTAAAATGAATTTAAACTCGTAGACTCATGCATTTATATAATTGATCTCCCTCAAGAATTATATAAACGATCCCAAGACTCAATTTCCGTATATTGATAAGCCCACAGTTTGGCTAATTCCACCGTTGGAACTCTTGGTCGATAGATTTCTGCATATCCTATCTATTAGTCCATCTCAGTCACTAGATAGTATCGAGTGACCATGATGTTGAGATAAAATAAATCATCTGTTCCCACTTACCCGACGTAGAAGGGGTCATATTATGCCTACCGACGAAGAAGGGATTCATGGGAGGCTGATTTATAAAGACTAGTCTCAATTTTTGGTTATACGAGGAAGACCCCATCAATTTTTATTTATTCATATTAAGTGAACTAATATCTAGCATATGCGTGAATGAATTAAATAAAGTGATGGCTTTGCAATTGACATGTAACATCTGTATTGTCACAGAAAACTAACGCGTAACCTCTACATGAGTCAGTTTTCAGGCATGATATAGGTGGTTTGGTTTTAGGCGGAAAATGATGCAAGCTATTATCGATGAAAGCATAAAATGAAAGCAATAAACGTAAATAAAAAGTCCTAGTGTGGCCTATCCTACCAAAATAAACATAAAACAACTTGGAATCCACCGTTGGACCCTAGAAGCTTGTCTTGATGTTCCATCTTGGTCCTTGCAGCGGGAGTGAGCATCCGGTCTCCGTCTTGTCTTTGGTCTTCACAAAATTACTAATTTAAATTACAAAAGTAGTCCTAGATACAATCTAATTTAAATACAAAAGTAATTACATGGCAAAAACCCAAAACGGAGATTCAAGATCTCAAAATTACAAGCAAGATCGTGTCCCATCATTACGGTGACACAATCTTCTAAGGCCACACTAAGTTACAACTGTTTGCAAAATTAAATACGTTATTGAAAGCATTCATTAGCCATTCAACAAGACGATAAATAAACTGCATCAACTAAATTAAAAATTCATACATGACATAATACTGTTATTATGATTAATAAATTTTTACCAAACCACCTTTTAGGATTAAAATTATGTGATTATACCGTTTTAACCACTTTAATTTTAATAAGTTTATAATCCTATTATTTTAAACCGTTTTAAAATAATATGTATCAAACGAGGGTGAACCGTTTCACTAAAATTAATAATATACTATTTCCGTATACAGTATATTACTAAAGGCCATGTGAAAATAAAACATGTTATTTTCGAAAATAAAAAAACGAGTCTGTTACAGGGGGGAGGTCGACCGACCTAAACATGTGGTCGACCGACCTCCAGCCGAAAAACGGAAACTTTCTGCAACAGCAAAATCGGTCGACCGACCTATCAATTAGGTCGACCGACCAACAGGCAGTAAAAACGAATTTCAGAAAACGCAAAACGCTGCACTTTTTGAAATTAAAACAAGTTTTTACCTTTTAAACTTTGATTAAAACAAGTAAATCAAAATTAACATCAACAAGGGTTCACATATTGTCAAGAATATCGATTAATTAACAATATGTAAACAGGAATCGAAAATCAAGATCGAAACCTCACAAAGGAAACTGTTTTTTAAAAAAAAAAAAAAAAACAGAAAACTCACACAGGGGCGGTCGACCGACCGCTAAAACTGGTCGACCGACCGACACAGCGACAGAAACGAGATTTTTCAAAAACTTTTAAATAAACTTATGAAAAACACAAAAGTAAAATTTTCATGGCCTGGCTCTGATACCACTTGTGGGGAATAAAGCATGTATTCGCCCCAAACTTGCAGGATTATAATGAAACATACAATTGTGATTATAGTCATAAGTTAATAAAAAACATGAAAAAGAAATACAACCTTGGGTCCTTGCTTGAAAAGGCCTAAGAACAGGAATTAAAGTAAATTCCCTCCTATAACTTGCATCCAAGACTTTGTTTGAGATGATGCCGCGTGTGCTAGAAAATACTCTCCAATTGCCTTGCAATATGGGGAAAGCTATTGAGGTTTTAGATGTGAGATCTGAGTTTTGGGAGAAGAATGCTCTCAAAACCCTAATTGTGAGAATTATGATTCAACAGTTCCTGACATAAGGAGAAGGACTCTCCTTATGTAGTACTTAGGGTGGGTCGGCCGAATTAGGGTAAGAGTGGGCTTTCTCCACTCTTACCTTATTCCTTTGCATGATTCGACCCGTTTTGCTAAATATTATTTACGGGATTTTTATTATAAATCGCATACGTGTTATCAGATATTAATGCAGTCGATGTATTAATAATGGTCTGATAAAATTACGATATTGTATAATTACCCAAATTAATATAACTGTTTATATTAATACCCGAAATCAATATTTAATTAAATATAACTGCTTATATTTAATTTTACGAATTAATCATGTAATCCGCATTAGCTAAAATTATTTAATCCGTATTAAATAATAATCTCAACATCTTATTGACTAATTTAATAGTCAATACCTCTGACTAACTGTTTAGTCGTATTCGGCATAAATGTGACTGTATTTTCATACATTCACATCTCTCAAACGTATCCTATAGGTGTGACGTATAGGGACCAGTTGATCACCGCCATCCGTATGACAATAACGTCAAACTTATCTAGCAAGCCAACCGTTATTGATAAACGTGGATCAACTGGTAATAATACAAAAGTATGCCCTTGTGATCCTTAAAGAGATTTAATAAGTCATTGTACTTAATTGTCAAGGACACCAGCCCCAACAATCTCCCACTTGTCCGTACAAGGGTATGTGCAATGACGTTATCACACTACATGTGGAGGACACAATCTCCAACAGAATTCTGACAGCAGACCAAGGAAGCATTAGCATTCTAAGTGTGTTTTGACGCGATAAAGCCAAACTGAATGAAGCATTAGCCTACTAATGTTTAGAAATTACAAACAAGTATAGTATGTCAAATGGTCTAAATGCCCACATCCAATTCAGATTAAACTATCCCTAATTGCCCTAATTTAGATCCACTCAATCCCTAATTGCCCACATCCAATTCACAATTAGCAGTTCAAAAAACACAATACAGAATTCAAAATCCCCAATTTGAATCCCACAATTGACAAAAATGATTTCACAAATCATAATTAAACGTAATTTAATTGAATACTAGAGATAAAACGACTAACTAATGTCGCATACGTTCTTCGTGTGTGCACTGATGCGTAATCCGAGGAGGAAAAAACGATTCAGAGAAGACGAAGTAGTAGGGTTATTGGTGTTTTTGTTTTGGTTGAAACCACCACTAAAGATTTCCCGCAACACTAAGGAATACTACTACTAATGTTATAGTATACTAATGCCGCGTGAACTAATTACTAGTTACTAGTTACTACCCATGAAGATACTAGAATTAGGTAGATTTTTTTAGTTAAATAGGTTCTTCTAATTTATAGGTAAGACGTCTTACAATAATTAGCTTTAAGATATTCGTCTTAAGCTGAAAACGGTCAAATATATACCAAATTAGCCTATTTGTGTACCAAAATATTTGTTCTTAATACCTCCATGTGTTAATATTTGACCATTTTTAAGTTTACGACAAATAGTGTATGTCTTAAACCTGACTTACTATTAACTTTAACATTTACAATTAATCAAATTTAAGTGGTTTAATTACCACTTTCACGCTTTAACGTTGCAAATTTTATGATTTAAATTTTTATATTTCTCGTTTTTATAGTTCTCGTAGCCCTTAACAATAATAATAACTTTTCGAATTGACCAAACTTCATATTATTATCGACCATAGTATTTGTTATTGCACACAAATACAAGGCATGTCAAACAAGTCAGGTGGGTCGTCGTACAAGTTGGATTAAAATATAGGGCTGCTCAAATACGAGTTCGGTCATACGGGTTACAAGTCGTCTTAGAGTCAGAATAAGGGAACAAAAATATTTTATAACTTGACAATAACATACCCAAATTTTACAGGGTTATACACTGCACATTATATATAAATTAAATAACTTGATAATAACAGAGTCAAATGCCCTTAATTACCCGAATTGACAAGGCCATATCATGTCTAACCAAATTTATTGCAAATCCGTTATGACCAAATCAAAACTAACATGAGCAGAATGGTAACCCGTTAGCCAGCAGGTTCACTTTTAATGAACTGGATTGAATTTAACCGAAGGTTATTCAAATAAAATTGAATGTTATTGAATGAACTTTGACTGACCTTGTTGAAAAATGAGAAATTTGTCATTTAAACATACAATTGTATTTACGAGACTATGTTTGAATATATATTTCACCAACGTCGAAGTATTTTGTAAAAAAAAGGATGGAGTTTAAAGTAGGAAAACATAAGGTACCAACTATCTCGTGAAGTTTTAACATAAATAAAATACTTAGGCAAGATTTACTTTAATTCGTGGTTATGAGCACTAAAGAAGCATTATATACTTTTACTTATGGCAAAAAAAACAATAATTAGCAACGGTCGTGGCTAAAAATAATAATTAGCCACGAACGTGACTAAGAACAATTATTAGCCACGGACGAGGCTTATTTCTTGGCTAATCATAATTATTAGCCACGGACGTGACTTATTTCGTGGCTAAACATAATTATTAGCCACGGTCATGGCTTATTTTGTGGCTAACCACATTTTGTAGCCACAGTTGTAGCTTAATTCGTTGCTAAAAGCAACTATTTGGCACGGTAATATTTGTCTCGTGGCATACTTTTTCATACTAATTCATTTTCAGGGAGGAAAATTTTTCCCGTGGCAAAGCTATTTTTTGCCACGAATTACAAATTCCCGTGGCATAATTCGTGGCACAAGAGATGATTTGTTGTAGTGCTCCCAAAACATCTTAGATGAGATATATTAGGTTTACGACCACGTAGATGTTCATAAGGTGTCTTTTAAGCATAAGTCTAATCATGGCACGATTATGAATATAGCAAGTTGTACTAATAGCCAAAGCCCAAAAGTTTCGAGGTAGACCACTACAAATAAGCATTGTTCTAGCCATGTCTTATAGGGTTCTGTTCATACGTTCTACGACTTCTGTTGTGGGGTTCTAGGTGCCGAGAAGTTATGGCCAACACCGTTGGTTTTACAGAACTCAATGAAGGCATGATTGTCAAACTCAGTTCCATGGTCAGTATGAATTGTTACTAGGTTAGATTTATATTTTTTTGGACAAGTTTCATGAGACTCACAAATTCATCAAATGTTTCATCTTTAGAATGCAGAAAGATTGGCCAAACAAATCTAGAATAATCATCAACTAGAACGAAGACGTACCTTGAACCTGTTGGGAGATGTGTCCTCAACAATAGTGCGATCACATCAATGATAATTATCATTGTCAAAATCTTATGATAAGAATATGCAAGGGATTATCCGATATTATATATAGTCAACTGACCAACATTAATCGGTAATGATTGGCTGACTCGAGTTTGACATTACTGTCGTATGACGGTGGTGGTCAGTTGACCCCTTTAGGTCACACCTATAGGATAATCCCCTTAACATATACATTGATTAATTGTATACGATATGAATTGATCAAATTCCTTAAAATCGAATATCGAGAAATCAGAGGTTGAATCTTAATGTAAGATTTATATTTGAAATTGAAATTGTTGGAGTAAGTGTCCTCCACAATAGTGCGATGACGTCAATGGTATAAATCATTGACAAATCTCTATAAAAGAATATTCATGGGATGATTCTTTATCATAGTCAATTGGTCAACATTAATCGGTAATGATTGGCTTGCTAGAGTTTGACATTATTGTCGTAATGACGGTGGTGACCAGTTGATCCCTTTAGGTCACACCTATAGGACAACTCTCTTAATGGTAAATGAAATGACTATATATTGATACGAGTCAGTTCAATTCTAGTTCGAAATTACTTGAGGGAACATTTATAATAGGATTATAAATTATAATATTTTAGTGATCGGAATAACGTCACTAATATTTATATGTTTATGAAACAAAATTATATGAATGAATTTTCTTAAAACTACAATTGTTGTAGTAACTAGAAATTAATGGATGTTAGTAATTTTGGATTACTAATTTTATAATTAATTGTTTAAATGTTAAACTACGTAATTCATAAAAATAAAATTGTCAAAGTAATAGTTACGTATCATTTTTTACGTAAGTTTTGTGTGAGTCCATTTTATGAAATGGACCGTGTGACACACTTATATTAACTAAGACATTTTTACAACATTAACATATTATGTGTTAATATGTTATTGAAACATCTTATTAATGTTGAGGTTGAGTGGGAGACATTTGTGTATATTGAGGTGCCCATCCATTGGGCACCCTACCCCAACCCTCAAGGCTCACTTGAGAAGAACAAAAGATGTTCTTGCTCTTAAAAATTATTCATTCATGCGTGCAATTAGGTTTTTGGTAGAGTGAGAAAAATAAATCTTGTGTTATTACTCTCCCAAAAACCGAGCACCTTCACCCTCCTTTGAGATCTATTTTCTCTCTTATTTCATACTAGTTTTGTGTTTGATTCTACCAAAATAAATACAAAATATTTAAAGAGTAGTGTGTCTTGGTGCATATCTTTTGTTGGTCATCTCTTTGAAGGCTCAAGGAGGATCATTCCCGTATTGTTAGCTCAAGAACAAGTGAAGAAGGAGTGTTCACTTGTGCCCTAACTACCGAGTATCACAATGTAAGGGTGAAACGTTTTCTCCCTTAATCTCGATTTTTTATGTTAAGCATGCATAAGTTCTTTATTTATAAGATAAACATATTAGTATGACTAGAATAAGGTATTAAACCTAACAATTGGTATCAAAGCAAAAGGTTGTTTGCATGCTTAATCGGTTATTGTTTTTCCGAGTTTTGAAACTTAAATAAAACTATAATTTTCGAGATCTATAAGATATATCACTCGACATTTTTGCATGTTAAATAATCTGGTCCTAAATTTAGTTTAGGTTATTTTGATAATTTATGGGATTTATATTGTTCATTATATAAATTTTAATCATTTTTATGCATTTCAAGGGTAAAATCGTTTAAAAATGGTTATATATAGATAGAAAAAGTTTATGACCTTGAATTTTTCATATGACCTCACATGCATATTTTATTTATTTTATGTAAAATTTGGTACAAAATCAAGTTGTATAGCATGTTTCACGATTTTATTTGATAAAAACCGTATTTAGAGACATTTTGGTTAATAATATTTGATATTTCGAAATAAGTTCGAAAATTTTAACCAAAGTTTTTGACATTATAAATATTAATGTAATATTTCAGAATGTTCAAGAAATTAAAATCCAAATTTCGAAAATTATTGTAATTTATTTGGATTAATTACGTAAAAGTTATGTATTTCAAGGAATATATGAACAATAATATATAATTAAAATTTTAATTATAATCGAAATTATTAATGACTAATTTTGAATCCTAAAATGTGTTAGGAAGTTAATTAGAACATAAATTAATTTATGTTTTATTTTATGCATTTTTAAAGGGTTAAAAGTTGCAAAATCCCATAAAACCGGTTTATGTTTAACCTAATAAATTTAATTAGGGCGATTTGGCATTAAAATGAACATGTTATATCATATTATATTGCTGCGTTTCTAGTATGAATGTCATAATTTATTGTATAATTTTGAATTATGTAATTTATTCTAGTATGGGCTTAGATAATCGGTAATTCCCGTAATGTAAGGGGTTACTGATTCGGTTGTAATTTTGTGATCTCGTATCACTTTATTGTATTTGGTTCTAGTTTATATTGTATAAAGTAGATAGAAAAATAAAAATTGTAATTATTGTAATTTCGGAGTTCCCAAGGTGTTGCTTTCCCGGAAGGAGTCCAAGACGGTGTTCCTCAAGATGTTTGCCGAGAAGCCCTAGGGACCAAGGAGTTGGTTTCCGAATTGTAATTTTATTTATTTTTCTTTCTAGGAAAGGCCATACTAGGAATTTTATTTATTTCTCTTTGCATTTGTTTAATATGTTGCATGCATAGCCAAATTGCCATAAACATGACATGCATATCGAGTTTCGAGTCCTCAACGTATCAATTTATTATCGATAATTCACCGACTTAGTTCACTTAAAAGGAGATAGATAATAATTGATAAGATCTCTTACGTATTAAAATTGAGACTTAGCCTTACCAAAGAAAAGAACTCATGAATCCCTTCTTCACAAGGAAGTGGGCTCGGCCATACCGGGGTACTAAACTTGTTACGTTGGGTAAGTGGGGTAATAAGATTACACTCGTAGTATTTGGTTGATCTCAACGAAGGTATTCGTAACCGTAGTTGCAATAAGTTCGGGCTAAAGATAGAAATTAATGTAATTTTATCGACCGGGAATTCTAATGTAGAATCGATTAAATGTTAATCCACCAAGTTGTGTTGATAAAGGATGAATCGGCTATACCGTGCCCGAGTTAATATGGATTTGGATCTCGGGATCATTTGCTTCATTGTGTAAGAGATCATTAAGTAAATGCTAAACTTGTTTAAATATGTTTGACAAGTATTTAAAATGATGAACGATTAATTTTTCCTTCATTTCCGTTTTTTGTAGTCACTTAACCGCAATGGATTCATTCAACCCTATCACTATTGATTCTTGTCATAATATTTTTGACGATATTTGCAACCAAAACAACATTGATACTACTAGAGAAGTTCATTTCGGAACGGGTCCGGATGGCAATGTTAACTTTATCACTTCTCTCCCACCTCCCAAAGGCCCACTTCTTGACACGGGTTATATTGAGGAGCTAAACGAAGAATTGGATGCCCTATACTTGAAAGAAAGGGCTTATGATGAAGCTAGTGGGAGTTCTAGCAAGAAGGGTCTTGCAAAGATAAAGAAGAAGAAAAGAAAGTTACAAAAGGGGCGATGCCACTATTGTAGTGTCATGGGCCATTGGAAGAGGAATTTTCCTAAGTACTTACGACACATTCAAGAGGGTCTTGTAATCCCGTTAGGTAATTCTAAATCTGAAATTTTGTTATTGACATTAATTTTGCTTCCAACACAACATGGGTATTGGATACTGGTTGTGGTTCTCACCTTTGTAATCGTTTGCAAAGTTTAAGAGAAGTGGAGAAGATAGACAAGGGTGATATAGATCTCCGATTTGGAAATGGAGCTCGGGTAGCGGCCACTTCAAAAGGAATTTGCACTCTTGCCTTATCAAGTGGATACGAGTTACATTTAAATAATTGTTATTATGTACCGTCTCTTTCCAAAAACATTATTTCCGTAGCAATGTTAGACATTGAAGGATATAGTTTTTCCATTAAGAACAATTGTTGTGTTATTTCTAAAAATGACATGGTTGTTGGCCATGCTTCATCAATTAATGGAATTTATGTTTTGGAAACTTCGAACTCGTCTCACGATGTCTATAACATTCAAACCAAAAGGATAAAGACAAAAGACCCAAATGAATCGTATGTTTGGCATTGTCGACTAGGTCACATAAATGAAAATCGCATTAAAAGATTGGTAAAGACCAATATATTTAAACGATTCGATTATGAATCATATGGTACATGCGAGGCATGTCTTCTAGGAAAAATGACTCGTAATCCCTTTAGTGGTAAAGAACACGAGCTAGTTAGTTGTTAGGGCTCATACATACGGATGTATGTGGACCACTAACAATCACCGCTAGGGGCAATTATGATTACTTCATAACCTTCACCGATGATTTGAGTAGATATGGGTATATCTACTTAATGAAATACAAGAGTGAAGCGTTTAAGAAATTTAAGGAATTTCAAAATGAAGGAGAAAACCAACTCGACAGAAAGATTAAGACACTACGATCCGATCGTGGTGGTGAATATCTTAGTAACGAATTTGATTCGCATCTAAAAGAATGTGGCATTGTGTCACAACTTTCACCTCCAGGAACGCCACAACTTAATGGTGTGGCAGAAAGGAGGAATCGAACCTTATTAGATATGGTCCGATCAATGATGAGCCAAACAGACTAACCTGATTCATTTTGGGGCTTTGCGATCCTCACCGCCATCAAATCGTTGAACAATAGTCCAACGAAAGCGACCGATAAGACTCCATATGAGATGTGGAAGGGAAAGGTTCCCAACTTATCCTATATGAAGATATGGGGATGTAAAACCCCTCGCGAAAGCGGAAATATAAACATACAAAAGTACTAAAAATGCAGCGGAATTTAAACTTTTTAAAGTAAAAAACATGCGAGAAGTCTTAAACTGAAACGGAAACTGAAACTGAAATAAAACCAAAATAGATAAGTAGCAGTTCTAAGTATCAAAAACATATATGTACATCAGCCTGGGATGGAACATCCCTACAGGCACCAAAACAACTGTATCAAAAGTCTAAGAGTCTAGCTAGGCGATATAAAGGTAAGTCATATGATGACAACAGGATCATCACTCGCTAGCCCTCTCGTAACCCTGCTCCAACCTGCATGTACCTACATACATGAAAACATGTACGCCACAATCAGTGGGGAGTGACTAGAGTTCTCCTAGCCACCTTTTGTGACAACACGTAACACATAAAGCAATACAGAATACTCCAACATATATAAACATATGAAGCATAAACATCTCGTCAACTGTTCTCATACTATCATGCAAACTCTAATGCACGGCTCTCAACCAACTTCATAAACCGTTAGGAAGGAGAGCCGGTTTCCCTACTGGTTACCCAGTCGGGGGGTCTTTCAATCCAACTATTTATGAAACCGAACTAAGAGTCATCCAATGCCTTGGATGATCAAACCACAACTTAACAAACAATCATATACTCATCATTATCAATATCTATATCTGACACATACCAACTCAAGGCAAGCAGATAAAATCAGCAAGTAAAAGGTTCAGCGGTCAACTTAAGACATAACCTAATACCAAAACATTCAGCAAGTGTAAAGGTTCAGCGGTCAACTTAAGACATAACCTAAACACCAAAACATTCAGCAAGCAAGGACTCACAGGCCAACTTAAGGCATGGACCTGCCAATCAGCAAGACACTAGACTCAGCGGCCAACTTAAGGCATAGACTAGCATCCAAAAGTAAAGGACTCAGAGGCCAGCTTAAGGCATGTCCCTTCACCACATCACAAGGTACTAAACTTAGAGGCCAGCTTAAGGCATGTTCTAGCACCAAACATCTGCACTCCGGGCAAGGTGTCAGTTCCTTAGCTACCCCGTTGTGCAGCTGTTCTACTCGTCAGACTCAGAGGCCAACTTAAGGCACGTTCCAACGCGATCACTATCAAACATGTCTGGACTCAGAGGCCAGCTTAAGGCATGTCCCAGACACGACAAACATACACATATGGAGCTCAGAGGCCAGCTTAAGGCATATCCCCATATATGACAAACAACTCACGTATTAAGTTCAGAGACCAACTTAAGGCATAACTTAATACGCATCAATACAATATCAACCAAAGCCTATGAACTAATCTATAGTTCTACTTTTCTTAACCTCTAGTCAACACTTAATTGACCCCGGGAACTGAGTTGAGGGAGAGCCGGTTTCCCTTTCGGTTACCCGACCGGGGGTCTCTATCCTTACTCCATTCCCGAACCCAATAAAATGTTGTCCATCCTCCGGGGACCTCAAATACATATCACGGGTATACAAAACGAGTTTCAACCAAAACCGATTAACCGTTTGAAAGTTACGATGGAATTACGATTTCAAAATAACCTACAGGAGTCCCCAGCCGGTCGGCAGGCAGCCGGTCGGCCGGCTGGTGACCCTCTCAGACTTTCCCTTTTCAAAACAAAGAACCATAAAGGACTCCCAGCCGGTCGGCAGGCAGCCGGTCGGCCGGCTGGGAACCCAATACCCTAGCCTTCACAAACTCGTAAACCATCCCCACACGTACTCCCAGCCGGCTGGCAGGCGGCCGGTCTGCCGGCTGGGCTCCCCTTCTACTTAAGTTCTTCGCAAACAACAAACAACATGAAGATACTACCAGCCGGTCGGCCGGCTGGCAGTCCTAAGCCTAATTTTTCAAAAATCGCAATACTCAAAGAAGCGCTCCCAGCCGGTCGACCGGCGGCCGGTCGGTCGACCGGCTTAGAGAGCCTGTAACGAATTTCGTGATTTTCCAGCCCCTTCTAAATTTCACAAATCGACATATAATCTTCAATAATTGCTACAAGTATGATTTTCCCAACATTATAAACATCCAATACTACTATCCTAACAGGACACAAATCCCATAACAATCCTCAAATGATTATATCGAGTATCCGTCGCAAAATGTGTAAATTTTCAGAAAACCACATAAGAGCATATGAACATCAACAAGCATGAATTCATCTCAATAAAACATTCCTAATCATGTTACTAAGTCCTTTAAACATTATACTTTAACAAAATCAGAAACTAATCAAAAGAACACATCAAACTTGCTAATATACACATAAAGGCCGAGTTTCTCATTATCGTCACCTCTCAAGCGATTCCGGCTAAAGATCCTCCTCTACCAAGTAGCTATCAACCTCTGGATGGTCTAAGCCCTCACCTACAAACATAAAAAACGGGTTTAAGGACTCAAAACGGAATTCAAGGAAAACAACCCCATTTTCGAAGTTAAGGATTTGCAAAATGAAAGTGATAGATGGCTTGGAAATTGAATGAGGATTCCGAAAATGTTATTGTTACCTCGATTTGATTAACGGATGATGGAGAAAAGCTCAAAAGAAGATGTTAACAATGGAGGTTTTTGTGAGAATTGTTTTACAGTGAAATGTTTGAGGATGGAGGACAATATGTCGACTAAAGGGTTTAAGGGGGGTTTTATGGGCTGTCCTTTCCGAGTTAGTTAAACGGGTCGGACACTTGAACGGAAATTAAAGATATGAGTTTAAGTTTACCAAGTTTGTATTCGTCTTAAGGACTTAAGGTTCTTAAGACGGATCTTACTAATTAAATTAAAACCTTTCACAATAAATTATTAAAATATTATTTTATCACTTAAAATAATTTAAAACGCTTAAATTAGATTTTACGAAAATACGGGATGTTACAGGGGATGTGAAGCTTATGTCAGGGTAAAGACCGATGACAAACTTGCTCCACGATCCAAAAAATGCATTTTTGTTGGTTATCCAACCACCTCACGTGGCTACCACTTCTACAAACCTCAAGAAATCAAATTGTTTGTGTCTTCAGAGGCTGTATTTTTAGAAAAGGAATTTATTTCTAAAAGACAGAGTGGGAGAAATTTTGAACTTGATGAAGTTCGAGAAGTTCAAGAGCCACAAACTGAAGCAGATATGGACGAAGATGTTCCTTCTTCTTCTACTTCGGTACCTAAAAAACCCAGGAGGCCGAGTAGGGTTCCACATCAACCTGATAGGTATGTTGGACTAATTGAGGAAGATGGTAGCCTTGACGTATTACTTTTGGAAAGTGATGAGTCTACCACTTACAAAGCTGCAATCTCTAGTCCCGACTCCACTAAATGGCAAGAAGCCATGATATCCGAAATGGATTCTATGCATCAAAATCAAGTATGGGACTTGGTAGACTTGACTAAAGAGATGAGACCTCTTCAATGCAAGTGGATCTTCAAGGTGAAGAATGGCATAGAAGGACATGATGATGTCTATAAAGCTAGGCTAGTAGCTAAAGGGTTTTCCCAAGTTCAAGGTCTTCTTTATGATGAAACCTTTGCTCCAGTAGCCATGCTAAGATCCATTAGGGTAATGTTAGCGATTGCCGCATTTCATGACTATGAAGTGTGGCAAATGGATGTCAAAACCGCCTTCTTAAATGGGCATTTAAAGGAGGATGTGTATATGATACAACCTGAGGGTTTTGAAGATCCTAAAAATCCTAACAAGGTATGCAAACTTAAGAGATCCATTTATGGTCTTAAGCAAGCGTCCAAGAGTTGGAATCATCGCTTCAATGAAGTCATAAAAGAGAATGGTTTTACTCGAAGTGTCGAGGAACCTTGTCTATATATGAAATTCAGTGGGAGCAACGTTGTATTCCTAATCTTGTATGTGGATGACATACTACTCATTGGAAATGATGTTCCAATGCTCTCATCAGTTAAAGGATGGTTAGGTAACCATTTTCAGATGAAAGATTTAGGAAATGCGCAATGCATATTATGTATCCGGATCTATAGAGATAGGTCCAAGAGGATATTGGCACTAAGTCAAGAATCTTATATTGATAAGATTTTACGACGATTCAACATGGGAAATTCCAAGAGAGGGTTTATCCCAATGGGAAGTGGAATTATATTGAGAAAATCTCAATCTCCCACAGAGCCTAAAGATCTTGAACGCATGAAATTGATCCCTTTTGCTTCCGATGTGGGATCCATCATGTACGCCATGATATGCACTCGTCCAGATGTCTCATATGCTTTAAGTATGACTAGTAGATATCAAGCAAATCCAGGTGAAAGTCACTGGATTGCAGTCAAAAATATCCTTAAGTACTTAAGAAGAACTAAAGATTCATTTTTAGTGTTTGGAAGGGAAGAAGATTTGTGTGTAAAGGGTTACACAGATGCAAGCTTCCGAACAGATAAGACGATTTTAAATCCCATGCTGGATTTGTCTTTATCTTGAATGGTGGTGCCATTAGTTGGAAAAGCTTCAAAGAGCCAGTTGTTGCGGATTATACTACAGAAGTAGAGTACATCGCAGCATCAGAAGCTGCAAAGGAAGCAGCATGGATAAGACAATTCATCGAGGGACTAAGAGTAGTGCCAAATGCCGAAGATCCTATCACCCTCTACTGTGATAACAGTGGTGCTGTCTTTCAGGCTAAGGAGCCGAAGTCTAGCAATAAATCTAGACATGTACCTATAATTGTGTGGTGTTCATAGGTAATGTTAAAATCATGTTCATCAGAGAAGAGTCTAGACACGTGGTAGAATGAATTTAACTAGTAAACTTATTAGCATGATATAACTATCTAATTGTTATAAGTAATTGTGAGTATTTTGAACAATGTGAATCTTGTTGATGTTCTTTCATATATAAATGGTATATCTTTGTCTAGTTCCATGCGATAATAATCTTTATAACTTCTTCGTTTATGTTGTTATGCCATAAAGTGAATTGCATATTGCTATGTTTAGAATCTGGTCACAATTTATATTGAATTATTAATTGGTTTAACTTCTTTATACCTGGAGATGCTAAGCTGTTTTGCTAGTCTAAGATTGATGTATACCTCGGGAAATATGTCAATGCTCCATGTTAATTACATTAATTAAATTTTGCTTATGTCTTTTCTAAAATATGATTTTGCTTCTACAATATGATTATGAGCATGAAATGTTTTAATTTGTCAATTATGCACTATTAATTAGCTGATTGTCTACATTGGTGTGAATAGGTTAAGTTGGTGTTAAAAGAGATGTCAAGGGTGTATAAGTGTTATTTACCCTGATTTTTTTATTTTACAGCGTAACGTGAATTTATCAACTGTGTTTTGATTGCTTTAAAAGTCGGATGATAGTTGCCTAGTATGGGATAATTAACTTATCCGATGATTTGTGACTGTTATTTCGGTGGTCTTCCTGATCATTGGATGTAGAATTTTATAATGGGGTTACGGGGACGTAGCCATGTTTTAAGTAGGATAGGATTGTAAAATCTTATTGATTTATGATATGACAATTGGTATGTCATGATTGTTTGAATATACTTGATAATTCCGTTTACTTCTATTATGCATTATATTGTGATTCGTGAAGTAACCTTTAATTTGCTTACGCGTTGAACTTTGGGGACAAAGTTTTCTTAACGAGGGTAGGATGTAACATTTCGCGTTTTGAAGTCTATATAAGTGCTACTTGTGTTTTGTTTCATGCTCTTTATACATTTCGTTACCGTTACGGGGTGGCGAACTTCGGGACGAAGTTCATTTTAAGGAGGGAAGACTGTAATAACCCGTATTTTAGCCTTGGTCAACGGAAGTCAAGCCATGTTTTATACAAGTATTTCAAACGGTATGTTTATAAAGTATTTTAGGTAAACTATTATTATTTTATAAATCGTATTTCTACGATTATTTCGTATTTCATGATCTTTTTATATTTGTTGATTAATTCATAAAATGACATTTCGTTCATGTATCTTTAATTTTAATAATACGTTTATAATTTAATATATTTTCTATTTTATATCTATTTCTCATTTATACTTAACTTCTATTTTTTTATTTAAGTCGTGATTATATTTAAATTCTATATTCCTTATATATTATAATTAATTTAATTTATATTTACTAGTACTAATTATATAATTTAATTAGTATAAATAATTTATACGTACTCGTTATTTTAATTTACGGGTTAAGAGCGGTATATAGCCTCGAGACGCGTGATGGACTATGGAATATTGGGCTTGGACTTGGGTTAGAATATGGTCTAAACGTGAAACATGACAGCAAAACACAAGTAGTACCCATCAACATATACCAAACGAACCCTAATCCTCACCATCGACAAACACAAAACAAACCCTAGCAAACCCCAACTCTCATCTGCCTCTCTAACTCGTCTGCTACCTACAACAATCCAGGAAACTGAAACCTACTCCCTAATGCCTATCGTGATATTTGAGAATAACGAAAGAGAAAGATAACGATTTAAGAACAGCCCCATCATCATCGTTTCACCCTTGCGCAGTAGGGTTTTCGTAAGTAGTTCGTGCTCTTTTCATGCCTTCGAATTTGTATTTTATGGTTGTGAGTAATATTTGTAGTATGTGTAACATGTTTATCGTCTTTTAATCACCATAGGACCACCGTAACTGTTAAAATAATGATCAGTATGTGGCGACAGTAACTTTGAATGCACTGCTCTGTTTCGCTTTATTCGCTTAGTTAATCGTGTTTTGGTGTCAATCCTTGTTGCGAGTTCATAAGTACTAGTAGTAGGGTGGTCGTAAGTTAGGTTGGTGGTGTTGTGGTGGTGTGTGGTGGTCGGAAAACCAATTGGCGCCAGTCGTTTAGGAGGTGTCGAGGAAGGGTGCGGAAAACAGGAGAGTATGGGTTGCGTTCGGGTTTTGTGGCGGTTTTGTCGGGTGTCAAAAGAGAACGAGGGCTCGAGTGTACCACCTCTGGAACCACCGTGAGTCAGTGGTGAAATGGTGGCGGCCAGAGGTGGTGTGGGGCATGGTGGTGAGAGAAATAATTGAGAGAAGGAAGGGGTGGAAACACGGGTTGCTAGAAAACAGAGTGATAACGTGTGATTACAGTTGTTTAGGACTGTTGTGGTGGTTGCCGGGGTAGCTTCTGGTGGTTTCCATAAGGTGAGTGTCTGGGTGGTATTGTGTAGTTGGGTTTGGGACTGTCGATAGTGGTTATAGTTGGCCTCGCTGGCGGAGAAGATGTCGCAAATATGGGGTACGCGGGACTGTTTTGGACAGTGTATATTGTCATGGTTATGTTGCGGTTAAACACGCTGTTGTGTTGTTTGTATAGTATTACTATGATAATCACTACTAATATTTGCTATTATTATATTATTATTATTATTATATTATTATTATTATATCACTATTTTTATTATTAGTGTTATTATTATTAGTGTTGGTGTTGTTATTGTTGATGGTTGTCAACATAATATTATTATTATTATTATTATCATTATTATTATTATTATTATTAGTAGTAGTAGTAGTAGTATGGTGTTATGTTTTAAATTTATTATTGTTGTTGTTGATAATTAAATTATTGTTGGTATGATTATTATTATTAAGTTGTTAAGTAATTATATTATGCAAGAATGTGACGGCTATTAATAGTTCGGGTATATTTTCTATAGTCATTTATTCAAATGGAATTGGTTATAAAAGTAATAAGAACGAGTTGTTTAAGTTAATTGAAATAGTAATGTTTAATACGGTCTCGTTATGCGTAATATATTATTTAGATAATTAATTGGAATGATCGATATATTGTGTTGGTTGCGTAATTGTATTAGTTAGTAATTAAGTATATTATTGTATTAGGTGTTGAGTATGTGATGGAGTGATGCTACTGATTGGATGTTAGCTGCATGATTGGATTATATTGCTATCCAGGTAGGATACACTGGCCCTATACTCTATGATGCGTTATGAATGAAGGTTGGATTGTGTGTTATGGATGCTGAGCATGATTTATATGAGAACGATATCAGTTGGAATGAGTGTTGTTTATTATTATTGGTACGCGCATTTCATTATTTAATAGCATGAATGATTAAGAGTATTGTTGCATTCACGAGCATGACATGTGCATTGGATACTGATTTGAGATGATGAGATATTATTGGGGCCAGGCTAGTTCTGCAGGACTAGACCTAGTGACCTCAGTTGTTGAGCTGGTGTTCGGTGACGACCGATTATAGTCTGCCGGGAGGTTCGGTATGGCTTGGTGTTTAGGGTTTGAGATTGAGATTGTGATTGAGAATGAGATTGAGATTGAGCTCGAGCATATCATTGCATTTGCATATCATACTTGTTGCATTATAATTATTGTGTTACCCTACTCAACCGCGAGGTTGACAGTGTATTCGTGTACACCCACAGCATCCTCCTACATCTCTATATCACAAGACCCAGTCATCCACTTCACCTCCATCACACCACACCTTCCATCACGCCACACCTGCCATGGCCATATCACAAGTCCCATATCACAAGACTCATATCACAAGACCCATTTCACAACTCCCGTTCTCCACAATACTCGATAATAATCAACAATCCAAAATACATTCACAATCAGTTATATCAATCTTATAGTAAGCAACACATATACGTCATGTCAATAATGCCACCACAGATATATATATCCCCTACCTCAAATTGCAGAAGGGCAAAGTCAACCGAATAGTTGCTAGAAGTGTTCCAAGCAGAAACCGTCAACTAAACATATATTATGTAACGAATTAATAATCTTCCCGAACCCCCATAACTCAAGTTACACCTACTATAAATAGCAACCTTCTAATAGTGGAAAGTTTCCCAAAATGGAAACTTTCCCGAAGTAGCAAATTTCTTACAATGGAAACTTTCCCGACTCGTAAACACCTTCAATCGAACCACATAGTAAACTACTACTAATAATAACAACAATATAACAAATATAGCATATGACTACACTTATAAGCTCATAACCTTAACAATAATAATTCAACTAATAATAATAATGATAATAATAGTGGTAAAGGAGTAGAATATTAAATCGTATAACCAAAATAAATAAAATACACACAACAAACAAAATAAACGAAGTGAACAAGCATCGGCCAAACGAACACAACAACCCCTAAACCGCGAGCATATTAGTAAAAAATAATAATAAGACTAATAGCAATCATACTCATCAAATTAATAATAATAATAATAATAATAATAATAATAATAATAATAATAATAATAATAATAATGAGTTTAATAATAATGCTAATCATGATGATCAATCAAATAATTGAAAGAAACAAGTAAACCCGTGAACACCACCCCAGCAACAACCCCAAACCCGTGACCATCAACCATGACAAACCCCGAACCCAACACCAATCTTGGCCTCTGACCTCACCAGAAGCACCACCAGCCTCGCCCCTGAGCCGCGGTGGTTCCAGGGGTGAGGTCGGTGGCCGTCGACTACCAACTCCACCATTAACAGCCGTAAACAAAACCAGTACCCCCCGAGTTACCCTGTTTAAAACGCATTAAACACCCCAGACGAGTCCCACCATTCTGACGACATACACCACCCATAACCGCCGTGGTGACCACCGTCCAAACCCCCTGACTACCACCCATCTACTACCTGAGTACCCAGAACAACCGTGCACAGAAAGTCTATAAAATTCGTACATATATATCACACACCCAAACTCTGTTCTGAAACTATAACACCGAGATTTGGTCAGACGACTAAAACGACCTCCGACTGGTGGTCCTAGGTGGTCACTGGTGCTACAACAATGGTCGAATCATAACTACTAACAACACAGATTAAAAATATGCGAAGAATAGAACTCATAGACCCACGCTTACGACGATCGACGCAATATAAAACAAGTGAAACCGGAGAAAATACGAAAACACTGTGAACGTACCCTTTTTCCGGCGTGTTCGAAGGGTCCTAGACCACTCTAAACCACCGTGTAGACTCCATTCCTCATCTTTGATGTGGCGGCTGTAAGATTGGGTTGATGGTAGTGTTTGGGGTAGGGTAAAACTAGGTTAACGAAGGCTGTTAAAGTCGGCATGTATGAGGGTGTATAAAAGGTTTTTACAAAAAAAACAAAGTGGTGTGGGTTGTTTACGTGTGATCTCATAGTTACCCAAGGCCCACAAATACATGCCAAAGGTCTCGAGTTCGAACCCCGCTAGCAACAAATAAAAAAATACCATTCGATAAATGTGTTATCGAATATACTAACTATCGTTCAGACACTATAGATACGACAAATATAATAGTAAATATTATAATAACATTTTCGAGTTATTACATTCCACACACTTAACACCTTTATTCAATAAATTAATTATCGAATACGAACGTTCAAATAACTATTAACACATCCAAATAATTATTAAATAATAAAATAAAATATAATAAATACGGAGTATTACAGTCTTTCCTCCTTAAAATGAACTTCGTCCTGAAGTTCACCATCCCATGGTGAATAAACTGGTCACTAGGTACGCAACGAACACAAAATGTAGCATCATACAACATGTCAAGCACTCTTAAACACGAAATGTTACATTTTACCCTCGTTAAGAAAACTTTGTCCCCAAAGTTCAACGTATAGATAAATGAAAGGGGTACTTCACGAAACATAATAAATGTATAACAGAAGTAATCGAGATTATCTGGTATACATATATTCAAACAATCACGACATATTACTTAGTCATGTCATAACAACTAGTTATATCATAAATCCTTAAGATTTTACAATCCCATCCTCCTTAAAACACGGTTACGTCCCCGTAACCTCATTATACAAAAACCAACTCGTTACTCTGTCGTACTCATTACTTTATCTCATACTATCTCACTCCAAGTAACCAGTATCGCACTTATCGTCACATCGAAGACCAAAGACAAGGGGTGAGTGAACCGGCGGACAAAAAAAACACAACCAATACTTCCATTTCAAGATCGATTTCAAACTCAGAATATGACTCAAATATCAAGGTCACACTTGACCGAAAACACAATGTGGCACAACGGCTTAATAACTCATAACTCAAACCAGTAACCAATTCCCATCTCTATATCAATATCAAAATAGTCAAATACTCCATTAAAGGAACTGCTCAACACTTAGAGAGTAAAACTCTAAGCTACTCACCCACGAGTCAAGGTCAAAGAATACGACAACTCGATAAAATACTGAACTACAAACTTATGCTCAAAACAAAATCAACCATGGCCTTTGTTCTAGACTCACGAGCAACAGAATCTCACCAACTCAATCTCATCAGTGCTTACTTTCCAAGTTCATTGACATACTTGTATGTATACTTACCATTCCATAGTTCATAGAAATAAGGATCTGGACGCTATATCAAACCAACGTAAAACAACACCACTATGCATAAACAACTAATCAATTACCAAAAGTTTACCCATCTCACACTAACCCCGTCTAAAAAAAACAAAAGAATTATCTTATCAAAAGAAAACATTAACTATCGAAATAAAAGAACAAATACTAATATTCAACTCAAATAACTGCTCATGAGAAGCCCATAACAATCATCATGTAATCATATAACCTCGAGCAATAACATGAGTATTAGGATCGGTAGAAACCGTTTACGCAGTAAAGCAGAACCAGGGTAGCTAACACTTACATACCTTTGAAATTTTATCACAAATTAATATATTTACAACAATGTAAACAATCAAGAAGCTCATAATTCATACTTGACAAATTAAAATGTTTCATGCTCATAATCATATTAATTATAGAAGCAAAATCATATTTTAGGAGAAGACATAGAACAAAATTAGTTAACGTAATTAAACATGGAACGTTGACATATTTCACAAGATATACACAAATCATAGACTCACAAGATCGTTTAACATTCTCAGATATCAATAAGTTAACAAAATCACTTAGGTACATCTCCCGTCCACTCACATTACATCATTTATCATGAAACCATTACTATATACGACTTGCACAAATTAAGGGTTTTATACAATGCGCAGCAATTAAACATTCAAACAGGATTTCCTCGACACATAGCTACAAAATTGTCATATTGCAAACAATCACCATAATTATCAAACACCAAGCTTTATCCTGGTTTCTCTCTTTTGAAATATTTTGAAATGCTTGAAACATTGAAAGGGGTAGTTTGTGACAATTTATAAACACGAATCCAAGACAATTTTACAAGTTATAGATCGAAACAAGACTACACAGAGACCTTCTAACTCTCCTTTACTAAACATTTTTCTTGTAGGTCATGAATTATGAAAACGAAATTTAACGATAAAAGTAAACGAATTCACCAGACTAGTACTTCCATAAATCATATGTCAAACAATTTATAATTCGACACGTCGCAATCAGATTCTAAGTATAACAATATGCTATTCACTGTATGGTATAACAATATACTTGAAAAAGTTATGAAGATTATAATCACAGGAACTAGACAGAGGTGAACCATCAATATCCAAAATAACATCAACAAGATTCACATTGTTCAAATAAACACAATTACGTATAACCCTTAGACTACTATATCATGTTACTAAGTTTACCTGTTAAATTTCATTCTGCCACTTGGCAAGACTCTTCTTTGATAAACACGATTTTGACAGCCAATACAGACAACACATCATTATTTTGAGATCATAACACTAGACAGTAAGAGCGTTGGCATAATTGAAACGGTTCCATAGTAAACTTGACAAAATAAACAAGGTTACGCTATCATATAGTAAGGTTCATATTCATATCATATGCATAATTCACATATCAGAATATCACGTGGGCACATCACATGATTCACATTTGATTAAACTGTCATATGAAACTTACATAACGCGCAATTCCACCAACTACACATTACACAGCAACTTACAACAATCATAATTAAATAACCGCTTAGCTATCTTGCGGCCCATTATAGTTTTTAGAAAATATGAAGAATTAGCTGACCATAGGAAAAAGAATCGAAGGCATATCTCAAGAGAATTATTTATAACACACTACTACAAAAAGAGACCTAATGCAACATTTCGTGTGCAACACTTACGGGTTGTGTTGCAATTTTTACTTAATTATGCAACGCTTTATTTAAAAATGTTGCTTATTACCTACATAATGCATCACTTTAAGATGAGTGTTGCAATATATTACTTTAATTGCAACATTCTTATACAATTGTTGCATTTTCTAGCAACACTTGTGCAACACTTTCGTCACATACATATATATAATCAATCTTAAACCCTAATATATGTATCTCTAAAATTTTCCAATTTCGTTTAAGCACTTGAAATTTTCAATTAATAAAAAACAAAAGAAATTTGGGTAAAAACATTAGGCGCATAATGAAATTTGGGTGAAAAAAATTAGGCGGCATAATGAGTCTTAAACCCTAGCTAATACCAATGATTACTCGCTTCATCACTCATCCTTCATCATCGTGTCCGCCGTCTCTTCATCATTCCCAAAAAAAACTCAATCGGCGGTTCTCGATCATCAGGGTAATCGATTCACGTGTTTGATATTCATCCCATTTGAACTTTGATTCTTACTCAGCCGGCGAAATTCATATTCAATATAATTGATTTGGATTTCTGATAGGTATGATACTTCAATTTTAATTATTGTTATCATTTTTTTATTATTTCAATTCAATTGTTGTTTCATCTATTCGTCCCTGCATATAATCATATTCGTTTTTATTAGGTATTTTTTTTCCCAGTTAATTTTCGTTCTTCTATGTTTTTGTTGTTGTGATGTGATTGTGATAATGTTTATTGTTGATTAATAAGCATATAATCATATTATTGTTATCATCTGTAGGTCTGTATTATCATTGAGAAAGAGTTAGGAAAATCTGTGGAAGAACTCTATTCGGACTTTGAGAAAGCACCACTGGCTACAGCATCAGTAAGATTCCTATCATTATTAACGGAGCTCATTTGTTTCTTGTCTATCTAAGTATCAATATACTCAAGTTATAGAATAAATTTATGTGTCATCGACACTCTTTATTGTTTTCATGAATTATTTTTTTATTTTTGTAAAGCTTTTGTAGGCAGCAAATTGTGTTCGCGGAAGAAAGAGCTGATGGTAAGGCGTATAACTGTGGGTCCATTTCCTACAAGGATGCTCTCAACTCACCGGGAAGGGGTGTAGCTTGTAGGGCTGGTGCTGCGTGATTAGGCTTTTTCACCACTGTGCTTGGTAGCTGGGACGAGTTCAGTGGGGGTAGAGAGGCTGGCAGTGCTTTGCTGGATTTAATGGGAAGTTTTGTTGGGATCTGATAGTGGTAGATGTTGGGTATGGGGTGAAGGTTTGCAGGTCATAAGCTTCAGTCGGTCAGATTGGAGCTTCTGAAGGTGCTAATAATTGCGGGTACTTCGTATAGTTCAGAAGCTTTGGAGCGGTTTAGCGTTATGGACTGGTGCAGCGTGATCAGTTTTGTGTTGCTGCAAGGACTGGTTGCAGTTGCGGATATGTGGCTGGGATGGCTGTTTGTATGCAGAGTTCCTATAGTCTGATTGCTCTTTTCCAGCCCTCGAGACTGCTAATCCGAGAGTGGGAACTGAAAGAGTAAGCTTTGGAGCGTTTTCATTCAACGATATCCTCACTTTGCCTAGGGCAAGTGGGTTCGCAGACGCTGGCACAACTTCCAAGGCTAGTCGAGAAGGGAATGAGAGTGACCATGGCTGGGCTAGTGTTGTGTGAGCAATGCAAGCCTGCTAACTGGTAGTGTTGCAGCAGTTTGGCAGAGCTCTCAGTGTGCGAATAGCAGGTTGTAGAGTTAGAGGCAGAAGGTGAATGTGAAGTGATGGGGCTAAAAATGCTGGGAAGTGAGGGGTATGTCCAGGTCTGCAACAGTCGTGCTGGTTTGTGGCCAGTAGCGGTTATGCGGCAGGGAATGTGAACATTAGGCAGTACAGGGGCAGGTATATGCGTCTGGACTGGTAGCAGCTCTATTCTCCTGAGTGCAGCAAGTCTGTTGCAAATAGAGAGTTTGGATATGGGTATAACTCTGAGCATGATAGTTGGTTTTAGTTGTTGTTCTCAGTGAGGGAGCAGCAGAAAGTTGTTGGGTTGGTTGTAACTGTGGAAATGCGCAGTTATGTGCAGGAGCAGTTGTAGCAGGTGAAGCAAGCTTGGCAGAGCAGCATTCTTATGCTGTAATGCGTGAGGAATGGGTAACATGGAGATTTTGTATGGGTTGCAGCTAGTTGGGCAGAGTTTTAAAACGCAGACTCCATCAGGTCTGCAATCATATTTATTTTGCAGAAATTGGTAGAGATGAAGCACACTGGCAGAGCCAGGTATGAGCAATAGCTGTAGCTTCAAATTTGGGAGCTACTGTTTCGAGCAAGCCGGGAATTATTTTGGGAAGCGCTTTCATCAGTGCTTTGAATCACAAGGCCGAGCTTTAGATTAGATTGTGTATCTTTTATAGATTCCCCTTGTAATATGACTTTGGTTTTTGATATATTATACTTATTTTTCATCAAAAAAAAAATAATACACGATTATTAAGAATTGCAATTCTCTATTGTGTTTGGATGAACTAGTGTTGCGTTTGTTTAGTATAAGTGTTGTTTTTGGCCGTAACTAGTGTTGTGTTCTCAAAATAAAAATGTCGCATTTGTTCGATAAAATTTTGTTTTTTAATATAAAAAGTATTGCATTTGTCTACGAAAAGTGTTGCATTAGAAAATAAAAATGTTGCCTTTGCATTTGAAAAAAGTGTTGCATAAAAGTAACATATGTAACACTTTATACAAGTGTTGCAATATTTCAAAAGGTGTTGCATAAAGTGTTGCAATGAGCTAATGCAACGAGACTTTATACAACACTTCGTTAAGTGTTGCATAAACTCTATAGCAACACTTATATGACATTATGCAACAATAGTGGAGTGTTACTATAGAATCAAAATGTAGTAGTGACACAACTCAATTGGTCTGGACAGGAACTTTACAATCATTCAATAGAAATTTGGGCAACTTTCACAAATCCAAATTAAATAACGACTTGTTAAGGTTTCATACAGTTTATCATACATAAAATTTTCATGCACATAGAGAGAACACGTTTTAAATGGCAGTCCTCGCAAGCAAGGTAACATTCGAAAATTTATCAAAAATTTGTGTTCCTTAAAATCACCACACTATCGTATTTAAATATAACCATTATTTTTCCAAAACATGTTGGCCTACAATTGAAGCATAGACATCACCTTGTACCATATCAATATGCATTCCTCATATCACTAGGCATGGATTACTAATATACATAAGTCTGCTAATTCATATCCAAATACCAACAATATATATTACATAGTTTCGATAATCATTTAATAATCAGGTAATCATATGGACATTTCAAACACCAACCTAGTATGATCACATCACTCTAACCATTGCTCAACCAATACACCTTTAACTCTGAAAATTTCAATTCAAACATCCGTATCAATCCACATTTCATATCATATCAATCCACATTTCATATTACATATATCCTTCCAACGCACATCATTAATCATAACTCACATATTACTTACCTCATTCTTCTCCTGCAAGAACGTTAGTAAAATATAACTAGGTCACTAAATATATATAGTCTACCCCACTCTTCAATTACTCTCATTGGGTTCCTGAGACAGAACAGAAAGGGCCCAGGTCTGGTGTGACGGGGCCCCTAACTCATCCCGTTCCTCTTTGGGGCTTCTATAAGTTTCATCTCGGGGTTCATTTTATTAGACTCTTCCTACGTTCATTATTATTCATTTGGTTTAGGCCTGACGATCGTTCTATCTGATACCACTTTGTAACACCCCAATTTATTAAGGAGTCTTTAGCAAGACATCCTCAGTAAATTGAGCTGTTACCATCTCGGAATATCCGAGGTAGTGAATAACAAAGTAAATCAAACCAAAGTACTTTATATAAAAACTGATAAAATTTAAACTTTGATGTTACAAATACTACACAGCAGAATTAAAGTACAACTGATAACTACAAAGTATGTGATCTACATCTAAGTCGGTCCATCCAAATGCTCACGCCATCCCATGCTCCCACAGCACCATCTTTCCTGTCAAACTGCTCCCCATCACGGATCATCACAAGTGTCACATGAATACACAGGGTCAACCATGAGGTTGAGTAAAAAGATAAATAAGACATAAACAACAGTAAAAATGCATCCTCCTACATCTCCATATCACAAGACCCAGTCATCCACTTCACCTCCATCATACCACACCTTCCATGGCCATATCACAAGTCCCATATCACAAGACTCATTTCACAACTCCCGTTCTCCACAATACTCGATAATAATCAACAATCCAAAATACATTCACAATCAGTTATATCAATCTTATAGTAAGTAATACATAAACGCCATGTCAATAATGCCACCACAAATATATATATATCCCCTACCTCAAATTGCAGAAGGGCAAAATCAACCGAATAGCTGCTAAAAGTGTTCCAAGCAGAAACCGTCACCTAAACATATATTATGTAACGAATTAATAATCTTCCCGAACCCCCATAACTCAAGTTACACCTACTATAAATAGCAACCTTCTAATAGTGGAAAGTTTCCAAAATGGAAACTTTCCCGAGGTAGCAACTTTCTTACAATGGAAACTTTCCCGACTCGTAAAAACCTTCAATCGAACCACATAGTAAACTACTACTAATAATAATAACAATATAACATATATATAGCATATGACTATACACTTATAAGCTCATAACCATAACAATAATAATTCAACTAATAATAATGATAATAATAGTGGTAAAGGAGTAGTATATTAAATCGTATAACCAAAATAAATAAAATACACACAACAAACAAAATAAACGAAGTGAACAAGCATCGGCCAAACGAACACAACAACCCCTAAACCGCGAGCATATTAGTAAAAAATAATAATAAGACTAATAGCAATCATACTCATAATAATAATAATAATAATAATAAATAATAATAATAATAATAATAATAATAATAATAATAATAATAATAATAATAATAATAATAATAATAATAATAATAATAATAATAATAATAATAATAATAATAATAATAATAATAATAATAATAATAATAATAATAATAATAATAATAATAATAATAATAATAATAATAATAATAATAATAATAATAATAATAATAATAATAATATAATAATAATAATAATAATAATAATAATAATAATAATAATAATAATAATAATAATAATAATAATAATAATAATAATAATAATAATAATAATAATAATAATAATAATAATAATAATAATAATATTAATAATAATAATAATAATAATAATAATAATAATAATATAATAATAATAATAATAATAATAATAATAATAATAATAATAATAATAATAATAATAATAATATAATAATAATAATAATAATAATAATAATAATAATAATAATAATAATAATAATAATAATAATAATAATAATAATAATAATAATAATAATAATAATAATAATAATAATAATAATAATAATAATAATAATAATAATAATAATAATAATAATAATAATAATAATAATAATAATAATAATAATAATAATAATAATAATATAATAATAATAATAATAATAATAATAATAATAATAATAATAATAATAATAATAATAATAATAATAATAATAATAATAATAATAATAATAATAATAATAATAATAATAATAATAATAATAATAATAATAATATAATAATAATAATAATAATAATAATAATAATAATAATAATAATAATAATAATAATAATAATAATAATAATAATAATAATAATAATAATAATAATAATAATAATAATAATAATAATTAATAATAATAATAATAATAATAATAATAATAATAATAATAATAATAATAATAATAATAATAATAATAATAATAATAATAATAATAATAATAATAATAATAATAATAATAATAATAATAATAATAATAATAATAAATAATAATAATAATAATAATAATAATATAATAATAATAATAATAATAATAATAATAATAATAATAATAATAATAATAATAATAATAATAATAATAATAATAATAATAATAATAATAATAATAATAATAATAATAATAATAATAATAATAATAATAATAATAATAATAATAATAATAATAATAATAATAATAATAATAATAATAATAATAATAATAATAATAAATAATAATAATAATAATAATAATAATAATAATAATAATAATAATAATAATAATAATAATAATAATAATAATAATAATAATAATAATAATAATAATAATAATAATAATAATAATAATAATAATAATAATAATAATAATAATAATAATAATAATAATAATAATAATAATAATAATAATAATAATAATAATAATAATAATAATAATAATAATAATAATAATAATAATAATAATAATAATAATAATAATAATAATAATAATAATAATAATAATAATAATAATAATAATAAATAATAATAATAATAATAATAATAATAATAATAATAATAATAATAATAATAATAATAATAATAATAATAATAATAATAATAATAATAATAATAATAATAATAATAATAATAATAATAATAATAATAATAATAATAATAATAATAATATAATAATAATAATAATAATAATAATAATAATAATAATAATAATAATAATAATAATAATAATAATAATAATAATAATAATATAATAATAATAATAATAATAATAATAATAATAATAATAATAATAATAATAATAATAATAATAATAATAATAATAATAATAATAATAATAATAATAATAATAATAATAATAATAATAATAATAATAATAATAATAATAATAATAATAATAATAATAATAATAATAATAATAATAATAATAATAATAATAATAATAATAATAATAATAATAATAATAATAATAATAATAATAATAATAATAATAATAATAATAATAATAATAATAATAATAATAATAATAATAATAATAATAATAATAATAATAATAATAATAATAATAATAATAATAATAATAATAATAATAATAATAATAATAATATAATAATAATAATAATAATAATAATAATAATAATAATAATAATAATAATAATAATAATAATAATAAATAATAAATAATAAATAATAAATAATAAATAATAGCGGCGTCCAGAGAGAGGAGAGAAAGGGCGACAAAGAGGCGATTGAAGCGTGAATAGCGTCTTCGGCCCTTGGGCCTTCCGGCGCACGATTCTCTCCGGCATGGACGGAAATCGAACATCCAGATTCAGAGGGAGGCTAATCTTAGGGCACAAAGAGAGGCAAAGAAGGGGAAGGTGGCGAATTCCAGCGATGGAATTGAGACATCATCTCAGGATTTGCCGGCGGCATCAGGCCACCACCCAATTGAAGGAAGCAGATCGCGATTGCCTCCGGCGGCGGTGTCTGGGCTGGAGTCGGAAGTGGTGGGACGGATGAGTCCTCCTACGGTCGGCAGTATGATGGGGTTATTCCCCTCGCCAGTGGAGGCGCCGCAGACGGGTAATTGGAATTGGGGATCTGGAAGTGCAGCGCAATTGGATGTGGCGAAAACAGGGGCGCTCGTGGACAGTGCTGGCAAAGGACACGATAAATCAGGTAATTTTCAGAATCCCATTTTCCCTGGTATCGCTGCTCTAGATATAGAATCTAGTGATAGTGAATCGGAATCGGAGGGACTGGTTTCATCCGGTTCTGAAAGCGAGGGCGAAGGAGTGCGTCAAGGCGATGTTGTATTACCTACTGATTTGGAATTGGAGAACTTGGTTCAATTAGATAGTGTCGATGTTGAAGATGAAATCGATTACTGAAACAAGCCGTTATGTGTCGCATTTTGGGTGCTAATCCACCATGGGCTATTATTGAGGGTTTTGTGAGACGTATCTGGTCGAAATTCAGCATAGATAAGATATCGTTCATGAACAAAGGGGTCTTCTTAGTCAGGTTCAAAACTAAGGAGATGCAAGAGCAGGTACTTCAGTCCGGGCACTTTCTTTTTGATAACAAGCCTCTATTAGTTCGGCCATGGTCAAAGGATTTGGATATGAGATTGGATGCGCTTCATACCGTTCCTGCTTGGATTCAATTGCATCACCTGCCTCTGAAATGTTGGGGGAAAAGTCTTCCTAAAATAGCATCTATTGTTGGAAATTATGTGAAGAGGGATGCGGCCACTGAGGGTAGGACTCGGTTGGGGTATGCTCGAGTGATGGTGGAATTATTGGTGGACCAACAGTTCCCTAGTCAGATAGCCTTTAAGGACGAGGATGGAGTTGTGATAAGGGTGCAAGTTGAGTATGAATGGAAACCTATTACATGCCAAGCATGTAAGGGTTTGGGGCATGATACTCTTCTCTGCAGGAAAGGAGCACTCAAGGAGAAACCTTCTCAAAAAGCATGGCAGGTTAAGGGGGTGCAACGAGATGGGAATGGAGTTTCTGTTCCAGGTTTTGGTGCACAGTCTTATACGGAGGTGCTAACTCAACAGAAGACAGGAGATGTTGTGGGATCCAAAGGGGACTTCTCGTTGGATGCTGCACATTTTCCTACTTTGGACACGGCTGTCGCTCAGGTAGCGCGAACGGGGCCAGTGAGGAAGCGAAGGGGTGCTGGGACCAAGAGGACTGGAGCCGGGCTGGGGCAGACTGCTACTGTTAGAGCAGGTACTAGTGGTAAGGGACACGGGAATGCAGTACTGGGGATGACAAGGCTCAGCAGCAAGGGAGCGGACAGTAGCATATTATGCTTATTTGTATGTTTTTGTCATCAGTGATAGGTAGAAGGAATTTGGCTGGGTGAGTTGGCAATTGCCAATAGGTCTGACACTTTATTTTGGACAATTCTGGGAATTGGTCAATAATTCACGTGAGGGTTGGGACAATGGACTTTGGATGTAGATGGCATTTCGGATGGTGATGCATTCCTGATGCAGCCCAATTCGACGGATTTTTCTCAAGGACGGGACTAGTGTCTAGTTTTTGTTTCTAATATAGTATCCCCTTGTAATGTTGACTTTGGTTTTTGATATATACAATACTTACCTTTTACCAAAAAAAAAAAAAAAAAAAAAAAAAAAAAAAAAAATAATAATAATAATAATAATAATAATAATAATAATAATAATAATAATAATAATAATAATAATAATAATAATAATAATAATAATAATAATAATAATAATAATAATAATAATAATAATAATAATAATAATAATAATAATAATAATAATAATAATAATAATAATAATAATAATAATAATAATAATAATAATAATAATAATAATAATAATAATAATAATAATAATAATAATAATAATAATAATAATAATAATAATAATAATAATAATAATAATAATAATAATAATAATAATAATAATAATAATAATAATAATAATAATAATAATAATAATAATAATAATAATAATAATAATAATAATAATAATAATAATAATAATAATAATAATAATATAATAATAATAATAATAATAATAATAATAATAATAATAATAATAATAATAATAATAATAATAATAATAATAATAATAATAATAATAATAATAATAATAATAATAATAATAATAATAATAATAATAATAATAATAATAATAATAATAATAATAATAATAATAATAATAATAATAATAATAATAATAATAATAATAATAATAATAATAATAATAATAATAATAATAATAATAATAATAATAATAATAATAATAATAATAATAATAATAATAATAATAATAATAATAATAATAATAATAATAATAATAATAATAATAATAATAATAATAATAATAATAATAATAATAATAATAATAATAATAATAATAATAATAATAATAATAATAATAATAATAATAATAATAATAATAATAATAATAATAATAATAATAATAATAATAATAATAATAATAATAATAATAATAATAATAATAATAATAATAATAATAATATAATAATAATAATAATAATAATAATAATAATAATAATAATAATAATAATAATAATAATAATAATAATAATAATAATAATAATAATAATAATAATAATAATAATAATAATAATAATAATAATAATAATAATAATAATAATAATAATAATAATAATAATAATAATAATAATAATAATAATAATAATAATAATAATAATAATAATAATAATAATAATAATAATAATAATAATAATAATAATAATAATAATAATAATAATAATAATAATAATAATAATAATAATAATAATAATAATAATAATAATAATAATAATAATATAATAATAATAATAATAATAATAATAATAATAATAATAATAATAATAATAATAATAATAATAATAATAATAATAATAATAATAATAATAAAATACGATTTAGAAGGAGTGGTTCCATTCCTTCGCCGCCATGGCCAGAGGCCGGAGAGGCCGGGGAGCTCGTCGTGAGCCATCTCTGCCACCATCGGATAGTGATGAGAAGTCGATTACGGATCCGACTGAACCCGTATCCCTGGATCGGCGGAATTCCCTGTTCCCTCTGTTAAGTTTTGCTCCTCCGGCGACGGCTGTCCCTGCGGCGGCGTTTGTCCCTTCTACTAAGTCCGTTTCTCCGGCGACGTCTATTCCACCGGCGGCTTCTGTTCCTTCACAGTCTGTTCCTCCGGCGACAACAAATCTCCCAGTAAAACCTTCTTTTGCTGCTGTTTTATCTGGGGGGCAAAACTGGAGCTTCCTCATCGGTGGTTAACCCACCTCCGGTCATGAAGAATCGTAAGATCAAATTTTCTAATATTTCCAATAAGGGTATGAATTTATCTTTTGTTAAACCTAAAGATGAAGTAATTGAAATTGATGAGGATGATATAGCTACTGAATTAGATTATTGGAGTGAAATAACTTTGGTTGGTACAGTAATGGGTAAACAAACAACTCTCGATCAAATGCGATCTTTGGTTGATACGTCTTGGGGTCATGTTACTACTCCGGAGGTTTTGTATTTCTCTAAGGGTTGGTTCTACTTCCGTTTTAATAGTGTGGATGATTGTGATGCAATATTTAATGACTCATGGAATATGCAAGGTTTTCCCCCTTCTATTGAAGCATTGGACTCCAAACATACTTGAGGAATTAACTGTTGTGTCTGTTGTTCCTGTTTGGGTTAAGTTTCCTCGCTTAGATCCGTGTTTTTGGTCTGATAAATGTTTGAGTAAGGTTGCTAGTTTAATTGGGAAACCTATATGTGCGGATGAATACACTACACAAAAGAGTAGGCTCTCTTTTGCTCGTGTTCTCATTGAGGTGGATTTATCTCAAGACCTTCCTAAGCTTATACATTTTCAAACTCCATTTCGAGGCCTTGTTGAGCAATTGGTTGAATATGAGTGGTTGCCTTACTATTGTACTAAGTGCAGGAAAATAGGGCATACGAAGGAGAAGTGTCGAGCAAGCCAAGTTTACCAACCCAAGAAGGCTGCTGCCCCGAAAGAAACGCTGCCTGAGGGACGTCCTTCTGGGTCTGCTGGTGCCCAGCCAGTAGGAGCTGGTTCTGGACAGGCTGAGACTCGAACAGAGGAGTCTGTTTTGATGCTGCTGGTCATGGCATCCTGAGGCTCGGCCAGTAGTGTCTGCTACAACATTGGTGCTACTGGAATTCCAGTTTCAGCCTTTGAGGACTCTGTTGTGGACTCAATAGTGACAACCCCTCATTTCCTCATCTTGATGGAGGAGGTTGTCCAAGAGCAAGCCCAAAGAGACCCCCCTCAAGAATAGATTTCAGAATTTTGCTAGTCTTTTGGATGGTACTGAGGCAATCAGTACTGATGAGTTGGATCCTGGGGGGCGCTCTAGGATGATTGTCACTTCCTGGAATGTTAGAGGGCTTAATGACCCTCTAAAACAACAAGAGGTTTTGGATTTCTTGTTGTCTAATAATGTGGATTGTTGTGCTTTGCTTGAAACTCATGTTAAGGCTCATAAAGTTTCTTCTATTGTTGCTTTTTTTCCTCAGTTTAATTTCTTCTACAATATGCGCATCATTATAATGGTCGTATTTGGGTAGTTTGGAATCCTAAAACTGTGTTGGTTGAGGTTATAGGTGCTAGTGCTCAACATATGCATTGCGCTATTACTTATTTGGTTGATAAGGTTACTTTTCATAGTACGTTTGTTTATGCTTTCAATAATGGGGCTGCTAGGTGTATTCTTTGGAAGTATCTCGCTGATATTGCTAAGATTACTCGTGGTCCTTGGGTGAGTATGGGAGACTTTAATGTGGTTCTTAATTCTTCTGATCGTATTGGAGATGTTACTTATCCCCCTTCTGTGGTGGCTGATTTCCGTAGTTGCTTGGATGTTTGTAATTTGGTGGATCATTCCGCTACTGGGTTTCACTACACTTGGTCTAATCATCAAGCTCATGACATCAAGTGGGCTAAGCTTGATCGTATTCTTGTTAATTCTTATTGGCTTCAGTCTGTTAACTCTACTGCTTGGTTCTCTGCTGCAGGAATTTCTGACCACTCCCCTGGTTTTCTTCAAGTGAATCTTACCGCTTATAAGATGAACAAGTCCTTTAGATTTTTGAATTGTTGGGCTTATTCCCCAAGGTTCTTGGAGTATGTTCAAAGTGGCTGGTCTGGTCACTTTAATGGTGACAAAATCAGTGTCTTTTTCTCTCACCTTCGATTTCTGAAGTCTGGTTTTCGTGAACTTCACAATGCTTTTTTTTAAGAATTGGGGGCTCAGGTAAAAGCTTCGAAGGCAGCTCTTCTGGCTGTCAGGAACAGCTGCACCTAGATCCTCTTAACAGTGATCTTCTTGCTAATCAACACCATTTAAAGGCTTTGTATGTTCGGTTGAGGAAGGCTGAAACTGCATTTCTCACGCAAAAAGCTAAGCTTCACAACTTACTTCTTGATGACTCAAATACTCACCATTTCTATGCCCGTATTGCAGAGAGGAAGGCTAGTAGTTCCATTGGCTCCATCTATGATGTTCATGGGAAGCACTGCATTGGTCCTAATGAAGTTGCAGCTGCCTTTGTGAGTTATTATAGTACTCTTCTTGGTGCTACTGATTTGGTTACTGATCTTCCTGCTCATCTTTTTGCTGACCATCTTTTTAGCCCTTCTACTCATGTTTCTCTCCTTGCTACTGTTTTTGCCCAAGGAGATTAGAGATGCTCTCTTTTCTATTAATCATAATAGTAGTCCAGGGGTTGATGGCTATGGGTCGGGGTTCTTTAAGAATGCTTGGGGGATTGTTGGTAATGACTTTTGCATGGCTGTTTTGGAGTTCTTTCGTACTCGTAGAATGCCTAAAGCTGCTAATAGCACTCTCATCACCCTTATCCCAAAGAGTCAAACTCCCACTAATGTTACTGATTTTAGGCCAATCTCTTGTTGTACGGTCTTCTATAAGACTATTACTAAGATTTTGGCTAATCGTTTGAGACTCTATTTGGGGGATGTCATTGGTATGGAACAAGCAGCTTTTGTGTCGGGTAGGGATATTTTTGATAATTCCTCTCTTGCTCACGAGTTAGCCCACAACTATACTAGGCGTCATATTACTCCTAGATGCATTGTTAAAGTTGATATCAAGAAAGCTTTTGATTCGGTTAATTGGGCCTTCTTGCATAAGTGTCTCCTTCTCTATGGGTTGCCTGAGTTATTTGTCAAATGGATTATGGCTTGCGTCACTTCTCCTTGGTACTCCATCAATATTAATGGTTCTGTAGAGGGTTACTTCAGAGGGAAGAGGGGTCTTCGTCAAGGAGACCCTCTTTCTCCTTACTTATTTGTTCTTTGCATGGAGGTCCTTTCTCGTCAGTTGAGGCTTTTACCTTCTTATGATGGTTTCTCTTTCCATCCAAAGTGCGTTAAATTGAGGTTAACCCACTTGGTTTTTGCCGATGATTTGCTTGTTTTTGTCCGTGGTGACGTTCCTTCTGTTTTGGCAGTGGCTAATTGTCTTAACAGTTTTGCTAGCTTCTCAGGTCTTGTAGCCAATCCTATGAAGACTTCGGTGTATTTTGGTGGTGTCCATCCTAATGTGAAGCAGCAGATCCTTGATCAAACTGGGTTTACTGAGGGTGATTTCCCCTTTAAATATCTTGGTCTCCCTTTATTTACCTCTAGGTTGACTCAGTCTATGTTTAATCCTCTCCTTGATCGTATTCGTGCTAGAATTAGTAGTTGGTCTCAGCATAAGATCACTTATGCGGGTAAGATTCAATTAATTAATACGGTTATCTTTGGTATGAGCAACTTTTGGGGTGCTTGTGTCCTTCTTCCTAAAGGTGTTGTCAAACGTATTGCTAAACTTTGTAAGAGCTTTCTTTGGGGTCTTGACAACTCTAGACGTAGATTTGTTTTTCAGAGCTGGGCGGATATGTGTAACCCTCATGAGGAAGGCGGGATTGACATCAAGGAAGTGCTTAGTTGGAATAAAAGTCAAGCGGTGAAGTGGCTTTGGAAACTTGAGACAAACCCTCACTCTATATGGGTTCAATGGATTCAGGCTTATGTTCTTCGAGGGGATTCCATTTGGGATGTGCATCCTAATGCTTCCTCCTCCTGGTTTTGGAAGAATATCCTTCACATTCGCACTGATCTTGTTACTCGGCTTGGTGCTAGGGCTGCTAAGGATAGTATTAATGTCCCTGACTTTGATACTTGTTATTTTTATGATATTTTTCGCACTCATAGGCCTACTGTCTGCTGGACTAAGACCATTCATGCGACGGATGCTTATCCTAAACATCGGTTTATAGCCTATTTGGCCGCCCAGCAGTCTCTGCCTACGGTTGATCTTCTCATTTGTCGAGGGCTTCATTGGGTAAATCGTTGCTGTCTATGCGTTTCTGATGCAGAAACTAATGATCACATTTTCTTCTCCTGTAGCTTTTCTGGGCAGATTTGGGCAGCTATTCAGGAGGTATATAATTTCTGTGTTGGTCCCACCAGTTTGGTTGATATTTTGTCTTGGTTTCGAACTCACAACAGAGGGCTTAGTTGGGTCAAGAGGAGGCGTCGATGCTGCTTGGTTAGTACCATCTATTTGCTTTGGCAAGAGCGGAATGGGCGTATCTTTCGAGGGGTTCAAAGGACCGTGGATCAGATTACTCAAGATATAATTGGTCTTGTTAATTTTCGTATGTCTCATTCGTCTTTTGGCTTTCAGGAAGCCAATGTCTGTAAAGCTTTGTATTAACAACTTTTTAGTTGGCTGCTACTTTTTTGGGTGCTTTGTGATAGGCTATTACACTGATAGTGTATCATTTAGCACTGCACCAGTTTTTCAACACCACAAGTTACTTGTGGTGTTTTTCTGGTCTTTTTTTCCTTTTTAAAGGTTTTTTTCGAAGGGGGCTATACTGGTCTCCTTTGTAGTTGGGTTTAGGGTCTTTGTAATCTCAACTTAATTATGATATATGAGAAAGATCCTTTGCTTTTCTGCAAAAAAAAAAAAAAAAATAATAATAATAATAATAATAATAATAATAATAATAATAATAATAATAATAATAATAATAATAATAATAATAATAATAATAATAATAATAATAATAATAATAATAATAATAATAATAATAATAATAATAATAATAATAATAATAATAATAATAATAATAATAATAATAATAATAATAATAATAATAATAATAATAATAATAATAATAATAATAATAATAATAATAATAATAATAATAATAATAATAATAATAATAATAATAATAATAATAATAATAATAATAATAATAATAATAATAATAATAATAATAATAATAATAATAATAATAATAATAATAATAATAATAATAATAATAATAATAATAATAATAATAATAATAATAATAATAATAATAATAATAATAATAATAATAATAATAATAATAATAATAATAATAATAATAATAATAATAATAATAATAATAATAATAATAATAATAATAATAATAATAATAATAATAATAATAATAATAATAATAATAATAATAATAATAATAATAATAATAATAATAATAATAATAATAATAATAATAATAATAATAATAATAATAATAATAATAATAATAATAATAATAATAATAATAATAATAATAATAATAATAATAATAATAATAATAATAATAATAATAATAATAATAATAATAATAATAATAATAATAATAATAATATAATAATAATAATAATAATAATAATAATAATAATAATAATAATAATAATAATAATAATAATAATAATAATAATAATAATAATAATAATAATAATAATAATAATAATAATAATAATAATAATAATAATAATAATAATAATAATAATAATAATAATAATAATAATAATAATAATAATAATAATAATAATAATAATAATAATAATAATAATAATAATAATAATAATAATAATAATAATAATAATAATAATAATAATAATAATAATAATAATAATAATAATAATAATAATAATAATAATAATAATAATAATAATAATAATAATATAATAATAATAATAATAATAATAATAATAATAATAATAATAATAATAATAATAATAATAATAATAATAATAATAATAATAATAATAATAATAATAATAATAATAATAATAATAATAATAATAATAATAATAATAATAATAATAATAATAATAATAATAATAATAATAATAATAATAATAATAATAATAATAATAATAATAATAATAATAATAATAATAATAATAATAATAATAATAATAATAATAATAATAATAATAATAATAATAATAATAATAATAATAATAATAATAATAATAATAATAATAATAATAATAATAATAATAATAATAATAATAATAATAATAATAATAATAATAATAATAATAATAATAATAATAATAATAATAATAATAATAATAATAATAATAATAATAATAATAATAATAATAATAATAATAATAATAATAATAATAATAATAATAATAATAATAATAATAATAATAATAATAATAATAATAATAATAATAATAATAATAATAATAATAATAATAATAATAATAATAATAATAATAATAATAATAATAATAATAATAATAATAATAATAATAATAATAATAATAATAATAATAATAATAATAATAATAATAATAATAATAATAATAATAATAATAATAATAATAATAATAATAATAATAATAATAATAATAATAATAATAATAATAATAATAATAATAATAATAATAATAATAATAATAATAATAATAATAATAATAATAATAATAATAATAATAATAATAATAATAATAATAATAATAATAATAATAATAATAATAATAATAATAATAATAATAATAATAATAATAATAATAATAATAATAATAATAATAATAATAATAATAATAATAATAATAATAATAATAATAATAATAATAATAATAATAATAATAATAATAATAATAATAATAATAATAATAATAATAATAATAATAATAATAATAATAATAATAATAATAATAATAATAATAATAATAATAATAATAATAATAATAATAATAATAATAATAATAATAATAATAATAATAATAATAATAATAATAATAATAATAATAATAATAATAATAATAATAATAATAATAATAATAATAATAATAATAATAATAATAATAATAATAATAATAATAATAATAATAATAATAGTAATAATAATAATAGTAATAATAGTAATAATAATAATAGTAATAATAATAATAGTAATAATAATAATAATAATAATAATAATAGTAATAGTAATAATAATAATAATAGTAATAGTAATAGTAATAATAATAGTAATAATAATAATAATAATAATAATAATAATAATAATAATAATAATAATAATAATAATAATAATAGTAATAATAATAGTAATAATAATAATAATAATAAAATGTTGGGGCAAAGGTCTTCCTAAAATAGCATCCATTGTTGGAAATTTTGTGAAGAGGGATGCGGCCACTGAGGATAGGACTCGGTTGGGGTTCGCACGGGTGTTGGTTGAATTGCAAATGGACCAAAAATTTCCTGAACAGATTGCATTTAGGGACGAGCTTGGTGATGTCGTTCGGGTGCAGGTGGAGTATGAATGGCGACCGATTACTTGTCAAACATGTAAGGGGTTAGGGCATGAAACTCGGTTGTGTCGAAAAGGTGAAGTCTCGAGAAAACAAGGCCTGGGCAAAGTTGTTCAGAAACAACTCCATCCGGGTAAGCAGTTTCAAAAGCAACGTAAGGGAATTGCTACTGGGGTTGGGAAACTTTCTTATAAGGAAATGCTCAATCCTCCAAGGAAGAACGGGGCTAAGGCTGTTGGATTAACAAATGCGAATACTACTTTTGTTCTCGATGCTACTCAATTCCCGTCCCTGGGCACTGTTCACACTAGGCCTGAAAGTGGTCAGCACAGACGAGAATTCGACGTACATGGGAGGGACAGTGGTGGGTTGTTTAAGCAGTAGACTGGCAGCTTATGTTTGAGCAGATCAGGCCTCTGGGTTTGGTTCTGTGGTTTTGGTTTCTGAATAAGGGAATAAATAGTTGACGTGGGCTGCTGCACATTGTGGGCAAACGTTAAATTTGTCTCCACATGTAGGAGTTTCAGTGCAGCGATATGGATTTGTTTCGTGGGATTTGAATTGGCAGATATACTAGCGTGAAGGATTTTTGGCTAAGTATGCAATTTTGGCTGGGAGTGCACATGTTAAATGGACATTGCATTTTTCTTGCATTTCTTAGAAATAGAGTAGTCGAGCCGTAGTCTTTTGATAAGGTTTATCCTTGTAATTTGACTTTTGTTTATGATATATAATACTTACCTTTTACCAAAAAAAAATAATAATAATAATAAAATTACTTATGCTGGCAAGATTCAGTTAATTAACTCTGTTATTTTTGGAATGAGCAATTTCTGGGGAGCTTGTGTCCTTCTCCCTAAAGGAGTGATCAAGCGTATTGCTAGATTGTGTAAAAACTTTCTTTGGGGTATTGATAATGATAGATGCAGGTTTGTTTATCAAAGTTGGGCTGCTATGAGTACTCCTCGTGAGGAAGGTGGTATTGACATCAAAGAAATTTTGAGTTGGAATAAAGCACAAGCCGTTAAGTGGATTTGGAAGCTTGAAACTAAACCACATTCTATATGGGTTCAGTGGATCAAGGCATATGTTCTTAAAGGGCAGCCCATTTGGGATGCTACTCCTAATGCTGCCTCTTCCTGGTTCTGGCGTAATACTTTGGCCATTAAAGATGAACTTGTGGGCTGCCTAAGTGCTAACATTGCTACTGGCAGTATCTGTGCTATGGCTGCTTTCGATGTTGGCCATTTCTACAATGTTTTTCGAAGGCCTGGGGCTGTTATTAATTGGCATAAAACTATTCATGCTCAGGAAAATTATCCCAAGCATAGTTTCATTGCTTATCTTGCTACTCAACAGGGTCTTCCTACTGTGGACCTTATTACAAGTCGTGGGATGCATTGGGTTAATAGGTGTAGTCTTTGCCTTAATGCCCTTGAATCTCATGCCCATGTGTTTTTTGCTTGTAGTTTCTCAGGGGCTGTTTGGAGTAATATCCAGGGGGCTTACAACTTCAGCACGGGTGCCTCTGATTTGTCTGACATTTTGCAATGGTACTGCTCGCATAACTGTGGGGCTAGTTGGATCAAAAAAAGGAGAAGATGCAGCCTGGTCAGCACCATTTATTTGCTATGGCAGGAGCGCAATGCACGGGTGTTCAAGGACCTTCATAGGACGACTGATCAACTCGTGCAAGACATTGTTGGGCATGTCAATCTTCGAATGCTTCACTCCTCTTTTGGTCTTGAGGAAGCTTCGATTAGAAAGCAACTGTATTGATTGCTAGCTAATGTTGTACACTGCAATGTTAGTGGCCAGTTTTTTCACATTGTTTACTCAATGTTTTTCTGGCGGACAGAGTTGTTTTTTCTGTCTTTTTTTCCCGTTGGGTTTTTTTTTAAGGGGAGCTACTCTGGCTTCCTTGTAGATTTGTATTGGGTCTTGGTTTTGTATCTCTCTATTTTATGAAATATAAGATCCCTTGCTTTTCTGCAAAAAAAAAAAATAATAATAATAATAATAATAATAATAGTAATAATAATAATAATAATAATAATAATAATAATAATAATAATAATAATAATAGTAATAGTAATAATAATAATAATAATAATAATAATAATAATAATAATAATAATAATAAATAATAATAATAATAATAATAATAATAATAATGAGTGTAATAATAATGTTAATCATGATGATCAATCAAATAATTGAAAGAAACAAGTAAACCCGTGAACACCACCCCAGCAACAACCCCAAACCCGTGACCATCAACCTTGACAAACCCCGAACCCAACACCAATCTTGGCCTCTGACCTTACCAGAAACACCACCAGCCTCGCCCCTGAGCCGCGGTGGTTCCAGGGGTGAGGTCGGTGGCCGTCGACTACCACCACCACCATTAACAGCCGTAAACAAAACCAGTACCCTCCGAGTTACCCTGTTTAAAACGCTGTAAACACCCCAAACGAGTCCCACCATTCTGACGACATACACCACCCATAACCGCCGTGGTGACCACAGTCCAAACCCCTGACTACCACCCATCTACTACCTGAGTACCCAAAACAACCGTGCACAGAAATTCTATCAAATTCGTACATAGATATCACACACCCAAACTCTGTTCTGAAATTACAACACCGAGATTTGGTCAGACGACTAAAACGACCTCCGACTGGTGGTCCTAGGTGGTCACTGGTGCTACAACAATGGTCGAATCATAACTACTAACAACACAGATTAAAATTATGCGAAGAATAGAACCCATAGACCCACGCTTACGACGAACGACGCAATATAAAACAAGTGAAACCAGAGAAAATACGAAAACACTGTGAACGTACCCTTTTTCCGGCGTGTTCGAAGGGTCTAGACCACCCTAAACCACCGTGTAGACTCCCTTCCTCAACTTTGATGTGACGGCTGTAAGATTGGGTTGATGGTAGTGTTTGGGGTAGGGTAAAACTAGGTTAATGAAGGCTGTCAAAGTCGGCATGTATGAGGGTGTATAAAAGGTTTTTACAAAAAAAACAAAGTGGTGTGGGTTGTTTACGTGTGTTCTCATAGTTACCCAAGGCCCAAAACTACACGCCAAAGGTCTCGAGTTCGAACCCCGCTAGCAATAAATAAAAAAATACCATTCGATAAATGTGTTATCGAATATACTAACTATCGTTTAGACACTATCGATATGACGAATATAATAGTAAATATTATAATAACATTTTCGAGTTATTACATTCCACACACTTAATAACACCTTTATTCAATAAATTAATTATCGAATACGAACGTTCAAATAACTATTAACACATCCAAATAATTATTAAATAATAGAATAAAATATAATAAATACGGAGTATTACAATTTTCTTTTCCACGGTGTAATAACTGTAATAATCAAAGTTTAAATTTTATCATTTTTATATAAAGTACTGTGGTTGTTTTACTTGTTATTCACTACCTCGGACATTGCGAGATGGTAACAGCTCTATTTATTTGAGAATGTCTTGCTAAAGGCTCTTAAATAAATGGGGGTGTTACAGTGACCATTACCCTTCGTAATGAAATCGGGATCCAAACCCACTACGGTCATACAAACTCACGGTAGAATAGAGGTCCCTGCTCAGACATATTCCTAACGCACCAACCATACACGTGACGGTCCAGCGGTCCCTGCTTAGACATGTCCGTCACGCCACAAACACTCACATGTCAAGCTAGAGGATCCCTGCTCAGATCATAACTTGGCATGCATCCAAACATCAACACATATCGTACTCTAGCGGTCCCTGCTCAGACATATTCCGATATGTACTTCAACCAAATCCTTAGACCTAATCTTCTAGACCTCTAATCAACATTTAATTGACCCCAGGAACTAAGTTGAGGAAGAGCCGGTTTCCCTTTCGATTACCCGACCGGGGGGTCTCAATCCTCACTCCATTCTCGAACCCAATATAGTGTCGCCCGAACCTCGGGGACCTCAAACACACATAAACATATAAGAGAAAGGCCAAGTTCAATAACAACCGATAGCAACCTAAGACTTTCCTCTACAAGTCTAAGGGTCACCTATTCAACTAGCTAAGTCCACTAAGTCTCCTAGACTAACTTAGGAAATTAAAAGCTTAAGATAAGAAACAACTACCTTAAGACAATAAATACTTGCTAGCTATTGCCTACTACAATTCAAGTATATATATAAATCAACATGTGGTACTAAATCATACTATAAAACTAGTATAGAAACATTGCAACCAAACACGTACAATCTACGAGCAAACAGCCCAGGCCCGAGAAAACCGCAGCCCGCGCTGTCTGGCCGCAGCCTGCGCAAATCAGACCGCAGGCCTGCAGTGAATGTCGAAGCCTGCGGTGAATGCCTCAGCCTGCGGTATACACTTTTCAAGCATGAAATTCAACTAATCTACATCATACAATCAACCCAAACAATCCCAATACATCTCTTATACCATCTTTAAACAAAATCAAGCACAAGTTCAAGCATTTACAACCCAATTCCCAAATTATACCGATCTCCATGTATACTCCTAGATTCCATCCAAAAGATGAATTCAACCATATTCTTCAACAATAAACATGATAAGAATCATAAAGAAGATAAAAGCAAGCCTAAACATGTTCCTAAACACAAGAATTCACCCAAAATCACAAAAAGCATGCTACTTTAACAATTTAGGTCGACGTACTCATAATAGTCACCTTTTAGCGGTTTAAGCTCCAAAGTCTTCTTCAATCACGTAAGAGTCGACCCCGGGATCCTCTAATCCAACTCCTACAACCATAAAAACGTAAATTAAAAGCTAGAAACGGAATTGGGTCAAAACAACCGAAAAATGAAAGTGAACAAAACTGAAATTGAAAGAGATAGAAAGATTGAGAATATCGAGAGGATTCCAAAAATATAAAATTTACTTTGATACGAGTTCGGGAAGGGGTCGAGATTATGTTTTGAAGCTTGAAGAAAAGAGGAACAATGAGGACACAAGTTACTGTGAAATAAAATTGTGAAATGAGGGTGATGTCGTTGGGTGGGGTTTATGTAGGGTTTAGGTTGTCCTTTTTACTTTTACTTTACTCGGGTTTATTTGTTTAAGTGATACGGACTCAAGTCAGGAACTGAAATGTCAAGTGACAACATCTTAAGATTAAAATATCTTAAGACGGAAATTAACGGAAAACTTAAAATAAAACTTACGATTTATTATTAAAATAATATTATATTCCGGAAAATACTTAAAAAGTATTAAAATATTATTTACGAAAATACGGGATGTTACATGTAATAGTGGGGTTTTGAAGTTTTTGTGTACGTTTTAGGGTTTTCTTTTGGTGTCCATTTTTTGTGTGACGAAGATTGAGGAGTTTGTTTAGTTCTATTTTTCATTTCTTCGTAGTCAAAAGACATGTCATAGAACCATCTGTGGTCATTGTTTCTTTCCTCAACATCGTTTTCATCACTATCAGCAATAGAAATAGTGTCGTTTGGTATACCTAAAGATTTGACAAATTTAACTCCGGTTTTAAAATCTTGAGCGTGTTTTACACAATTTTCCCGAAGGTGTCCAGTATGACCGCAATAGGTGCATATCAAATACTAAGGTAGATCGACATATTTCCTTTTTCTAAAGTCTCGGTCTGTGGGACTTGGTTTACACTTGGAGTGATCCCTTCTGCCATAGCATTCATGACCTAATCCCATCTTCATGTTGTTATCGGATTGTTCAATCAGAAAGTTTAGTACGTTAGTACTTCCTTCCCATTTGCCGTAAACTTTCCCGTGCATGAAGAAGGAGGTCTTTTAGAGAATCTATTTCCTTTTTACATGCGGTATGGTCAATGTTGTTAGATTCTTGTAAATTTTGAATATCTTTGTTAAAATTGAACACTATGTTAGCATGTTCCTTTTTAGTGTTAGACAAGTTGAACTCCATATCCATGATTTTCTTTTCGAGGATTTCAACTTCTTCTAAATGAGTCTCATCTTCAACGATTGTTGTAGATTTGGACTTTAGAAATTCATTTGCCTTTCTCAATTCTGAAGTTATAGCTTCATTAGCTATAACTTTTGATAGAAACTCTTTAATGTTGAGTTTTAATTTTGAGGTTATAGCTTCATTAGCTATTACTTTAGACTCAAGAATCTTTTTCTCAGACATTACCGTTTCCAATTTAACATTTGTTTCAATGTTAACTTTGGATTTCAGTTTCTTAGCTTTGGCATTAGGAAGTTGATTTTCCTCAGCAATATCATGGATTTTTTCTTTCAGCTCGTCTATTTCAACGCTTTGTTTATGGCATCGATCCAGGGTTTTCTCAAAGTATTTAATTAACATAGATTTAGACAAATTTTTGACTTGACTCTTAAGCTGTAAAAAGTTTACCTCTTGGTCTTCGTCATCGGAGTCTGATTCTCCAAGAAGACATATTTGTGATGTGTTGTCCTCATCATGGTCGTCGGAGATTAGATTTAAGCTAACGTTGCTTGGGCATAGGTTAACTACCTCATCCTCTTCTGAGTCGTCGTCAACCTCAGATTCTAATTCTCCCCAGCATGAAGCAAGCATCACGTTTTTGAATTCGGTTTTGGTCTTTTCTCTTTTGGATTTGTCCTTGATCTTATCCCAGCTCGGACAATACTTGATCATGTGATCTTGTTGACCGCACTTAAAGCATCCTCTTTTGAAGAATGTTTGCTTAGAGTCAGTCTTCTTTTTGTCAACTATTTTGTTATTAGGGTTTTTGTACCTTCCTTTGAAAACATCTTTCTTGAATCGTCTTGCGAATAGAATTTGTAAAACCCCTCGCGAAAGCGGAAATGTAAAACATACAAAATAGTAAAAATGCAGCGGAATTAAAACTTTTTAACATAACTAGCATGCGAGGTGAATTAAAAAATGTAACTGAAAGTAAAATACATATACAAACAGCCTGGGATGGTACATCTCTACAGGCACTCAAACTGAAATGTAAACGAAGTCTAGCTAACGTAAACGTGTGAGTCAATCGATGAATAGGATCATCGCTCGCTAGCTCCATGCAACCCTCTGCCAACCACCTGTCATGTACCTACATACATGTAAACATGTACGCCACAATCAGTGGGGAGTGACTAGAGTTCTCCTAGCCACCTTTTGTGACAACACGTAACACATAAAGCAATGCAGAATACTCCAACATATATAACATGTGAAGCATAAACGACTCATCAACTGCCCTCATATTAACATGCCAACTCTAGTGCACGGCTCTCAACCAACTTCATAAACCGTTAGGAAGGAGAGCCGGTTTCCCTACTGGTTACCCAGTCGGGGGTTCTTTCAATCCAACTATTTATGAAACCGAACTAAGAGTCATCCAATGCCTTGGATGATCAAACCACAACTTAACAAACAATCATATACTCATCATTATCAATATCTATATCTGACACATACCAACTCAAGGCAAGCAGATAAATTCAGCAAGCAAAAGGTTCAGCGGTCAACTTAAGACATAACCTAATACCAAATCAATCAGCAAGTGTAAAGGTTCAGCGGTCAACTCAAGACATAACCTAAACACCAAAACATTCAGCAAGCAAGGACTCAGAGGCCAACTTAAGGCATGGACCTGCCAATCAGCAAGACACTAGACTCAGCGGCCAACTTAAGGCATAGACTAGCATCCAAAAGTAAAGGACTCAGAGGCCAGCTTAAGGCATGTCCCTTCACCACATCACAAGGTACTAAACTCAGAGGCCAGCTTAAGGCATGTTCTAGCACCAAACATCTGCACTCCGGGCAAGGTGTCAGTTCCTTAGCTACCCCGTTGTGCAGCTGCTCTACTCGTCAGACTGAGAGGCCAACTTAAGGCATGTTCCAACGCGATCACTATCACACATGTCTGAACTCAGAGGCCAGCTTAAGGCATGTTCCAGACACGACAAACATACACATATAGGGCTCGGAGGCCAGCTTAAGGCATATCCCCATATATGACAAACAACTCACGTATTAAGTTCAGAGGCCAGCTTAAGGCATAACTTAATACGCATCAATACAATATCAACCAAAGTCTATGAACTAATCACTAGCTCTATTTTTCTTAACCCCTAATCAACACTTAATTGTCCCCGGGAACTAAGTTGAGGGAGAGCCGGTTTCCCTTTCGGTTACCCGACCGGGGGGTCTCTATCCTCACTCCTTTCCCGAACCAAATAAATGTTGCCCATCCTTCGGGGACCTCAAATACATGTCAAAGGTTTACAAAACAAGTTTCAACAAAAACCGATTAACCGTTTGAAAGATACGAATGAATTACAAATTCAAAACATGCTACAGGGGTTCCCAGCCGGTCGGCCGGCAGCCGATCCACCGGCTGGCAACCCAGCCTTCTTTCCTTTCTTTTAAAAACAACGACAACACAAAGGACTCCCAGCCGGTCGGCCGGCTGGGACCCCATTTCCCTAGCCTTCACTAACTCGTACACCAACCCACATACACTCCCAGCCGGCTGGCAGGCGGCCGGTCTGCCGGCTGGGCTCCCCTTCTATCCTACATTCTTCGCAAACACAAACAACACTATGAGACTACCAGCCGGTCGGCCGGCTGGCAGTCCTAAGGCCAAATTTTCCCAAAATCACAAAACACAAAGAAACACCCTCAGCCGGTCGACCGGCGGCCGGTCGGTCGACCGGCTCAGAGAGCCTGATACGAAAATCGCAAAATCGTAACCTATTGCAAACTTCATAATTCGACACAACAACTCCAGCAAGACTACAATTGGTGATTTCCCAACATTATCAAACACCAAATACAACTAATCTAACAGCACATAAGTTCCATAACAATCCTCAAGCGATTATATCAAGTATCTGTCTTAACTTTGTGAAAAACTGAAAATAGCATATGAACATGTAACAACATCATAAGGCATGGACTTCTCACATAAAAACAATCCTAGGCACGCTTCTAAGTTCATTAAACATAATCCTTGAACAAAATCAGAAACCATATGGAAAATCACAACAAAAGTGCTAATATACACATAAAGGCCGAGTTTCTCATTATCGTCACCTTTTAGCTTCGCAAATCGCCAAGAATCGCCTCCAAGCTACTCCAATCGACCTTGCCCACAACTAGAAACACCAACAACGGTATTAGACTCGAAAACGTGCATAAGAAGGGCACGGCCAGATTGTAAGATGAAAAGATTTTGGTATAAAACTTACCTAGAAAGATGGAGGACGAGAAGAGGAATCCGTGGCCGCGAAAATCGTCCCAATCGGATAAGAAACGAAGGTTTTATGAGCATTTGAAGGTTGGAGGTGGAAAAGTGATAAAAATGGTGTTTCCTTCTACTTTCACAAATCTGAAAAATAAAGGAAAGGAGGGAGGTAGATGATGGTAGGGTTATGGTTTTGTGAGGAAAAAGAAGGAAAAAGGGTCCATTAACAAGTTAGGCCCATATGACAAGTTTTTAAGACGGTTTAAGCTAAACACACCGACTTAAGGTAACTATAAACTTAAAATGATATAAATATTTCCGGACTATGAAATTAAATTGCTAAGACGTAAATTACGCAATTAAATTAAATCTTATTTAAATCCTTTTAAATATTCTCACATAAATTAATCGGTTATTTAAATGAAATACCAAAAATTACGAAACATAAATTATTTCCCGAACTTGAACTTAAAATCTCTAGAATTCCAGGTCCCGAAATATTGGGCTGTTACAATCACCCCATCTTTCAAAAAGTTTCGTCCTCGAAACTTGAAAACGGAAATAAGTGCGAAAACAACTCTAACTTTCAAAATGTACCACACGGGTTATGGTACCCAAATCCTTACCTTTCAAAAGGTTTCAAGAAGTAAAAGATTTTAAGGTGCGAGTCTCGTCAATGGTCATTGGGATTCTCGTTACGTATTCAAGAGTCCGACGTTCCAAATCCGAGACAAGTCCCAAAATTAAATCATTAAAATTCAAAATCCCGATCGATCCGGTGTTGATAAGCACAGTACGGGTTACCAGACGTCTCCAATAACGAGTTCAGATGACAAATCAACGCTAAGATCAACCAAAGTTGTAAAACGTTCTGCTCTTTAAAATCAAGTTTTCTTCAAAATCAACTTTTATTTACTTTCAACAAAAGAGGGAGCAGTTTCCAAATCCTCAAAACAATTAAGATTTTCCAAAAATTACATCTTTTAGGGTTAACAATAGCGAACCAATTCCAAAAACAGTCACCGGGAGCGTGAAAACGATCCTAGAGATACCTTTCGACACGAAGGATTGAGAGTTTCTAGTTTCACAGCTGACAGAACACGCGAGGAAGGATCGAAGGAAAGAAACAACCAGGTTAGAGGTCAAGGACGACGGTAACTCTTGCCGAATCATGGGTACACTAACCGCTCAATCCTTAATCAAAACATCGTTACAACGATTTCTAGTATATCCCAAGAAGGACAATTCAAGTGATCTCTAGCCTCTCCAAGGTCTCACGATCCCTCTTACCATTATCTCATCCACGGAACAAGGTATTCTTCAACAAGAAGTCTTCCAAAACTCTGAACCGGAAGTCTATCACCATAACAACGAATACCCAAAACCCCAGATATGGTATTCATCATCCTATAACCTTAAATTTTAACGGTTCGATCCTGACAAACCCATTCCACAAGGTTTGACATCCCAAGTTCCCAAATTTTATAATCACAATGATCAATCAAATCGAGACTTTACTAAGGTAACAACTTTTAAATCCTTTGGTTCCCAACTACTTACCGACAACATGCATCCCAAATGAAGTTCCAAAGAAGTAACAATTTTCACTCTTATAGTTTCCATAAGGTTTAGACATTCATATTCCGAGATTCCTCAATTGATATTTATGAACACTTACAAGTTTCAAATTTCCACTCTGTGATTACCCCAAACATCAACGGTTACCCGTAAGTACGACAATAGGCAAATGCCGAGGTTCTATAAGTAACTCAAGGTCAATACTCAGTCAGCTCCATAAGTCCACTTGTAAATGTCTCAATATTCTCACACAGTTACCAATAACTCTCGTTCCTCAAGTAAGTGATCCCTCCTGCGATTAAGCAATTCCTCAAGATCAAGTAGCACTAACTTACCTCATTCATCCATTTGACCACTTCATCACTATCTAAGGCACATTCTGTAACAGCCCGTATTTTCGTAAAATCTAATTTAGGCATTTTTAATTATTTTATGTAATAAAATAATATTTTAGTGACTTAACGGAAAATAAATTATTTAAGTATCGTAAAATATTTTAGAAAGATAATAAGATCCGTCTTAAGAACCTTAAGTCCTTAAGACGAATACTACTTGGCTTATTCATTTCCAAACCCGTTTCTAATATTCCGTAACTGTTTAAGGGAAACGGGAAGGACACCTCATTGTACTTTATAAACCAAAATATCGACATTTCCTCTCCTCCAAGTTCCTTCTTCACTGTTATATCAATCTCACAAAACCTCCATTAAAACATCCTTCTTTCGATCATTTCTCCATCATCCGTTCATCAAATCACAAAAGTAAGTACATATTCGGAATCCTCATCAAATTTGCAAGACATCCATCACTTTCATTTTTCGTTTCGTCAACCTTGAAAAGCAGGCTGTTTTGCCTTTAATTCGTTTTTAGTGATTTTAAACCGTTTTCTTTGTTGTAGGAGTTGGTCTCAACGATCCCGACGTGGACACTTACGTTGTAGAGGAGGATCGCTTGCCGGAAATAGCTTAAAGGTGACGATAATGAGAAACTCGGCCTATTTGTGAATATTAGCACTTTTGTTGTTAATCTTGTCATGGTTCTGATTTAGGTTTGAGTTTATGATTTCTAGACTTAGTAACATGTTTAGGATGAGGTTATGTTGATAAATTTATGCTTGAATTGGTTGATATGTGTTCTTAAGCTTAATTTCAGTTTTTCTCATTTTGCGACGGATACAAGAGATATTCATTTGAGGATTGTTATGGGAACTAATTGCTGGTAGATATGTAGAATTGGATGTTTAGAAATGTTGGGCAAATCATATTGTAGCAATCATTGAAGGTTTGGAGTCGATTCGTGATGTTTCCGTTTAAGCTGAAAATCCCGATTTTGCGTATCAGGCTCTCTGAGCCGGTCGACTGACCGGCCGCCGGTCGACCGGCTGGGAGCGTGTCTTGGTATTTTTCGTATTTCGTAGAAACTTAGCTTGGGACTGCCAGCCGGCCGACCGGCTGCCTGCCGACCGGCTGGTGGTCACTTATGATGTGTTTGTGTCGTTTTGCGCGAACTTAGGAAAGAAAGGGAGCCCAGCCGGCAGACCGGCCGCCTGCCAGCCGGCTGGGAGTGCATATGGGTTGGTTTACGAATTAGTGAAGGCAAGGGAAATGGGTTCCCAGCCGGCCGACCGGCTGCCTGCCGACCGGCTGGGAGGCCTTTGTGTTGTTTCGTTTTGGAAAAGAAAGAACGAAGGCTGAGAGGTCACCAACCGGTCGACCGGCTGCCTGCCGACCGGCTGGGGACCCCTGTAGGCTATTTTGAGGTTTTTCGTAATTTGATTGTAACTTTCAAACGGTTAATCGGTTTTACTTGGAACTTGTTTTGTGTACCTTTGACATGTATTTGAGGTCCCCGGAGGATGGGCAACATTATATTGGGTTCGGGAATAGGGTGAAGATAGAGACCCCCCGGTCGGGCAACCGAAAGGGAAACCGGCTCTCCCTCATCTTAGTTCTCGAGGTCAATTAAGTGTTGATTAGAAGTTAAAGGTAGTACTATAAAGTAGTTTATAGACTTGGATGATATTGTTTTGATGCGTATTAAGTTATGCCTTAAACTGGCCTCTGAACTTAATACGTGAACTGTTTGTCGTGTATGGGAACATGCGTTGAGTTTTCGCCTCTGAGTTCCATACATGTCTGTTTGTCGTGTCTGGGACATGCGTTGAGTTTTCGCCTCTGAGTCCAGACATGTATGTGTGATCGCGTCAGAACATGCGTTGAGTTTTCGCCTCTGAGTCTGACGAGTAGAGCAACTGCACGACGGGGCAGTCAGGTTGTCATACCTTACCCGGAGTGCAGGTGTTTGGTGCTAGAACATGCGTTGAGTTTTCGCCTCTGAGTCTAGTATCTTGTAATGTGGTAGGGGAACATGCGTTGAGTTTTCGCCTCTGAGTTCCTTACTTGTGATAGTGAATTGAATGTTAGTCCATGCGTTGAGTTTTCGCCTCTGAGTCTAATGTTCAGTGATAGCCGGTCCATGCGTTGAGTTTTCGCCTCTGAGTCCTTGCTTGATATTGTGAACTTGGTATTTAGGTTATGCGTTAAGATGTCGCCTCTGAACCTTTATACCTGCTGAATTATTTAATACCTAGGTTATGCGTTAAGATGTCGCCTCTGAACCTTTGTACTTGCTGTTTTATATCTGCTTGCCTTGAAGATGGTACAGTGACAGATATGCATAGTATGCTATTGTTGTTATATGAGTTGTGGTTAAATCATCCAAGGCATTGGATGACTCTTAGTTCGGTTTCATAAATAATTGGATTGAAAGACCCCCCGACTGGGTAACCAGTAGGGAAACCGGCTCTCCTTCCTATTTGTTTATGAAGTTAGTTGAGAGCCTTGCATGGTAATCGCATGATAGTAAGAGATCAGATAATGAGATGTTTATGCTTCACATGTTGATATATGTTGGAGTGTTCTGTATTGTTTATATGTTACGTGTTGTCACAAAAGGTGGCTAGGAGAACTCTAGTCACTCCCCACTGATTGTGGCGTACATGTTTTCATGTATGTAGGTACATGCTGGTTGGAGCAGGGGTTCACGAGAGCTAGCGAGCGATGATCCGTTCATCATGACTTACCTTATGTCGTTTAGCTGGACTCGTAGTTTGTTACATTTGTTTTGGTGCCGGTAGGGATGTCCCATCCCCGGCTGATGTATATATTTCATTTCAGTACTTAGAACTGTTACTTATCTTTTTGGTTTCAGTTTCAGTTTACGTTTCAGTCTAAGACTTCTCGCATGTTTTATCTTTAAAAAGTTTTAATTCCGCTGCATTTTTGGTACTTTTATGTGTTTATATTTCCGCTTTCGCGAGGGGTTTTACAGTTGGTATCAGAGCATTATTGCTCCCGACGCACTCATGTGACCCCAACCTTAACTTGACCCAAATAAAAAGATAATGAATGAGAGATGGGGTAGATTTAAGGACTTATGTTGTAGTCTGTTTGTGCCTTGTTAAGGATACGTCTAACGGTTTACTCTCTTATGGTTAAAGAATGACAGGGCCAACCGATGCCGAGAGTGCGGAGACACAGGCCCTCATCCAAACTCTTCAGGATTGCAAAGCTAGGTCATCTATGCCTTCTTCTTTACCTCCAACCACGGGAAGTAGACAACCTGGAGGGTTTGCTTGGACTATCACACAGATGTGGAGGAATGCAGCTAAGACATTCGACGGAGAGACCAGTGCTGCAACCCTCACCGCTTGGTTCTTTGACATGGAAAGGAACTTCATGATTTATGGTGTTCGGCCTGAGGATCAGATCCGAGTAGCATCTCAGTTCTTAGTTCGTGAGGCTAGAAGTTGGTGGTTGACTATCAGTGCTCCTGCTACTCGTGACCCTACTTTCACTTGGAGTCGTTTCAAGACTCTACTTGGCATGAGATTTTACCACAGGGACATCCGCCAAGATAAGATGACCGAGTTCATGAATCTTCGCCAAGGAACCCTTTGTGTTCAAGCTTTCACCAATCGATTTGAAGAGCTAATCCACTTTGTCCCACAGTTAGTCGAGAGAGAAGAAGACAAAGCCTATCTGTTTAGGAGCAAGCTTAATGCTGAGACTAGGAGTGTAGCCAGTGGTGACCCGACTTCTTACTTCCAGAGTTACTACAGTGTCTTGCGAGCGGAGGACCCTTATGAGATCTATTGCGAGAGAGCTAGAGCTTTCTCTCCTCCCCTACCACCTTTGCATAGCTGTCGAAGCAAGAGACCTCTTAGTTCTCCTTCCTCCTCCTCTTCTCCTAGAAGGGGAAAGCGCCCACTGTCCCTCGTGCGACCTGCTACAGTTAGGCCAGGCAACAACCGCCGTGGTAGACCCCGCATTTGCTACCGCTGTAGAGAGCAAGGACACCTCTCTGAGCAGTGCCCCCAAGGAAAAGGAGAACCTAACGGAGCTGAGTCTTCCCAGGATCGTCACATGGAACCCTCGACAGAAGCTCCCCTGAAATGCTTCAAGTGCCGCAAGGACCCCCATCCTGGAGCTGACTGCCATGGTAACCCTTATCATTGCCATACCTGCGGGAAGGTTGGTTATCGCTCGTTCGAATGCCCCGTGTGGAAGATCGCCGTTGACGGAGCTACCACTGCTGACCCAGAGGCTGAGACCAGTGGAGCCGGAGCTGTTCAGATTCAGGCTGAGACTGGAGTTCACCCTGACCCACCTACTGGTATGTTCATGCCTACCGTCTTATTTATGGTTTGATGTACTTGTAGCCGTTAAGATCTTAATCGCCTCCCTTAGACCGTTCTTGACCTTCCTTGAGAGCTATCTTCATGTTCTCCCGACTTAACCTAATGGCTTGTTTATTCTGAAACACCTTGTGCGGTAACCTACCATAGACAGACTTGGGAACCCCTGGAGGCTAGCTATAGACTATGATTGGAGAGTGTTGTTACTTAAGGAAAAACCTAAGGAGCTGATGGAGTGTGTTTTGTTGATCTTAGTGTCTATTTGTCATCAGTTTGAGGAATAGAAGTGAACTATGGGGTAATCGTGCTAAATAGAGTGGCATACAGGGCTATATATATATATGGAACTTAAGCGTGAGAACCCTACCGAGTGATGAGCAAGTGTAAGTTTGGGAAATATCTATTTGAGGACTTAGAAGTACCCAGAGTGGTAAGTAATTTGAGGAATATGCTTGAAATATTGATGTTGAGAGATAAGTAGATAAAGTAAGCTATTACTGCTATACTTGAGGAACGAGAGTTGTTGGTGAATGCGTGAGAGTGTTGAAACATGTACAAAGGACTTGTGGAATTTACGGAGTGTCCGATCTTAGATTACTTAGTGGATTTTAGCGATCTTTCTAATAATGGATCTAAGAGAAAGTTTGAGAGCGCATCTCACGACTGAGAATAGAATAGAATGATTCGTTGAGAGATGCAATCCAAGGAAACGCTTTTATTGGAGTATAGTTGTTTTATGGACTGTAATGCAAGTATGTTAAATACATCTAGTGGTTTAACAGCCTGAGAGTTGGTTGAACCATCATTGAGGAACTATCTGAGATGGGATATCTATACTTTTGGGAAATAGGTACTTGGGTGGACGATACCACTTGAAACCCTGAGGAACTTTGAGATTTGGACCGTTTTGAGGAACTAGTCAGGAGAGCCAGTCATAGACTTGCTTGACATGGGAGTTGTCACCCTAGTGAGACCTTACATTGGAGTGTTCACTCTGTGGTAATAGACAATTTTGAGGAAAACATAGGATTTCGAAATACTCCTATGAGGGTAAATATGATGGAATTGATCTACGTAGGACTAAAAGAGATAGGCGATTTCGGCTACGGCCTGACTGATTGGGAAGAGTTATGGTGATGGAATTCGGATTTAGGATTTGGAAGTACGTGAACCTTGGTCTGAGGTATATGTTTTAGGCTTCCACCCGGAGTGAGAGATCCTTAACCTCAATGGAACCGATTTTAATGTGAGCGGAGTGAGAATTTTGGAAACCTTCTTGTGAGGAATGCCTGGTTTTGTGGATGAGATAGAGGTAAGAGGGACCGTGAGACCATCTTGAGTATTGAAGTAACTGGAAATGTCTCCTTGGGATATACTAGGAATCGTGGGGTGGATGTTTCAAATTGGATTGAGTGGTTAGCACACCCGTGTTTGGCGAAGGTTACCGTCTTCTTTAACCTTCCACTTGGTTGTTCCGTTCCTTCGACCCTCCTTTTTATGTCCTGATAGCCGCGAGGCTTGAAATTTCCAATCCTTTGTGCCGAAAACAATCTCCTCGACTGCTTCCTCGCTTTCGAACGTCCGTTTTTGAAAATTGGTTCGCTATTGGTTAACTTCAAATTGCTGTTTCCAGAAAAAGCTTAACCGTTTTGAGAATCTGAAACTATTTCCTCTTCCGTTAGAAGTGACTTTTGGTCATTGTTACGATTTTACTTTTCAAGAAAATGGAAACAAAGGCTAATTTTGAAGAAAAACTTGATTTTGAAGAGCAGACGTTGCACAATTTGGCAGACTTCAGCGTTGATTGCCACTAGAACGTGTTATTGGAGACGTCTGATAACCCGTGCTGTGTTAATCGACACCGAGTCGACCTAAATTTTGAATTTTGACTGATTTAATTTTGGGACTTGTCTCAGATTCGGAATGTCGGACTCTTGAATACGTAACGAGAATCCCCGTATCCATTGACAAGACTTGTGCCTTGAAACCTTTTCCCCCTTAAAGCCTTTTTGGAAGGATAAAGTTTTGAATGGTCTTGACCCGTTTGGTTCAGTTTAAAGTTAGAGGGGTTTCGTACTTATTTTAGTCTTCAAGTTTCGAGGACGAAACTTTTTGAAAGATGGGGTGATTGTAACAGCCCGTATTTTCGTAAAATCTAATTTAGGCATTTTTAATTATTTTATGTAATAAAATAATATTTTAGTGACTTAACGGAAAATAAATTATTTAAGTATCGTAAAATATTTTAGAAAGATAATAAGATCCGTCTTAAGAACCTTAAGTCCTTAAGACGAATACTACTTGGCTTATTCATTTCCAAACCCGTTTCTAATATTCCGTAACTGTTTAAGGGAAACGGGAAGGACACCTCATTGTACTTTATAAAACAAAATATCGACATTTCCTCTCCTCCAAGTTCCTTTTTTACTGTTATATCAATCTCACAAAACCTCTATTAAAACATCCTTCTTTCGATCATTTCTCCATCATCCGTTCATCAAATCACAAAAGTAAGTACATATTCGGAATCCTCATCGAATTTTCAAGACATCCATCACTTTCATTTTTCGTTTCGTCAACCTTGAAAAGCAGGCTGTTTTGCCTTTAATTCGTTTTTAGAGATTTTAAACCGTTTTCTTTGTTGTAGGAGTTGGTCTCAACGATCCCGACGTGGACACTTACGTTGTAGAGGAGGATCGCTTGCCGGAAATAGCTTAAAGGTGACGATAATGAGAAACTCGGCCTATTTGTGAATATTAGCACTTTTGTTGTTAATCTTGTCATGGTTCTGATTTAGGTTTGAGTTTATGATTTCTAGACTTAGTAACATGTTTAGGATGAGGTTATGTTGATAAATTTATGCTTGAATTGGTTGATATGTGTTCTTAAGCTTAATTTCAGTTTTTCTCATTTTGCGACGGATACAAGAGATATTCATTTGAGGATTGTTATGGGAACTAATTGCTGGTAGACATGTAGTATTGGATGTTTAGAAATGTTGGCCAAATCATATTGTAGCAATCATTGAAGTTTTGGAGTCGATTCGTGATGTTTCCGTTTAAGCTGAAAATCCCGATTTTGCGTATCAGGCTCTCTGAGCCTGTCGACTGACCGGCCGCCGGTCGACCGGCTGGGAGCGTGTCTTGGTATTTTTCGTATTTCGTAGAAACTTAGCTTGGGACTGCCAGCCGGCCGACCGGCTGCCTGCCGACCGGCTGGTGGTCACTTATGATGTGTTTGTGTCGTTTTGCGCGAACTTAGGAAAGAAAGGGAGCCCAGCCGGCAGACCGGCCGCCTGCCAGCCGGCTGGGAGTGCATATGGGTTGGTTTACGAATTAGTGAAGGCAAGGGAAATGGGTTCCCAGCCGGCCGACCGGCTGCCTGCCGACCGGCTGGGAGGCCTTTGTGTTGTTTCGTTTTGGAAAAGAAAGAAGGAAGGCTGAGAGGTCACCAACCGGTCGACCGGCTGCCTGCCGACCGGCTGGGGACCCCTGTAGGCTATTTTGAGGTTTTTCGTAATTTGATTGTAACTTTCAAACGGTTAATCGGTTTTACTTGGAACTTGTTTTGTGTACCTTTGACATGTATTTGAGGTCCCCGGAGGATGGGCAACATTATATTGGGTTCGGGAATAGGGTGAGGATAGAGACCCCCCGGTCGGGCAACCGAAAGGGAAACCGGCTCTCCCTCATCTTAGTTCTCGAGGTCAATTAAGTGTTGATTAGAAGTTAAAGGTAGTACTATAAAGTAGTTTATAGACTTGGATGATATTGTTTTGATGCGTATTAAGTTATGCCTTAAACTGGCCTCTGAACTTAATACGTGAACTGTTTGTCGTGTATGGGAACATGCGTTGAGTTTTCGCCTCTGAGTTCCATACATGTCTGTTTGTCGTGTCTGGGACATGCGTTGAGTTTTCGCCTCTGAGTCCAGACATGTATGTGTGATCGCGTCAGAACATGCGTTGAGTTTTCGCCTCTGAGTCTGACGAGTAGAGCAACTGCACGACGGGGCAGTCAGGTTGTCATACCTTACCCGGAGTGCAGGTGTTTGGTGCTAGAACATGCGTTGAGTTTTCGCCTCTGAGTCTAGTATCTTGTAATGTGGTAGGGGAACATGCGTTGAGTTTTCGCCTCTGAGTTCCTTACTTGTGATAGTGAATTGAATGTTAGTCCATGCGTTGAGTTTTCGCCTCTGAGTCTAATGTTCAGTGATAGCCGGTCCATGCGTTGAGTTTTCGCCTCTGAGTCCTTGCTTGATATTGTGAACTTGGTATTTAGGTTATGCGTTAAGATGTCGCCTCTGAACCTTTATACCTGCTGAATTATTTAATACCTAGGTTATGCGTTAAGATGTCGCCTCTGAACCTTTGTACTTGCTGTTTTATATCTGCTTGCCTTGAAGATGGTACAGTGACAGATATGCATAGTATGCTATTGTTGTTATATGAGTTGTGGTTAAATCATCCAAGGCATTGGATGACTCTTAGTTCGGTTTCATAAATAATTGGATTGAAAGACCCCCCGACTGGGTAACCAGTAGGGAAACCGGCTCTCCTTCCTATTTGTTTATGAAGTTAGTTGAGAGCCTTGCATGGTAATCGCATGATAGTAAGAGATCAGATAATGAGATGTTTATGCTTCACATGTTGATATATGTTGGAGTGTTCTGTATTGTTTATATGTTACGTGTTGTCACAAAAGGTGGCTAGGAGAACTCTAGTCACTCCCCACTGATTGTGGCGTACATGTTTTCATGTATGTAGGTACATGCTGGTTGGAGCAGGGGTTCACGAGAGCTAGCGAGCGATGATCCGTTCATCATGACTTACCTTATGTCGTTTAGCTGGACTCGTAGTTTGTTACATTTGTTTTGGTGCCGGTAGGGATGTCCCATCCCCGGCTGATGTATATATTTCATTTCAGTACTTAGAACTGTTACTTATCTTTTTGGTTTCAGTTTCAGTTTACGTTTCAGTCTAAGACTTCTCGCATGTTTTATCTTTAAAAAGTTTTAATTCCGCTGCATTTTTGGTACTTTTATGTGTTTATATTTCCGCTTTCGCGAGGGGTTTTACAGTTGGTATCAGAGCATTATTGCTCCCGACGCACTCATGTGACCCCAACCTTAACTTGACCCAAATAAAAAGATAATGAATGAGAGATGGGGTAGATTTAAGGACTTATGTTGTAGTCTGTTTGTGCCTTGTTAAGGATACGTCTAACGGTTTACTCTCTTATGGTTAAAGAATGACAGGGCCAACCGATGCCGAGAGTGCGGAGACACAGGCCCTCATCCAAACTCTTCAGGATTGCAAAGCTAGGTCATCTATGCCTTCTTCTTTACCTCCAACCACGGGAAGTAGACAACCTGGAGGGTTTGCTTGGACTATCACACAGATGTGGAGGAATGCAGCTAAGACATTCGACGGAGAGACCAGTGCTGCAACCCTCACCGCTTGGTTCTTTGACATGGAAAGGAACTTCATGATTTATGGTGTTCGGCCTGAGGATCAGATCCGAGTAGCATCTCAGTTCTTAGTTCGTGAGGCTAGAAGTTGGTGGTTGACTATCAGTGCTCCTGCTACTCGTGACCCTACTTTCACTTGGAGTCGTTTCAAGACTCTACTTGGCATGAGATTTTACCACAGGGACATCCGCCAAGATAAGATGACCGAGTTCATGAATCTTCGCCAAGGAACCCTTTGTGTTCAAGCTTTCACCAATCGATTTGAAGAGCTAATCCACTTTGTCCCACAGTTAGTCGAGAGAGAAGAAGACAAAGCCTATCTGTTTAGGAGCAAGCTTAATGCTGAGACTAGGAGTGTAGCCAGTGGTGACCCGACTTCTTACTTCCAGAGTTACTACAGTGTCTTGCGAGCGGAGGACCCTTATGAGATCTATTGCGAGAGAGCTAGAGCTTTCTCTCCTCCCCTACCACCTTTGCATAGCTGTCGAAGCAAGAGACCTCTTAGTTCTCCTTCCTCCTCCTCTTCTCCTAGAAGGGGAAAGCGCCCACTGTCCCTCGTGCGACCTGCTACAGTTAGGCCAGGCAACAACCGCCGTGGTAGACCCCGCATTTGCTACCGCTGTAGAGAGCAAGGACACCTCTCTGAGCAGTGCCCCCAAGGAAAAGGAGAACCTAACGGAGCTGAGTCTTCCCAGGATCGTCACATGGAACCCTCGACAGAAGCTCCCCTGAAATGCTTCAAGTGCCGCAAGGACCCCCATCCTGGAGCTGACTGCCATGGTAACCCTTATCATTGCCATACCTGCGGGAAGGTTGGTTATCGCTCGTTCGAATGCCCCGTGTGGAAGATCGCCGTTGACGGAGCTACCACTGCTGACCCAGAGGCTGAGACCAGTGGAGCCGGAGCTGTTCAGATTCAGGCTGAGACTGGAGTTCACCCTGACCCACCTACTGGTATGTTCATGCCTACCGTCTTATTTATGGTTTGATGTACTTGTAGCCGTTAAGATCTTAATCGCCTCCCTTAGACCGTTCTTGACCTTCCTTGAGAGCTATCTTCATGTTCTCCCGACTTAACCTAATGGCTTGTTTATTCTGAAACACCTTGTGCGGTAACCTACCATAGACAGACTTGGGAACCCCTGGAGGCTAGCTATAGACTATGATTGGAGAGTGTTGTTACTTAAGGAAAAACCTAAGGAGCTGATGGAGTGTGTTTTGTTGATCTTAGTGTCTATTTGTCATCAGTTTGAGGAATAGAAGTGAACTATGGGGTAATCGTGCTAAATAGAGTGGCATACAGGGCTATATATATATATGGAACTTAAGCGTGAGAACCCTACCGAGTGATGAGCAAGTGTAAGTTTGGGAAATATCTATTTGAGGACTTAGAAGTACCCAGAGTGGTAAGTAATTTGAGGAATATGCTTGAAATATTGATGTTGAGAGATAAGTAGATAAAGTAAGCTATTACTGCTATACTTGAGGAACGAGAGTTGTTGGTGAATGCGTGAGAGTGTTGAAACATGTACAAAGGACTTGTGGAATTTACGGAGTGTCCGATCTTAGATTACTTAGTGGATTTTAGCGATCTTTCTAATAATGGATCTAAGAGAAAGTTTGAGAGCGCATCTCACGACTGAGAATAGAATAGAATGATTCGTTGAGAGATGCAATCCAAGGAAACGCTTTTATTGGAGTATAGTTGTTTTATGGACTGTAATGCAAGTATGTTAAATACATCTAGTGGTTTAACAGCCTGAGAGTTGGTTGAACCATCATTGAGGAACTATCTGAGATGGGATATCTATACTTTTGGGAAATAGGTACTTGGGTGGACGATACCACTTGAAACCCTGAGGAACTTTGAGATTTGGACCGTTTTGAGGAACTAGTCAGGAGAGCCAGTCATAGACTTGCTTGACATGGGAGTTGTCACCCTAGTGAGACCTTACATTGGAGTGTTCACTCTGTGGTAATAGACAATTTTGAGGAAAACATAGGATTTCGAAATACTCCTATGAGGGTAAATATGATGGAATTGATCTACGTAGGACTAAAAGAGATAGGCGATTTCGGCTACGGCCTGACTGATTGGGAAGAGTTATGGTGATGGAATTCGGATTTAGGATTTGGAAGTACGTGAACCTTGGTCTGAGGTATATGTTTTAGGCTTCCACCCGGAGTGAGAGATCCTTAACCTCAATGGAACCGATTTTAATGTGAGCGGAGTGAGAATTTTGGAAACCTTCTTGTGAGGAATGCCTGGTTTTGTGGATGAGATAGAGGTAAGAGGGACCGTGAGACCATCTTGAGTATTGAAGTAACTGGAAATGTCTCCTTGGGATATACTAGGAATCGTGGGGTGGATGTTTCAAATTGGATTGAGTGGTTAGCACACCCGTGTTTGGCGAAGGTTACCGTCTTCTTTAACCTTCCACTTGGTTGTTCCGTTCCTTCGACCCTCCTTTTTATGTCCTGATAGCCGCGAGGCTTGAAATTTCCAATCCTTTGTGCCGAAAACAATCTCCTCGACTGCTTCCTCGCTTTCGAACGTCCGTTTTTGAAAATTGGTTCGCTATTGGTTAACTTCAAATTGCTGTTTCCAGAAAAAGCTTAACCGTTTTGAGAATCTGAAACTATTTCCTCTTCCGTTAGAAGTGACTTTTGGTCATTGTTACGATTTTACTTTTCAAGAAAATGGAAACAAAGGCTAATTTTGAAGAAAAACTTGATTTTGAAGAGCAGACGTTGCACAATTTGGCAGACTTCAGCGTTGATTGCCACTAGAACGTGTTATTGGAGACGTCTGATAACCCGTGCTGTGTTAATCGACACCGAGTCGACCTAAATTTTGAATTTTGACTGATTTAATTTTGGGACTTGTCTCAGATTCGGAATGTCGGACTCTTGAATACGTAACGAGAATCCCCGTATCCATTGACAAGACTTGTGCCTTGAAACCTTTTCCCCCTTAAAGCCTTTTTGGAAGGATAAAGTTTTGAATGGTCTTGACCCGTTTGGTTCAGTTTAAAGTTAGAGGGGTTTCGTACTTATTTTAGTCTTCAAGTTTCGAGGACGAAACTTTTTGAAAGATGGGGTGATTGTAACAGCCCGTATTTTCGTAAAATCTAATTTAGGCATTTTTAATTATTTTATGTAATAAAATAATATTTTAGTGACTTAACGGAAAATAAATTATTTAAGTATCGTAAAATATTTTAGAAAGATAATAAGATCCGTCTTAAGAACCTTAAGTCCTTAAGACGAATACTACTTGGCTTATTCATTTCCAAACCCGTTTCTAATATTCCGTAACTGTTTAAGGGAAACGGGAAGGACACCTCATTGTACTTTATAAAACAAAATATCGACATTTCCTCTCCTCCAAGTTCCTTTTTTACTGTTATATCAATCTCACAAAACCTCTATTAAAACATCCTTCTTTCGATCATTTCTCCATCATCCGTTCATCAAATCACAAAAGTAAGTACATATTCGGAATCCTCATCGAATTTTCAAGACATCCATCACTTTCATTTTTCGTTTCGTCAACCTTGAAAAGCAGGCTGTTTTGCCTTTAATTCGTTTTTAGAGATTTTAAACCGTTTTCTTTGTTGTAGGAGTTGGTCTCAACGATCCCGACGTGGACACTTACGTTGTAGAGGAGGATCGCTTGCCGGAAATAGCTTAAAGGTGACGATAATGAGAAACTCGGCCTATTTGTGAATATTAGCACTTTTGTTGTTAATCTTGTCATGGTTCTGATTTAGGTTTGAGTTTATGATTTCTAGACTTAGTAACATGTTTAGGATGAGGTTATGTTGATAAATTTATGCTTGAATTGGTTGATATGTGTTCTTAAGCTTAATTTCAGTTTTTCTCATTTTGCGACGGATACAAGAGATATTCATTTGAGGATTGTTATGGGAACTAATTGCTGGTAGACATGTAGTATTGGATGTTTAGAAATGTTGGCCAAATCATATTGTAGCAATCATTGAAGTTTTGGAGTCGATTCGTGATGTTTCCGTTTAAGCTGAAAATCCCGATTTTGCGTATCAGGCTCTCTGAGCCTGTCGACTGACCGGCCGCCGGTCGACCGGCTGGGAGCGTGTCTTGGTATTTTTCGTATTTCGTAGAAACTTAGCTTGGGACTGCCAGCCGGCCGACCGGCTGCCTGCCGACCGGCTGGTGGTCACTTATGATGTGTTTGTGTCGTTTTGCGCGAACTTAGGAAAGAAAGGGAGCCCAGCCGGCAGACCGGCCGCCTGCCAGCCGGCTGGGAGTGCATATGGGTTGGTTTACGAATTAGTGAAGGCAAGGGAAATGGGTTCCCAGCCGGCCGACCGGCTGCCTGCCGACCGGCTGGGAGGCCTTTGTGTTGTTTCGTTTTGGAAAAGAAAGAAGGAAGGCTGAGAGGTCACCAACCGGTCGACCGGCTGCCTGCCGACCGGCTGGGGACCCCTGTAGGCTATTTTGAGGTTTTTCGTAATTTGATTGTAACTTTCAAACGGTTAATCGGTTTTACTTGGAACTTGTTTTGTGTACCTTTGACATGTATTTGAGGTCCCCGGAGGATGGGCAACATTATATTGGGTTCGGGAATAGGGTGAGGATAGAGACCCCCCGGTCGGGCAACCGAAAGGGAAACCGGCTCTCCCTCATCTTAGTTCTCGAGGTCAATTAAGTGTTGATTAGAAGTTAAAGGTAGTACTATAAAGTAGTTTATAGACTTGGATGATATTGTTTTGATGCGTATTAAGTTATGCCTTAAACTGGCCTCTGAACTTAATACGTGAACTGTTTGTCGTGTATGGGAACATGCGTTGAGTTTTCGCCTCTGAGTTCCATACATGTCTGTTTGTCGTGTCTGGGACATGCGTTGAGTTTTCGCCTCTGAGTCCAGACATGTATGTGTGATCGCGTCAGAACATGCGTTGAGTTTTCGCCTCTGAGTCTGACGAGTAGAGCAACTGCACGACGGGGCAGTCAGGTTGTCATACCTTACCCGGAGTGCAGGTGTTTGGTGCTAGAACATGCGTTGAGTTTTCGCCTCTGAGTCTAGTATCTTGTAATGTGGTAGGGGAACATGCGTTGAGTTTTCGCCTCTGAGTTCCTTACTTGTGATAGTGAATTGAATGTTAGTCCATGCGTTGAGTTTTCGCCTCTGAGTCTAATGTTCAGTGATAGTCGGTCCATGCGTTGAGTTTTCGCCTCTGAGTCCTTGCTTGATATTGTGAACTTGGTATTTAGGTTATGCGTTAAGATGTCGCCTCTGAACCTTTATACCTGCTGAATTATTTAATACCTAGGTTATGCGTTAAGATGTCGCCTCTGAACCTTTGTACTTGCTGTTTTATATCTGCTTGCCTTGAAGATGGTACAGTGACAGATATGCATAGTATGCTATTGTTGTTATATGAGTTGTGGTTAAATCATCCAAGGCATTGGATGAATCTTAGTTCGGTTTCATAAATAATTGGATTGAAAGACCCCCCGACTGGGTAACCAGTAGGGAAACCGGCTCTCCTTCCTATTTGTTTATGAAGTTAGTTGAGAGCCGTGCATGGTAATCGCATGATAGTAAGAGATCAGATAATGAGATGTTTATGCTTCACATGTTGATATATGTTGGAGTGTTCTGTATTGTTTATATGTTACGTGTTGTCACAAAAGGTGGCTAGGAGAACTCTAGTCACTCCCCACTGATTGTGGCGTACATGTTTTCATGTATGTAGGTACATGCTGGTTGGAGCAGGGGTTCACGAGAGCTAGCGAGCGATGATCCGTTCATCATGACTTACCTTATGTCGTTTAGCTGGACTCGTAGTTTTTTACATTTGTTTTGGTGCCGGTAGGGATGTCCCATCCCCGGCTGATGTATATATTTCATTTCAGTACTTAGAACTGTTACTTATCTTTTTGGTTTCAGTTTCAGTTTACGTTTCAGTCTAAGACTTCTCGCATGTTTTATCTTTAAAAAGTTTTAATTCCGCTGCATTTTTGGTACTTTTATGTGTTTATATTTCCGCTTTCGCGAGGGGTTTTACACATTCCTCTTAATTCATCTATAGCTCCAAACATTCTATTCCAATCCTCAAATGGTGCTAAGAAATCTACAAAGATCACTTACACACAACCCATCTAACATGGACTCTCAAGACGGCACACTGTCCAACATTGCCCGAACATTATTCTCACCAACTCTCTCAACCAAATCCTGACAACGCAGAACCAAGCATCCCTCAAGGCATGTATCTCTACCCCAAGAACAGGTCGATCACGCCACTAATCTAAATGAAAAGGAACAAGACTCACGGAAGAAGAGATGAGATATGAACCTCAGAGACAAACACGATACAGGTTCCGAGAGAGTCATAAGAAAACGACTCGAGGAACAACGAGATGACAAGGTAAGAAACTTTAGGCTATGGGCTCCAATGAAATTGAAGCCATGATCAGAAGGAGAAGGAAAGGAAAGGAAAGGAGAGAAGCGATATGAAAGAAACGATTACGGACATCTCCCAAGGTGCGGGTCTCTCACTATTCTCACGGGATTCTTACTTCTTACTTTCCACATCAAGTCATTCAATTATCGGTTCTCACGAACAATTCCTCCAATGATTCATATACCCTTATCCTTCAACTCTAAACGGTATCATCACTATAACTACCTATTCCCAAAAGTTTGAGATGTCACATCTCTGCTAGTTCCACTAATGGCAATTCAATAACACTTTCAGGTCATCTTCCCTCTATGCTATATCCACTTTATTTGTTTACCCTACTGTTGAGTAATATATATATCCTATATTTATAATATATTGTTTTATGTTTTAATAATGACAAGTCTAAACAATTATGTTTTATATGCATATGCGTGTAATCGTGTGTTTAAGTGTACAGTTAATTATAGAGCGGAGATCGTAGTTTAACAAAGTATAATTCAATCGAAGAATTGAAGAGAGATCAAGCTCATGATAAGTGTCGAGTCTTTTTGAAGATTTACAAGACACAAGTTTTATTCAATATAAAGAATCCTTAAGTTATAAGCCATTCTTATAACTATTGAAGAAATGAGTTTTGCGTGAAATAAGTCAAGGCGTGAAGATTTATGCGGGTTATTAATATATTATTATATATTAATTTAGTAATCTTATAAACGGTTTTAAAATAGAAATATTCTTTAGTTGACAAGAATTAAGATATTTATCTTATGAGATAAATATTAATTCTAAAAATGCTAAGGATTTTATTTTAACCGTTATTGTCAAAATTCAAAGTTCCTAGTAAAACGTGCTTCGAGAAAAATGTCTCGAAAAACGTGCCTATAAGACGTGCATTGGGAATCGTGTATGGAGGGATATGCCTTTCGTTTTCCTATGCGAATCCTAAATACGTTTTATATTATCCTTATGGTTAATTAAATAAATAAACTTGTTTATTTAATTTACTTTAAAGGTTGACTAGGATTTGATTAAATATAATTTATTATATTTTGATAAGAATTAGGAATTGATTCAAAGTAGGATTCTATATTTTAATAATATAAGATATTTCCTAAATCTAAAAGGATTGAAGAAATATTATCTTATATATTAATATAATATTATCTTATTAGAATCCTTTCCTAAACCAAATAAGATTAAGTTTAAATATTACCTAGAATTAGTATTCTAGATAAAGTAATATTTCTAAACTATCTAGGATTCAACCTAGATCTAAATTAGTATATAAGCTTTCAAGCATCTCTCGCCTAAAACCTCAACGAAACACAAGAAGCTTCACGCAAATCGAGAAAGAACAACCGGACGTAGTCTCTCACGCGTCTCAATATTCGTGCAATCATTGTCAAAATTCGTATACAAGACTACAAGCATAGAAGAAGATTTTCAAGCATTCAAACATCATCTATACAAGAAGTTATTAAGAAGTTTATCTTACTTACTTAAGATAGATTCGAGTATTTAGCGGTACTCATTGTAAGCAAGTATTTCACGGTACTTGTCGTAGCTAGATATTTAACGGTATCTAGATTGAGTTGTGACTAACATCAAAGTCGCACGAGTGGGTTGATAAAATTGTAATCCGGAGAAGGTACTAATTTTATTAATCGAGAATAGTGGACGTAGGTTTCGATTTGTGAAACTGAACCACTTCAAAAGATCGTGTCTCCTTTATTTTATTGCTCTTACTCATTACTTGCTATTACTTCATCTCAACAATCATCATCGAAGAAGAAACGAAAAAGTTGGCATACTCAATTCAACCCCCCCCCCCCCCCCTTCTTGAGTATATCTAGGTCAATAGACTCTTCAATTGGTATCAGAGCCTCGTGCTCTTGAAAGCCTTACAGCTTGAGATTGACCCTTCTATTGATTTCCAATGGATTCAAAACACCTTAAGTGTCCTATCTTCGATGGAAAGAACTATAGCTTGTGGAAGAACATGATGACCCACTATGTCAAAGGATGTGACTGGGAATGCTGGAAAATAATTCAAACTGGACCAAAGAAGATATTGGTTGCCTCTGCAAATGGAACCACATATGAGAAACCAGAAAGTGACTATGTGGAAGCTGATTACAAGATTGCTGAGAAAAATTCAAAAGGCATGAGTCTACTCCAAAACGGTATGATTACTTCTGAATTTGATTGCTTCTCTTCTTGTAACTCAGCCAAAGAAAAATGGGATGGCCTAGAACTTGCCTACGAAGGTACTTCTGTAGTCAAGAAACATCGCATAGACTTGCTCATTCAACGATATGAACTTTTCACTATGGAAAAGAATGAATCGATTGATAGCATGTCTGCGCGATTCTCTTGCATACTTAATGAACTACGGAACCTTGGTAGGAAGTATGATTCTGAGGACATAGTCAGAAAAGTCCTTAGAAGCCTAACCAAAAAGTGGCAACCAAAAGTCACTGCAATTGAAGAAGCTCGTGATCTCACGACCTTGACTTATCAAGAACTCATTGGATCTCTAATGGCTCATGAGATCATGCTAAATAGAGATGACAATGATCATTCTTCAAATAAAAACGTTGCACTACAAGCTTCTACAAGTGGAGAATGTGAACCTGAACTAGAAGATGAAACAGTTCTCTTCGCAAGATGCTTTAAAAAAGCAGTCTTCAAAGGAAGATTTACCAAATCCAACAATAAAGCAAACGACAAGAAAAAGAGTGACTCTAAGCAAACCTTCTTCAAACGAGGGTGCTTTAAATGTGGTGATCAAGGGCATATGATCAAGGACTGTCCAAGCTGGGACAAGATTAAAGACAAATCCAAATGAGATAAGACCAAGACTGAATTTAAAAAGGTTATGCTCGCATCTTGCTGGGGAGAATTAGATTCCGAAGATGACGAAGACTCGGAAGAAGAGGAAATTGCTAACCTGTGTCTAAGCAACGTAAGCTTGGATCTAATCTCCGACAATCATGACTCATCACAATTTTGCCTCTACGGAGAATCTGATTCAGAGGATGAAGACCAAGAGGTAAATTTTTTACAGCTTAAGAGTCAAGTCAAAAATCTATCTAAATCTGCTTTAATTAATTATTTCGAACAAACCCTAGATCAATGTCACGAACAAAGTCTTGAAATAGACGAGCTGAAAGAACAGATTCTTGACATTGCTGAGGAAAATCAACTTCTAAAGGCCAAAGCTAAGAAACTGAAATCCAAGGTTAACACTGATACAAATGTTAAATTGGAAACAGTAATGTCTGAGAAGAAAATTCTTGAGTCTAAAGTTACAGCCAATGAAGCTGTAATCTCAAAATTGAAACTCAACATTAAAGAGCTTGAATCTAAGATTATAGCCAATGAAGCTATAACCTCAGATCTAAAAAGGTCTAATGAACTTCTAAAGAGTAAATCTGCACCAGCTGTTGTAGATGAAACTCATCTAAAAGAAGTTGAAATCCTCGAGCAAAAAATCATGGATCTAGAATTCAACTTATCCAAAGTTAAAAAGGAACATGCGCAAATCATGTTCAATTTTAATAAAGACATTCAAGACTTGAAAGATCATAACAATGTTGACCATTCCTCCTGCATAAAAGAAATAGATTCTTTAAAAGACCTTCTTCTTCATGCTCGTAAAGTTCACGAAAAATGGGAAGGAAGTACTAACGTACTAAACTTCCTAACTGAACAATCTGATAACAACATGAAGATGGGTCTAGGACATGAGTGCTACGGTAGGAGAGACCATTCTAAATGTCAACAAAAACCTGATGAACGTGACTTCAGAAAAAGAAAGTATGTAGACTTACCTGAATACTTAATTTGCACTTATTGCGGTCATAATGGACATATACGAGAAAACTGTGTAAAACACGCACTCGACTTCAAAACTGGAGTCAAATTTGTTAAATCTCTAGGCATACCAAATGATTCCATATCTATCATTGATAGTGAGGAAAGTAATGAAAAGATTGAGGAAAGAAATAATGACCATAGATGGTTCTATGACATGTCCTTTAATTACGCAGAAAAGAAAAGTAGAACCACTCAAACTCATAAACCTACAACCTACAAGAAACAAAACCCAAAGACTCACACTAGACCAACAAAGCCTAACTACCCCAGTTACAAGAGACCTATAGTGAGACAAGTCTGGGTTAAAAAGGAAGATGTTTTCATTATCACTAACTCAAAAGGACCCAAGTTTGCTTGGGTACCTAAGTCCTGTCTTTAAACTACTTTGTGCAGATAATCGCTAAAGAGAATAATCTATGGTACCTCGACAGTGGATGCTCCCGACACATGACAGGTGACGCCAACCTATTCACTACCTTAGAACCATTCGACGGAGGAAAAGTTACCTTCGGTGACAACAAAAAGGGAAAGGTAATAGGTGTCGGTAAGATAGGCGTCTCAGCTTCTCACTCTATTAGCGATGTATATCTGGTAAGTGGTCTTAAACATAACTTAATTAGTATATCCCAATTATGCGACAAAGGAAACAAAGTTGTTTTTCATGCAGATATTTGTCGTATAATTATGGAAGGTACAAGTAAAGTTATTCTTGAAGAACATAGAAAGAAAAATGTTTATATGATTGATTTAAACGTCGTGCCTACTGACTCTCTCTCATGTATGAAAGTTACGTTAGATGATCCATGTCTCTGGCATAAGAGATTTGGGCATATTAGTTCTCCTATTCTTAGCAAATTGAAGAGATGGGACTTGGTCGAAGGTCTCCCCAAGATCAGATTTGATCAAGAAAAGATGTGCGACACATGTGCACGATGTAAACACGTCAGATCATCCTTCAAACCAAAAAGAATAGTAAGCACTAACCAAGCTCTTGATCTAGTACATATGGATCTCTGTGGCCCTATGAAGGTAAGAAGCAGAGGCGGTTCCAGGTATGTTTTCGTTCTAGTTGATGATTATTCTAGATTTGTTTGGCCTATCTTTCTTCACTCTAAAGACGAAACATTTGATGAATTTGTTAGTCTTATAAAACTTGTTCAAAACAAATTAAAAACTAATCTGGTAACGATTCGAACTGACCATGGAACTGAGTTTGACAACCATGCTTTTATAGAATTCTGTAAATCCAACGGTGTTGGACATAATTTCTCTGCACCTAGAACACCACAACAAAACGGAGTAGTAGAACGCATGAACAGAACTCTAGAAGACATGGCTAGAACAATGCTTCTTTGTAGTGGGCTACCTAGAAACTTTTGGGCTGAGGCTATTAGTACAGCTTGCTATATTCATAATCGTGCTATGATTAGACCTATCCTTAAAAAGACACCCTATGAACTTTTACGTGGTCGTAAACCTAATATATCTCATCTAAGATGTTTTGGGAGTAAATGCTTTGTTCATAAAAACGGTAAAAATCGTTTAAGCAAATTTGACCCTAGAAGCGATGAGGCAATTTTTATAGGATATTCTGATCATAGTAAAGCCTATAAAGTTTTTAACAAACGTACCTTATGCATAGAAGAGAGCATACATGTTATCTTTGATGAGAATAATGCTTTCGACAAGCATTTACAGGACGAAGAGGAAAACCTAGACGAACCTGACTTTAGGTTGTCAAGGGAAGATCCTCCTGAAATAGAAAATAACGATGAAGGCGAAATTCAAGGAAACAATGATGAACTTGACTTGGAAGGAAATGGTGTGAGAGATGAAACTACAGTTGATGATACTGTAGATAACTCTCAAACCAATGACTTAGAACCCAGAGTTATAGCTAATGAAGCTACAACTTTGAATCAAAACCAAAGGGAAGAGAGTATAGTTATACCTGACTCTCCTACAAACCCTGGTTTGGATTCAGGGGGAACAAGTCAAAATCCCGAGTCAAGCAGTAGCAATGAAAACAATCAATCAAGAAACTGGAGATATAAAGGCTCTCACCCTCTGGATAATATCATAGGAAGCCTTACAGAAGGAGTTCAAACTCGAAGAAGCTTAAACAACTTCTGTTCCTTCTACTCCTTTCTCTCCACAATTGAACCTACAAATATAAAAGAAGCTCTTGCAGAACCTGACTGGATAGTCGCCATGCAAGAAGAACTACAACAATTCGAAAGGAATAAAGTATGGCATCTTGTTCCTCGTCCTAAAGATAGATCAGTAATTGGAACAAGATGGGTATTCAGAAATAAATTAGATGACTCTGGAGTCATCGTTCGTAATAAAGCAAGATTGGTCGTTCAAGGATACAACCAACAGGAAGGGATCGATTATGACGAAACTTTTGCTCCTGTTGCTCGCCTTGAAGCAATTCGCCTGCTCATAGCTTTTGCTGCACATAAAGGAATGAAATTATTTCAAATGGATGTTAAGACTGCATTCCTTAACGGATATCTTCAGGAGGAAGTCTATGTTGAACAACCTCCTGGATTTCCTGACAGCAAACTCAAGGATCATGTGTACAGATTGGACAAAGCTCTCTATGGGCTGAAACAGGCCCCTCGAGCATGGTACGACAGACTATCAAAATTTCTATTGGAAAGCGGATTCAATAGAGGATCAGTAGATAAGACACTATTTCTAAAAAGTGAAAACTCCGATCTACTAGTTGTCCAGATCTACGTTGACGATATTATATTTGGCTCAACCAACAAAAAGTTGTGCCAATATTTCTCAGAGTTGATGACATCCGAATTTGAGATGAGCATGATGGGAGAATTAAAATTCTTCCTTGGTCTACAAATTCAACAATCAAACGAGGGTATTAAAGTTCATCAACAAAAATATGTCAAAGAGTTAATAAAGAAGTTCGGAATGGAATCCTCTCATCCTATGCCTACTCCAATGGTAACAGATAAGAAACTCACCAAAGACGAGGACGGTAAGTCAGTAGATGAAACTACTTATAGAGGTATGATCGGCTCACTTCTTTATCTTACTGCAAGTCGTCCAGATATAATGTTTAGTGTCTGCGTCTGTGCTCGGTTCCAATCTGCACCAAAAGAATCACATATGATTGCAGTTAAAAGAATTTTAAGATACCTAATTGGAACATCAAAATTATATCTATGGTATCCTATGGACTGTAATTTTAACTTATTAGGATACTCAGATGCGGATTATGCAGGCTATTCTTTAGACAGGAAAAGTACTTCTGGACTTGCGACTTTCGTTGGACCATGTATTATATCTTGGGCATCCAAGAAACAAAATTCAGTCGCCTTGTCAACCGCAGAAGCAGAATATATTGCAGCCGCACTGGTATGTTCCCAACTACTATGGTTAAAACAGCAGTTACTTGATTATGGTATTGACGTGGGATGTGTACCTATATTATGTGATAATACGAGTGCTATTATAATATCACAAAACCCGGCTCAGCACTCGAGAACAAAACACATAGAGATTAGACATCATTTTTTACGTGACCATGTAGAAAAGAAAAACATTAAGTTGGAATTTTGTAGTACGGAAAAACAATGGGCGGATATTTTTACTAAACCTTTGGCTAGGGAACGATTTGAGACTTTACGATTGGAAATTGGTTTAATCGGTGGCACCTAATCGATCTTAAGAGCTGAAAATAACCCAATGATTGACTATGAAAAGACTGAATTATATGACTGTGTCCGTATATTCCGCTGCATGCCTATGTGTGTTATTCTTTATTAAATGCTCGATTTTGATTATATCTTGCTACGTGTTATACGAACGTACACAACCAATTTCTCAGATCAAAATAATAATATTCACATATTAATAATTTATGCCCACAATATTATTATATTAATATTATATATATATATATTTACGTGTCTCAGGTACGTAAATTATTATCACCATATCCCAATTATATACGTACCAAAATTTCCGTAATATCTAAACCCGTCTTATTTGTTTATCCTCCAAACTTACCCTATTTATTTCTACTACCTAACCCCCACGTGTGCCTACCCCACCATCACAACTCTCACACTCTTTCCTCACCGTCCCCAAATCTTACTAAAACCAAAAATTCAAGAAACCACCATTAACGCTTCATAAAACCCGTTAACCAAGCTAAAATAAAATCATCTACTCAAACACCATACTCCGACACCAACACCCTCGCCTCCACCGTCCCCCGAACCCATTTTCCGTCACCGTTCCGAAATCAGAAGCAAGCAAGAGACGAAAATTAGAAAAAGGGAAATCGTTAATATGGAAGAGGAATTTCAAGATTATGATCAAATACCTCGTCCTCTGTTCCGTGATGTTTCCGGGGATGTTGCAAAAGAAGGGTTGAAGTAGTTATGGTGTCGAACCCCGAGATCGCATGGGTGATAAGATGATGAAGTTGATGGGTATCTTGAGTGATGAGCATGAATTGCAATTTGGACGAAGTAATAGAGATGGGAAACAGAGTGGGTTGGATGGTTTGGAACTCAAAGTTGATAAACTTGTTTCTATTGTTTCTGGGTTGAAGAAACCAAAATCTGACAAAGCTACCGGGTCGAGGATGAATGATGATGTACGGGAATGGATGGAGAAAATTAATGGCAACCTTGTTAGTTTTACCCGAGAGTTAAAGTTCGTAAACGAGGAAGATTGACAGTTTTTTGTCTCGGTTTGTGTGCAAGAACTATTTTGACGGAATGTGTTTGGGTGCTCTCTTGGTGGATATCCATATTCCTTACCCAATTGTCTTTCACTATCTTTTATTTACTTAATCCTCAAAACATTAGCCTACCTTTTGTTTTACCCTATCTTTGGCCTAATTTTTCCTATCCTACTACATTCGGCCCATTAGGCTCTTATTCGACACATTCGGCCCATGTGGCTTTATTTTGCATATTCGGCCCTTTGGCATTGTAGTATATGGTTGTGTGTCGTTTTCCCGTTTGTATTTCATAGTTGCTTGATTTTAATTACGTTTGTGTGTTTGATTTAGAATTGCATACTTAGGTTTGTTTCGTATTATATCATTCTAGTCGTTTTATGTCTTTGTTTCCGTCTTTTCAATGATGTCAAGAGGGGGAAAAGAATGCGACCTAGATTACGAATTTGCCTAAGATTGCTCCTTGTCGTAACGTTTTGTCTCTCAAAGTTCTTTTTTAGTAATTGGTTTAGTCTAAAAATTGAAACCCTAGTTGATCTATATTATAAAAGACCAATATTATGTTAAGGGGGAACGTTACTATGACACACTTAAACACGATTCTAGGTAAGACTTGCCATCATTAAAAAGGGGGAATTTGTTGAGTAATATATCCTATATTTATAATATATTGTTTTATGTTTTAATAATGACAAGTCTAAACAATTATGTTTTATATGCATATGCGTGTAATCGTGTGTTTAATTGTACAGTTAATTATAGAGCGGAGATCGTAGTTTAACAAAGTATAATTCAATCGAAGAATTGAAGAGAGATCCAGCTCATGATAAGTGTCGAGTCTTTTTGAAGATTTACAAGACACAAGTTTTATTCAATATAAAGAATCCTTAAGTTATAAGCCATTCTTATAACTATTGAAGAAATGAGTTTTGCGTGAAATAAGTCAAGGCGTGAAGATTTATGCGGGTTATTAATATATTATTATATATTAATTTAGTAATCTTATAAACGGTTTTAAAATAGAAATATTCTTTAGTTGACAAGAATTAAGATATTTATCTTATGAGATAAATATTAATTCTAAAAATGCTAAGGATTTTATTTTAACCGTTATTGTCAAAATTCAAAGTTCCTAGGAAAACGTGCTTCGAGAAAAATGTCTCGAAAAACGTGCCTATAAGACGTGCATTGGGAATCGTGTATGGAGGGATATGCCTTTCGTTTTCCTATGCGAATCCTAAATACGTTTTATATTATCCTTATGGTTAATTAAATAAATAAACTTGTTTATTTAATTTACTTTAAAGGTTGACTAGGATTTGATTAAATATAATTTATTATATTTTGATAAGAATTAGGAATTGATTCAAAGTAGGATTCTATATTTTAATAATATAAGATATTTCCTAAATCTAAAAGGATTGAAGAAATATTATCTTATATATTAATATAATATTATCTTATTAGAATCATTTCCTAAACCAAATAAGATTAAGTTTAAATATTACCTAGAATTAGTATTCTAGATAAAGTAATATTTCTAAACTATCTAGGATTCAACCTAGATCTAAATTAGTATATAAGCTTTCAAGCATCTCTCGCCTAAAACCTCAACGAAACACAAGAAGCTTCACGCAAATCGAGAAAGAACAACCGGACGTAGTCTCTCACGCGTCTCAATATTCGTGCAATCATTGTCAAAATTCGTATACAAGACTACAAGCATAGAAGAAGATTTTCAAGCATTCAAACATCATCTATACAAGAAGTTATTAAGAAGTTTATCTTACTTACTTAAGATAGATTCGAGTATTTAGCGATACTCATTGTAAGCAAGTATTTCACGGTACTTGTCGTAGCTAGATATTTAACGGTATCTAGATTGAGTTGTGACTAACATCAAAGTCGCACGAGTGGGTTGATAAAATTGTAATCCGGAGAAGGTACTAATTTTATTAATCGAGAATAGTGGACGTAGGTTTCGATTTGTGAAACTGAACCACTTCAAAAGATCGTGTCTCCTTTATTTTATTGCTCTTACTCATTACTTGCTATTACTTCATCTCAACAATCATCATCGAAGAAGAAACGAAAAAGTTGGCATACTCAATTCAACCCCCCCCCCCCTTCTTGAGTATAACTAGGTCAATAGACTCTTCACCTACTGTCCACCAGATAACAATTTTTAAACCATCAAGTTTTTCCGAACTTACAACTCTCAATGAATTACTTCATTCTATCCACATACTGGTGGTGCAACTTCAAATTTCACTTAAGTTTTTCAATAAATAAACGCTAAGATTTATTAAGCCACCTAGGGTCACATAGCGATTCACTTCCTCTAAGCTTAAGTCAACCTCTTCGAGCATTCCACTATTATAGCAAATGATTCGTATTCCTCAACAATGAGCCTTTCTCAGCTCAATCACTCACCTAAGTCAAGTGATACTAACTCACTTCATCATACACTCATCATCATTAGCATCTTAAGCCTATTCTTTCAGGTTGCTCTATAACCTCAAGTATCTTATCTAACTCCTTAAACAGTACTCTTCAATCCACATATTTTCACGATTTAAGCATGGTTCTCAAGGTTAGGTTCCACCGAATATTAAGTATACAACTCAACCTTCAAGCAAGTATCCTATCACTCACTTTTATTCTCTCCATTGGATAGACAACTAGACCCTTGGATCACCAAAACATGTCTCTCGATACCTCTTAAGTTATTCCTCAAATAACAATATCTCTCATAACACAGCTTACGGTTATCCTAAGACTAGTTCTCCAAATCCAATAAAAGGGAAGGTTACCTAGAGGGCACCTTAAGAAAGCAAGCAACAAGGTTAAGCTGAAAAGATATGAAGATCTGTTCAAGCAAGATGGACAAATATTCTAAAAGAAGGATGTGCATCCAGAGTTATCGAAAAAGGTGATGCACGAAGAAAGAGAAGTATCTTCAAGGCTTAGAAGCATTCTCCCACAGTAGCACGAATCTTCTATCCTCGGTAGGAACTCAGGTCTTCATCACCAGATGGATTAGTCCACGGTTCGTCGATTGGAAGGCAATAAAGTAAAATCAAAGACAATCAACAAACACGTTAGAACCTAATAAAAGCAGTCACAAAACAAACTACAATTTAAGTCCTTAAATCTACCCCATCTCTCATTCATTATTCGATTAAATGGTCAAGTTAAGGTTGGGGGTTACATGAGTGCGTCGGGAGCAATAATGCTCTGATACCAACTGTAAAACCCCTCGCGAAAGCGGAAATGTAAAACATACAAAATAGTAAAAATGCAGCGGAATTAAAACTTTTTAACATAACTAGCATGCGAGGTGAATTAAAAACTGTAACTGAAAGTAAAATACATATACAAACAGCCTGGGATGGTACATCTCTACAGGCACTCAAACTGAAATGTAAACGAAGTCTAGCTAACGTAAACGTGTGAGTCAATCGATGAATAGGATCATCCCTCGCTAGCTCCATGCAACCCTCTGCCAACCACCTGTCATGTACCTACATACATGTAAACATGTACGCCACAATCAGTGGGGAGTGACTAGAGTTCTCCTAGCCACCTTTTGTGACAACACGTAACACATAAAGCAATGCAGAATACTCCAACATATATAACATGTCAAGCATAAACGACTCATCCACTGCCCTCATATTAACATGCCAACTCTAGTGCACGGCTCTCAACCAACTTCATAAACCGTTAGGAAGGAGAGCCGGTTTCCCTACTGGTTACCCAGTCGGGGGGTCTTTCAATCCAACTATTTATGAAACCGAACTAAGAGTCACCCAATGCCTTGGATGATTAAACCATAACTCAAACAAATATACATTTACTCATCATTATCAATATCTATATCTGACACATACCAACTCAAGACAAGCAGATAAATTCAGCAAGCAAAAGGTTCAGCGGTCAACTTAAGACATAACCTAATACCAAATCAATCAGCAAGTGTAAAGGTTCAGCGGTCAACTCAAGACATAACCTAAACACCAAAACATTCAGCAAGCAAGGACTCAGAGGCCAACTTAAGGCATGGACCTGCCAATCAGCAAGACACTAGACTCGGCGGCCAACTTAAGGCATAGACTAGCATCCAAAAGTAAAGGACTCAGAGGCCAGCTTAAGGCATGTCCCTTCACCACATCACAAGGTACTAAACTCAGAGGCCAGCTTAAGGCATGTTCTAGCACCAAACATCTGCACTCCGGGCAAGGTGTCAGTTCCTTAGCTACCCCGTTGTGCAGCTGCTCTACTCGTCAGACTCAGAGGCCAACTTAAGGCATGTTCCAACGCGATCACTATCACACATGTCTGAACTCAGAGGCCAGCTTAAGGCATGTTCCAGACACGACAAACATACACATATAGGGCTCAGAGGCCAGCTTAAGGCATATCCCCATATATGACAAACAACTCACGTATTAAGTTCAGAGGCCAGCTTAAGGCATAACTTAATACGCATCAATACAATATCAACCAAAGTTTATGAACTAATCACTAGCTCTATTTTTTTTAACCCCTAATCAACACTTAATTGTCCCCAGGAACTAAGTTGAGGGAGAGCCGGTTTCCCTTTCGGTTACCCGACCGGGGGGTCTCTATCCTCACTCCTTTCCCGAACCCAATAAATGTTGCCCATCCTTCGGGGACCTCAAATACATGTCAAAGGTTTACAAAACAAGTTTCAACAAAAATCGATTAACCGTTTGAAAGATACGAATGAATTACAAATTCAAAACATGCTACAGGGGTTCCCAGCCGGTCGGCCGGCAGCCGATCCACCGGCTGGCAACCCAGCCTTCTTTCCTTTCTTTTAAAAACAACGACAACACAAAGGACTCCCAGCCGGTCGGCAGGCAGCCGGTCGGCCGGCTGGGACCCCATTTCCCTAGCCTTCACTAACTCGTACACCAACCCACATACACTCCCAGCCGGCTGGCAGGCGGCCGGTCTGCCGGCTGGGCTCCCCTTCTATCCTACATTCTTCGAAAACACAAACAACACTATGAGACTACCAGCCGGTCGGCCGGCTGGCAGTCCTAAGGCCAAAATTTCCCAAAATCACAAAACACAAAGAAACACCCTCAGCCGGTCGACCGGCGGCCGGTCGGTCGACCGGCTCAGAGAGCCTGATACGAAAATCGCAAAACCGCCACCTATTGCAAACTTCATAATTCGACACAACAACTCAAGCAAGACTACAATTGGTAATTTCCCAACATTATCAAACACCAAATACAACTAATCTAACAGCACATAAGTTCCATAACAATCCTCAAGCGATTATATCAAGTATCCGTCTTAACTTTGTGAAAAACTGAAAATAGCATATGAACATGTAACAACATCATAAGGCATGGATTTCTCACATAAAAACAATCCTAGGCACGCTTCTAAGTTCATTAAACATAATCCTTGAACAAAATCAGAAACCATATGGAAAATCACAACAAAAGTGCTAATATACACATAAAGGCCGAGTTTCTCATTATCGTCACCTTTTAGCTTCGCAAATCGCCAAGAATCGCCTCCAAGCTACTCCAATCGACCTTGCCCACAACTAGAAACACCAACAACGGTATTAGACTTGAAAACGTGCATAAGAAGGGCACGGCCAGATTGTAAGATGAAAAGATTTTGGTATAAAACTTACCTAGAAAGATGGAGGACGAGAAGAGGAATCTGTGGCCGCGAAATTCGTCCCAATCGGATAAGAAACGAAGGTTTTATGAGCATTTGAAGGTTGGAGGTGGAAAAGTGATAAAAATGGTGTTTCCTTCTACTTTCACAAATCTGAAAAATAAAGAAAAGGAGGGAGGTAGATGATGGTAGGGTTAGGGTTTTGTGAGGAAAAAGAAGGAAAAAGGGTTCATTAACAAGTTAGGCCCATATGACAAGTTTTAAGACGGTTTAAGCTAAAAACACCGACTTAAGGTAACTATAAACTTAAGATGATATAAATATTTCCAGACTATGAAATTAAATTGCTAAGACGTAAATTACGCAATTAAATTAAATCTTATTTAAATCCTTTTAAATATTCTCACATAAATTAATCGGTTATTTAAATGAAATACCAAAAATTACGAAACATAAATTATTTCCCGAACTTGAACTTAAAATCTCTAGAATTCCAGGTCCCGAAATATTGGGCTGTTACAGAATTGTTTCGTCTTCTAGTTCTGGTTCGCATTCTTCGCTTGTGGAAGCTTGAAGGGCGACGCATTTCCCTTTAGAGCTATCATCATCGTCCTTATTTAGCATGATCTCATGTGCCAATAGAGATCCTATTAATTCTTGATAGGTAAGTTTTGAACGATCACGGGCTTCCATGATAGCCGTGACCTTGGGTTGCCACTTTTTAGTGAGACTTCGAAGAATCTTTCGAACGATATCTTCATAATCGAACTTCCTACCAAGGTTCCGTAGTTCATTGATAATGCAAGAAAATCGTGCAGACATGCTATCAATAGATTCATTCTTTTCCATAGTGAAAAGTTCATATCTTTGAATAAGCAAATCTATACGATGTTTCTTGACTACGGAGGTTCCTTCGTAAGCAAGTTCTAGACCATCCCAAATTTCCTTAGCGGAATTACATGAAGAGAATCGGTCAAATTCAGAAGTCATCATACCGTTTTGGAGAAGACTCATAGCTTTCGAATTTTTCTCAGCAATCTTGTAATCCGCTTCAACTAATCGCTTTTTATCTTCTTGTAAGTGGTTCCGTTTGCGGCGGCGACCAAGATTTTATTTGGTCCGGTTTGGATGATCTTCCAACATTCTCAATGGCATCCTTTGATGTAGTGGGTCATCAGGTTTTTCCATAAACTGTAATTCTTACCATCAAAGATAGGACACTTAAGGTGTTTGGAATCCATTGTAGATATATAATATATTTGATAGAATCAATAGCAGGATCAATCTCAAGCGGTTAGGCTATCAAGAGCACGAGGCTCTGATACCAATTGAAGAGTCTATTGATCTGAATATACTCAAGAGGGGAGGGGGGGAATTAAGTATGCCTACTTTTTCGATTCTTCTTCAATGTAGATGTTTGCGTGATGAATAACGTAAAAACAATACGCAAAAGGAGACACAATATTTTTGAAGTGGTTCGGTTTCACAAATCGAAACCTACGTCCACTATTCTCGATTAATAAAATTAGTACCTCTCTCCGGGTTACAATTTTATCAACCCTACTCGTACAACTATTCGTTAGTTGTAACTCAATCTAGATACCGTAAAATACCTAGCTAACTTCAAGTACCGTGAAATACTTGAATACAACGAGTAACCTGAAATACTCAAACTATCTTAAGTAAATAAGATAAATCTTCTATGGTTCTTCGTGTTCACAAACTGAACGAATAAGAACGATTTCTAGCACTTAAATCTTGTAACGGAATATGACATTTTAAGCACGAGTAATACACGGATTCTTTGATGGCGTTTGTCTCGGTTTTTGTGTGTGTCAATGTATGTCATTTAATGTGATATGAGCATCCTATTTATATCGAATTATATCTAGGCATTTCAAATCCTAGATGATTTAGAAATATTACTTTATCTAGACTTCTTGTCTTTAAATATTATTTCCTTAAATCTAATCGTAATTTATTTAAGAAAGATTTAATAAGATATTTAAGTATTATATATAAAACTAATTTCCTAAATCATATTTAGGAAAGATCTTATATTATAAAACAAATAATATCCTAACTAAATTCAATCTCCTAAATCTTGTCAAAATATAATAAATTATATTTTATACCAAAATTTAGTTTGTTAAGATATTAAAATAAATAGATAATATTTATTTAATTAACCCTCAACAATATAGAAACGTGTGGCATGACACGGTTTCCAAAACCGTCACACACGATTTCCTAGATTCGGATATTTGACAATTTTGGTCAAATAAAAATCCTTAGTATATTAGGAAAAATAATTAACTCATAAGATAATTATTTTATTAATTTTTAACTATTGGATATTTTATTTATGTTAACCATTTAAGATTAATAATTCAATATTGAAAGATAGAATGATAATTACACATTAATTTTTCACACCGATTTTAGAATTAAATCATTTTAACCACCATGACTCATCCGTGCATTTCTTGTTGTTATTATAGAGTTATAGCTACAAGCTACAACTTCAACTAAATGCTTACCAAAGTTATAGTTGAACATTGATTCGACAAAACAAAATTTCGTTACTCGATGTCTATCCTAACTAATCTTCATAAAGACTAGAAAGGAGCTTGAGATCTTCCATCAATCTTCGATTAGTCACATCCTTGACTAACAATCTTGAATCTTCTAATAACAAAAACTCTTGTATCTTTATATTGATTGACGAGATCTTCCAATCTTATAAACTGTACACTCAACACACGATTATACGCACGAGTATATAATATATTTTATCTAGACTTATCATTATCAAAACATAAACATATATATTTAATATATACATATTGATATATGGTTCAACAGATATTGTTGAAAGCGTATGTTTAATCTTGTCTGAGTCGGGGTCGGATTAGATATTGTTGATTGAACTGCATCTAACTTGCCTGAATCGGGGTACAATGTTAGATGTTACTAAACATGCGTGTGTGGCTTGCGTAAGTTGGGGTAGTATGATAATCATTGTTGAATGAATGGTTTAGATAGGCCTGAGTCGTGGCTTTATTTTGATCTATTTACCAAGAGTTATGTATGTTAAGTTGATGATGGGTGAATGTATGGTTCTCATAATCATATTTATGTTGGAGCATGTTGATGTGTTTGCATGTTATGTGTTTACGACAATAAGTGGCTAGCAAAACCTCTAGTCACTCCCCACTGACTGTGGCGTACATGTTTCATGTATATAGGTTTGAAGCTGTTTGCATGGGGTTTGACAGAGAGCTAGTGAGCGATGTATTCATCGTCATGATTTTACCCATTTCGTTAGCTGGACTCTAGTTTACGTTTTTGCTCAAGAGCATGTATGGATATGATATCACGGGCCGTTGTTTTGTAACTAAATTTCATACATAAATATTTATCTAAGTTTATTTATTTCCGCATTTTGATTTAGTAATTCACCACGCATGTTAGTTTATTTAAATGAAATCTCGTAAAACATAAATCACTCTGAATTTACCATTAAAATCAGTAAAATTACGAGTCCGAAATATCGGGATGTAATAGGTCGAGTAACACACACTCGGCCGAGTATCACCTACTCGATCAAGTAACCCACACTCGGTCGGGTGCCTCACATTCGGCCGAGGCATACACATCAGTCGGGCTTCGTGAAGGGGAAATCGCCCTTCACCTTTCCTACGCCTCAAGCCACCCTATATGCATACTACAACATTTGCACAGCAGGTAATATTAACCATCATCAACTTTCCTATAACATACAATTCATATCATCATCTCATTCACATCTTTCACATGCTCATTACCGTATATTATACACGAAATCATTACACCTCAATCATACATGTATATACACACCCAAACCTACCCTTTGTGGCCAAGTACAAGGTTGTAAGCAATTTCGCGGTTCTGGGACGTCTCTCAAACCTTTGCAGTAGCTTTACAAACTTATACCTGAGGTTCATTTTATTTAAGACATATCCTAAGTTCATTGGGTTCATTGGCTTTATGTGCCAAGACGTCGCTCTAATGCCATTTATAACACCCTCATAACCCAAGGCCTTTAGATAGGATCATCAGACTATGAAGACATTACCATCTCAATTACCTGAGGTACAGTATAAGATAAACAACAATAGCCACTTTATTATAATTAAAAAACCAAGTTTTATATGTGAAATACAACCCTCTGAGAAAATAAACTTTAAACCAAAACACTCTACGGAAGCTAAAACTCATATGACTCTACAACACTGTCGGTGACCCATCCTCCCAAGCCAGCAAGCACTGCTCATCTACGAACCTGAGGCTCTGCTCACCAATACATGGATCATCACAGTAAAACAACAACAAGCGTCAGCAACTGAATAATAACACGGATACAATACTAAAGCACAACACAATCTGATAACACTCGTCTCTGCTATCACCATTACACAACATTCGTGGTGGCCTTTAGCCCCACGCCAAGTCCCCCACTTACCGTAGCAAGGGGTACCTAGACCATTAATGTACACATCCTCTCCATGACGGCTCCCACGAAGAGCGGTCATAGGAGTGAGAACCGTTCCCCGCAACGGTCTCACACATTACCTTTTCAATCTCAATAATCATACATAATACAGTGGTCACAACAATAAGACGGTATCGTCACAATCATCATCATACAGAAACTGAGTAGGGAAACCCTACCTCAAACAATCAGCAAGGAGATGTAAACCAAAAGCGTTCTACCAACGTTCCTCAAAGACTTATCCTCCTATGAAACATATATATCAATTACTTACTGAAACATACTGAATTCTGACGACATAATAACGATAACAATGATACTTACTTGTAGACATAATCTAGGCTAGGCGATCGGAGCATCTAAACTTGTTATGAACCTCTAGGGAAACTTGGGAGAGAAAAGTGAAATGGAGGAGAAAGTTGCATAAAACTGATTTAGGGTAAAAGTGATTTCGGTTTTCGGATTATTTTATATACATAACCACGGCCCGGCTCTCGGGAAAGACACACTCGGCCGAGTAAGACCCACTCGGCCGAGTACTACTTACTCGGCCGAGTACTACTTACTCGGCCGAGTTGCACTTACTCGGCCGAGTTCGACTTACTCGGCCGAGTTCTACTGACTCGGCCGAGTTCTAATTACTCGACCGAGTTCTACTGACTCGCCGAGTTGAGTCACAACTTAGCATCTACAAAGGAGGGGTGTTACAAGATCAAAGAAATATGGGATGTAGGATCACAAGGATAAGAAGCATATACTACAACTCAAAGAGTCCATGTCCAGGTCAAGATCAGTTGCCTAAGATAAAGAAACTAATCCCCAAAGACTAGGACAAATCGGGTACTACTGCTACAGGAAAGACTATCACTATAAAAGAAGTAGGAAAGTAGAGGAATAGGATCATCGAAAATTCGCGTAAAAACTTTGCATTCTGTCTAGCAAGCTCTATATTCTCTTTTCTTTTCGTTTCATTGTAACTCACGAAAATAATATAGTAAAATCTTGGTGGGATTTCGTCTCCTCCCGCAGTTGTTTCCCTCAAATGGATTTTTCCGCGTCACCAAAACCTCTTGTGTCATTTATCCTCATTCATTGCAATTTCATTTAACTACGCGTCCCTAGGTCACAGTTAGGTCATTTTAACCCACAAATCTCGTATTCAATATCGGTAACTTTATAACAAAATAGTCATCCATGTTTAGGGATGTCAATGGATCCTGGATCCGATCTATATTCGTAAGACCCGACCATGATGGATCGGATCTGGATCCTATTTTATCAGACCCGTTGGATCCGGGTTGGTTCTGGATCCGCTAATTTTAAAACATATCTGAATCTGGATCCTTCTACGTAGATCCGAATCCGACCCTGGACCCGTTTTCATAGTAAAAACATCAAGTTTTGAAAAAAAAATAGCAAGACTCTTTGATTAATTTAGAAAATGTACAAAATATTTCACTCTCTAGCTTTCATTTCTCCCTTTGTTCTTCCTTCATCTTCACTTCACATCCAAACCGTTTAATATACCGCAATAGCTCAGTATAAGAACGTCTCTTGGTACGTCTTAGTTATTTTGTTTTTTGATTTGTGTTTGGATTACTTGATCATTACAAATTAATACTTGTATATTTGGTTTAACATAATTGCTACGCTACTAGATAGCTAATTTTCCATTTTATTGTATTTCGGAAAATGGATATCAATAGTGTTATGACTCATGAGTTTTTTTTTTTAAATGAGCTAGAAACTTGGACCTCTATCGGACCCGGATCCGATCCGAATCCGTTGGATCTAGATCTGGATCTCACATATTTGGACCCGTTGGATCTGGATCGGATCTGAATCTAAGGTATGCAATGCGGATCTGAATCTGAATTCTGCTGGATCCAATCCAGATCTAACCCGTTGCCATTCTAGTTATAGAGCACAGTCATCGTACTTTAGCTAAATAAATTTTGGCCTAAATCTTAAAACTAGTAATCAAAATCAATAATATCTTAATCATGGTTTTAAATATGATTCGTAATAGTGATGCACGACTGAGTTATTGGAATTTTGGAGGTGAACGTGATCACATTTTTACGAATATAATTGACTAATAACAATACGTGAGAAATGAAAATTAATATTCCTTCCCCCTAAAATAATAATGAAATTAACTTTTCAACACGGACTTTATTCTTTTACATATCTTTTTTCATAAAATTTTCATAAATTACTTTTTTTAAACATAAACTTTTTTTCTTAAACATAACCCTTTTTCTTAAATATAAACAAAACAACTCTTATATGATTCTAATATTGAATTTAGTTACTCCAAAATCTTAAACAATGGATTACAATTCTCTAATTACTGAAGTAAAATAGTTTGTTAACGATTATTAATAAGTTTTATTGAAATTGCTAAATTTATATTGGGATATTCTACGGTGTACCCCGTGTTTTTAGGTTTTCTATGTTGTACCCCTACATTTTTTAAATTCTATGATATGCCCTTAAACTCTATACATTAGACTATACGATGACCTTGTTTATTGGTTTGGCTAGCTTATTTCTTAATTTATCTATTAAATCGTCTATTTAACATTTCGATTACTCGACAACCTACTCATTTACTTATTAGTTCGCCGAATTACCATTAACCAACCAAATAGTATAGAAATCTAACTCAATTTCATCAAATTGTTGTTATTATTTCATGCTTCATAACATATGTTTTTAATAAAAGTTTATGTCTATTTAAAGTTATTTGTAATACTTCCTATATAGAATGGTGATATCACATTAATAAGTCAAAACAAATGTCAAATTACGACTTTTTATAGTGATAAAAATAATAAAGATTTGAAGGAGGTCATTATGGAGAATAAGTACGAAGTTTAAGGGTATACCATAAAAATTATAAAATGTAAGGGTACAACATAGAAAACCGAAAAACACGGGATTTACCGTAGAATATCCCATTTATATTTTACGGAAATTATATGCATAGAGCCAGTGTTAATTAGGGTTATTCATAATAGTCAAAGCATAAACGTTCATTACTACTAGGGACTAGGGAGCAGCCGACTAAGGAATGAAAATCAAAGCATAGTCAAAGCACAATCTGCCTAGGCTCCTAATAATACATTACTTAATATTTAAGAAAAAATGAAATCAAAGCATAAACATTAAACACGACTAAGGAACCACCGATATCATCCCAATCGACAACCAGAAACCACACCAGCCTCCAGTAGTCAGTCAGTCCGCCAGATCTGGGGACGTGGTGCAGGTTTGGGTCATCAGAAGGCAGTACGACGATCGTAGATAGTGGTGGGAGCAGTGGACGGAGCAAAAGCAAAGACAAGGGTTATACATTTGCTGTTGAATGACGGTGGTCGGAGCAAGGGCAGGAGGTTACGGAGTCGGTGGTGAACGGATGTGGTGGTTGGTTGGTGTTATTATCTTGGTGATGAAGGGAGATGAAAGAATGGAGAACAAAATAAATTGTGAGTGATGAAAAAAAATGACAAAAGTAGTATGGTAAAAAAGCGTATGTGAAAGAGTAAAATCTATATGTGAAGAAACATGTCCCAAAAAATAATTCTCCCTGCATTTCAGTTATTTGTTTGCTTATGGTTTTGGTACAAAGACTAATGAATTAAATATCGGAATTACTTTTTCACATACGAACTTTACTTTTTCACATACATTTTTTCACAATATTTCCAGAGCATACCCTTTTCTAAACCTAGACAAATTAAAACTTATGTCAACTTTTTTTCCCCTAAAATTGAATTTCATTGTTCCAAAAACTTGAACAATGAATTATAATTAACAATTATTAACATGTTTTGTGAAATTATTAGGGTTAATTAATACTCTGTAGTTAGTTAGTGAAATTAATTCTGAAAGAATTTATCAATTGTTATCGAGGGGAGAGGAAAACAACAACGATTTGAGTTCATAAAGGAAGAAAAATTATAGAATCAAAGCGCCAATACTGATATCAACGAAACAATCATGAATCACGAAATCAATCCTACCAAAAACAATCACGAAAGCAATCTTACCAAAAACAATCACGAAAGTAATTCTACCAAAAACAACTCTTGTTCCTCATCTCTTACATTCGTCAATCATGAATTACCAGACCAAAATCATCTTCAATTTACTTCAAATCATCAATCAAATAAAAAAATCTCCATTAATACCTTAATTAGTATCCTATTTGACACAATTAATATTTTTGTTAACTATTTTTTTTTACAAGAATCGTGATTCGCAATAGTTAGTTGTGGTGGCGGTGGTTCGGGGAGTGACGTCGATCGGAATCGAAGCAAAGGTTGAACGAGAAATTTTTGGAGCAGGTGGTGGGTGGTGGTGAATGGAGTAATGTCCGACCGGAGCAAAGGTTGAGCGGAAATTCTACGATCGGAGCAAGTTGTATGGTGGCGAAGGCGGGGTGAGGAAACCGAGGAAAAAAATGAATGACGTGAAAGAATGAAAAATGAGGAGGATAAAATTGTAAAAAGCGTATGCAAAAGAGTAAAATTCGTATGTGAAAAAGTACGACCCTTAAATATAAGGGATCAATAATTATATGATAAATGGATCAAATTAGAAGATCCAATTGTTCATGGCAAAAACATTCATTAAAAAAACATAGAATTGACTGAGACATCTCAAAATAAAAAAGTGTAATACCCGATTATTTTAAGATGCACAAAAGTACATTGGGAACCGTAAGGGAACCCACTTATGCCCGGAAATAAAGAGTTAACGAGATACAAGACCAAGTAAGACATGTACTTGACCAAGTGGACTTGCATTAGACCGAGTAAATGAGTTCGATCGATCGAGTTGCAGTCACTCAGTCGAGTAAGTGAGTGAACCAACCACTCGGTCGAGTGAAATCCGTCCGAACCCTCATTTACTTTCCTTCCTTCACAATCCCTCATTCATTCTTCTACAAGCTTCATCTCTCTCCAAACTCTCCTTCCTCTCTCAAAAAATATTTATAAACACCTTTAATGGAGATTTAAGTCGAGATCTATGGTGAAGCACCCATCTTAATGCATGATCTACTTTTGTAAGTTGATTTTAACCCTACTCCTTGATCTTATTTTAGAGTTTTGTTAATGAGTGGTTAGTGAGTGATTAGAGTGATAATATGGGTAATTAGTAGGTAATAATATGGGGTTTTATCTTAGTATACATAGTGTAGAGTGTATTATGATGTGTTTAGGATGGGACTGTTTTATTTGACGAAAATGGTGGAATCATGTAGCTTGTGAAGAAATGTGAAAAGGTATGTTAATCCTACTTGGTTTCAATATCTTATTATTGCACTGAATGTAATTAATGTTAATTACCTTTCACATAATTAGCATAAGTACATTATAATATGTTTAATCTTAATGGATGTCATTAAGGTGAAGATTATGGTGATTAGCTGAGTATTGGTGGATGAGTCTCATGTTATGGTTGAAAAGTAATGTAAGCAAGATTTATGAGTCTGGATATTGCGGAATTGATGTTTATATTGTAAATGTGGGTTGTGTTGCATAATGATTCGGTATTGGTATAACATGTGGTGTCTCGCGTTTATTATGTTTGTCGTACGTATCGGAGGATATGTCGGTTGTAACGGATATGTGGAGGATGGTGATGGATAGTGTGTTGTTGAGGACACGGAAGGAGGTTAGGAGACCGTCTTCTGCTTAAGTCGCCTATTGGAGTTTTCCACTTCAAGAGGAATGTGAACATTATGGATTAAGTATGGCGGGGCTCATATAGCTAAGACACGACGTCTGGCAGGAGACCTGAGTCGCTCTCGGGACCGGTGTTGTGGACGTGTTCCTGGCATCTATGATTGCAGTACGGCTAGACGTGTTCCGGTACTCGAGTACAACTTGACGTGTTCCGGTACTCGGGAGTGATGTGAAGTGATTGTGGGTACGGCTTGGCGTGACCCAGTACCGGTGTGTGTCGTGTTATGGTCACGAGTAGTATTGTCACGGTCATGTTGCACATTGCATTTATTAACGTATTTTAAAAACAGTGAAACTCTTGTATAGAACCATTTTACGTTAAATATATTGAAAATTTTATCTTTATTAATAAAAAGGCGTTGTGATGGGCCTATGTTGGAGTCGGGTGGTCAGGGTGGTTAAAATGGCCTTGTGAGCCGGGCATATGTAAAAAAAGCTAGGGCTTAATATATGGATGACAATAACATGATATTGTGCGAACATTGTGAAAGATATGAAATAATTACATGAAGAGAATAGAGCAAATATAATAAGCTAATACGAAGTAATCTTTTATACAAATTGTGGACACGAGGATAATCCTCAACTAGCTTAAAATCCGTGCAATATTGTACGTATAAGTATAAAAAATACTATATAAATAATTATTTAAAATGTATAACAATAATATCATTCAATATTATAGTATTAATATGCAACATTTTACACATATAAAATAAATACAATTTTAAATTGAGATTCAATATTATAATAATACTCCTAACATTCAGACCAAATTGATACACAATCGGTAAAACTTTTTTATTTTATCCCGTGTTTTATACCTTCACCCAAGTATTTGTATGGTCAATAATTAATGGAAAAATGAGAAGGCACACCGGGTGTTACTCAAATTGAGCGACACAATATGAATAAAGTGATGTAGTTTTTTCATCATTGGAGTATCACCACAAACTCGTCCTGTCATAAGGGAGGTAGAGTTTGGATGCTGTGGAATCCTGCTCAGTGTGATATCCAAGTTTTGGAGTATAGTGCACAGTAGATACATCTGTTTCTCGTGAATAAGACTAATGATAAGAGTTTTTATGTCACTATGGTGTATGCTTTTAATGCGATGGAAGCTAGGGAACCTCTTTGGATGGCTCTTAATAGACCATGGTGTATTGGTGGTGATTTTAATTGTGTGCTGGAGGAGTATGAGAGGATGGGAGGTTCCTTTTCTCAAGCTGCTACTGATACTTTTAGGGATTGTCTTCTTCAATGTGAGGTTATTGATGGACCTGCTAAAGGGGCCTTATATACCTGGAATAATAAGCAATGCCCTACTGATAGAATTTACAGTAGGATTGATGGATATCTGGTGAATCAGGATTGGCTTAATGAATATTCTGATATGGTAGCCCACTTCCTTCCTGAAGGCCTTTTTGATCATTCTCCATGCTTGATCCAGAACTTTCAGCTTGTCCAACATAAAAAGAAGTCGTTTAAATACTTCAATATGTGGAGTCAGTCTCCTAATTTTGTGAATGTGGTACTACAGGGATGAGTAACATACAGATATGGAACTGGAATTTTGAACTGACGCAAAAGCTGCAGAATCTTAAGCCTAAGCTGAAAAGTTTGAACAAGGCTCAGTTTTCTGATATTGAGAAGAATGCAGATATTGCCCTGACTAAACTGACCCTGATTCAGCAAGAACTGGCCATTGCTCCTAATAATCCAGACTTGATTCAGCAAGAGTGTGACATTAGAGCACAGTATGCCCTACTGGCAGCTACTCAACAGGAGTTTTTACATCCAGAAGGCTAAAGTGAAGTGGCTAGAGGAAGGGGATGATAATACTGCTTATTTCCATGGAGTTTTAAAAATGAGGAGAAGGCAGAATCAGATTTTTCAAATTGAAGACCAGCATGGTGTTTTGCAGACTGAACCTCAGCAGATTCAAGATTGTTTCTTGCAATTTTATAATAATCTGCTTGGCACTAGTGTCCCTACTCAATCAGTGAACAAAAGAGTGGTGAGCCAGGGAGCTAAATGTGAGTTGCAGCATATCCAGATGCTGTTAGCACCTGTTATAGATGAGGAGATCAAGACTGTCATGTTCAGTATTCCTAATGAGAAATCTCCGGGTCCAGATGGATATTCTAGTAAGTTTTTCAAGGACAGTTGGGATATTGTGGGGGTGGACACCTGTAAGGCCATTAAGGAATTCTTCCAGAATGGTCAGCTGTTGAAACACATGAATTCCACAAACATATCTCTTATTCCTAAGATTGGTAATCCTACATCAGTTATGCATTTCAGGCCTATTGCATGCTGTAATGTAGTGTACAAATGTATCTCTAAACTTCTATGTACTAGATTAGCCAAAGTGCTTCCTCACATTATCTCTACTACTCAAGGAGGATTCATCCATGGCAGAAGCATCATGGATAATATTTTGATCTGCCAAGACCTTGTCAAACTCTATGGGAGAAAGTCTGTATCCCTAAGATGTTTATTCAAGATGGACTTGCATAAGGCCTATGATTCAGTGGAGTGGGAGTTTCTTTTTCAAATGTTACAGGAACTCAATTTCCCTCCTCACTTCATTAGACTCATTCAAGAATGTGTCACTACAGTTTCATATACTCTCAACTTGAATGGGGATTATTTTGGTTGGTTCCAGGGCAAGCGAGGATTAAGACAAGGTGATCCTCTTTCTCCTCTGTTATTTACCATCTGTATGGACTATCTTACTCGTATGCTGGACTAAACTACTTCAACAATGAATTTCAAGTTTCATCCGTTGTGCAAGCCTATGAAATTGAGTAGTTTGATGTTCGCCGATGACTTATTGATGTTTAGTAAAGGTGATGTGCATTCTATCATGATTTTACTTCGAACTTTTGCTATATTTTCTCAAGCATCAGGGCTACAACTAAGCAAGGGCAAGTCAAACGTCTATTTCAATGGAGTAAGTGCTGATCTCAGGAAGGATATTGTTCAGGTGTCAGGGTGCGTTGAAGGTAAATTACCTTTCAAGTATCTAGGTGTGCCTATTAAACCTTCTAAACTGTCAGTGAAGGACTGCCAGCCTCTTCTTGACAAGGTGCTAGAAAGAATAAGGGGGCTAGGACATAAAACATTGTCCTATGTTGGCCGACTGGTGTTAGTTAAAGCAGTGTTGCAAACTATCCATTCATATTGGGCATCCATATTTATATTGCCAATAACGGTGTTGATCAAAATAGAAGTCATATGCAGAAATTTTTTCTGGGATGGGGGGACTGAACAAGCAAGGATTCCAACTGTGGCTTGGGCCAAAATATGCAAAACAAAGAAAGAAGGAGGTCTTCGGATCAGAAACTCTGTTGATTGGAATAAGGCTCCAGTTGGGAAGTTAGTTTGGTGGGTGTACAATTGCCCCTCTAAACTATGGGTGCAATGGGTACATAATGTGTATCTTAAGAGGAATACATGGGATTCTTATAGCCCACCATCTGATGCTAGCTGGACTTGGAAGAAGGTTTGTAGACTCCATCATGTGTTTCATCAGGCTTATGACCAGGGGTAATGGACGAACACACCAGGTAAGGAGTATACCATTGCCAAAGGGTATAACTGGTTACAACAAGGTCACCAGGAACTTGTTTGGACTCATTTGGTGTGGTCCAAATGGATTATGCCAAAGCATGCCTTTAATGCGTGGATGTATTACCATCAGGGATTCAATACTAAAGCTAAGCTGTATAATTTGGGGATCACTACTGATGACTCCTGCTGTATTTGTCATCAGGAAAGTGAAACCACTGATCATTTGTTCTTCAGATGCTAGTTTAGTAGGAGGATCATAGAGATGCTTCAGCAGCGGACAGGGATAGCCTTACCTACTGATGATATTCTGACTTGGAGACTGAACAGGAGATATTCACGTCTTAAAAATGGGACTGTGAATAGCATCCTGAATGCTGCTATGTATTATATCTGGGCTCAACGCAATAATAGTAGGATTTATGCTACTCTTCTACATCCTAAAGCATGTGTAAGGAGGATACAGTTGGATACTCAAGCGAGGATAAAAACGCAACTCAAAGGTAGCAGGTCTATAAGAGATCAACAGTGGCTGGATAAATTAAAAAGTGGAACTAGTTAATTGCGGGTATGCTGTTGTTAGGAGGTAGGGCGGTTTTATGCACATATTTGTAATGTTGGTTACTCTTTTTCATTAATATATTTACCCTTTAACAAAAAAAAAATTGAGCGACACCCGGAATATTATTGTAATTTACTTGTTTGTTTCATTTTTCCTACATCGAAATTAAAATTTCAAACTAATTAATAATATAGGGTAATTTGAACAAAAGATTAATCAATTAATTATCAGTAGTGATAATTCTAAGTTTAAAAACAAATTAAAAGATCTTTCCCGATTAATCAATAATAACAAATGGTGGAAGTCTCTAAAAATACAAATACTTTAGAGATACAGTCTCTCAATAATGTTAACGAGAACTCTCATACTTGTTAAAAGATATTATTCTTTTTCTTTATACTAGGTCTCCCATTAACCTAGCGAAATACGGTCTCTCAGGAGCATTGGCGTAGCTACAGGGGTGTTGTGGATGCGGATGCATCCCCATGTTTTGAAATACTCCCTCCGTCTCAGCAGATTCTTTACCTTTACTTTTTGACACTATTCACAAGTCAAGAAAATCTATAATATTCTCGATAATCTATAAGAAGAAACACAGTCATGTGGGATCTTGTTTGATTCGTCTTTGTGAATAGATTAAGAATATCAAATTTTTATAATTTTTATAAATGCAAAATGAAAGATATTGATGATGTAATATGCACCTTGACAAATGTGAAAAAGTAAACGTAAAGAATCCGCTGAGACGGAGGGAGTATATAATTATTAGTTTCGATATGTAACATCAATGCCTCTGTGCTGTAGTGGTTTGTATGTTACTTTCCAATCCAGTGGTCACAGGTTCAACTCTCATGGGTGCCTTTTTTTATCTCCTATTTAATACATACTTTTAGTTTATTTTGATTAAGACTTTTAAATACCCACTAATTTATTAAAAAAAGTAATATATTATTGGGCTTCAATTTTTTTGGATTAAAATACTCTTTTCAAAATAGAGAATTATATACTCACGGTTTTTTGTTATTTATATCTACTCGGATTTTTGGAGCAACTTTTATTCTATTTTCGCGTTTTACGTTACCCGCACAACTTTTTGCATAAAATTTTTAGTTTCTATCACTCGAGTCATTGTTAATTTTGCATCCCCTACATTTAAATTCTAGATACGCCACTGCTAGGGACGTACTGCTCTAAAAATACACGTTTATTAGTAATCAGTTAATCATCCATGACCTTTAAGTTGACCATGATCCATGTTTTATAAATTCATAATAAATGATTTACAAAGAAAAGCATATGGAGTAAATCACCTGCTATTGTGGTACTGTCCTCTTTGAAGTATTGAGTAGTCGAAAGTTCGGGACTTGTAAAACATTTTATGAGTGAATCTAACATAATCTACGGAATACTAATTGGCTATTTATTATTCCATGTTAATTACGTAAAACACTGCAAATTCAATGGAGTAATTCCCCCTAAGGTATTTGTGGTTTCAAGTTTGATAATAGAGCTATCTTTGTTATTGTTTTTTTGTTAACTGGAAAATGTATGATATGATCAGATCAATTTATTATGATTGTATTGTTATATAATATTAGAATTAGTTTTAATTATTATCTTTTATATTTTATTTTATTAATACTGTAGAATTTGAATTACGATTTTGTCCCTACGGTATTGGCAAAAAACTAAAAATTATTTATTGTTTTTTTTTCTATTTCTTTATTAGGGTGTTACCGAGACTCAGTAACACCCGGCGTCGTCCTACCACTTCCCATAATTAATTGTATGTTCAATAACTAATTTTTGTCTATATGTAGAATCTTTGATAAGTTCCATTAGTTACATATAAATTAGAATAGTAGGTCTTACCGTCTTACTTAAGATCACCGTCTAAAATTGATCTCTCACAACCCATATTTTATTTTGTATTATTTATTTTTGGTCTGTACATGTATAAGAGATTTGCACAAATTTTGACTGAATGCATAGTTCACATTTTTTTGGTCTTCTAAAAGATATTTTAGACATATTTGCATCTTCTTAAAAGATTGTTTTATTTCCAAATTTTATGCATGTATTGTATACGGATATCTAACGAGAAGCCTTTCATTATATGGATTATATATTCATCATTGATTTGATTACGTTGATTAAATTGCATATCTTTTGGTGATTAGTTAGGCGGGAAAATGTTATTGTGAGAGTGATTGTATGAGTGACACGTGTTAAGTTTTGTGGGTAGTGGTTCTTCTTTTATATTTTTACTAGTTTAGAACCCGTGCAAAGTTGCACGGACATGTATAGTTCTATGTATAAATAAAATGTCTAAACTTGATAGTTATAAAAAATACTATATTCGATTGATAATGTACAGTTCCACGGGGTAACAAAATAATTAATAGTCTTGTCAATATGCTGAAATAGTCTTGCAGGTTGTGCGTTCTCTATTCGATTGGGGTAATATGTCATAATCATCATGTATTCATATCTTTATTCATAACCATGCGTTTTAACCCGGCCGATCATCGTAGTTCATCCCTGATTTCATATTACTTTTCTCAAATGCGTAGTATATCTGAGAACCAATCTTCACTGCAAACTGTTATTCAACCACTCAATTTACGTATCATCTGCCCCATCCTATTAACATAGTATTTAAACATTTAACGTGATCTGAAGACCTATTTAACCATACATTATCAACTATATCTAACAATAACTCTTAATAATTAAGGTGAATCATGTTATCACACAGTTAAATATACTTTATAAGTAACTTTTGAAATATTATATATAGGTCGAAATATGTTAAGGGAAACCAGTTCTCCAAATCCTTAGAAAATGAATAGTCGAATGACGGATCTAGTTATATATATACTTCATGACTAAGTCCTCAAGTCATTTTTTTATTTTGAAAACTCATTTTTTGAATTATCGAACGGTAAATAACTTTTTTTTCTCCAGGGCAGAAAGCATAATAAACATTACAATTGTACAAATATGCATATATAAATATTTTGTACATGGGTATAAAGTCTAACAACTAACAATGTTTAAAGTTTAACTAGTGTAACACCCGTGAAAAATCACGGGGTTGTGTACACTTATTTTTAAAGACGCCGTCGGTATATTTATTTGAATATATAGCAATTCTGTTTATTCGGACGAATTAATTTTTAACGGGATGTTTGAATATAAGATATATTAGGTGAAAAGATGAATTTTCTGGTGCACTAATCTTCGAATAGCTATTAGTAATGATGATAATATTTGGATTACTTATGATAAAATTAATAAATAAGGTATATAAGAAAAAACAATAGACGGCTAAAAAAATATTAAATAACAAATATAAATTAAATGGATGTATTAAAATTCGATAACCCAACACGACAATTACAGTTTCTCGAAAACCTCCTTGTAAACAACATTTGTTGTTGTATTAGTCATCTCTCCTTCTTCATCAAGAAGTAGCACTTTTAGACCTTTCTTACTCGTGACCCTAGATATAGCTAGGGCTGAGCATAGGTCTAGAACCGGACCGGACCGGACCGAACCGGACCGAACCCGAAACCGAATTTTACTAAATTTGGGACCGAAGACCGGACCTATAAGGAACCGGTCCTGGACCGGACCGGACCGGTAAAAACCGGACCAACCCGAGACCGGACCATTTGGACCGATTTCACATTTGATCAAATTTTCTTATTTAACTAACGATAAATTTTTTGAATAAAAACGCATACTCTAATTTGTACTACTTTGCACATCACTTAGAAGAACACATAAGTAATAACTAGCCAAAATAACACATTAAAAATCTTTAAAATTCAGAAGTCAAAAGTTCAATAATCACAATCTTGACTCAATCCGGTCCTATCGGTCTGGACCGAAAATTTTCGATTTTGGACCGGACCGGACCGAAACCCGAACAACATAAATAGTTGGACCTAGGACCGGACCGAAACTCAACCGGTCCGGGTTCGGTCTGGACCGAACGATCCGGTTCGGTCCATTTTTCCGGTCTGGACCGAGTTTTGCTCACCCCTAGATATAGCAACGTACAGTTGGCCATGGGTAAAGACCGGTCTTGGAAGATAAAGTCCAACACGGGATAGAGACTGACCTTGACTTTTGTTGATAGTCATAGCGAAACAAACTGCTAAAGGAAACTGTCTTCTTTCAAACTTAATTGGGAACCTGGTTTGATCGGAAGGAGTCAAGGTGATGCGGGGAATATAGACATTGCTTCCGATATGACTGCCAGAAATAACTGTTGCACTAATCACGCGATTTCCTAGTTGCCTTACCTCCATTCGGGTGCCATTGCACAAACCATTTGATTGGTCAATGTTTCTTAAAAGCATCACTATAGCTCCAACTTTCAGTCTTAAGCTGTGGTTAGGTAAACCGGATTGATGTTGATACAAAGGTGCTTTACCCTTATTTTGTGGAATTGATGTTTGTCTTCGAATCACATTAGGTGTTTGAAATACTTGCGTAAAATAGAGCAATAAGACATCAATTAAGGTGCAGACTAATATAAGTAAGAATGTGACATGATTAAGTCTTTTACAATCTGTTCTTTTCACGTGTATACATCTTTTTTTTTTTTTATCAAACCCAAAAAAATTAATCTGAGAGACATATCATTTTGAGATGGATACAATGTTGTTTTACCATTAGTAGGTGGAGATGATGCTGGCATTTGAATGTCTGGACATGGTTGAAAAGGTTGCGAAAAGTCAATCACTGCAACATAAAATCGTGTGGAATAAAAAAGTAGTTTATGAAGAAAGTAATTAAGCTAATTAAATAAACCAAAGCCACCTACCAGATTGATGTTGATACAAAGGTGCTTTACCCTTATTTTGTGGAATTGATGTTTGTCTTCGAATCACATTAGGTGTTTGAAATACTTGCGTAAAATAGAACATTGAGACATCAATTAAGGTGTAGACAAATATAAGTAAGAATGTGACATGGTTAAGTCTTTTACAACCTGTTCTTTTCACGTGTATACATCATTTTTTTTATCAAGCCAAAAGAAATTAATTTGAGAGACAAATCATTTTGAGATGGATGCAATGTTGTTTTACCATTAGTAGGTGGAGATGATGCTGGCAGTTGAATGTCTGGACATGGTTGTAAGGGTTGCGAAAAATCAATCACTGCAACATAAAACCGTGAGGAGTAAAACGGTATGAACATGAGGAAAATAATTAGGTTATTTAAGTAAGCCGAATCCACGTACAGGTTGATGTTGATATTGAATTAAGTTTTATATATTATAAAACTAACAATGTAAGTTATTTAAGATATTTAAATTAAGTCATTTATAACATATAAATTTATATACTAAAAAACTGAAAATTTAACTAAAAAGTAAAGAGATAATTTAAGATATTTAACATAAAAAAAAATAAAAATAATTCTCGTTTTATATATTACAAAACTGGGAATAATATAAAAATCGAATGTAACAAATCATTTAATAATTAATGTGTAAATACGACAATTTTAAAAAATAATAAACTATTGATCGTCCTTAAATGACCAACAACTTACAACGTCCTAACAAACAATTTTTTTTATTTTTTTAATAAAATAGGCTGCCCAACCAATATATTATAAAGTAATGAATATATATGAGTTGATTTCGGTAATAGCAACTACGTATTCATTTGGTGTAATTTCGACATCCGAAGCCCAAAAGGGCCAAGTTCACCCACCGACACATTATCACATATCATGTATACATTTATCGTAATTTGGACTCTGAAGCCCAAAGGGCCCAAGTTCCCATCAAGCACATTATCACATACACAGTCTGGACCGTATTTCTACAACCCATAATCCCACCGACACACCCCACCGACACACCCCACCGACACATTATCACTACCTAATTCATTTCACTGAGTAATTCATATCACCTAATAAATCAAAAAACCTTTACTTCTTCAATTATCTAATAACTATTCATATACCTCATCTTCAATTATCAACCGTTTCACCTTTCAATAAATCAAAAAACCTTTACTTCTTCTCATTTTCGATTCATCATTTATCAGATTTATTCGTCTTGTTCATTTTTTCACGTTGTTTTGTTGATTTATTTGATGTTTGTATGTGGTTTATTCTGAATATTTTTTATTGTTTATTTTGTTTGAATTGTGTTTGATTTTTGGCTAAAAATTTGGGGATCTTGCATGTTGTTTGGTAATTTTTTAATTTTTGATGATTTTTTAGATTTTGTAAATTTGTATGCATGTGTATATGTTGATATTTTCTGGGTTTTGGTAGATCTCGTATGAGTTTTAATTTTCTGGTATTTTTTTCTTTAATTTCAATATTTAACATTCATCTTGTTCATTTTTTCACGTTTTTTTGTTGATTTATTTGATGTTTGTATGTGGTTTATTCTGAATATTTTTTATTGTTTATTTTATTTGCATTGTGTTTGATTTTTGGCTAAAAAATTGGGGATCTTGCATTTTGTTTTGTAATTTTTTTAGTTTTTGATGATTTTTTAGTTTTTGTAAATTTGTATGCATGTGTATATGTTGATATTTTCTCGGTTTTGGTAGATCTCGTCTGAGTTTTAATTTTCTGGTATTTGTTTCTTTAATTCAATATTTAACATTCATCTTGTTCATTTTTTCACGTTTTTTTGTTGATTTATTTGATGTTTGTATGTGGTTTATTCTGAATATTTTTTATTGTTTATTTTCTTTGCATTGTGTTTGATTTTTGGCTAAAAATTTTGGGATCTTGCATTTTGTTTTGTAATTTTTTAGTTTTTGATGATTTTTTAGTTTTTGTAAATTTGTATGCATGTGTATATGTTGATATTTTCTGGGTTTTGGTAGATCTCGTCTGAGTTTTAATTTTCTGGTATTTTTTTCTTTAATAACAGGTTTTTACTATGGTAGCGATAATTAAGACTACCCAGATGAAAAAGACTGTAACTTTAGTGTATTATTGTATTAATTATGGGTTTTTGGTTTGTTTGCGAATTTCTGAAGGTAAATATATATGGGAGAAGAAGGAGGTAGTGATTATAGACAATGGGATGAGATGATACCAGAATATCAGTGTAAGGTGTCCTTACAAATTCTGTGATTTGTTGTTCATGTTTTTGGCTTTTTAGTGTTCATTTTTGGTTTTGTTTTGCTTAATTTGTTGGAAATTATTGCATAAAGATGTAAAATGTGAAGTTTAGATCACATTTTTTAGTTAAATTAGTGAATTTTTGTTGATTTTGATTGATGGGTTTGTTAATTATGTTTAGGATCTTATATGTTACATCAATTATTTGAGGTTTAGATTGTAAAGTTGGAATCTTTCCACCTTAATTTGCTAAAAAAATGTTAACATTGGCCTAATTTGTTTATTCTTCCGTACCCTCAGACTTCATTTGTTTGTTTACCATTAATTAAATACGATATGATAGAAACATAAACGAATGATTGTGACGGAGATGAGGGAGTATATTTCAATCACAAATATGGTAGCAAGAATTAAGACTACCCAGATTAAATTACTATAACTTTAGTTTGCTAATTACAGGATTTTATCTTTTTTACTCCCTCTGTACCAATCATTTGTTTACCACTAATTAAGTACGATAAAAAGATTAATGTATAAGTCATTGATATATTTGTTTATTAATTAGTAATTACAGGTTTTTACTCCCTTAATCATTTGTTTACCATCGATTAAATAAGATTTTAAAATGTAAATAATGATTGACACGGAAGGAGTATGTTTTAATACGGTAGCGAGAACTAAGACTACCCAGATGAAAAAGACTGTAACTTTAGTGTATTATTGTATTAATTATGCCCAGGAGTCTTATTTTTTTCTAAAGACGGGTCAATTATAACGGCATCTGTTCAATATGGCTTTTCACAAATTACAGTATGTTTAAAGTAATTACAGTATGTTTAAAGTTCTGAAGATTTTGTCTTACTGCAGTTGATTGATTAAACAGTTGCTTACCCTTATCCAGATGCGGCTTAATGTGCACCTTCTGTCTTAGAGATACGTTCTTAATTCTCTTGGTTATTCTATAGTGGTTTTTGCATAAATTAACTACTTTCTTAAGATTAATGTATAAGTCATTGATATATTTGTTTATTAATTAGTAATTACAGGTTTTTACTCCCTTAATCATTTGTTCACCATCGATTAAATAAGATTTTAAAATGTAAATAATGATTGAGACGGAAGGAGTATGTTTTAATACGGTAGCGAGAACTAAGACTACCCATATGAAAAAGACTGTAACTTTAGTGTATTATTGTATTAATTATGCCCAGGAGTCTTATTTTTGACTAAAGACGGGTCAATTATAACGGCATCTGTTCAATATGGCTTTTCACAAATTACAGTATGTTTAAAGTAATTACAGTATGTTTAAAGTTCTGAATATTTCGTCTTACTGCAGTTGATTGATTAAACAGTTGCTTACCCATATCCAGATGCGGCTTAATGTGCACCTCCTGTCTTAGAGATACGTTCTTAATTCTCTTGGTTATTCTATAGTGTTTTTCGCATAAATTAACTACTTTCTTAAGATTAATGTATAAGTCATTGATATATTTGTTTATTAATTAGTAATTACAGGTTTTTACTCCCTTAATCATTTGTTTACCATCGATTAAATAAGATTTTAAAATGTAAATAATGATTGAGACGGAAGGAGTATGTTTTAATACGGTAGCGAGAACTAAGACTACCCAGATGAAAAAGACTGTAACTTTAGTGTATTATTGTATTAATTATGCCCATGAGTCTGATTTTTGTCTAAAGATGGGTCAATTATAACGGCATCTGTTCAATATGGATTTTCACAAATTACAGCATGTTTAAAGTAATTACAATATGTTTAAAGTTCTGAAGATTTCGTCTTACTGCAGTTGATTGATTAAACAGTTGCTTACCTTTATCCAGATGCGGCTTAATGTGCACCTCCTGTCTTAGAGATACGTTCTTAATTCTCTTGGTTATTCTATAGTGTTTTTTGCATAAATTAACTACTTTCTTAAGATGAGAGATCATATAGAAGAAGAAGAAATTCATTTATTTTACCCTGTCTTAGAGATCATATGTTTCGTAGTTTACTTGTAGATCTAGACATGAGACACATTCAGAAAATATAGGAGTCCCGAAGCAACACTGTGTGAAACACATTTGTTATATAGGAGTCCTCGTATAAGGTTTAGGACTTTAACATGGATTGATAGTAAATTAGTACAACTTGCATATGTGAATCTAATTCATAGAAAGTTTCGAATCATTTGTACTTTTAGTATGTTTAAAGTTCTGAAGATTTCGTCTTACTACAGTTGATTGATTAAACAGTTGCTTACCCTTATCCAGATGCGGCTTAATGTGCACCTTCTGTCTTAGAGATACGTTCTCAATTCTCTTGGTTATTCTATAGTGTTGTTTGCATGAATTAACTACTTTCTTAAGATGAGAGATCATATAGAAGAAGAAAAAATTCATTTATTTTGTCCCTATGAGCACTCTCTTGCTGGTTTCTTCCTTATATAGGGTAGATATGTGAAGGAGTAGCTAAGGATGGACTAATATGGGACTTTAGTATCTATAAGTAAAAAGGATTGATCAAATACTATGGAGTCTTAGTAGATCATTTATATGGGACTTTAGTCTTAGAGAAAAAGTGCTTTATACTGAAAACATATTATAAGGACACTACACTCGTGCATGCGCAGATTCCCTATACGTAAGCAAAGAACTATGGCAGGGCTTTCTTCTACTTCTTTATAAAATGCCTTACTGACTCTAAGACTAAAGTCCCTTTCTTAACGAATATAGAAATAAAAATGACTAATTTATATTATAGTTTAAATGGGTATCATTTGGATGTTTGTTGATATATTGTTATACTGTGATGATTACATCAGCTTGCTCCGTTTGACCCAACAAATAAGAAAAAGAAGAAGAAGACTACGGTCCAGGAATTTGTTGAAGAAAGTGCTGAACCATTGGCTGAAAAGATGGAGAAGATGACAGGTATGAGGAGTACTTTTGAATTTGTAAAAAGCATTGATCAAATTCTATGGAGTCTTAGTAGATCATTTATAAAATGCCTTACTGTGTTTTTGATGATTTCTAGTGTTTTTTAGTTTGCATTCTGTGTATTTTTAGGGGAAATTTTTGAATTACTTTTCGTAGATGATAACCCAGTACAAAGTATTGACAAAAGTCCATCTTTAATCGAAAATAACAAATTACTTTACTATGTAGCAACGACAATAAACTGAAATTGCATTTATTATGTAAAATACTTAAAATCAATACCTAATGTAGGACGATAAAGTTGTTGTGTACTGTTTTGTGACGGTAAGTGATCTGTTCTCTGCCGATGTGTGTTTGTTATATCACGTAGGGCAAATACTGTATTTTCTGAAAGATGTAAAAAGTAAATCAGAAAAGGAATAAAAGGAACTACAATTGAAATTCAATCACAACTATACAATAGATAAACAAACCTTTATCACGTTCATTGCTTTTTCTTTTAGGGTTCTTTGATACTGGTTGGCCATGATTTTCTGCCATGGGATTATAGAGTGGATTTTAATAATATCTAGTTTTCAGAGAAGTGAATGAAACATATTATGTAGTGGTATTAATATGGTTTAGGGTTTTGTTTAAAATTAGGTTTTTGTTAATTTAAAGACAAATCGTTATATGAGTTGTGGGCTGAATTTTTCTCATGGTATATGGTTTGGTATCCTCTAAATTCCTAATAAACTCGAAACTCAGTTATCATCATATTAATTATGGAAACATACGAATTGTTTATAAATAATCGTATGGATATTCTTCAAATATTTTATAAATAAAACCGTGATATTTTAATTTTTAATCATCATTATTTTAGTTGAAAAACGGTTTGATTAAATCATGGAAAGATTTTATGGAATATCTTTTTATTATCTCTAAAACCGTGATATAATATCTTTTTATTATATTTTATATGCCTCATTAATATTTTATATGCTTGATTTTATGGCATAGAATATAATATTTTGTTTCTTATTTTATTATTTTAGTTCTTGTTTATGGAATATTAATATTTATGGAATATTAATATTTAATATTTTATATGCTAAAGAATATAATTATGGAAAGATTTTATTAAGTATGTGAATCATCTATGGTTTATGTCAGACCCAAATCATCTATTAAGTACGTTTTTGTGATCTATATTTTATATGCTAAAGAATATAATTATGGAAAGATTTTCACAGTTTGAATCATCTATATTTAATCTATATTTAATATTAAGTATGTGAAATATTAAATATTGATATTATATTTGCTAAAGAATATAATTATGGAAAGATTTTATTAAGTATGTGAATCATCTCCTTTATGGCATAGAATATGGTTTATGTCAAATTATTTGAATTTATATTTTATATTTTATATGATAATGTTCGCCTATGGAAACGTTTGAATTTTATATTTTATATTTTATATTTTATATGATAATTATTTGAATAACAGTCAGAGTATTTGAATTTATATTTTATATTATGGAAACGTTTTTAAGCATTGACACAGTTTAAACAGAATGAACAAACCTGAGTTTCGAGATTATTAGGAATTGAGCTTAACGCCTTAAATCTGGGCCGGCTCCTGCAAGAACCTGTAATCTTCGCCTATGGAAATCTTTGATATGAATGGTTGACTAATCTCGTAAATTCCGCTGCCAAAAGAAATGGTTGATTCATCTATCATATTCATTTTTAACCCGGTTTTTAATCATAAGAAACGGTAACTACGTATAAACTTACCTATTTTCTGAGCCATCAGCAAGATAAGGATGCATGGGAATGACTACGTATAAACTCATCTAGCATTACATATTCGAATCCGTGATTTCTGCAAGTAATGGGAATGACTACGTATAAACTCATCTAGCATTACACATTCGAATTCGTGATTTCTGCACGTAATGACTCCGCTTCTTCCATTGAAGATGATTTCAGGAAAAGGATGCATTGGAATGATTCTGCAAGTAATGACTCCGATTCTTCCATTGAAGATGATTTCTGTCAGTAATTTTATGCAGTAGACGATTTAGAAGGATTTAGAATGATTGTATTAGAATAATTGAATTGAGAATGATTATGATTATATTCTGCCAAAATGTGAATGAGTGAAATATAGAAGGATTTTATTCTGGTTAAATTTTTGTATTTAATAATAAATAAATAAATAAATTATTATTAAATTATTAAATTATTAAATTAATATGAGGTGGCATAGATAAGTAAATCTGATTGGTCTAAAAAAAATGAAAATGCTGAGGATGAATGTGAGAGCTCGAAATACCCAACGCTGCGACATGATTGCGCCACGTAGGCGGAAATCCATCCTTCTTTTATAGTAATAATGATACCAAGTTATGAAGGTTAAAAGGAGATATCAATTTCAAAATTCATTATCTTTGAATGTTAAAAACTTTGTTCTTTGATGCATAGAGCCTCAAAACAAATAGTTACATCACACATTTACAGTGAATTGAGGCCACAGAGATATCATAGGTAAACCAATGTCAAACATATAATTACTCCGTATAAGGTTTGAGGCACGCAACTGATGGTTGTTAACATTATCAAGATCACTAATTTCTATTTAAAACCGGCTTAATTTAAGACGACTCTCACACCCGACTAAAACAGAAGTAGAAATTAAGAGGTTATGAGAGGTGTTAAGTAAAGACAGTTTTAAGTCAAATCAATTCTATTCAGATCTGGAATTTAACAATAAAATCAAAAATCATATGGTTAATCTGCTATTTTATACCTAGATAGTAGATAACACATGTATAATTCATTAATCCCAATGAGACATTAGCTTACTCTATTCATGTATAATCCCGCTTTTAATGTTCATTGAGGATTTTAACATTATTTAACCATTGTATAACAAAATTGCATAAATAACTCATGGTCTAGATTCTAGAACATGAATTAGATGTTTGTTTTGGTAGAAAGAATCAAAATATATATGTAGGTTTTGATAGAAAGATATTTTGAAGAGTTAAAAATTTTGGGCATGGAAATTCTTATTGAACATTTTTTATTGCCCGGGTTGTATGGATTGCTTCTCCATTATTCTATATTTATTGCCTTATTGGATTGTATAATTGTATATTATGTGCTAGTGATATTAAGTAATAATAAAAAAAAGATTACATTCTATTTTTCTCACAATACATAATTACATACATAGTGAGCGGGAATATGTTAGTAAACAGAGAGCTCTATTGTTGACACGTTTCATAGAAAATGATTTGAGCTTATATATATGCACATTCACATGCATCTAACAAGTTGACAAATAGGAAGATTAAAATCATGACCCAAAATGATCCATTGCAATTGGCTTAAAAGAAATAATTAAAATTACCGAAAAATAAACAAACACAATTCAAAATGTATGTATTCAATATATATGTACGTTTTGATAGAAATATATTTTGAAGAGTTAAAAATTTTGGACATGGAAATTCTTATTGAACATTTTTTATTGCCCGGGTTGTATGGATTGCTTCTCCATTATTCCATATTCAATTCCATATTTAATTATGTTATTGCCTTATTGGATTGTATAATGGTATATTATGTGCTAGTGGTATTAAGTAATAATAAAAAAAAAGATTACATTCTATTTTTCTCACAATACATAATTACATACATAGATGGGTTGAGCGGGAATATGATAGTAAATAGACAGCTCTATTATTGACACGTTTCATAGAAAATGATTTGAGCTTATATATATATGCACATTCACATGCATCTAACAAGTTGACAAATAGGAAGATTAAAATCATGACCCAAAATGATCCATTGCAATTGGCTTAAAAGAAATAATTAAAATTACCGTAAAATAAACAAACACAATTCAAAATGTATGTATTCTGCACTCTACTAACATTTAATGAAAAACTTTGTTGACATCCATATTATTTGTCAACTCCGAAAACTCGCTCTAGTAACGATTTTGGAACGAACATCAAAATATAAAATGACTCAAAAATGTGAAAAAGATGAGTACTTTTGTAGATGTAAAATATGGAAAATTAGAATAAATACACGGGTAAAGCAATTTACACTACATTTTCGTGAAAATAAGGGTTGGATTATACTTCGTAAATCTGAATGAATCCTCTTAACATGACGATGCAGAAAGTATAATATATGAAGATATACGGGAATTGAAAATTTTAGGTAGATATATATTATATGGCTATAAAAATCTTGAAGAACGATATTTTTTTTGGGTATAGATATGTAATCTTTTCTAAGGTAGATAAATTAGGAATAAGACTATGGTAGTGAAAATTAGTAGGAATAATTATTAGGGGTTTTGAGTAGGCAGGAAAATAGTTCACCATTTTCACCATTGCTTGACACGTGTACAATAAATATTTAGTGGTTTCTCTTTTATACTATTATATAGATACTAGTCTTAAACCCGTGCAAATTGTACTGGTTTGTTATTTCAAATTTTGTTATTATCAAGAAAACTTAGGATTATGTTTTGTATAAAATTCGATATATTATTTAAAATAATTTAATCTTTAGCATAAGTCTACTTGATGTTAAATCATGCTTCTAATTTAATTATTATTGACTAATTTTGTTGCACGGTAATCTCATTGCTTGATCGAATGTTTGATTCGTTTGGTCGAATTCTACTTCCTAAGAAATCACATTACCATCACGTACTTTAATATACATAATATACATGTAGTCAAATGATGAAAACTCTCCAAAATCCTAAAATATTGTTATTTACTTACATGCAGTTATATTGATCAACGTTATATATATCTTCCTACTCACGCTGATAAAACAAATTTGTTGTTTTTTTCTATGCATGTTGCTTTGTCATATACATACTACTTGACCCGTCTTAAATTTAAGACGGATATATCTATTTTAAGCTTAAAATGTATATATTTATCTTCAAAAGAGAATTTGTATTAGTTTAAACGTTTTTGTAAATGCAATGTTTAGACTCATTTAGTCAATAACCTTTCAAATAACATTATTGATTTTGAGTGGATATTTCTTAAAACTAATATACATGTTTTAAACTTAAGACAGATATAACCATCTTAAATAAAAATCGTTATTACTTTAAGACTGTCCTATAAATGCAAAGTTTCTAACTTATTTAATGGATACTATTTCAAATAGCAGTATAGTATATAGATGTCATATATGTCTTATTTAAAACGTACATATACGTTTGAAGCTTAAGAAATATGTACCCGTATTAAATTAAACAGGTACCCCGTATTAGTTTAAAACTTTCATATAATTGCAATGTTTAGACTCATTTAATTGTTAAGCTTTCAAATAACATTCTAGACTTCGACAAAATCTTTCATAAAATGGATATATCAGTTTTAAGTTTAAAACGGATATAACTACATTTAATAAAAATCTTTAAAACTTTCCTATAAATGAAAAGTTTCAAATTCAAATAATTGACGACCTTTCAAATAGTATTCTATATGTTTATTAGGTCTTTTTTCAAACGCATATATCCGTTTTAAACTTAAGATTATATACCCGTCTTAAATTAAACCTCTATTAGTTTAAAGTTTCCGTATATATGCAAAGTTTAGGCTAATTTAATTGATGACATTTCAAATGATATTCAAGATTTCGAATGGTATTTCTTATGATGGATATATCTGTAAAAGAAATAATCCAGGTTAATAAGCACCCACTTACTTAGATGGGACAAACACATTTTGCCAATCTTAGTAACTTAATGTACTTTATTTACGTCTTATATTTAATACTTGACTCATGTTTATATATAACCCGTCTTAAATGAAAACGGGTGCTACATTTCTAGAAGTATTTACACTTCAGTGGATGAATACGACCCATAACACAACCCATTTAAAGATATATATTTACATTTTGTAATGTCCCTAATTTTTCGTCAGTTAATTGTCAATGTATTTATTATTTAAAAATTAATTATTGTAAAATATTACTTGTATATATACGCTGTATTCTTTTTCCGTCAAATGTTTCGATTATATAATGAATATTTTATATAATAAATGCTTTTTATAGGTTATATTTTATCCAATTGTATAAAATTTTCCCTCTCAATAATTTGTTACTTCTTTTCATGCATTCTCATTAGATGTACGATTGACACGGATTGAGGTTTCTATTTTGGTACAGTTTTTACAAATGATATTTTATTAGTATAGTATCGCAGGTTTTTTTATCCGTATAGGTTAATAATATGTAATTATAAGCAATAGTTTGTGAATTTTTGTAATTTGTTATTATTTGTTGTTTGTAATAATTTGTAATTTATATAGTAGATTTGAAATTATGGTAATTTATTTTATCTCATCTTATGTAAATGTAAATGAACATGAACATTAAAAGTTGTTTTTCTGCGTGTCAATTGTTTAGTTAAAATAATAAAATTGCAATTAATTCCAGAATATTTAGTGAGTTCTAAAATTATGCAAATCCAACCGCTGTTTAAAAATTCAACAATGAACCACAGAGCAACACATAGATTGTGTGGTTGTTGCTTTAATAAATAGGATAAATAGAAAATTTGTTATTCGGTCAAGTTTATTTTTTTGTTCTTGAAGAATAAGATAAATTGATAATATGGGAGTGATATGACCGTTTAATTGATAAACCAATTTTTTAATTTATGAGAAAATGAAGGGAATGTATTATCGATATATGAGTTTGATTTCTTATGGTGAATTTGTGCTTTAGAGTTATTCCAATGTTATTCTTATCCGTCTTCTCCTTGTGACGGATACGCTCCGTCTACAATGAGAATTTGTGTTCTTCAGTTAGTCTTGCTTGTGACGGGTCGGATGGAGAGACGGATAATGACACTCCCAAAACGAATAGGGGGGACAAGGTGGGGCACCCCCATGTGCTTCCCTCTCTCCTTTAAATGAACATTTTGTGAGACAAAATGGTATCCGTCTTATCATACTTCCCTAAGTTTCTTATTTATTATCTTTTATTTTATTTTAATTTTTGTTCTACTACCTATTATTTCCATTTTTTTGGTTACTATTGTTATTCCGATGTTATTCTTTTTTTGGTTACACGTGTTATTCTAGTGTTATTCTTTCTTTTTTGTCTTTTTTACCACGTGTTACTCGGCGTTATTCTAGTATATATTATTGTGTTGTTACTCCGGTGTTATTATGGTGTTATTATACTGTTATTTTGATGTTATTTTGTTGTTATTCCAGTGTTATTATGATATTATTGTACTATTTTTCTGGTGTTATTTTGCTATTATTCCAGTGTTACTTTTACATTTTTTAAAATTTTTTAAGATGACCAATTTCCTACAATTACATACTTCCTCCTACCTATTTAAAGGGTCACATTGTACATTTTCGTCTATTCAGCAAAGTGTCTCGTTGTCCATTTTTAGTAAGTTTTTTACCAATGTTTTACGATTCTACCCATATTAATTTTCATTTATTACTCACTCATCCACCCATTACCCTACTTACTTTATACAAATCATAACACCCTCCCTCCAATCTACCTACCCTTACTCAAATAAAATAAATTTTTTTTTTTTTTTCTGGAACTCGAAAGGTAATGTGCCTACATAGCTACCCTACATATCTGACATTGTCAGAGTCAGGCTTTATTAATACATTACTAGAATAAGCGATTAAATTACATTTGTGATTGACAGCAAACATCGGCTTCTTGAAAGGACAATCGGAACTGGCCAAATGAGCGGACACTTCTTTTCTCTTTCTTCTCCACGGGGCTTCGGGGGAGTACCTGCGACAAGACACACTTACGCCACAAGGACGTAGAAATTTTCGAGAAAAAGATCTACTTCTAGAGAAAGTAGATAAAAAGCGTCTTGGAGATTCACCCCCTTGGCCATGCTTCTTCCTTGAATTGGCCATCCTCCAATTTCTTTGCACATAATGAGTAGAGGAGGACCTGCCAAGCTTAGGAGTAAAAGAAGTGCAAGACAGTTTCCTACACGAGAAAACCTTATACTTCTTGTGGCGGGCTGAGAAAATGAAAAGCTGGTGGACCTTAGGGTCATCCACAGCCGGAGAACACTTAGAGGTGGCGTTTTCATTCACCAACGAGACATGAGTACTTGAGTCGTTAGTAACGGGCCTAGTATCAACAGGATGTATATGAGTACCATGAGGAGAGAAGTTGTCACAAACTGACGACACACTAGCGCTCACAGCACAGGAAGAGGACTCACACAGACCATTGCTAGGAATAACCGACTGCACATTGGTGATATCTAAAGGAACCTTGTCATTGTTTATGACCTCCACCTCCTTAAATTTTCGCTTTTTAGGAGATCTTCTCCTCCTCTTCTTCTTATCCTTAGCAAGTTCTCTTATAACTTCTCCCTCTTTGGTAGCCTCAACATTAAAGATCTTAATCGACAAAGTGGATAAATCACGCTTATGGTAAAAATTCACATTTTTCCCTTCCAACAACATTTTATACGATTGTGCAGAAAGCCTTAGACGGGAACCACCTCCTCCCTTTTTTGAGAACTCAAGAACTTCTCCTTTTTTGGACAACTCAAGAACTGACTTATGAGAAAGAAGTTCCTTTTTCTTTAAGTCAGTCATTAGATTTATTTCATCATCGCTTTGACCCATCTTCACCTTCGCCTCCATATTCACGTCAGTCATCAGATCTATTTCATTATTACTTTGATCCACCTTTATCTCCAGATTCACGCTTTCATTATTCTTTATACTCACATCATTCGGACTTTCCATCCCCTTCGTGATCACACTTTCACTATCCTTTGTATCCACCTCATCATCCGAGACATGACTAAGTTTCTTATTGGTCACATCAACACAACCTTCAGCAACAACCTCCAACATTCTTTTACCATTTTCCTTTATGAGAAGATTTCCTTTTACCACATTCAATTCCCTCAGCACATCCTTATTATTAGGTTCCACCACCAAGGCCCTAGTTAAATCCACTTCAGCTTCCTTGAATCTTTTCAATCTCATAAAAGCAACCGCCCGACGAAATAAAGCTTTAACATTATGAGGAAATGTGTCCAAAATCATGGAACACAAATCCAAAGCAGCTCTATATTCCTCAAGTTTCAGAGCACAAGCAGCTAAGTTAGAGTTAAGGGAAATAGCAAGGTCTGATAAACATTGGATATCCTCCCCTCCAAAGGAATCCAAGCTCAACCCAAAAAGTTTACATGCTTCATCGTAACATGCTGCCGCCTTATCAAAATGATTCTGCCTAAAAAAGATGTTACCCCTATCTTTAAGTTGTCTCACCTCAGATAAAGCCGACAAGGATGACCCCTGCATTTTCATCAAATAGCCAAACATCCTTTCCCCATCATCCTCCATAAACCCATCACTAACATGAGCACAAGCAAAAGCTTCGAGAAATTTACGAGAACCAGTAGAAGAAGACATAGCAATAAAAAAACTGGTAGAAAAACCCCAACACCTACGAAAACCGAGTAGAAAAAACAAAGAAAAGTTTCCACCAGCTCTAGCCTCTTCGACCGACAGAGATAGAAAAGACTAAAGCATCCTAAAAATTAACCAAAAACAAGCTAATAACATAACCCCTAAAGCCAAGAAAAATATACTTTCAAATAAACCACTACATACCTATCACACCCATAAGGCATGTGGGCCTCCTTCCACCAACAAATCACCTTGAAAATTAACATAAAACTACACAATCTCAGAAATGTAAATAACACCCGAAAACAAACGGTGAACGGCGAACTACGGACAGCGAAAAGATCAGAAGATCACCCAACGTAGCTAAAAAAACGATTAAACAAGATAACAAAAAGAAGAAGACAGACTCTAAACAGAGAAGGAGATCAACAAACGACGAGGACGAAACGAAACGAAACGAAAACCTGAAAAAAAAAACGATGAAGAAGGAAAAATGAAACGAAAAAACTGGTGAGTATCAGGAAAGACGAGGAAGGAGCTGCTGGATCCTCGCCGGCGACCCAGAGAAGGCGGTCGAATAGTCGCCGGCGAGGGAGGAGTAGATTTAGGGTTTCGAAATTTTTAATTTGGGGTTTTTTTTAGCTTTTTCTCTCTCCTCACTTTCTCTCTTTGTGCTTCTTACTCAAATAAAATATTAAACAACTAATATATCATAAATTTTGTCCTAGCACGGAGTACATCAATACATGTCATATTGTCAACATGCTATTTTATATTACGCTACAAGCTTTCATAATTTGAACTATCTTCATATTTATCGATGTAACGAATTGCAGAGCTGGGCTCTAGATCTATATTTGCTGCCCTTCGGCAACTTGAAACATTAGAAATACACAAATTCTACAATAAGACGGTCCCACATCATGAGACCATCTGTTTTTATAATAAGTTTCTCATTTAATACAAATAAATAAACCCGTTGTATACGTGAGACGGTCTCACAGAAGAATTACTGTTAGAAATAATAAACTGTGTGGAGTTGCAAGAAGTGATAACGAAAGAGACTGGAGACCAAATAATTTGTGAACATGTTATCGTTTTTCCCCTATTGAAAGATCTTACCTTGAACAATTTGCATAAACTTGAAAGGTTTTGTGGAGGTTATCAACTTGAGTTCCCTAAATTGAAGTCACTGGATGAGTTGACATATAATTCTAAGTGTAGTAGTTCAGTAGTAGTAGTCATTCTGTCGATAGTTTTTGGGCATTGCTATATCACGCCCCCTGTTTTACTTATTATGCCCCCTATTTTTCAATTTATTCCCATTTTGTCCCTGCGTCTTGCGTTGAGTTTTGACATTCGTTGATGATGATGATTTCTGTATTTTTTTTTTAGACGGTTTTTGAGACGGGTTTTGGGTTTTTTTTGAGACGGTTTATGAAACGTTTTTTTGAGACGGTTTATGAGGCGGTTTTTTAGACGGTTGATACGTCATTTATTGTTGCAAGTTGTGGGCATTATTACTGCAACAAAGTTGCATTATTACTATTATGCCCTAAAATTAATATTTTATAAGCTAACATGTGACATCGCGTAATTGGAAGAGATTTGTATATTTGGCATCAAAAGTCAAGGAGAAGAAGAAGGAGGGAGAGCCAGAATAGAAGAAGTGTGCAAGAGAAGGAAGTAGGCGGCAGAAACGAGAAAGAAGAAAAGGACGAAAGAGCCAAGGCTCGAGGATTACCCAAAATGGTCACACAAGCAGATGGAGTCAGAAAAAGCATGTAGAAGGGAGAAGCCAAAATAAGACAAGAGAGGAGAAAAAGATCCGCTGGATAGGAACCATATCCAACGGTCCATATAGAAGGCATTGTATATATATGACAACCTGGTACATTAGCATATTCATCCATTATCATACTTAGCATACATAGCACTAAGAAAACCTAAGAAATACTTGTAATCCCACACATACTCTAAAGGAGAATTCTAGTGGAACTTGGAGGGAACCTTCCTCCCGCAGTTTTTCCCTAAGGGGCTTCCTGCGTCATCATCCTTTGTGTCTTCTACATCTTTCTCTCTACTCTTCTAAGTACTTAATTCATCCAAATATATCGCAAACTAGGCTTGAAATCACTATAACCTCCTAAAAACAACATTAGGTAAATTTTGACCTAAACATTTTGGCGCCCACCGTGGGGCTGTAGTGATTATTCAACCCAAAAGTGCAAAATCCTAAAACTCTTCAAAAAACCTCTCAAAATGACAAACCCAACCTCTCAAACAACCTCACAACCCATTTCTACAGTGACAGGAGCCACTTCCACCTCTGTGGGGGCTCAGGAAACTCCAGCTCTAGCAGCGGCGGCTCCCCTCAGCGTCAGCACCCCCCAGATGCAATCAGGCATCACCAGCGGCTGCACGGTGGCCAGCTCAGGTGACACCGGTGGAGACACTCCCACCCCAGCCATGTGGAAGACCATGATGGAAGGAATCTTTGCCCTCCATCAAGCGGTCGATGGCTTGAAGAAGGACAACCAGGAGCTAAGAAACTTGGCCACCGCGCAGAATCAGCCTCCACGCGTCAACGGAGGGTCAGGCACGGAAGCCGGAATCCCAAGGCCTCCCGGAAGCAGAAGTGAGGCTAGAACCATCCCCAACGAAATAGTCACCAGACTAGACCTCGCGGGAATAACTCCATCAGAAAGAATCACTCCTACAGGACTGGGCTACCTTTCCGTCGACCTAGATTCACCCCCACTGCAAACAGGAGCCCCAGGTAACGGATCTGTAAGATTACCCATTAGTACTAACCGTCATGGTAATACAGGACCTTTCTCCACCCCAACCTCGGGCTGGACGCAAGGAGAAGCATCGTCGGCAAGGCAACCACTTATGCTGGGAACTGGACCGCCAGGATACTCTGCCCAACAGGCGCCGTCAATAGTCCACACCGTACCGATGAGTCAGCAGGCACTCAGCCAACCCACGGTCGGTCAGACCCCAGGAGCGCCAGGGTATGCACCTCTCGTTCATAATACCCCTTGGAATTTCGCTAACCCTCTTGCAGGACCAAATCCTTGGGAGCACCAGTACAAAGAGCTGTGGGACTTAGTCAGCCGCATACCAGGAATGCCAAGACCCCTGGAGAAAGCGGCCCCAGTCAGCTACGCAGATTCCCCGTTCACCCACAACATAGTCTCGGTAGACGTGCCTAAAGGATTCGCCCCCCCAAACATGACGAGCTATGACGGAACAGCCGACCCGATAGACCACATCAACCAATACAAGCAAAAAAATGATGGTGATAACAGCCTCTGGGTCCCGGAAAGAGGCGTGCATGTGCAAAGGGTTCGGGTCCACTCTCTCAGGAGCCGCCCTCCAATGGTTCGTCTACCTGCCCAACTCTAGCATCTCCAGCTTTGCAGGCCCGGTGAACGCGTTCAACCAACAGTTCGCCAGCAGCAGGCGGCCAGAAAAGCAGAGCAGCGATCTCTACCAGATCCAACAAGGTGATGAGGAGTCCACCAGAGACTACCTGGCCAGATTCAACAAGGAGATGGTATCCATACCTCATTGCGAAGAGAAGGCTGCCATCCACGCCTTTCGCTGGGGGCTACCACAGGCCTCCGACCTATACAAAGAGCTGACCAAATGGCCATGCACGGCGTATGCTCAGGTTCAGCAAAAGGCGTTGGACGCCATCCGATTGGAAGAGGACGCAGGACCAAGGAGGATCAGCTGCAGCTCCGCCTCCACCAGTAGGAAAGCACCAGCAACGGACAGGCAGGAGAGGCCAAAACCCTACAACAGGCCAGTGCATAAGGTCTCTGGGGGAAAAAGCTGGAAGAACGATCCGAACCTGCCGCCAAAGGTACAAGAGTATGGTTTTACTGTCAATCTTGCAGGATTAATCAAACCCTTGAAAGAGCTGGGAGAAAAGGTCAAATAGCCCAAGAAAAGGGCAGAAGAAAGGAGCAAAGACGGAAGGGACACCAACCTGAGGTGTGAATTCCATAACGAAGACATCGGGCACACGACCGAGGACTGTATCACCCTCAGAAAGGAGGTCCGATATCAGTACGAGCAGGGTAACCTGAACCACATCCTGCCAAAAGGGACCAAGGTGAATGCAACTCGTCAGGTAACACCCTCTAGCCCTCCTGTCTGCACTAGAACTATTAACGTGATAACAGGGGGCTCGGAACTGTGCGGACTCACCTACTCCGCAGCCAAGAGGCACGCTACCAGAGTCAAAGGAGACAAGCCAGAGTCCTCATGCAGGATCAGCGCCCAGGATTTGCCAGTTGTCAACTTCGATGAAACGGACGTGGACGAAGGCGCTAAGTACCATGATGACGCCTTGATCATCACCCTATCCATAGGAAACTGCAGGGTGAAGAAGATCCTGGTGGATACGGGGAGCTCAGTCAATATCATCATGTTGGAAACACTGAAGAGCATGGGATTTGGAGAAGCAGACCTGACGAAGAAGGCGGTTCCGCTGGTGGGATTCAGCGGAGAAACCAAGCACTCACTTGGAGAAATCCTGATCCCGACCTACGCCGGAGGAATCAATAAGCAGGTGAGGTACCTGGTGATTGACGGTCCCTCCACCTACAACGTCATCCTTGGCAGCCGTGGATACATGACATGAAGGCCATTCCATCTTCATACCACCACCAGGCCGGATTAGGCGTCCTCAACAACACCACGGAGCAACGAGAGCGAGAGGATTGGAGGTCACCTTACCGAAACTGGCTGAAAGATGGAACTCTACCAGCAGACAAGAAAGAGGTAAGGGGATTCAAAATGAAAGCTTCCAGGTTCATACTAATAGACGGCGTGTTGTTCAGGAAATCACTTGCAGGACCCTACCTGAGATGCCTGGGCGACGAAGAGGGACAAACAGTCTTGCACGATCTCCACAGCGGAGACTGCGGAAATCATGCAGGGGGCAAGAGCCTGTCCAACAAGGCAATCAGAATGGGATACTTCTGGCCAACAATACGGAGAGATGCAGTGGAGCTCGCCAAGAAATGCGAAGCCTGCAAGAAACACGCCCCTGTCACACACCAGCCCGCTGAACCCCTACATCCAATCATATCGCCCTGGCCCTTCATGAAATGGGGGATGGACATCGTAGGACCGCTACCCAGAGCACCCGGAAACAGAACCTACATGCTCGCACTAACGGACTACTTCTCCAAGTGGATAGAAGCAGAAGCTTTCCCCCAGGTTACAGAAAATCAGGTGATATCCTTCCTTAAAGGAAACATAATCTGCAGCTTCGGTATACCTTCTGAAATAGTGTGTGACAATGGCTCATAATTCATATCTAATAAAACCGAAGCATTTTGTGCTAGTTGGAATATCACCCTACTAAAAGCTGCTCCCAGGTACCCGCAAACAAAAGGTCAGGCAGAATCCAGCAACAGAATCGTCATGGACAACATGAAGAGGAGACTGGAAGAAGCTGGAAGCAAATGGGCGGACGAGTTGCCTTTAGTCCTGTGGTCTGATAGAACCACGCCAAAAACAGCAACAGGCCAGACCCCCTTCAGCCTAGTATTTGGAGCAGAAGCCGTCATTCCAGCAGAAGTAAAGGTGCCAACCCAGAGATACGGTTGCCTAACAGAAGAACGCAATCAAATAGAAATGGCCAGCAGCCTGGACACGATCGACGAGCTCAGAACCAGCGCCGCCATCAGAATGGCCGCTTACAAACAAATGGTGGCCCGGAGTTACAACAAAAACGTGAAGATCAGAACCCTCCATGTAGAAGATCTAGTCCTAAGAAAAGTGTTCCAGAATACGAAGAATACAAGCGCTGGGAAATTCGCCTACAATTGGGAGGGACCCTATCAGGTGGAAAGCACCACGGGAAGCGGATCCTACAGATTAATGGACATGAAGGGAAACATGGTACCCAGACCCTGGAATATCCTCCATCTAAAAAAATATCACATATGAGGAAGCATCCTGGGATACTTCCAGAAACTGCGCCCAGAACCTGCGTCCGAATTCTAGGGTACTTACTTATTTATTTTTGTGGTCTTTTCATTTGATATCTTAGCTACCTAAAAAATGTATCACCCCCAGGATCCAGCTATCCTGAGGGAGTTATTTGGAAAGCTAGTTTGCCTATAAATGAAAATCTACTTGAAGTATTTTCTATCATGAATACTTGCAATACGTCGTCTCTATCAAAAGCAAACACGAGTTAAATCACACTCAAATCTCTACACTGCGTGAGTATGGCGAGGTACAAGCAATTGGGACACTGCCGCCCACGATACTTAGCACTCACGAAAGCCTGGCAACCTCTGACTGAGATGGGTACACCCTGAAGCCAGCACCCACACATGGCCAAACACACACAAGCATGCGCAAACAAAAACAAAAGACGCAAAATATAAAAAGACGTCCGCAGACGCATAATTAAGGCAGCACAAAGGCTGCTAGAAGTTTCTGGGTAACGCCCAACACAAGTTCAAGAAAAACAAAGAAACAAGATAAAAAGCCCCCCATGCAGGGCCCAGGGCACATAAATGTTATGGGCACTAGCCCAGCCAACAAAAAGAATCAACAAAGTTTTAATGCCACCAAGGGCGCAGAAGTTAATCGACAACAGCTTCCTCCACCACCTGCTCGCCACCTGAATGCCGGGTGGAGGAGGAGCCTTCTTCAGCAGGAGTCTCAGTAACCTGATCCTGGAAGACACCGGTAGGGGCAGGAGAAGTCGGAGCAGCACTCTGGATCTCCGGAGAGCCTGGGGGCGGGGAGCGAAGGGATCCATCGGGGTTGATGTCTGAAAGGTCAGGGACCACAGGATGGATAGGGAACAGGTCCCTCATAAGCTGATCTTCCCCCGCCAGATCCCACGTCTCGTGCTTTCCCTCCTTAAACTCCTTCATGCAGGTTATCCTCGCCTCCAAGGAGGAATAGGGGGCCATATCATACAACACCTTCGCCAGAGTCTTCTTTTTGGCCACCACGACCTTCAGCCGCGCATCCTGCTCCTCCCTTTCCCTGCGCAGCTCAGCAAGGGCCTCATCCTTCTTCCTGCGCTGCTCATCAATGGCATCTTCCAGTTCCTTCACTCTGGCCTGGCAGCGTGTCAGATCCTCTGTCTTCCTAGCCCGAACCCCCCTCTCAGCATCCAACCCGGTCTGCAAGGACTGCACCTCCTAAAATATGACCTCGACCTTGCTGCACCCCATCAGCATCTTCTGAAAGCCCTGAAGGAAAAATTCGGGGGCGATATAAGTCAGCCAAAGCAAAAACACAGGTACTACAAGGAAAAAAGGATGAAGGAAAGCTCACCGAGAAAACGTCCTCCGTAGCCTGACGCCACAGCGGCACAGCAGGCTGATCCTTCAGCAGCGCCTCAGAACCGGGAGTCAGCAGACGGCCCATAGCAGGCCAAGGGTCCTCATCCAGGGCACAACTGAAGCCCTCCGGTAGGCGGATGATGTCCTCACTAAGATCCTCTATGACAGGAGCAGCAGGCCTCTTAACCAGAGTAGTCGAGGTGGAAGCTTTGTTACGAGTCCTGGAAGAGATAGCAGGAGGAAGAGGACAAAAAGGGCCGACAGAGGGGGTTGACTCAGAGGGAGCAAGCAGGGCCGCCTTCTTGGAAGAGGGCAATGGTTCACCCGACTCCAGCTTTCTCTTCGCTAAGGGTTTTACTGCCGAAATCATGGCCATCTTCCTACGCTCGGCCAGCATCTCCACAGGGGTTTTTTTCGTCTGGGTAGAGCTAGTAGACATCTCCTCTGGTTCCTCTTGGGCAAACAGGTTGTTGAAGGAGCGAGCGTCGACGTCCGGTCCAAAAAGCTTGCTGTAAGTCTTGTTAATATCAGACGAGAGGACCAGATCCTTCACACCTACGCAGAAAGAACAGTAAGAACGTAAGCAATAACGAGAAGAAAGCCACCACAAGGGAACACAAAGTACCTTTAGATCCCACGGGGTCAGTGTAGATGTAGTCAATGTGCGAAGGAAGCGAATCCACCCGCACAAAAATAAATTGCGTAGACCACCCAGCGTCCTTGGCCTTTTTTGGAAGAATAATGGGGAGGTCAACCTTGGAGTTAGCCCGCAGGGTATACTGGGCATCGCCAAGGCTTCTAACCGTATAGAAATGGGCAAGGTCCCCTAAGGTGACGTCAAGAGAGTAGCGCTCGCTCAGCAGGGAAAGAGAGAGGAGTATCCTCCATGCATGTGGGTTAATCTGCCAGAGCGGGAGTTGGGAGTGACGGAGGAATTGCTGCACGAGTGGAGGAAAAGGGAAGCATAGTCCCAGGGAGAACGGGTATAGGTAAAAGGTCGTCCACCCAGAACAGTGCGCATCAGGCGCTTGTCCAGGGCGAGGGATGGCTATTTCGACGTTTTCATCAAAGGGGAAAAAGTCCCTGACCACCGACGAGGGCATCAGGGAAAAGCACGAATCGATACGGTACTTACTGTGCAACAAGGGGCGTGGAGAAAATAAATTCGAAGCCATTAAGAATACAATAAAGGGAATCGTGAAGGAACCGTACCTCAGTCAGAGAGAAGGCGGAAAGCGGTTGAAAGGGGCGGAAGTTTGGAAGTTGAAGAAAGAGAAAGAGTAAAAAGGGAAGATGAAAAGTAAAAGTGAGAAAGGGTAAAGAGGAATAAATAAGGGAGTAAGTTTTGAATTTTGAACATAATGGAAGACAGTTGGCAAGCAGTTGAGGGGTATTAAAGGGGTTGTCCGGCGAAACAGGTACACGTCCCATCAACGCCTTATCAACTGCCAACCCTACCCGACGTTTCTGCAGGAAATCCGCGTCCAAATTCTGGGTCCGATATCTGCAGGAGTTCTTGCACAAACATGTTTATGCAAGAACTGGGGGCTAATTTTATGCCCTAAAATTAATATTTTATAAGCTAACACGTGGCATCGCGTAATTGGAAGAGATTTGTATATTTGGCATCAAAAGTCAAGGAGAAGAAGAAGGAGGGAGATCCAGAATAGAAGAAGTGTGCAAGAGAAGGAAGTAGGCGGCAGAAACGAGAAAGAAGAAAAGGACGAAAGAGCCAAGGCTCGAGGATTACCCAAAATGGCCACACAAGCAGATGGAGTCAGAAAAAGCATGTAGAAGGGAGAAGCCAAAATAAGACAAGAGAGGAGAAAAAGATCCGTTGGATACGAACCATATCCAACGGTCCATATAGAAGGCATTGTATATATATGACAACCTGGTACATTAGCATATTCATCCATTATCATACTTAGCATACATAGCACTAAGAAAACCTAAGAAATACTTGTAATCCCACACATACTCTGAAGGAGAATTCTAGTGGAACTTGGAGGGAACCTTCCTCCCGCAGTTTTTCCCTAAGGGGCTTCCTGCGTCATCATCCTTTGTGTCTTCTACATCTTTCTCTCTACTCTTCTAAGTACTTAATTCATCCAAATATATCGCAAACTAGGCTTGAAATCACTATAACCTCCTAAAAACAACATTAAGTAAATTTTGACCTAAACAATTACTTCAACATTTGCAAGTTGCATGGCATCTTCTTATCTCCTACTTTATCTACTGCAACTTATCTCCTACATATCATTTCCTTTTACTGAAGAAATCTACTCCTACAACAACTTACGTATACACAACCTAGAACAATGAATTCCGGCGACGACAACGATAGCGATTTCTTTAATTATTTTTTACTTCCGATAACGGTCAAGGATCGCAGTTTAACGAGCAATATTCCAGCCAAGGACCGCAATTCAACAATGATTTTAATGCAAATCAACATTATCGTTATTACGAAGAACGTTGTTTCGGTTCTACCGATAGCGGGTTTTTCGAAAATATTTATCACGATAGTGATTTCGTCAATCGCGGAGACGGTGATTACGGGTATGAAGGATCGGAAGCTAATGAAACGGAGGACGTAAGTGTGTCTTCCTTAATTTAATTTCTTAAACTTCGTGTACAATTTGTTTATAATCCGTGAACGATTAGGAGCTTGGCCATGCAATTTCACGTACGAACATGTTGTCGTGTGGATTACACGACACAACCTAGGCCATGTCGTGTGGACTACACGACACAGCCGAGGCCATCTCGTGTGATTCACACGACACAGCCTTGGCCATGTCGTGTTGTCCACACGACATGGCATGGGCTGTGTCGTGTAGTCCACACGACATGGCCATGGCTGTGTCGTGTGGTCTACACGACATGGCCTAGGTCGTGTCGTGTTTTTTACGAGACATAGGCAAAATCGTTCCAAAAATTTCTTCCTAATTCGCAATTAACACCGTCTAAACTAACTCACAAATCAAAAATATTACTACCTAATTGGCTTCAAACATCATTAATTTCCACCTAAAATAACTAATCTAAAATCAATTAAGTTAAATCTAATCTAATAATAAAATAACAAAACTAATTAGAATACATACCTTATACTTCTAAAAATGGAAGAGGAATGATTGAAATTGGAGGAGGAGTGATGGATATTAGTGTGTTTGTGTAAATGGAATAGGCTTTTTTTTTCTTTTAGTTTGAAACAATGAGGAGTAAGAGGAAGAATGGGAAGTAAGTAGGAAAAATGAGGAGTAAAGAGAGGGATAAATAAGGGCTTTTTACCATAAACATAAAAATGCGTCTCAAAAACCGTCTAAAAATCCGTCTCAAAAATTGTTTATTATTAATAATAACCGAAGACAATTGTTTATTATAAAAATCGTCAAAAACAAATCATGTCACAATTAACCGTATTATCCGTCTCAAAAACCGTCTCAAACACCGTGTCAAAAAACCGTCTCAAAATCATTCTCAAAATAAGTCTACAAATCCGGCTCCAAAATATTGTCAAAAACCGTCTCAAAAACCATCTCAAAAACCGTCTCAAAACCGTCACACAAACCATCTCAAATACCGTCTCACAAAAATTCCGACTTAAAACCCTGCCGTAAACAATACGTCAAAAATATAAAAAAACCAAAATAAAAAAAAAAATTCAGGGGCAAAATGGGAAAATTTAAAAATGTAGGGGGCGTAACAAGTAAAACATGGGGCGTGATATAGCAATTTTGTAGTTTTATCCCGTGTTTTATTTTGCAAGATGTAACCTTTTTTTTCATAAAAATTACCACTTTTTTATAATTGGCGGCCACTTTGAAAAAATAGTCATTTTTTTAATTAAAAAAGTGATCACTATTTGATCAAAAGTGATAACTATTTATCGAAGTAGTGATCATTTTTTTATTGGTCACACATACGACCGTCATAGGGTATAGCTTGTCAAAATAGTTTTCTTGGGTCCGAAAACTCGACCACCTTTTTATGAATAAAATATACAATCAAACCAGATAATAAATACGAGTATAATCGTATACTGTTAGCTATAAAATTACTATTATTAATGTGCAGTTTACATTTCCGTGCCTAGAGGAACTGGAAATAAAGAAGGTGTCAAATGAAGTTTCGAAGCTATGGAAATATGGAATTGGTCTTTATCCAGTGAACAGGAAGAAAGCGCAAGTAATTGCAACTATTTTGAATCTCTGTGTTTTATTTTCTTCTATCTAATGACTGAGATTTTAAAATAAAAACTCACCATAAGAAATCAACTCATCAGATCCGGCTTACTCTAGAGATTAAAAATAAGAATATAGAATTTTAGGGGTAATAAAATTTGAATTAAATTGAGTGAAAAATAAAATTTGGGAAATAGGCTATTTAGGTAGTTTTGGAAAAAAAAAGACGGAATTATATATTTTCACGATAAGATCCAAACTAGACAGGAATCTGAATTAACCCAACCAGGATGTTTATTATTGAAAACTATTCTCATAATCTAGGGAATTTGAATTCAGGAACTCGCAATCCATCGTTTGAATGTTTTAGGAACTCGGATCTCCATTGGAGTAAGAGCACGTTAATGTTAAAGAATATTGTTAGCAGTTGCCTAACATTTTGTTTGATTTGAAACTACATAAGATTTATGGTTAAAGATTAGCGCGGGTAATATATAAGCTGAAATTAATGAAGGTCACAGACTCACAGGTCTCTCAGGTTATTACGTTGGCGGAGCGGAGCTATTTCTCTAATTAATGTAACGCCATACCAATCTCCATTTTGGTAGTACATACTAAATACTCTAATGTAAACCACAATTCATTCGCCCCATATTCACATGGTATGTAACTCCAGCTTAGGATAATCACGTATTGTCTGAGGCCTTCAATTTATTATTGGTCACTTGTAGACGTTGTAGTACAAAGAGTGGTTACACATTTCAAGTATGATCATAATTTAACAATATAACAAATTAAATTAGTTTTACTGTATTTGTATAGTGACTATGAAGATCTTTTGTATAGTGACTATGAAGATCTTATTAAGATATAGGTCCATTAGGACCGGCTATCGTCTAGGGTTTATGTTAGTAGAGTTTATTATATATACACTCATCTATTGAAACAGAATCACAATAAAAATATCAATAATATACTCTTCCCTTGCGCAATTCTCCCCCTCTATAATCTTATCAGATCTTGTACACTTAACAGTAACCCACACGAAGGAAATGTGACTTGTGCTTTTTTACACCTAAAAATACTTTGGGACAACATTGAAATTGAGCCGACTCAAATTAGCTTAACAAGATTGATTAGCCTATGTATCAAGTTTAAATGTATTGGGTCGAACCACAACGTAAACTAAATATTTTGATGCACACATATGTTCTTTTACGAACGTGTTTTCTATGAGGCGACATCAGTTTACTAATTCAGTAATTCCCTTAACACCTGAACACAATGGTCTATTGGGATTGAATTCTTACCACCAGATAAGGTAACAGTATATATCGTGTTCTCGCTTAATATATTTTGATATATATCTACAACGCCTACCAAAATACAGGTAAGACAAGTTATTATTCATTATGAATAATAATTTTTCTACTCTACTTTCATGTGCCGTATTTCATGGGTCGTGTTTATTTCTGCTTTTCTTACTTTTATTTTAATTGGCTTTAGTGTCATAACTAACACTCTAACAGTACTTCTCTCTGTCGTGGACCAAACGTCTTTGGGCCTCTTCTACTCTCGATATTAGGTGTGATTTGATCTCTTATATCAGCTTAAGGGAATGGGTTCTTGATTGGATTTATTTCCTTGCCTAAGACCGGAGTCTTCTTACCTCCTTATACAGTTTATGTCGATTCTCTGGAGTATTTGGTGTATGTGAAGCAATGACACCTTCTCTGGTAAGTCCCCTTCTTTCTTTTTCTACATTCGGAAGTTTGCGGCTGGTCTTGCCTTCTCTGCACTGGAAAGCAACTTTAAATCCTACACGACGAACGACACCGCTTTCACTCCTATTAGGGATCATTTCCCACTTTATCTGGTCAAGGGTTATGGGTCCTGCAGTGCTTGTCGTGTGAAAGTGGATGCTAGTTGGAATTTGTCTCTTAATGCTTCGGCTGGCTGGATTGTCTACTCCCCTGATGGTACTTGTTTTGGTACCTTTTTTACTAAGTTTCTTGCGGAGTCCCCTCTTCAAGCTGACTCTCTAGGAGTTAAACATGTTATTCAGTGGGTTGTGTCTAACAGTATTAGACAGTTGCATGTTTCCTCTGATTGCCTCTCTCTCGTTCCACAGCTGGCGGTCGCGAACAATATTACTTTTAGTATAAAATGAGTTCTCTTTGACATTAAGTCGTATTTATCGGATTTTCATTGTTTATGTATTAGCTTTATACCAAGGAATCTTAATAAAGTTGCTCACAACCTTCCAAAGGCCTATGTTTAAACTTGGTATATTTTAGACCTGCCAAAAAAAAGTACCGCTCTCTGTCTTCCACCTTCCATAATTACACTGCCACATTTATCTTGATCCCCTCATGTATCATACTCACAGTACTGCTCCCTCTCTTCCACAACTACATTTCCCCTCAATTATTCACACTCACGGACTTCCCGCCTCACCTTTCATATCTATATTAGCTCCTTACTTTTTCTCTACAATCTCAATTGAGTTCTTCTTTAGCCTTCATCTTTAGACCATATTATCACCCACAAGAAAACCTCAAAGCCATCAAACATGAATCCTAAGTAACCCTAATTTCAATGACTTTGGCAAAAATGATAACGAAAAGAAGGCGTCGGATCAATTAACTCAGATTGAATCGAATTCAAAAGGTTTTATTTTGTTAATTGATTTTATTTATGGGCTTTTTTAATTTAAGGGTTTAGATTAATTTCATGCACTTATGTTTTGTACAGAATTCAAGAAGACTTCTCCAATTTCATGCCTTTTTTTCTATTGTTACTCTTAGGTTAAAGTTAACAAGTTTTTGTTACTATCACTTTTGTTAGTTCCGTGTAGACAATTTTTTTCCTTTGTTATTGAAGGGATACACTGATTAACATATTAATTTTATCCGTACTATTCTTGTGTTAACTTGTTACTGTTCAGGTGGTTATGACGTTGTGTAAAAGATTGAAGCAGAGAATCATACTCAAGTGTTCATCTGATTTCTTTTAGTTTACAATTGATCCTGGCCTGTAAATTTCATCACCCTTTTCCCCTTGAAAATCCATTATTTCATCTTCATTTTTCACAGGAATTCGTATATTGCAATCCGAGAACAAAGTACTAGCTGACATTATATGGATTTTAGGGCTATTTGTTAGCTAAGGGCATCTGAGTATCTCTTAGAGTTGATCATGAGCTGGGCTTGATACGACTTGGGTTGGGTTGCATGTTAAAAACAGCTCATGCATTGGGGTCGGGTTAGGCCGGGCTAAGTCAATGGGCGGTTTTTTAAGCGAAAATCCAACCTTTGCGGGCTCAAACGAGCCCTCAAGCTAGATTTGTCCTTACAACTCGTGACATCTTTAAAATGTGAAAGAGGCAAAAAACGCACATAGAAAAACAACACAATGAAGTTTATAGCTGCTAATAATATTCAAAGGTTACAATACAACTATCTCTCCTTTTTGGTATGATTTCTCTATTTTTCGTTTGGGTTTGTTCTATTTTCGGTTAATCTTGTTATTTACATGAAAAAGTTGGATTCCTTTTGTGTTCTAGACTTCTAGTACTAATATTGTAGAAGTTAAGATATTTTTGATTTGAGTTTGTTTTAGATGAATTGAAAGGCCTATGGGTCAGATTGATCCCAAAGCCTTCTTGCGTCAAAAGTTCAACAATTTGGCGAGAGAACGGGTAAGTGGAGCTCAACTGCTTAAGCCATAAGTAGACTGATCGGGTTTAGTCGTATACCTAATCAAAGATAAACTAATTAATCTAACTAATATAGCTAAGGAAGTAAAGATCGAATCCACAAGGATGTAGGATGCATTTATTTGTTATTAAAGTTCGTCTTATGGTAACAATTTTATGGGGGAAAAGGGTGATTTAACTAAACTAAGGCAAATAAATAAAATAATTAAAAAGGCCGATATAACTAGAGAAAATAATAAAATAAGGTGTAAATAATAATAAGGAAAGTAGTTAGGGTAATCGGTTCATCGTGGTCAAGTATAAGGTCAAAGGTAAAATCGATAATGATTAGGGATGTCGATATAGGTCACTAAAGCAACAAAGATAATAACCAAATTTGACGGTACAACAAACAACAATACAACATGCATAAAGTGATACTAATTTTAATAGACGATTAATATAATACTATCATGGGGTATGGCGCGCGAAGTGCAACATACAACTAGTTTCTTTAAATGGGAAAAGTGTGTAGGAGCATGTGTCCTCACAGTTAGTGCGATTACAACTAAATCTCTTATAGGATCACAAAGGGATACTATGTATATTTAACGTAAATCAGTAACGGTTGACTTGCTTGAAGTTTGACATTAATGTCATACTGATGGCGATGATTAGTTGGTCCCTATCTGTAAAACCCCTCGCGACAGCGGAAAATAAAACACAACAATATGCATGAAATTTGTGCAGAATTAAAACTTTTAGCATAAGAAGATATGACATGCGAGGCGAATTACTAACAAAACGTGCGAAAAAAATAAAACATAATTAAGTATTAAGTAATAAGTACAAAATCACAGCTCCGGATAGGATATCTCTACATGCATAAAACTGTATATCAAAATAAGGTCTAGCTACACGAATAGGTAAATGTCATCGATGATGGATCATAGCTCGCTACCCTCAAGTGTCCCATGCACAACAATCACCAACCTACATACATGAAACATGTACGCCATAGTCAGTGGAGAGTGACTAGAGATGCTCCTAGCCACCAATTATCATACACACATATAACACATAATCACATATAATTAATCATCATACTCCAACATAAATATAATTATGAGAAGTAATCTTTCATTAATCTTTATCTTAACATACTCATGTAATTAGATCAAATACCGCCACTTAGGCATATCTAAAACACACGTTCAACAATGCACAATACCCCAACTCAGGCAAGCTAAACACAATTCGGCAGCATCTAAGTCCTACCCCGACTCAGGTAAACTTAGACACAAACAATCAACAATATCAAATCATAGACCCCGACTCAGGCATGAAAAGATGCAATCAGCTAACATTGGTTCAGAGGTCCCAACTCAGCCATAACCAAAACTCTTCGTAATGAATCAGAAGTCCCGACTCAGACATGATCCACACGGTCATCCAAACTCACAAAGGAATAGAGGTCCCGACTCAAACATATCCCAATGCATCATCCATACACGTAACGACTCAGAGATCCCGACTCAGACATGTCCGACACGCGACATACACATACGTATCCAACTAGAGGTCCCGACTCAGATATAGTTCGATAAGCAACAAGCAAAGATACATATTGTACTCTAGAGGTCCCGACTCAGACATATTCCAATACGTACCACATCCAAACTATGACCTAGTCTTTCTACTAGATTAAGGTCTAACATATGATAGCTTACAAGCATACAAGTCACATGGAAAAATAATCAATCAAATCGGAGTAACCGATCACAAGTAAAAACTCTTTTTCAACAAAACAGGACTCTCAGCCGGTTGGCTAACCGTCTGCCGGTCAACCGGCTGGGAGTCTGTCCAACTCTGCAGCCTTTCTTAAAAATGCCATGGGAAAGGATTCTCAGCCGGTGGACCGGCTGCCGGCCACCCGGCTGGGAATCCCCCCCCCCCCCCCCCCAGCCAATTTCTACATTTTCCAAAGGAGTAGGGCTCTTAGCCGGCCAACCGGCCGCCGGGCACCCAGCTAAGAGTCCCACTTCACACCTTTATTCCAAAATTTCTAATTCATCCAACAAGGGTCTCTCAGCTGGTGGACCGGCGGCCGGCCACCCGGCTGGGAGCCCTATTCCAAAATTCTACGCAACACTTCAATGTTCAATACATGGATTCTCAGCCGGTTAGTCGGTTGTCGGTCAGCCGACCGGCTGAGAAGCACTTTAACCCGCGATAATGCATTTCGACATTTCTACATTCATCCAAATCCATCAATAATCATACCAATATTCTAACCGGAAATTCATCAAACCCAGTATGTATATCACATCAAATGAGCATATGAACATATTATCAATCATCCCACATGTGATTTAATACCCATCTCCTCAAATTCTACCCATCTTTAGTTTATATCAAATAAACATCACCCATATGAATTTCATCATGTAAATAGCATATAAATCAGTTTGTAAACATCAACAAAGTTCCCATAAACCATTAACACAACTAATTCCATAGTGAATTGCAACATAGGAGAGAAATTCAAATTTCTATTTTTTTTTTCTTTTTCTTTTTGCCGTTTTCTTTTCTCATTTTTCTTTTTGATGATTTTTTCTCATTTTTTCTTTCGGCAATTCTCTTTCTTTCCATTTTTTTTCTATCCACTTCTTTATTTACCAACTTCATACAATAAGAATCGAGCCAAAAATTGATACAAAGAAACGAATGCCGATAAAACTACTAAACTAGCTTAGCAAAAGGTAGGCTTAGTTTATGGATTTTAGCTAAACGGTCAACTGACAATTTTTGGCTAATGTGAAGCTAATGGGTAAAATGAATAAAATGGATTTTGCAAGCATTCTCCAAACATGTGATACCATCCATAAACCCGAATGTATGTAGGCAATAAGCAATCAAAATTCATACTTGTGCAAATTAATGTTACACGACATGTAGGGAGTAACTACTCACAATCCTAAATGAACCGGTCATGAATGACACCAGTTAAAAGCTCTAAACCTCATAAAGATATTGTAGTTTGCCAAAATTTTCACTCAAGTCTACTAGTTCAACAAATTTTGAAACGAAATTCGACAAATTGCTATGGGATTTGCTAAAAGACGTGAAACAGTGCAAGGCTTAAGCATAGATACAATTTTCAGCTATGAAACACTCCAATCCGACTCAACCTAATATGCAAAAGTAAACGTGATTATTTTTTTGAATTTTTCGATTTTTTGAAAATTAAACAACAATGCAAACTGAATTTAAGTAAACGTGAAACAAAAATGCAATAAAAACAACATGCAGACATATATATGGATGCATAACCTCCCCAAAACAAATCGTACAATGCCCTCATTGTACCAAATCCTGGAAAAGAAATGCAAACTAAAGGAGAAAGAGAGTAAATACGGAAAGCTCACAAGATAACGCGAAGTAGGGACCTCCCCAAACCAGCCGACAACGAGGGAGGTTGCTAATAGCTTCATTAGTATCACAGGAAGCGAATCCAAGCAAAAGCACTCGATCGAGGTAAAACAGTGATCAATCGAGTGAATTGGGCATCTTGAACTCCTCGATCGAGGAAGAATAATGGTCGATCGAATGGTCATCTTTTAACAGGTACTCGATCGAATATAAAATGTACTCGATCGAGTAAAATCAGCAGCGAAAGTTCTCGATCGAATACAAAAAGTACTCGATCAAGTCATCCTTAGTATAATCCTGCAAAGACGCAACAAAAACAGCCCGCAATACTAACAAAACAAGCGTACCCGCTATAGTCCATGGTATTGAAACCAATTATTACACACACGACTAAATAAAAAGTTTGAAAAACAACTAAAAATAAAATCTCTCCGGGTTGCCTCCCGGTCAGCGCTAGTTTCAGACAGGTCCCAGCTCGACCTTCTTTTCTTCGAGCCTCTATTTAATTAGCCTAGTCAAAACATCTCAAAGCGCGCATCAACCGATCAAACAATTGCGCATGTGCTACACAATAATGTAAGTAGCACCATAAAATAGTGATAGCATAGGAATAAAAACTCAAACTAACCGCAGGCGGAAAACAACGTAGCTCAGGAGAATTTGCCTCCAAAACAACGCGATTAGAATTGAGATGCTCAGACGGGTAAGAATTGTGAGGCGGAGGGATCAAGTCTACTAAAGGAAAATGTGGGCAATCATCCCAAATGCAAGGGATCGTAAAGTCTATTGGGTCAATTGGGTCTTCTATAATAGGTTCAACTATAATATCGTCATAACTGTCCCATTTAACCTTAAGACTGTCAAAATTTACCTCTCCACTCTCCTTATGGCTAGCCATGTCTATAGGGAAGTCCTCAAAGAGTCCCACCCAGTCGTTCTCACTATCTATGCAAGAATCATAAAAGGGTTATAAATTTTCCCTATAGAAGAGATTGTGAACCACGCTAGTGGTCTCCTGTATGTCTCCGTCAGATTTTATAACATCCTCTATATTGATTTCGAAAGTGTCATGCACCACCTCATCTGAATCAATATGAAGACAGAAACTGGGTTTAACAGTTTCAGCAGCAAACCAATCACAAAATTCTAATACCTCTTTCTCGGGGATTCCGTCGAAATCCCCCTTACCTTTAGCTTTGAGGTATGCTCGCGTAGGGACATTCATTCCCTTGATGATAGACCGGCATATTTGATCTCCCGAGAATATCCTCGTCTTAGTTCGAGAAACTGCTCCAACCTGTCTATATAAGCACCAAAGCTTTCGTCTTCACCCTGTGGAAACTGGATGAGAGACATTAGAACGTCTCAAGGAACCGAAGTTCCTTGAGACAAGAGACAGACTAAAATAAAACAAACAGAAAATAATTGCCTTCCTAGCAACGGGGCCAAAATTTGATGTCGATCGTTTAACACCAAAAATAAAACCTATTAAACTACTAACAGAAGCTAGCGGTAAATAGGGTCGATCTCCACAGGGAGGCAGTCATTTCTATCTATTAAATCTAGTTTGTCAGGTCACAATTGGGGGGTTTAAATTTGTACCGAGTAAATAAGAATTAAAAGAGAAAAAAAGGGCACGGGAAATAAAGTAAAGAGTGAGCAATAAGAAAAGGGAAAACAAATAAAGATTGGGTAAGGTACTCTCAGAAGGGCAGTGAATATCTCCTTTCGGTCTCAATTCGCCCTAAACCACTCCTAACTTGACTTCCGCCCTCGTTAGGGTAATTTAATGCCTAGACACTCTAGGTCCTCTCGGTCCACTAGGGTAGTCTATTGGTCTTAGCAGGTTTATTCTCTTCCAGTCTTTCGGTCAGGTCGGAAATACCCAAATTATCTAGCTAGTCTATGGCCATAAGAGTTGCTAAATGCGACGGTTAAAATAGCTAAGAGGCAATTCTGAAAGGTACAAATGCCTAGTCTAAATCATCCTAAAACCGTGTACGCCGCAAATCTCCTAATCCTAGTGGGGAAATTAGCTATTTATGGTGGAAATAACAAAATTAACAATAATAAATGTAGTGAATAACAATAACATGATAAAAAGATGAGAGAAACGAAATGATTTAAACAAGATAACAATAAAGGTAGAGAAAATAAGGCTAAGAGTTTAAGAGATACAAAGAAAAATAACTAGAGTTAAAGAAGAAGGGAAAAGAAAATACATAGTTTAAGATCCGGAGAATGAAGGGAAGAACGTCATATGCTAAATACTAAAGAATGTTGTGTTTTTTTATTAATGAAGAATTGATTAGATCCAAAATGGATCAGATGGATTAGTCTAACCTAATCATCTTATTTATAACAAAGTAAGAAAAAAACACTCACGAAAACCTAAACTAAGTTGCGCGGAAATCATGGCCCATAAGTGAATTACTCGATCGAGTAAAATCTCCATAAAACACCTCGATCGAAGAACAAAAGTGCTCGATCGAGCATTTCCTCTTCAGAAACTCTCGATCCAGTAAGTGAAACACTCGATCGAACAGAATAGCACTCGATCGAGTAAAAAGAGAACTCGATCGAGGACTTCTCAGCGAGTAATTCTGCTTCGCGCACTGAACTTTAAATGGCTGCCATTTCTTCGTTACTCGCTCAAATCAAGCGGTTTTGGTGGCGTTGGAAAGCTAAGAGGATAAACTTTCATCTCCAATTGAAATCGCCTGATTATATATTGTAGAACTCGAGACATGGCTCTTCAAAGTAGGCACTAGCAATTTGGAGCTCTTCCTTCTCTTGATAAACTTTCATTGCTCCTATGAGCATCTCAAAACGGTAGTAACAAGCTCCGATTCAACTCTTCTCCTAAATGCATGCACAAGAACATGTTTTAGGCTTGATTATGATCTTCTCCGGCTCATATCTGCAAATAGCACAAGACAAACCAAAGTAGACTATTCGGGGGACACTTGTAGTAAAACGCTACGGAATAAGCATGAAAATGCGTGTTAATATGGCCTAAAAGGTCTATATAAAATGCACGTATCATCCTATTTGGGGGAAATCTACACAAAGGTCCTAGAAACTTCACAGTTACGTCAAACGAACATAATATTTGTACTCGTAAGCGTGAAATATAGTGGTTAAAACTCGGGTGAAATTCTTAGGAGATCTAAGTTCAGGTCTCCCTAAGAGTAAAATCTTGTAAAACATTTTGGTCTTAGTATATGCTAGATAAACTTCAACCTTGTTACCCTGCAGTGGCTTATTAGATATACGTAATTTACAGGCTATAACTTTTATCCAAAGATTTATCCCGTAAAAACAAAAGATATCGGCTTATATCTAGTGAGAAAGACAAAAAAACATTTATTATTGCCCTATTCACATACACAAATTCTCATTTGTGACGGCGATATCCGTCACAAGCTTGTGACGGATAAGTTTTTTCTCACGAAATACCCACTTTTTCTCTCTCTGACACTATTTATGTGGTCGTCTTTCTCCACTAATTCATTTTGTATCTATTTTATCTCACAAAATATTCGTCACAAATGGTGACCCGTCACAAGCAAGACTTACTAATTCACATATACGCATATACTTGTATGATATATAGCCGTTCATAGCGTGGATAGACCGTCACCCACTCCCCCATATTAAATCAATATATTTGAATATACAAAAAGGTGGCAAACTCAGTTCTGAACTAGAAGAGAGACGTTAGAATCACACCTTATTCAGCATTTTGTACCATAATGTAGAATTTTGTCAGTTCCTTCTGTTTTCCCCCAAATCAAATTCCACATTTTGCAAATTTTTGGGACGAAAAACTCCCATTATTAAATCATTAAAGACCTAAACTTTATCTTTTTTAGCCCCACTTTTCTCCCTTTTTCTCACAAAATTCTCAAATTATCAGCTTAAAAACAACTCTATTCACTTTTTTTAACATTCAAAATGAACCCGTATTGTTAAAACTACTCCAAGACTCTACCTTTTTCTTCTTCTTTTCAAATATTTACCATTACTTTGCTTGAAGTTCATCTGGTTTGAGCCAAAGTTTTGAAATTTTTCATAATGGCTACTTCATTTAGGAAAGACGAAGGATTGTGTTTATCTGAATCAACTGCCTCAGTGACTGACTCACTTACTGAGCGTAGAAGAAGCTGTGGAAGTAGATTAAGTTGCGAGGTTTCGACTGCTAAGAAATCCTCGTCTTCTCCTCCTCTTTTGGGTTGGCCCATTAGCAAAGCTGCCATTCCTAAACCTTCAGTTCTCGGCCCCAAAAAGGCAGTTTTAGATGAGGAGTCTAAGATTAAGAAGCATAATTCTAGCATTTCTGGTTAGTTTGGGAACTTTGATGTTTGGGTTAAAATTGGGCATGGTTATTTTGCTATTGATTTGGTAGAGTGTACTATATAAAACAAAAATGCGGAGTTAGTTAGTTAGTAAATTAACTTATGTGAAGTGGGCGAATAGGGGTTTAGCTGGGATGCTCGCCTCTCCGGGTTAATGAAAAATTTGAAATTTAGTCGATTTTTTTTTGTCCGTTTCTAGTTTGCCTTACTGCATTACTAGCGCCCTACTGCACAATGACTATTATTTACTCCGTATTATTTAAGTAAACTCTCCAATGCGGAGGCAACCCGTTTATTTTAGTTTTGTGAGTTCAATTATGTGAGGTGCCAAATAGGAGGCTGGCTAGCGGGGATAATTGCCTCTCCTGGTTAATGAAATATTTAAAATTTAGTCGATTTGGTTCGTTTCTAGTTTACCATATTGCATTACTAGTGCCCTACTAGGAATCCTGGTTCCACAATTATTATTATTATATCTTGTTTTGAATGATGTATTTATTATGTTTGTGTAAATGTGTTACAGAGACGGAGTTAATGAAAGAGAGATTTGCGAAGCTGTTATTGGGAGAGGATATGTCAGGAAGTGGGAAAGGAGTTTGCTCCGCTCTTTCTATTTCTAATGCTATTACTAATCTATGTGGTGGGTTTATTGATATTGCAACAAAATTTGTATTTGTATTGTTGGTTTTCTGAGTTTTTTAATCAAGTTATTTTATTCCTAATTTGGGGCGAATTTGGTTTTCTAGCTACCATTTTCGGACAATTATGGAGGTTAGAACCATTACCTTTAGAGAAGAAGTCGATGTGGCGAAGAGAGATGGAGTGGTTGCTTTGTGTTGGGGATCACATTGTTGAGCTGATACCTACTTGGCAGACTTTTCCGGATGGAAAAAAGCTAGAGGTAGTCATTTTGTTCTTTCATAGTGTTATTTTAAAAGTTTCTGTCCGGCATTCGAATTGTCGTAGATGTTGTAAGCGGGTGTGTATCTAAATGTCGAACATCATTGTTTCTCACAAACAAATTGAAATTGGTTTTGATTTAATAGGTACGGCTTATAAGTTTTAAAAGTACAAATTCTTTCATTAATCACATTTGTGTTTGATTTTTATGTTTGCAAATACTTGATTAGTTTCCTTTTTCTGAAATGCTTACATTCACAGTTTCAAATCATGTAAGTATGTTGTCAAGATTAAGTGGTATAATTCATGACCTATTTTCGATACCCACCAACATCAACATTCAAATCTGCCATTGTAGCTTTCATTAGATAAGAGATCATGTGTGACACGGTGAACCAACCTCTTAACATATTTGTGCCTGCCCTTTCAGATAATGACTTGCAGGCCTCGAACAGACATATTCATCAATCTTCCTGCACTTCGAAAACTAGACAACATGCTCATAGTAAGTTATTGATTCCATTATTTCACTCTTATTTCATTCTTTAGCCTGTTACTTCCTCCTTCTTTACCGTATTATGTTTCTGTTATCACCATTAGGAAATACTAGATAGCTTTGGGAAGACCGAATTCTGGTATGTTGATCAAGGAATAGTAGCCTCAGACTGTGATGGTTCATCATCTTTTCGGAAAACCTTACACCGGCAAGAAGAGAAGTGGTGGCTTCCAGTGCCTCGGGTTCCTCCTGGTGGCCTAAAAGAGACTTCTCGGAAACAGCTTGATCACAAGCGTGAATGCACAAACCAAATTCTCAAGGCAGCCATGTCTATTAATAGCATGGTTCTAGCTGATATGGATGTACCTGAGTCCTACCTGGAGTCCCTGCCGAAGGTATGGAAGAACATTACCCAGTTGCTTACAGCAAACATGGTTCTAGTCGTATGAAATGAACTATTTGCTCATTATGTTTACGTAAGACCATCAGTGGTTCTCACGAGTAATCTGACAGCTGATAAGCCAGTAATACTTTAATTTTTCAGAACGGAAGAGCATGCCTAGGAGACATGATGTACCGTTACATTACATCAGACCACTACTTGCCAGAGTCTTTACTCGATTGCCTTGACCTCTCAACAGAACACGTAGCCCTTGAAATAGCAAATCGTGTGGAAGCAGCTATCTATGTATGGCGAAGAAGGCTGCATGCTAAACCCATTAGCACCAATCCCACTCGATCAACCTCTAAATCATCATGGGAAATGATGAAGGATCTTATGGTTGATGGAGATAAGAGGGAAATTCTTGCTGAAAGAGCTGAACGGTTGCTTCTTTGCTTGAAGCAACGCTTTCCTGGCCTGACTCAAACCTCTCTGGACACAAGCAAAATCCAGTGTAACAAGGTCTATTTAACTTCTCCTTGTATCAACGTCATATTTGGGTCGGAAACACATCAGGTCATTTCTGATTATGCATGTCAGTTTAATTCGGTTTATATTCGAACCAAAATGGTCATGCGTCAGGCCAATGGTTCTAAGTCAAATCACTTTCCATATATTTTTTGGGTCGATTTGGAGTCATTGCGAGTCTTTTTATTTCTCCCCTTAAATCAGGTCGAATTGACGCTCTAAAGCTTTAAGAGTTAATATTGAAGTTCAAACATCACTTAAAACTCTTATGTAGGTTTCCCCATTGCTAATATTTTATTCCTTATCCACAACAGGATGTAGGAAAATCCATTCTAGAAAGCTACTCAAGAGTTCTGGAAAGTTTGGCATTCAACATTGTAGCTCGAATTGACGATCTACTTCATGTAGATGACTTGACCAAACAGTCAAGCGTCATTGCTCCCAAGAAGATCTCGAGCACCCCTCACAAAGCGGCAATGTCCAGTCCGAGCCCTGCATCAGTGATTAGCCCAGGAAGAGTCGAGAGGACTCCTTTCATTAACCGCGATATGAATAAGCCTCCTAGACGTGGTGGTGGTGGTGGTCTTGGGGTTAAGAGAGTCCTAACCAACTACCTAAGTGGCGAGTCTAAGACAAAGAGCTGTGTGAATCTGATAGAAGGTCCAAGGATGAAATCAAGCATTGGGTCACGACCACCTGCTTCTACGGATGACATAGAGAATGTGGATCCTGAAAGGGCCTTGACTATCCATCAAAAGTCGAGTAGATTCTGAATCTTGGTAGTATGTTAAGAGTGATTTACAAGAGTTTACCAGCGTTGTTGGAATTCAAACGTATGTTGAATTTGTTTGTTCCACATAAATATATATATGTAAAGCAATTGATATGGAGCTGAACGATATTGAGTTGTTAGAGACTGATTTATATGTTATGATGGTTTGTTTGTTAAAGATTTATTGATTGTCAAAATTGTTTATAAAGTGATCCATATGCAGATTTCCTTTTTCTTCTTTCCCTCGACATATCATTGAGCCATTCAAAACTCCAAAAATCCTTCATGTATCTCATCGCTTTGATTGCGGGAAACTCTTGTGAAGAATGAAAACTATCTATATTTCAGGGAGGTTTAAGCCCGGAAAAAATAAAAAAGGGGGCATTCCGAGAATTGAACTCGGGACCTCTCGCACCCTAAGCGAGAATCATACCACTAGACCAAATGCCCATCTTGTTCAACATATCAAATAAAATTAATATATCTATTACTACTCCTATGGTTGGAGCAACATTGAAATCGCCTTGTTGGTTACACATGTAGGCTGGAACTCGGATTAGGGATGTCAATAGGGTGGGGTGGGTGCGGAGGAGGGGCAACCCTCACCCACACCCGCGACCCATTATGCGCACCCGCATCCGCATCCGCATCCGTACCCGTACCACGACTCGCTGCGTGTTGAACTTTTTAAAACGTCCCCGCCCCGTGGGGACCCGTTAACCCGCCAAATTACCCGCCTCACATTCAATTAATTAGAGCTTCGTTGACCCATAAAATATTTTTTCATACAAATATACAACGAAACACGTCGCGAGTGGAAATGGGGATTTAGGGAATTTGGTTGGGTAATGAGTAGTGACTATTAGACTATTGAGTTCTCTAACTTGTGTAGGTAAATTGATAAAATACGTTTAATTTACGAAAATTTGTTCTTTTTCTATTTTTAAGTTACATTATTTTTATATATATTATATAGTACAATATATTATTATTTACTACTTATATATGTCGATTGGAGATAATTAAGGCGGATATAAGCGGGGCGGTTACATTTGGGACGGGGCAGGTGGGGCGGGGTGGGGATGAGGCGTGTCTCATGTGATACCTGCACCGGCCCCACGACCCGCGACAACCCCCCTCCCCCCCTCCTCTTCCACGACCCTTGAAATCATTACCCACACCCGCCCCACATGGGGTGGGTGTGGGGCGAGACTTGCTAAGACCCGTCCCATTGACATCCCTAACTCGGATGCTTCGTTAGCATGTTACTAGGCATCAAGTGTCGCATTACGGCATGGATGCATTCTAGTTAGGGGACCAATCAATATATATAATTAAAGGAGGCTTTTTTCGAGCGACGTGGTAGTTTCCAACTTTTTCAAAACACTACAATTACAAATAATAATTTATTTATAATTTTTCTATTAGAATTATAAAATAAGAAAATAATAAATTATATACGATTTTTCTATTTGAATTAGAAAATCGATAATTATATAATAATTTATTTATAATTTTCCTATTAGAATTAGAAAATATGAAATTAGTAAATTATTTACAATTTTCTATTAGAATTAGATTATTAAAAAATAGTTAATTATTTACAATTTTCCTATTAGATTTAGAACATTATTGTTCTTCAAGATTTGTACACTAACTACTTAAAGTTATTAACTTTATTCAACATTTTTATTAAAAATGAAAATTGGAAATAAATTAGAAATTGATTATTTATAATTTTCATATTAGACTTAGAATATTATTATTTAATATTTATATACTTACTATTTAAGATATTAACTTTATTCAACGTTTCTATTAAAAATGCAAATGGGAAAGCACAAGAAAAAAAAAACTCTATTTGTCTTCGTCCTAACATTAAAATGGGTAAAGAATAGTCTCACATGGGAATATGAAACATATCTGTTTCTTTTTCATATTGTTCTTATCTTTTTCATATTACTTGACCGTTCAAACTTAAATGAATACTTACTTTTGGATTAAGAATGTGTATAACTAAAATAAAAGTAGCTAAGTATTTAATTAACAATATTAAGAATAGGTTAGTTGGGTTATCAAATTACGATTTAATGAGTATAAATATAAATATAAATATAAATAAGACAACAATGATGTAGGTGAGTTAAGCAAAATAATTGTGGTGATGAGATTAAATGTAAGTGGGTATTAGAAAGTATTCATAAACAATAAAGCTAAGTAATGACAAATAAATGGTGTTTTCGAGACGGATAAAGTAAGCAGTAAAAAGGTCAAAATTATTTTTTAATTAATACTCCCTCCGTCCCGGTCATTTGTTATCTATTTCCATTTTGGGGTGTATCATTGAATTGTTATCTATTTCCATTTTTGGCAACTTTTTGTGGATGACATTTGATTACATGTGGGGCCATATAATTTGTGTGGTCCAAATTCATTTACACTTCTTTTCTTAATCTTTGTGTCAAAAGCAATAGATAACAATTGATCGGGACGGAGGGAGTATTAGATTATAGTTTATTATACTCCATATTCCTTAATTAGTAGTATTAGATTATAGTTTATTATAGTCCATATTCTTTTTTTTCCTCTATATTTTCAAATTTGCTCTTTACGGTGAGACATTGTCTTATAGGGTAGGGGTTGATTTTACATTGAATGTGTCAATTTTTTTAGGGATGAGAATAGATAGGTCTCATGGGAGTAGGTAAGTATTTTTGGGGATAAGGTTACTCTCCGACGTTTAGAGTGTGAATTGAATTGTACAATAAAATGTCTGTTGTTCAGAGATACGCCGGTTGATTCTGTTGGTCGAGTTGGGTAATTATTTGAGAAGGGTACGATGAAACCTAAATAGTGTGAAAATGATACGCATGTATTAAGGCAATGACTAGAACAACTAAGAAAGTAGTTAGATAAATTTTATTTCAAAGTTCTATTTTGTGAAAATAACAAAGACATAGATGCTGTGAAAATAGGTTAAAAATCTTTGAATTAACATGTATATATACTCAATTTTGATTGTTATAGGGTGAGGGTTGACTTTACATTGCATGTATCTATTTTTTTGATGAGGAATGGTAGATATGACTTGAGGAAGGAGGTAAGTGTAATAGAGGGCAGAGTTACTCTCTGATATTGAAGATTAATTTTAGTAATACAAGTACATGTCGGCAGGCTAGGGATTTCAGGGATACATTTTACAATTAATTTTGATGCTTAAGTTGGTTAAGTGGGTATGGTACTCAACAGGTATGATTATTCTCTGCATTTACGAGTGTGATTTAGAAGATAGAAAAATATATTCATATGTGGGTATGAATGGTACGTTTAAGGATATTGATATGGTTAAGGTTGATTCTGATGAGTTTGGTTGGTTATTCGGGTGGAAAATGTTGAATATGGAAAAATGTGGGTAACGTGAGATATTGATTGGAGAAGATAAACAAATAAATTTTATTTGAAAAAGTGTATAATAAGAATAAGAATTGACAAATAGCAAAAATATAGGGTGAAAACGTTTAAAATATCAAGTTTATAAACTCAATTCTATTTCTTTGTTAGACACAAAACTAAACAATCAAATATTATACTCCCTTCAATCCAATCGAATACTCCTTTTAGTCCTTTAGTAGAGGAATAAATTTTAATGTAGAATGACTATGGTTTTTGTGTCAGTATTCTTAGAAATATTTAGGGGTGTTTATAGTCCATATTCCTTTTTTTCTCCATATTTTCAACTAATTCTTTAAAATAGGACGTTGTCTTATAGGGTAATTAAGAGTTGATTTTATATTAGATTTGTCGATTTTTTAGGGATGGCGATAAAAAGGTCTCAAGGGAGTAGATAAGTATCTTCGGGGATAGTTATACTCTCGACGTTTAAGATTGCGATTTGAATTGTACAAGAAAATGTCTACAGGTTAGGGTTGTTCAGAGATACTGTTGATTTTGTTCGTCAAGTTGGTAGTTAGTTGAGAAGGGTACAACTAGACCTGATCATGGGCCGGGCTGGGCCGGGTTTGGGCCGAGCTCGTGCTAAATAAACGCCCCAAATACATGGGCCGGGCTGGGTCGGGCCAAAGCGATGAGCCAAATTTCTTGGCCCAAGCCCATAATTGTTCGGGCTATAATGGGCCTCGGGCCAAAATGGGCCAAAACGGGCCAAAATAATACAATACAAAACAATCAACAAAATGGTTATGTGAACAAACTATTAGCAACGAAATAAAATTTACAAGTCTTAGGTGTTTGACTTCGACTCTTTTGGTGGGAGAACAATCCATAGTAGCATACATAACTTATGAGTTGACAAAAAATGAGTAGTATTAACTAAAGATATACGATAAAAATATAAAATTATCCGCAAAGTTGAATATTCAATGCATTAGTGATATTAGATTATTAGTATGATGTGATATACAATTCCAACTTTTGAATTTTTTTCTTTTTAAAAAAATAATGTCGGGTCGGGCCGGGCCAAAAATCGGGCCTTTAGGTTGGCCCAAACCCGGCCCTATATTTATATCGGGCTTATATTGGGCCGGGCCACGGGCTTTTTGGGCCAAACTATTAGGCCCAAATCCGAGAAAAAATCGGGCTAGGGCGGGTCGGGCCATCGGGCCTGGGCCATTTGATCAGCTCTATGTACAACGAATACCTAAATGGTGTGGGAAAATGATACATATGTACTAAAGCAACGATTAGAACTACTGAGAAAGTATGTAGATAAATTTTATTTTAAAGTTCTATTTTGTGAAAATAACAGATATTTATATCGTGAAAATAGGTTACAAATCTTTGAGATAACGTGTATATATACTCAATTTGGATTCTTATAGGGTGAGGTTGATTTTACATTGGATGTGTCTATTTTTTTTAATATATATGGGTACATAGGTCTTGAGGGAGGAGATACGTGTCTTGGGGTAGAGTTACCCTCTAATATTGAAGAGTGTAATTTTAGTAATACAAGTAAATGTAGGCGGACTGGAGATTTCAGGAATACATTTTACAATTGATTTAGAGGGTTAAGTTGGTTAGGTGGGTGAGAATGGCACTCGATGGGTGGGATTATCTCTAACGTTAAGAGTGTGATTTAGAAGATAGAAAAATATACTCATATGCGGGGATGAGTTATTTAGGGATATGGATATGGTTAAGGTTGATTCTGATGGGGTTTGGTTGGTTAATCAGGTGGGAGGGTTAAAAAAGGAAAAAAAGTGGGTAACGTGAGATATTGATTGCAATAGGTAAGCAAATAAATTTTATTTAAAAAGTGTATAATATGAAAAGAAGAATCAACAAATAGTATAAATATAAGATAAAAACGTTTAAAATATCATGTGTATAAACTCAATTTTACGTATTTGTTAGACACAAAATTAAACAATCAAATGTTACTCCCTTCAAATTATTGAATACTCCCTTTAGTTGGGGAGTAAATTTTAATATGGAATGACGTTAAAGTCTTTTTTGTGTCGTTATTCTTGGAAATATTTAGGGGTGTGTATGTCGTAATGTGGAATTTTAGTTACAATTGTATCATTGTAAATATAAGAAATATAAGAAGATATTTATGTCAATTATTTATCAGAAAGAAAAACATTGAATTAAATTGTACAAAATTGTAATGTTAGAAACATTGGATAAGAATGAAAAGAGTATATGTAATGTCAATATTAGATCATTAACTTTAATTGGTTTATTTTTTTTCAGCCTGAAAGTAATTATAACACGCTTAACTCCAATATCTCATTTCAGCTGTATTGTTTGAAACATTTCATTCCTTCACCATTTCTCTTATACCTTACTTGCCAACTAAATAAAAAATTGTGTACTTCTTCCCATTATAGAGATGACGTTAAATTCGTAAGTGACTGAAATCTAAAAGAATAATATATCAAACATTAAATGCACGATAAATGTTTTACAACTAAAATAAGTAGTATAAAACACTGTAATTACAACTTATTTCAGTATCCGTGCAACGCACGGGCAAAAGAACTAGTTACAATTAGATTGAGAAAATTACAAATAACTCCTTTATATAATCGACTTTTTAAAAATAACTTTTTTTTTATAATTTTTATCCCAACATATTTTTTTATAGGAATCAATGCCTTCTCACCTGAGTTTTATTTTTTTAAAAAAAAAACTTTTTTGGCCAAAAACTCACTTTTCTCTTCAGTTACACTTTTATAAGATGTTAAATTACTATTCTACCCATTTACTCACTAAGTTGTCCTTTAAATTGTCGAATTTATGCCCAATTCTTGTACGTACATAGTATGATTTAAGCAAATTAATACTTCCTCCATTTCAATCAATTCTATTCATTTGCTTTATTCACGCTTGACTAATCGACGAAATTAGACAAATTCAAGTTATTCAACAGGGCAACAACTACCCATTACCTTCCCTATCAACACCAACTATCACAAACAAACACAAGACCACTACACACCCCCACCTTTAACAACTAAAGATGTCGTCGACACTACTCTAGTCACTGACGTCCAACATGGTTGCCACGCTTTTCTCGTTCCACCATTTTCTCCAGTTGAAATCACCATCCCTAATCCGTAAAAGAACTCCCCCAGCCACCAAAATCTCCCCGCAGGGGCGGACCCACGGTCTGGCATGGTGTAGCAACTGCTACACCAAAAAAAAAATAAACCCTCCCGATAGAAAAATTTGCCACACCAAAAAAAATAATCTTTTGTTTATTATTCTCCCCTAAATCAGTTAATCAAATTCCTAAATAATCTTCCCCATATTCCTAAAATTGTGATGTATGAATTAATTATTTCCCTGTTTAACACAATATCAAAATCAATCTCCATAACTTAGTAAACTTTCTCTTTTCCATCTATATATTTGGTTTAATTTCCATACCTTTCCAAAACCCAAAACTCTTAATTCTTAATTACTATGGCAATGTTCCAACGGAAGTGACTGAAGCAGACTCGCCGCCGACAATCGAGTCATAATCGCATCCCCCCAACACCACTAATCCGTCAGGTAATTTCAAACTGGACAAATGCTACCTCTTATATGCCGTTTTTAGCAATTTAATCTCATTTGTAATGTAATCTGATATTTGTAATTGGGTAATCAATTGATTGAATGTTGTTATTATGCTTTGTAGATTGTATATTTGTATTTGTAATTAGGTATTTGGGTAGCTAAAGTTTAGAAAAATTGTATGAAACTCAATAAGGGGAAGTGAATCAATGATTTGAGATTAGGATTCGGGTCTGGGAACGGTAGTCGGTAGTGGTAATTGTAAATTGAATTGGTAAATATTGAAGGAAAATGGGAATTGGGAAGTAAATTGATTTATGGGGGAGATAAAATGACACTGGACAAAAGCTTCTCGAGAAGCCAAAAGTCCTTAAAGTACTGTCAACAATTAATTAATTGCTTTATTTGTCCTTCTAGTTTTGTTATTTTATTTGTACAAGTTTTAGAATAACACGTCTATAAATTTTAGAATAAGACGGTCTATTAATTTTAGAATAAGACGGTCTATAAATTTCAGAATACGATGGTCTACAAATTTTAGAATAGAATGGTTTATAAATTTTGCTACACCGAATAAAAAATTCTGGGTTCGCCCCTGTCTCCCCGAACTCCTTTTTAGAGATAAGGGATGGGATTTTGATGGTAGAGATAGGTTGTTTATGGTTTAGGGATGATGTAGGTAATCAGAGGTTTTGAATTTCGAGATAAGGGAATGGGCAATGGAGTTGTGAGTTGAAGAGTTTATTAATCCCAAATACTCAAGAGGTAGGGGGTTGAGAATAAATAAGTATGCCCATTTTACGATTTTCTTATGTAGCGGCTAGCGCGATATGATAATTAATAATGGAAGTTGATCGATTAAAGAAGTGTGTGTGTGTTGGTTGGGGGGAGGTGGAATTGAGTATAATGAAATATGCCCACTTTTTTTATGTATAGCGTGGTATAATAATTAACTAGTTTTATGCCCGTACAAAAAATGTACGGGTCTATTTCTAAAAATTTCGTAAATATATTAAAAAAGTAGTACAAATATAATTTAATATGAACTTAAATGAGAAATATATAAATTATGAATTCTGGGATGATTTTGACTCCAAATAATTGATTTACTGGTATAATTAATTTTTTTTTAATGATTATATAAATTGAAATAAATAATCATGACATTATGAAATAAATTTGAACCATATAAAATAGATAAAGAAATTGTATTGTATTTCTATATCTTACCCTTTAAATAACTTACTCTCTAAATGAAAGTAAAATGATAGAATTATTTTTAATATCAGTCTCTTAAAATTTGTGGATGATTTTATAAAGAAAATAATAATGTATTGTTATTAAGACCATCTTTTTACTCGATGTTAACGTAGTTTTAATTGACTAATTCTCGAAGGTTGTTATATTTTCTTAAAAATCGTAAATTTATATTTTTTTTGTTGATTTAATGGGTTGGGTTTATTTGATCTTATTCAAAAAAAATTGATCTACGTTTCTTTCATTTTTTAATCTACGTTTTTTTGTTAATTTTTATCTCCTCGTGTATTTTTTTCATTTTTTTAATTTTATGGGTTGGGTTTATTTGATCTTATTCAAAAATCTTTGATCTACGTTTCTTTCATTTTTTAATTTACGTTTTTTTGTTAATTTTTATCTCCTCGTGTATTTTTTTCATTTTTTTAGATTTACGTATGTTTGTTAATTTTTAACCCTTTGTATAATTTTTTTCGTTTTTTATTCGTTTTTCATACCTCTAAATATTCGTTAATTACTTCTAATTGTCCAACCTTTTTTAATATTGTTGAATTTTATGTTTCTGGGTAGAATTTTAGTGATTTTTTTATTTTCGAATTTGGAGTAAAGTTGTTTTTTTTTATTATGGAGATAAAAATTATTTGTAACTTTAGAATGTTAAATGGAGAAAAGTAAAAAGAAGAAAAATTAAAGCTCCTTGTGTGAGTGGTGGGACATGGCGAGAAAGAAGGTTTTTAATTTTCTAAAATTAAGCAACTAATGAAAAAGCAGGAAAAGTTGTTCCTTTTATTGATAAGAGATTTAATCTAAAACCGTATATAATAAAACGGCATTGTATATTTTTGTTGACCCCAACTATTTCTGAGCTTGTAAAAATATATATTTTGGGCTAATAGACAACCATAAAAACATGGATCAATATAGATGCATGAGTCGACAATATCACCTAATAATAATTATTACTCGTATTATTTTATGTAGACTTAATTTACCATTTCGCAAAATTCTACTTTACGACGGTCGCACATGCGACCAGTAGGAAAGGGATCACATTTTGATACGTAGTGACCACTTTTGATTAAATAGTGACCTTTTTTTCATATTTTTGGAAATATAGATATTTTTAGGATTTATTTTTCATCAAAATCTTAAAATTTGGGCCTCGTGTTAAATTTAATTTATATGTTTTATATAGTATATAAATTTGCTTCTATACATTTTAATTGTCACAAATTATAGAGTAATACGGTCTCATATAAAAAGTTGTTCCTTCAGTGCTAATAAACGGTTTTTCTTTTTATATATGTTGATCGTCTTATGGTAGGAGAGTATGAGACCGTTCATACAAAAATTCAAATTTAATTTTAATTGTCAAGGTATCCAAGAGGTTAATTTTCCGGAATTGTAATTTTTTTTTTATTAAAATTTGTTGTCCCCTATATAGATTTCCGATTTTTTTAAAATTTTCTTTTATTGTAATGTTGAATGTGATTAATTTTTTTTATTATAAGCTTTTTAACATATGAATATGTATATGAAAAATAATAAGAAATGAGAAGAGAGGGTAATTAATTGGAGAGAGAGAGAGTAGGTGGAGAGAGTGGGGTTGGTTAATGTGTTAAAAAAAAAAAAAAACAGCCAATCACAAGCCTAGAAAAAACCTTTCCTTTTATAGATAGGGGATAATTGAATAATTGAATTTAATCGGTTAAACTTAATTACTAATTAGCAATATGAAACATAATGAAGGAAAACAAAAAGGAAAGATGCAAGACATACAATTTTGAAATTGTTCAGTTTTACAAGTCGAAACCTAACGTCAACTATTTTTCGTTTAATAATTTTCGTACCTTTCTACTGATTACAAAATTATCAACCCAAATCGTACACTAAATATAGTTGTAACTCACTTAAGTATGTTAATACTCGACTATCTTATGTAAATAAGAAAGTGTTTGATTGTTCTTTGATTTTCACACAATTGAACATATAAGAAACAAATCAAAACACTATTATCTTATAATGATACTTAGAAATAATTGCATTTTAGGATAGCACACAGACTTTTGAAAGACAAAATGATTTGAAAAAATCTTTTCGAAAACACAGTTTGCAAAAGAATATTAAGCTTGAAAACGTTCGTTACTAAAAGAATGTGTATGCTTTGTATTTATACCAGAGAAAATATCGGTTTTCTTGTGGAAGCCCTAGACGTGTCATGCAAAAGGAAGATAAAAAGACCTTATTCCTTTATTTTATCTAGTAAAATCTCTGTAAAAGATATAAAATGTAAAACCCCTCGTCGCAGCGGAAAATAAAACATACAAACATGCCAAAATTTACGCGGAATTTAAACTTTAACATACAAGATAAACGAGGTGAATTAAACCAAAACTGAACGAACTGATATAAACAGAAACATAGATAAGTATAACTGTCTAAGTATGAAAACATAAATACAGCCTGGGATGACACATCCCTACAGGCACCCAAAAACTGAAATGTAAATCTAGAGTCTAGCTAACGAAAGTGTAAGGTCAATCGATGAAGGATCATCGCTCGCTAGCTCCATGCAACCCATAGCTATCCAACCTGTCATGTACCTACATACATGTAAACATATACGCCACAATCAGTGGGGAGTGACTAGAGTTCTCCTAGCCACCTTTTGTAACGACACGTAACACATAAACATCCAACATACTCCAACATATATAAAACATGTGAAGCATATAAATCTCAATATCTCAAACTCATATCAACATGCAAATACTATGCAAGGCTCTCAACCAACTTCGGAAACTATTTGGAAGGAGAGCCGGTTTCCCTTCCGGTTGCCCGGCCGGGGGGTCTTTCATTCCAATCCATTTACGAAACTAGTCAAAGAGTCATCCAATGCCTTGGATGAACAGTTCTAAAATCAATACACTCTATATACCACAATCAATCAACAACACCTGACACTTTACCCCTACTCAGGCAAGCAGATGCAAATCAGCAGTGTCCAAGTCACGCCCCAACTCAGGTTAGACTTGGTACACAAATCAGCAAGCATACACCCGTGAACCCCAACTCAGGCACGGATGGATCGGATACCAATCAGCTAATAATGGTTCATTGACCCAACTCTGTCGTGACCATTACTCTTCGTAATGAAATCGGATCCCTACTCAGACCCAACCCACTACGGTCAAACAAACTCACGGTAGAACAGTAGTCCCAACTCAGACACCTCCTACCGCATCATCCATACACGAGACCGTCTAGTGGTCCAAACTCAGACATGGCCGTCACGCCACAAACACTCACATGTCAAGTTAGAGGATCCCAACTCAGATCATAACTTGACACGCATACAAACATCAGTATATATCGTACTCTAGCGTCCCCCCTAACTCAGACATATTCCGATATATACTACAACCAGGTCCTTAGTCCTATCTTTCTAGACTTCTAACCAACACTTAATTGACCCCGGGAACTAAGTTGAGGGAGAGTCGGTTTCTCTTTCGGTTACCCGACCGGGGGGTCTCTATCCTCTCTCCATTCCTGAACCCAATATAGTGCCGCCCATCCTCCGGGGACCTCAAACACACATACAAGGTATACGGAACGAGTCTCAAGCAAATCGGACTATCCGATCAAAAGATAAAACCATTTTAGTGAGAACAGGGCTCTCAGCCGGTGCTGGACCGTCTGCCGGTCAGCCGGCTGGGAGTCCCTTCCCACATAAGCAAACGAACTTTAAAAAAACGAGGAAGAGTGATTCTCAGCCGGTGGACCGGCTGCCGGCCACCCGGCTGGGAATCCTCTCATACCTACATTCTACGCATTTTCGAAAAAGAGGACAGATTCTTAGCCGGCCGACTGGCCGCTAGCCGACCGGCTAGGAATCATGTCCCAACCTCCTTTTTACAAAAATGAACATCCAAAAGAGGCTCTGAGCCGGTCGACCGGCGGCCGACCACCCGACTCAGAGTCCTTTCACAATTTTCCAAACATATGCAAAAACAACCTAGGCTTGACTCTGAGCCGGCCGACCAGCTGCCGGTCAGCCTGCCGGCTCAGAGTTCATGTACGCAGAAATCGCATAAACGCATATGGTTTTAAACTTCATAAATCGATACAAATCTTCCAAAATTGCAACAAGCAAAGATTACCCAACATATATATACATATGTGATTCAATAACAAGCATCAATTCCAACAACAAACCCATGTTAAGATCACGACTTGTATTCGTCTTAAGATTGTAAAAACTGAAAATGAACAAGAACACATATGAACATCAAAAAATCATGTGAAGATCATATGAGACTAAACCCTAACATGTTACTAAGCCTAAATAACATTAACAACCACAAAAATCAGAAGCTACAACAAGAATTATCAAGAAAAGTGTTATTTTAACAAAAAGGCCGAGTTACTTGTAATTGTCACCTTAAAAGCGTTTTATGCTCCAAGATCCTCTTCAATAACAAAGCTATAAACTTCAGGATCCTCTAAATCAACCCCTACAAGAAAAGAAACGGGTTTTAGAAGCCTAAAACGGAAATAAGCCAAAACAGCGTCTTTTTCGAGTTGACGAAATCGAAATTGAAAGAGATAGATGGCTTGGAAATCTCGCAAGGATTTCGAAAATGTAAGACTTACTGCGATTCGAGTTCGGGAAGAGCTTGAAAAGTCGATTTTAAGCTTGAAGGAAGAAGGACAATGGAGAAATGCAATGTAACAGTGAAATGAGGAAGAAGATGTCGATGAAGGGTTTCCCTTAATTAGGGTTTAAGTAGTGCCCTTTTACTAAATGAGTCGGGTTACTTGTTTGTGAAACGGGTTTTAGTCGGGTTAAAATTATGCCAAGCAATTAACATCTTAAGAACTTAAGGATATTCTTAAGACAGATCTTAACGGAAAGATTTAAAATAACTTTACGATTTATTATTAAAATATTATTATATTCCGTAAATAATTTAAAATCATTAAAATATCGTTTACGAAAATACGGAATGTTACATAAAATAAATAAAAGAAAATTCAATAACTCCACCAAATATTTATTTAATATCTTTGCCTTGAAACCCTATAGTAGGCGAGGATTTCGTGGGAGGTATATGGCAAGAAGGAAATATAATCTTATTATTTAATCTAATAATATCTTAGTAAAGGATACAAAATAAATCTAGATAATCATATAGATATACAACATCGCTAATAATAGTTTTGATATATTTAACCTAATATTATCTTGCAAAAGGGTTTAACAAACATGCGAGAGGAGTCATAAGCCCTCTACTTCTCGTAGAAATCCTAACTAAGATATTAGGTTAGATTAGAGTTTAAATAGAAAATCCAAGTTAGCCACCGATGTAACACCCCCATTTATATAAGAGCCTTTAGCAAGACATTCTCAAATAAATAGAGTTGTTACCATCTCGAAATGACCGAGGTAGTGAATAACAAAGTAAAACAAACCAAAGTACTTTATATAAAACTGACTAAATTTAAACATTTAATATTACGATTACTGCGTATCGGAAAAATAAAGTACAACTGATAACTTCTACATAAGTGGTCTAATTCTAAGTCGGTCCATCCAAGATCTCACGCCATCCCACGCTCCTATAGATTCTTCTTTCCTGTCAAATCTGCTCCCCATTACGGATCATCACAGGTGTCAAACGAATACACGGTCAACCTCGCGGTTGAGTAGGATAATAATCAAACCAATAAATATGCAGCGAATGAGTATGCAAATGAAGATGCGATGCCATGGATTTTCTACTGAGCTCATCCCCAAACATCCATAACTTATACAAATTATTAAAAATACAAATTATTAAACTTATTACTATATTATTCGTACCCGTAAAACATATATATTAATCATAACTTATACAAATTATTTAATTAGTCGATTATTAAAAATACCGTCACAAGATAAAAATAAACAAACTTTCTAATTACGTACCATTCAATATCTAATGATTGATAACAAATAATTGATAAAAAGTGAACAACTAATGACACTACTAACAATACGTACCCAACTTTCACAAATCCACGCCCAACCACGTTAATAACAACCGCAACCCATTAACAACTCCTACCCGTACACTCCTTCTTCACGACTTTGCCAACACCACTCAGGCCACCAAACGCCACCTCCCGAGGTACCATGCTCTCCCCTGCACCACCAACTACAACTACCACATCTGACCCACGACCATAATTCCCCACAGACTCCGCAAAGTACTATTCTACAGTCTCACACACAGCCGCACGAAAACATAGTCTCATCGGTTTGCTCCGGCAACTACTACACCAACACCAGTCACCATCCCGATAACCTACCTAAAAATTAACGCCCTGAAACGACAACCACCACACAACAACCACCGCTCCTATCGGATCCCTACCATGACAGAAAAACCCACATAAACCTCACGCACGCTCAACCTACTACTACTTTGTTTTCTACTTCCTCGGCCACTGTCGGCAGGAACCATCAACCTAAGGCCACCACAATCCATTCCCCAAGGTCGACTTAACCACCAGACTCTAACCCCACTATACCCAGGTCAATCCGAGTCTCAAAGTGGGTTTAAAACAGGTATTTTCCCGCGCTTTTCTTCTTCCCCTGTAACCCTTCTAACAGAGACCCAAAACACGACTCATATAACCCGTGAAAGTAGAAAAGAAAAGAGTGTGACTTACTGAGTCGAAGATAACTATGTCGTTTAAGGCAGTAAAACAATAATCGCCGGGAAGGGTCTTGTGTGTGTGCCGTGAATATGGATGATAGGTGGGAATTGTTTTGAGGGAATGAAAAAAAAATACATTGAATGAGAAGAGAAGGAGGGACGATGGTAAGGAAATATGGAGATGAATAATCTTTTAACTCTTTGATGCATATTAAGGGTTGAATGGTTAATAATGATGTTGATTAATGTATGAAACAATCACCGAGAAGTCATAGAAATGAATGATATGTATTCATTTTATATTAATATATGAATATGGTACATTGTATGTGTATTGAAGCATGTTTGTATTGTAAATAATACGTGCGAGTTTCATATAAACTTTAATTACCGTAAATTCTTATGCACCCAACCATCACATTAATACATACATTATTTTCCACGTAAACCCGTAATGACATCCAAAAGATCATAATATTAAATATCGTATAATAATATATTAAAGCGTAATATTAAATTACATATGCAAGATTAAACACACTACATATACACGTATGTATCAATACTATTTTACGATAATAACATTACACGGATAATTCTCAATTTCGTACAACAATGTAATGGAAATTGCCATGAAAGAATAACAATAATAAAGGTAACTATTACTATTATAATAAAAGAATAATATTAATAACAATAATACTGACATAGTAATAACAACAATAATGATAAAATAATAATAAGAATAATAGTAAGGATAATGAAAATAATAACAATAATACGATATGTAAAATATCCTCGTATACTGTAAAATGTCACACTTATTAAATATAAAATGATCCTTAGTCAAAATAATTATATTACTATATTGTTATTATGAGATACAAAAATATGGGGTATTACAGTCTTCCTCCCTTAGAACGAACTTCGTCCCGAAGTTCACTCGTACCTACGAAAACCATACACCCAACTGTACTTAGCACCAAGTAACCAATTATCATCCAAACTACTCACCGAGCTCATAGGCCAAGAGGTAACCAGTTAAAACGTACTATTACATTCTATCCTCCTTAAGAAACTTTGTCCCCAAAGTTTAACATACAACAGAAATATAGAACACTTACGGAACCACAACATTGGCCAAACCATAACATAATTAAGCAAAAACTCCGAGTACGATCAATCTTATCCAAACCAATCACGACATACCCACTAGCCAGATCGTACTCATCAAGATTTTACAATCCTATCCTCCTTAAAACACGGTTACGTCCCCGTAACCTTCTATTATAAGACATCACATACCATCCAAAAGCAAGCTTAACGCAAAATAAGACAATCACGAATCATCTAACTTACTCCCTACTGGGCAAGTAGGACTTAGTTATTAAGGAAACATACACAATTGACAATGCTAGGACATGCAATTATAACCAGAATGAATGTCATCATACTACTTGGCAAATTATATTCACTGAATTGACACACTTATATCAGCATAGACGAAAATCTCAATGGTAGGACATAACTCAATATCTTATATCAATATCATATTATAAAAGTGGAATTCATGTTCATGCACATGGGGTTCAGGAAATAACATCAGGGAACGGTTAATTAACGTAAGTAAACACTCAGCAACAACATAATGCATGAGATATACTAAGTCGGATACAATTGACTATTTCTAAGTCTCAAATGAAGATAATCGACATGCCCAATCTTCGAGATTGACTTGCTCGCACTTGTGTCACATCTTGCTTAAGAACAAATATTCCAAGTAACACATGTCATCATTTAACATAAAACTGATAACGAATGTAAATTGCAAAATTGAAAAATAAAAATAAAAATCCCAACTAATTAAACGTTCCATTTATGATGAAGTCTTCATACTCTTAGAAAACAAGGAAAATTATAAAAATGTGGAAACAAATTAAAACTCATAAGCTGATTATACAATTTACAAAAAAAAAAAAAAAAAAAAAAGGTTCATGCAGAAGGTCTACAAAATTTGGGTTATGTTAAAATTTATCATAAATATCGCCATTTTAGTTTTAACATAGCCTATCGTTTTGAAAACTTTTTAAAACCTACTAAACAACGAGATGGGAATTTAGTAGGAAAGCATAAACACGTATCAAATCTTAAACATGAATTAAGTTACAGATCGAAAAAAAAAAATGCAAAGGAGTTCTTTGACGAATGCCTACCAAACATTTATTTCCATAGAACCGTAGACTCAACTAGTGTGGAATCGATGCAAAAAGAAGGCTAATTCACATATCTAACACTCATATATACACCTTTTCATGATTAGGCATTAGATGGATCAAGCATGACAACTACTACAAACAAGGGTGAAATTTCTGAGGGGTCAATAAAATTCTCCTTTTATTATATTTTTGATCCAAATTTTTTTTTTCTACTTTATTATTATTTTTAATTTTTTAGTTTAAAAAAAACAAAATAATACTCGATATAAACATGTGATTCACCTTGTGACAAAAGACAATAACATGTACTACACCACTTAATCCAATTTATTTTAAAGAAATTATAGAGATTATTATGACAAGGAACTAAACATAAATATCCAAACGATATATAAATTAATAATAAATCATTAACATCCTTTCAAAATACTCAGAATTAACTGTAAACATATATATTGTTATATACTTCTACTCATGAGTCCATGCTATCAGTTTGTCTATTAAAAATTTTCAGTTTACTACTCATCGAGACACATCTCTATTAACGTGCTATTAACATCATAAATTATCACCACGTAAGAACATTATAAGGTCACATTAACATAACTTGAGGTATGACAAAACTATTATATTAACTTGACATAAAAATTACATTTCCAAAAGTCATACATCGTACATCAACTTCCAAAAGACCGTAAATAAATAATCGCCTTACACAGCGGATCAACTAATCGTGCCAGTAAAAATCAAATTCAAGCTCAAAAGATTAATTTATAAAAAAAAAAATTTACAAATGGGCTGGTCTTCACAGAAATTTAACAGCAATTTACCAAAACTTAGTGAAACTTGCAAAATCACCATTAAACGATAACACATCAGGGTACCATGTGGCTTTTCACTTTTAGAATTTATACGACTCTTTTGAACGGGTAGAGTTGAAATCATCATTAGGCAATAAGTAAGTTCTAAATGGCCAGATTTATAGAACATGGATCAAAATATAATCGAGCATGAACATTTTGACCATTGACCAGTAAAACATTTATTATTCTATTTGCGTAAATAATTTATCCATAAAACAAACAACATATGAAACCTACTTATCAGACTATCAGGTGTAAAATCTTTGTCCATTATAAACGGTGAGCGGAGAATAAATGACAACCAGATCAAGTAGATGTAAAAATCAGGCAAAACCAGTTTCAGCTCTACGTCACCCTTCCACTTATATACAGAGTCTTATAAGTATGATACCGTATTAACCTATCCCATCTCAGGTCCTACACCCCATACATATCTAAGTGTATATCTTATAGCATCTCTTATAACTCATTCCTTACCTTCTAACTCACAACTATGGTAGAAACAAAACATGTAAGTCGATAAAGCTTATCATTATGATAACACCATTATACTATCATGACTTCGGGAACAAGTACCGCATATCACTAAATATGATACTATGACGTATAATGATAAAGTTAACAGAATTATTCCTTCATCACAGTAAAAATCACAATCATAATTTAACTACGATATAGTCATTTCATAACCGGAGAATCGTATGAACATTTTCAGAATATATCATTACTTCAATCACCAACAATATGATCATATCATTTTAGCTATTAGTCAATTAGTATACACTCAATTTTACTTACCTTGCTCCGTTCCTGCAGAGAAGTTAGTACAAATGTACGATACTATATTAGGTCACTATATAGACTACCCCACTCTTCAAATACTCTCATTGGGTTCCCGAGTGAGAACTGAAAGGGCCCATGGTTTGGTGTGAGGGGGCCCCTAACTCATCTCATCCCTTTTCGGGGCTCCTATCAGTTGCATCTCGGGGTTCATTTTATTAGACTCTTCCTATGTTCATTATTATTCATTTGGTTTAGGCCTGAGGATCGTTTGCTCTGATACCACTTTGTAACACCCCCATTTATATAAGAGCCTTTAGCAAGACATTCTCAAATAAATAGAGCTGTTACCATCTCGAAATGACCGAGGTAGTGAATAACAAAGTAAAACAAACCAAAGTACTTTATATAAAACTGACTAAATTTAAACATTTAATATTACGATTACTGCGTATCGGAAAAATAAAGTACAACTGATAACTTCTACATAAGTGGTCTAATTCTAAGTCGGTCCATCCAAGATCTCACGCCATCCCACGCTCCTATAGATTCTTCTTTCCTGTCAAATCTGCTCCCCATTACGGATCATCACAGGTGTTAAACGAATACACGGTCAACCTCGCGGTTGAGTAGGATAATAATCAAACCAATTAATATGCAGTGAATGAGTATGCAAATGAAGATGCGATGCCATGGATTTTCTACTGAGCTCATCCCCAAACATCCACCCGCCTCCTCCTGGCCGGGTCTGCCTCGATCGTCATCGAGAAACCAGCTTAACAGCTGAACTACACCACCACGAAGGTATAAAACGTTGTTTGCCGGTAAGTTATTTATACATCACCCGAAGGCTCTTACCATGATGTCTGCCCAGGTTAAACCTGTATACCGATACATATGATATGCAAATGAATGCAACCATGCTATTTCGTAACTCAATTCTTACCCAACCAATAACAATGCATATGCTATGCCAATGAATGCAACCATGCTATTTCATTACTCAAATCATATCCAACTGATAGTAATGCATATACCAGAATGATGAATGCAATATCTCAACATGTCAACTCATATTATAAATCATCCAATAACACCCCAAACAGAATAACACACAAGAAGACAAATTGAATCATCCTACCTCGTAAAGCAAGCAATCCAATTACGCAGCTAATATCCAATTAGAATCATTCCTCCACGTAATCAAAACCTAACAATTATAATATAAATAATTACTAACTAGTATAATTACGTAAACAAATATAATATATCCAATTAATTAAATTAAGTAATTAAAATATTACTTGTAACGAGACTATACTAAACGTGACTAATTCAATTAACTTAATTAGTCAATTAAGGAAATATCATCACAAAACCAATAATATAATTATTACTATATTATTCGTACCCGTAAAACATATATATTAATCATAACTTATACAAATTATTTAATTAGTCGATTATTAAAAATACCGTCACAAGATAAAAATAAACAAACTTTCTAATTACGTACCATTCAATATCTAATGATTGATAACAAATAATTGATAAAAAGTGAACAACTAATGACACTACTAACAATACGTACCCAACTTTCACAAATCCACGCCCAACCACGTTAATAACAACAGCAGCCCATCAACAACTCCTACCCGTACACTCCTCCTTCACGACTTTGCCAACACCACTCAGGCCACCAAACGCCACCTCCCGAGGTACCACTACTACAAAATGTCAAATAGACATCAGTTAATAGACATCAGATTTTTAAAAAAATCTGATGCCTATATTTATACATCGGTTATTTCAAAAAATCTGATGTCTATCCATTTATATATACATCTGACTTTGCAATGACCCATGCCTATAACAAATGCACTTTTTTACTCATGTTATATACATCAGATTTTAGAAAAATCCATGTATAAACTAACAAATAAAATATGGGAGGTAGCTTTATTATATTGGCGGTAGCTTTACTATTATTATTGTTTTTCAATATTTCCCAAAATCATATCCTCCCAAAAATCATAACCCTAACTTCTGTTTCTCCAACAAATTAAACCAGAGAAGACGAAGACGTCATCCCTTCATCTCGTCTATCGCATCACCGATCATCGTCGTCCCTCTAACTCGGCTTAACTTCTCCTATCTCGGCTGCTCTATCGGTACTTGTCAACTCCTTTATTCAATTTGTGATTGGGTTTTGATTTGTTATTTTAATTTTCAGTTGTGTCATTCAATTTTTCGTTCAATGCTTAGTTCTATTCAATTTTTTCTGATTGGGTTTAATGGTATTGGATTGGTAGCTACTACAGTAAACTGTAAAACTTGGAAGAAGGTATTAGTAACCTAAATTGCATTGTTCTGTAACATAAGCAGTAGTATAGCGATTGGAACTTAATGCTCTACTTGTCTGAATAGTAGGTTGGTTAAAATGAGACTGATGCTCTTACTATATGAATTGTTTCATTCTAACGAAAAGCTGGAGAAGGAAATGCCCTAGTAGTGGTAGCATACCTCTAAAGGGCAGATACTAAAACTTCTTCAGTAGTATTTAGAAAATAGCAAAAAAGTTGTGCAGTACCAACCTTTTTGTTTCATAACGCATCACTAGGGAAACATAGTCTTATCTACTCATCATTATTTTATTACATTTAATAATTAATAAATTGGAATATATGTTCAACTTATTAGGCCACCCCTTACTTCTTTGGTTCCAGTATGATCGCCATACTTGTGACTCTGTGATTTACCATGAATAGGAAGCTAGTGACAAGAGAATTTGACTGATATAGAAAAGGGTATTTTATTCTGTGAATCAATTTGAGGACTAAAAGTGACTGGAAATTAACAGCCAAGCCATCATTCTATGCTTTGGTATAGTCTATTTATCCCATATTAGATGATGCCACTCCACATTAGCCCCTTTATATCGAAGCCATTGGTAATTGTTAGCTATACAGTACTTACCTGCCCTATCAGCAGGGATTTTATCGTCCACCTACAACTTAGTTTATAGGACAAATTGGTCATTTTGTATAGAAGATGGTCACTTTGCATACAAGATGCTTGTCCCAAGGCTGTCTGGAATAGGAAAGCAGAAAGTTTAATCTAAGTTGGAGGTAGTAACGATCAGGTAATTAACAGACATAAACTAACCAAAGTCTTGGTACCTTTAATTACTTGGCCACTACCGAGTTCAAACTCAATGGGGTCACCCCTTTCAAAACTTGAGTTGAAAACGGTGGTTGTGAGAGATCCCTGTAACATTAGGTGACAAGCATAAGAAATTTGTGCATTATCATTCCTAAGCAGTACTGTTCCCAATTTGCCAAAATTGTAACTCACATGAAAATTTGCTCCATATTTTGTAATGTTGTTGCTGAATTTTTTACGTTAAGGTTTAGTGGAATTTGAGTGTCGCTTTTGTTTGGATTTAGTTCAGGGGGAGTGATTGTTGGTGGTTGTCATTTTATTGTGGGATTTTGTTTCATGGATTATTATTATTATTGAGTATTACGATTTTGACATTGTTGTTCTGCTTAGCTTTTGGTTTAATGATTGTGAATTAATTTGATAGAATTTGTGAGGGAAATTATTAGTCTGCCAGACTGCCACTACTTTGTAAAAATTTGAATTTTTGGTGATACTTCCTGCACCAATTGTAGAGTACAGAACCATAATAGTTCTCGCATATACACATACATGTCTACGAGAAGTAATTAACGTTATATAAATATTTATACTAAACTACCTTCACAAACTAAATTTGATTATTTAAGACCACTTACGCTGTTTGTATAATAACTTTTCCCCCCAAATTGTACCAATGTCATAGGTCTATAAGAGTCTATGGCTATGAAGGGGGCACAAGGAAGTCTACTAAAATGCCGCAATGGACAAAACTTGATGTAAGTATTTGTTGTGTTTTCAGAATAAATTTATGACTTGGCTCCACCATGAAATTGTTGCATAGACTTTGTTTAACATTATGTTAGAAATGAACGTGTCATTTGTACTCAATCATGTCATTTTTTAGTGTGCACGTCAACCAGGTACAACAGAATGTGGTTACTACATCATGCGATACATGGTTGAGATCGTCATTCGTCACTAGTCCTAATTCAATCCGTTCTCTAAGTGAGGTAAAAAAAAAAATTCATTCATTGTTCGAAGTAAGTATTTGTAGTTTGTTGATAGTCTTAAACCATATGGTGTGCCATCCATGCTTGAATCCTATAACAGTAGGTAAATAGATTGCTAGGTTGAATATAGCTAGATTGTTGTTCAAATCTCATAGATAGAATATAGATTGGTTGCTAATCGGCATTGATCTCATAGCTAGATTGAATTAGAAACATTTACTGTGTGGCTGCCTTTGATAGAAAGCTCGACCAAATACGTAGGTTTAGAAAGAAAGAACTAAAGGCCCTTCAAACAAAAAGAAAGAATACAAGCAAGATAGGCTTGAGGTGAGAATACGGACGCAAAGATAAGGCTTTTTTTCCTCTCATACATAGTCAGTCTGTCTCTCTCCTATCTTAATGATGCTTAGCTCAGGCAGACTGAGGATCGATCTCTCTATATACATTTTTTTAACTTGCTGCTCTTCTTTCCATTGCACCAGATTCGTCAAAGTTCAGTTCACCGGCGCATGCATAAACCTCTCTATTTGTAAATGCTTCGTCTAGAGACATATCAGGAGATCACAGGGATCTTTTCATCTTTATTCTCGCGAGGAACCCGCCCGAACGGATGCTCCGCTTCTGGAAGCTTTCATAGTAAGGGTTGCGAACTGGCTGCTCCACTACTGGTTTAAGTAAGTCAGTGTCAGGGTCTTACAACTGATCTCCACCGCTTTTACACAAAGGATCTAGGACCTGGGAGTTTCGTTCCCATGACTGAGACGTAGCATTTTTTAGGTTTTCCAATTGAAGCCTTCTCCTTGAAAATGTTTGTAGAGGGCTGTTACAATTGTTAGCTACTACTGTTGTTGTTTTACTGTCGCTGCTGCCTTTTTTTGTTATTCTGTGGCCACCGTATCACTGGTTTATTGTTGTTGTTTGTCTCTGTTGTTGTCTATTGTTGCCCATATTTGTTGTTATTGTGGACAGGGAGTGGTGGGAGAGTGGCTTTTGGAATTGATGGCATGTTCCGTAAAGAAAGGGGTTTGAGTGTTTGCGGGCAGTGGGCGAAGGATGAGTGGAAGACGTTTAGGCTATTTTAGGATGCATATTTTTTTTATGACAGCTCCCACTAGTCTAGTACTGTCTACATACCATGAGGATAGTCATGAACGATGTTTGGATGCTTTGTAGAGACATTCTACATATTTTGTTTAATTTGGATGCTTTGTGGTGACATTCTCATTAAGCCATTAGCAATCAAGTAGATGACATATGTGCTCCTGATCATCCAGCTAATGTTCCAGCCTCTCTCCTTATCTTTTTGATCCAGTTGTTGATGTATTTGTTGTGTCGTATGTGTGGCTGATTTGCAGTTAGTCTCCTTCTATTATGTATGTTATAAGGATAACGTTGTGGTTGGCTTAGGGAGTGACGAGTGAGACCTTTGCCAGAGCCGAAACACAACCCCATATAGTACCGTCGTGTATATAAATGGATTGCAGTAGTAGGCAAACAAAGATGTTGAAGTCCTAGTATTCGAGAAATATCTCTCAGCCATTCAATAATGTTATTGTTGTTGCACTGTCATTCACAGTCAGTTTTTTTAATAAAGTATTTTTCTTAACATGCAGCTTTTTCGAGATACAACATCATATTCACAAGACGAAATCGACGAGGTTCGTGAGTTATGGGCGGATTATTTCTGAATAATCAGTAATATAATGTATTACTTTGTCGGATGATGGGTTTGGTTATATTATATTACGTATACACCATCTTTTGTAACTTACATTTGGTGGCTTTTGATATTATTCAATGCTAGGATTGTGGTTTTTGCGTATGTACGTAATGTATTGGCCATGGATGTATTTGGTTACAACGGATTTTGGATAATGCTTGTGCTTTTTGTATAGTTGATGAATTGTTGAGCTGGTTGATTATATTAAACCGGCCTATTAAACTTTTTTTAAAAACACAAAAATAAACAATATGCATCGGATTTTTAAAAACCTGATGTCTAATAGAAAGAATAGACATCAGTGTTTAGTAGAACACTGATGCATATTTGACGAATAGACATCAGACAAAATTGAACTGATGTATAACGAAGGTAATAGACATCGGATTTTACTAGAAAACCGATGCATATCTTTTGAATAGACATCAGATAAAATACAACTGATGTCTATTCTGAAAATAGACATCGGTTTTAAAACCGATGCATATGCGTAAAAGTATATACATGTGTAGAATGTGCATCAGTTGTAAATCTGATGCATATTGATGAAAAAGTCCGATGTCTATTATGGTTTTTCTAGTAGTGTACCATGCTCTCCCCTGCACCACCAACTACAACTACCACATCTGACCCACGACCATAATTCCCCACAGACTCCGCAAAGTACTATTCTACAGTCTCACACACAGCCGCACGAAAACATAGTCTCATCGGTTTGCTCCGGCAACTACTACACCAACACCAGTCACCATCCCGATAACCTACCTAAAAATTAACGCCCTGAAACGACAACCACCACACAACAACCACCGCTCCTATCGGATCCCTACCATGACAGAAAAACCCACATAAACCTCACGCACGCTCAACCTACTACTACTTTGTTTTCAACTTCCTCGGCCACTGTCGGCAGGAACCACCAACCTAAGGCCACCACAATCCATTCCCCAAGGTCGACTTAACCACCAGACTCCAACCCCACTATACCCAGGTCAATCCGAGTCTCAAAGTGGGTTTAAAACAGGTATTTTCCCGCGCTTTTCTTCTTCCCCTGTAACCCTTCTAACAGAGACCCAAAACACGACTCATATAACCCGTGAAAGTAGAAAAGAAAAGAAAAGAGTGTGACTTACTGAGTCGAAGATAACTATGTCGTTTAAGGCTGTAAAACAATCGTCGCCGGGAAGGGTCTTGTGTGTGTGCCGTGAATATGGATGATAGGTGGGAATTGTTTTGAGGGAATGAAAAAAAAATACATTGAATGAGAAGAGAAGGAGGGACGATGGTAAGGAAATATGGAGATGAATAATCTTTGAACTCTTTGATGCATATTAAGGGTTGAATGGTTAATAATGATGTTGATTAATGTATGAAACAATCACCGAGAAGTCATAGAAATGAATGATATGTATTCATTTTATATTAATATATGAATATGGTACATTGTATGTGTATTGAAGCATGTTTGTATTGCAAATAATACGTGCGAGTTTCATATAAACTTTAATTACCGTAAATTCTTATGCACCCAACCATCACATTAATACATACATTATTTTCCACGTAAACCCGTAACGACATCCAAAAGATCATAATATTAAATATCGTATAATAATATATTAAATCGTAATATTAAATTACATATGCAAGATTAAACACACTACATATACACGTATGTATCAATACTATTTTACGATAATAACATTACACGGATAATTCTCAATTTCGTACAACAATGTAATGGAAATTGCCATGAAAGAATAACAATAATAAAGGTAACTATTACTATTATAATAAAAGAATAATATTAATAACAATAATACTGACATAGTAATAACAACAATAATGATAAAATAATAATAAGAATAATAGTAAGGATAATGAAAATAATAACAATAATACGATATGTAAAATATCCTCGTATACTGTAAAATGTCACACTTATTAAATATAAAATGATCCTTAGTCAAAATAATTATATTACTATATTGTTATTATGAGATACAAAAATATGGGGTATTACAGTCTTCCTCCCTTAGAACGAACTTCGTCCCGAAGTTCACTCGTACCTACGAAAACCATACACCAAACTGTACTTAGCAGCAAGTAACCAATTATCATCCAAACTACTCACCGAGCTCATAGGCCAAGAGGTAACCAGTTAAAACGTACTATTACATTCTATCCTCCTTAAGAAACTTTGTCCCCAAAGTTTAACATACAACAAAAATATAGAACACTTACGGAACCACAACATTGGCCAAACCATAACATAATTAAGCAAAAACTCCGAGTACGATCAATCTTATCCAAACCAATCACGACATACCCACTAGCCAGATCGTACTCATCAAGATTTTACAATCCTATCCTCCTTAAAACACGGTTACGTCCCCGTAACCTTCTATTATAAGACATCACATACCATCCAAAAGCAAGCTTAACGCAAAATAAGACAATCACGAATCATCTAACTTACTCCCTACTGGGCAAGTAGGACTTAGTTATTAAGGAAACATACACAATTGACAATGCTAGGACATGCAATTATAACCAGAATGAATGTCATCATACTACTTGGCAAATTATATTCACTGAATTGACACACTTATATCAACATAGACGAAAATCTCAATGGTAGGACATAACTCAATATCTTATATCAATATCATATTATAAAAGTGGAATTAATGTTCATGCACATGGGGTTCAGGAAATAACATCAGGGAACGGTTAATTAACGTAAGTAAACACTCAGCAACAACATAATGCATGAGATATACTAAGTCGGATACCATTGACTATTTCTAAGTCTCAAATGAAGATAATCGACATGCCCAATCTTCGAGATTGACTTGCTCGCACTTGTGTCACATCTTGCTTAAGAACAAATATTCCAAGTAACACATGTCATCATTTAACATAAAACTGACAACGAATGTAAACTGCAAAATTGAAAAATAAAAATAAAAATCCCAACTAATTAAACGTTCCATTTATGCTGAAGTCTTCATACTCTTAGAAAAAAGGAAAATTATAAAAATGTGGAAACAAATTAAAACTCATAAGCTAATTATACAATTTACAAAAAAAAAAAAAAAAAAGGTTCATGCAGAAGGTCTACAAAATTTGGGTTATGTTAAAATTTATCATAAATATCGCCATTTTAGTTTTAACATAGCCTATCGTTTTGAAAACTTTTGAAAACCTACTAAACAACGAGATGGGAATTTAGTAGGAAAGCATAAACACGTATCAAATCTTAAACATGAATTAAGTTACAGATCGAAAAAAAAAATGCAAAGTAGTTCTTTGACGAATGCCTACCAAATATTAATTTCCATAGAACCGTAGACTCAACTAGTGTGGAATCGATGCAAAAAGAAGGCTAATTCACATATCTAACACTCATATATACACCTTTTCATGATGAGGCATTAGATGGATCAAGCATGACAACTACTACAAACAAGGGTGAAATTTCTGAGGGGTCAATAAAATTCCCCTTTTATTATATTTTTGATCCAAATTTTTTTTTTCTACTTTATTATTATTTTTAATTTTTTAGTTTAAAAAAAACAAAACAATACTCGATATAAACATGTGATTCACCTTGTGACAAAAGACAATAACATGTACTACACCACTTAATCCAATTTATTTTAAAGAAATTATAGAGATTATTATGACAAGGAACTAAACATAAATATCCAAACGATATATAAATTAATAATAAATCATTAACATCCTTTCAAAATACCCAGAATTAACTGTAAACAAATATATTGTTATATCTTCTACTCATGAGTCCATGCTATCAGTTTGTCTATTAAAAATTTTTAGTTTACTACTCATCGAGACACATCTCTATTAACGTGCTATTAACATCATAAATTATCACCACGTAAGAACATTATAAGGTCACATTAACATAACTTGAGGTATGACAAAACTATTATATTAACTTGACATAAAAATTACATTTCCAAAAGTCATACATCGTACATCAACTTCCAAAAGACCGTAAACAAATAATCGCCTTACACAGCGGATCAACTAATCGTGCCAGTAAAAATCAAATTCAAGTTCAAAAGATTAATTTATAAAAAAAAAAAATTACAAATGGGTTGGTCTTCACAGAAATTTAACAGCAATTTACCAAAACTTAGTGAAACTTGCAAAATCACCATTAAACGATAACACATCAGGGTACCATGTGGCTTTTCACTTTTAGAATTTATACGACTCTTTTGAACGGGTAGAGTTGAAATCATCATTAGGCAATAAGTAAGTTCTAAATGGCCAGATTTATAGAACATGGATCAAAATATAATCGAGCATGAACATTTTGACCATTGACCAGTAAAACATTTATTATTCTATTTGCGTAAATAATTTATCCATAAAACAAACAACATATGAAACCTACTTATCAGACTATCAGGTGTAAAATCTTTGTCCATTATAAACGGTGAGCGGAGAATAAATGACAACCAGATCAAGTAGATGTAAAAATCAGGCAAAACCAGTTTCAGCTCTACGTCACCCTTCCACTTATATACAGAGTCTTATAAGTATGATACCGTATTAACCTATCCCATCTCAGGTCCTACACCTCATACCTATCTAAGTGTATATCATATAGCATCTCTTATAACTCATTCCTTACCTTCTAACTCACAACTATGGTAGAAACAAAACATGTAAGTCGATAAAGCTTATCATTATGATAACACCATTATACTATCATGACTTCGGGAACAAGTACCGCATATCACTAAATATGATACTATGACGTATAATGATAAAGTTAACAGAATTACTCCTTCATCACAAGTAAAAATCACAATCATAATTTAACTACGATATAGTCATTTCATAACCGGAGAATCGTATGAACATTTTCAGAATATATCATTACTTCAATCACCAACAATATGATCATATCATTTTAGCTATTAGTCAATTAGTATACACTCAATTTTACTTACCTTGCTCCGTTCCTGCAGAGAAGTTAGTACAAATGTACGATACTATATTAGGTCACTATATAGACTACCCCACTCTTCAAATACTCTCATTGGGTTCCCGAGTGAGAACTGAAAGGGCCCATGGTTTGGTGTGAGGGGGCCCCTAACTCATCTCATCCCTTTTCGGGGCTCCTATCAGTTGCATCTCGGGGTTCATTTTATTAGACTCTTCCTATGTTCATTATTATTCATTTGGTTTAGGCCAGAGGATCGTTTGCTCTGATACCACTTTGTAATACCCCCATTTATATAAGAGCCTTTAGCAAGACATTCTCAAATAAATAGAGCTGTTACCATCTCGAAATGACCGAGGTAGTGAATAACAAAGTAAAACAAACCAAAGTACTTTATATAAAACTGACTAAATTTAAACATTTAATATTACGATTACTGCGTATCGGAAAAATAAAGTACAACTGATAACTTCTACATAAGTGGTCTAATTCTAAGTCGGTCCATCCAAGATCTCACGCCATCCCACGCTCCTATAGATTCTTCTTTCCTGTCAAATCTGCTCCCCATTACGGATCATCACAGGTGTCAAACGAATACACGGTCAACCTCGCGGTTGAGTAGGATAATAATCAAACCAATAAATATGCAGTGAATGAGTATGCAAATGAAGATGCGATGCCATGGATTTTCTACTGAGCTCATCCCCAAACATCCACCCGCCTCCTCCTGGCCGGGTCTGCCTCGATCGTCATCGAGAAACCAGCTTAACAGCTGAACTACACCACCACGAAGGTATAAAACGGTGTTTGCCGGTAAGTTATTTATACATCACCCGAAGGCTCTTACCATGATGTCTGCCCAGGTTAAACCTGTATACCGATACATATGCTATGCAAATGAATGCAACCATGCTATTTCGTAACTCAATTCTTACCCAACCAATAACAATGCATATGCTATGCCAATGAATGCAACCATGCTATTTCATTACTCAAATCATATCCAACTGATAGTAATGTATATACCAGAATGATGAATGCAATATCTCAACATGTCAACTCATATTATAAATCATCCAATAACACCCCAAACAGAATAACACACAAGAAGACAAATTGAATCATCCTACCTCGTAAAGCAAGCAATCCAATTACGCAGCTAATATCCAATTAGAATCATTCCTCCACGTAATCAAAACCTAACAATTATAATATAAATAATTACTAACTAGTATAATTACGTAAACAAATAAATATAATATATCCAATTAATTAAATTAAGTAATTAAAATATTACTTGTAACGAGACTATACTAAACGTGACTAATTCAATTAACTTAATTAGTCAATTAAGGAAATATCATCACAAAACCAATAATATAGTTATTACTATATTATTCGTACCCGTAAAACATATATATTAATCATAACTTATACAAATTATTTAATTAGTCGAATATTAAAAATACCGTCACAAGATAAAAAATAAACAAACTTTCTAATTACGTACCATTCAATATTTAATGATTGATAACAAATAATTGATAAAAAGTGAACAACTAATGACACTACTAACAATACGTACCCAACTTTCACAAATCCACGCCCAACCACGTTAATAACAACAGCAGCCCATCAACAACTCCTACCCGTACACTCCTCCTTCACGACTTTGCCAACACCACTCAGGCCACCAAACGCCCCCTCCCGAGGTACCATGCTCTCCCCTGCACCACCAACTACAACTACCACATCTGACCCACGACCATAATTCCCCACAGACTCCGCAAAGTACTATTCTACAGTCTCACACACAGCCGCACGAAAACATAGTCTCATCGGTTTGCTCCGGCAACTACTACACCAACACCAGTCACCATCCCGATAACCTACCTAAAAATTAACGCCCTGAAACGACAACCACCACACAACAACCACCGCTCCTATCGGATCCCTACCATGACAGAAAAACCCACATAAACCTCACGCACGCTCAACCTACTACTACTTTGTTTTCTACTTCCTCGGCCACTGTCGGCAGGAACCACCAACCTAAGGCCACCACAATCCATTCCCCAAGGTCGACTTAACCACCAGACTCTAACAGAGACCCGAGTCTCAAAGTGGGTTTAAAACAGGTATTTTCCCGCGCTTTTCTTCTTCCCCTGTAACCCTTCTAACAGAGACCCAAAACACGACTCATATAACCCGTGAAAGTAGAAAAGAAAAGAGTGTGACTTACTGAGTCGAAGATAACTATGTCGTTTAAGGCTGTAAAACAATCGTCGCCGGGAAGGGTCTTGTGTGTGTGCCGTGAATATGGATGATAGGTGGGAATTGTTTTGAGGGAATGAAAAAAAAATACATTGAATGAGAAGAGAAGGAGGGACGATGGTAAGGAAATATGGAGATGAATAATCTTTGAACTCTTTGATGCATATTAAGGGTTGAATGGTTAATAATGATGTTGATTAATGTATGAAACAATCACCGAGAAGTCATAGAAATGAATGATATGTATTCATTTTATATTAATATATGAATATGGTACATTGTATGTGTATTGAAGCATGTTTGTATTGTAAATAATACGTGCGAGTTTCATATAAACTTTAATTACCGTAAATTCTTATGCACCCAACCATCACATTAATACATACATTATTTTCCACGTAAACCCGTAACGACATCCAAAAGATCATAATATTAAATATCGTATAATAATATATTAAATCGTAATATTAAATTACATATGCAAGATTAAACACACTACATATACACGTATGTATTAATACTATTTTACGATAATAACATTACACGGATAATTCTCAATTTCGTACAACAATGTAATGGAAATTGCCATGAAAGAATAACAATAATAAAGGTAACTATTACTATTATAATAAAAGAATAATATTAATAACAATAATACTGACATAGTAATAACAACAATAATGATAAAATAATAATAAGAATAATAGTAAGGATAATGAAAATAATAACAATAATACGATATGTAAAATATCCTCGTATACTGTAAAATGTCACACTTATTAAATATAAAATGATCCTTGGTCAAAATAATTATATTACTATATTGTTATTATGAGATACAAAAATATGGGGTATTACAACCGAGGAACAACTCATAAATCATTATTATTATAAAAGAAAAATGTAAATTTGCATATGTGGCGCAATATCGTTTCAGCGTTTACTTTTTCTCGCACTCACATTCACCCTCACAAATTAATGTTTCGTAGACCAATCAGAAGCTCTGATTTATACCAAGTCATATATTCCCAAAATTTATTCCGTTAGATATTCATAAAAATTTATTCCGCCTAAATCAATCCAAATAAAAAAAGATATGATTTTATTCTAAATTTAATGATATTCTAACAGAAAGATTAGTATTGGAAAAAATCAATCTAACGTTATAGGAAACCGTATACAAAATGATATGATTTATGCCAAGTCAGATATTCCCAAAAATTTATTCCGTCAGATATTAAAAAAAAATTATTCCGCCTTAATCAATCTAAATAAACAAAAAGATATGATTTTATTCTAAATTTAATGATATTCGAACAGAAAGATTACTTTTGGAAAAAATCAATCTAATTTATTCTAAATTTTCTGATATTTTAACAAAAAGATTAGTTTTGGAAAAAATCAATCTAATGTTATAGGAAACTGCATACAAAAAGATATATTTATAAACTCGGTTTTTAACAAAAAGATAATTATATTTTCTAATTTTATTAATTTTGGAAAGATAATTTCAAAAAAATATCTCTATAAACTCGGGATAATTATACATATGCTAATTAAATTTTTTAACAAAAATATAATTATATACCACACGATTAAATTTCTTAGTTATAGAACAAATCTTTATATGTATAACAAAAAGAATTTAAAATATGTCTAAATACTACTTTCATTTTCTATAAAATCTGGTATTTCTGATTTACTTTTGACATCTTTCAGAAAATACATTTTCTGCCCTACGTGAAATAACAAACACATATCGGCAAAGTACTGATCATTTACAGTCATAAAACAGCAAAACACCACTTTATCGTCCTACGTCAGGTATTGATTTTAAGTATTTATTTTACTAAATGCAATTTCAGTTGAATATCATTTATGAATTTAAGCTCTGGTGGGTACATATTGCCTAATGTTTATTTTCGATTATTTTTATAGCGGCCTATCAGAATATGAGAACTACACAAAAAAGTTCTCAAACTTAAATGTTATAATTTCCCCATATATATATATATATATATATATATATATATATATATAGACTTGGGATCCGGTGAGAACCACCTTACAATGAGAACCTTGTGAGAACTCTTCCTTACGGACTTTTTTTAAAAAAATTAATGACATAATTGGATTCGGCATGTCATTTGATTGCTAGAAAACATATTTCTTGGTCCAGAAAATAAATTATAGTGACGAAAATCAAGGTGAGATACGTTTTATTTATTTGCATGCACCTACTATCTATTTTTTCGTATCTATCATTTTTCCGCCACTAGTATTTATTTTCTAGACCAAGATATATGTTCTCTGGCCATAAAATTCCATGCCGAATCCAATTATGTCATTAATTTTAAAAAAAAAACTCCGTAAGGAAAAGTTCTCACCGGTTTTCATTGTAAGGTGGTTCTCACCGGATCCCAACCCTATATATATATATATATATATATATATATATATATATATATATATATATATATATATATATATATATATATATATATATATATATATATATATATATATATATATATATAGAATGGAGATCCTATGAGAACCATCAATATAATGAGAACCATGAGAACTCTACCTTACGGACATTTTTAAAAAAAATTAATGACATATTTGGATTCGGCATGAAATTTTATGGCTAGAGAACATATTTCTTGGTCTAGAAAATATATACTAGTGACGGAAATCAAGGTGAGATACGTTTTATTAATTTTCATGCACCTACTACCGATTTTTACGTATCTATCATTTTTCATGCACCTAAAACTCGTTTTAATGCACGTAGAGCCTATTATTTTAATGCACCTAGTAATCGTTTTCATGCATGTAAAAAATTTCATGCACGTAGGGGTCGTTTTCGTGCATTTATAGCCGTTTTAGTATGCCTAATTGTTTTTTGGTACACTAAGTATATATTTTGGTAAATAAAATAAAAAAAAATGTTTAATGATACTAAAGTGTGTATTTGAATAAGTTAAACTAATGGTAAATGATCCATCGAAAGTTTCGAAACGAGATATGGTGGAGATTTAGTGACAGTTCTCATGGTTCTCATTATAAAGGTGGTTCTCACCGGATCCCGACCCTATATATATATATATATATATATATATATATATATATATATATATATATATATTAATATATATACAATGATATTATATTATTTCTTTTTTATTTTTAAAAAAGTACAATTGTTCGAATCAATAGAATTGCTATATAATAAGTAAAATTTGTATATTTGATCTTTAAAACTAAGTGTACGCAACCCCGGAATTTTTCACGGGTGTTAAATTAGTTGTTACATAAGTATTAGCTAAATAAAGAATAATTATTACTCATTCAAACAAGTCCAACACCTAAATCTACTACAAATAAATTTCTTCTTTTAAAGATAAAAAGTATAAAATTGAAAAAACTATTTAAAAATTTATTTAAAACAAAATTCATCCTAAGTTTTTACTGCAACTCAAAGTTATAGTTGAAACAGCTATAACTTTGAGTCTAGTAGGCAATTTTATAACTGAAACAACTATAACTTTACTTACAAAAATTACTTCTTTAAATACCATTATAAGACGATGACCTACAATATCTAATCTTCCTGGAGATCTTCAATGTAGAGTTCATCTCTTGACTTTGATTATGATCTCCTCATGATCTTCACTTTAGTATCACTTGACTTCGATAAGATGGCAATCTTGATTATGAAGCCTTCTTTATTAAGCTCCCTTGTTATGGCTTGAATTCTTGATTATGACGTTAACTCGAATTCACTTGATCACAAATCACTATTGCTACATTGTAAAGAAGTCCAATCTATAAAGACTAAACAGATGATTATGAGTAATATGTATATATAGATCATAACATATACTTGCCATCATCAAAACATAACCTAGATGACTATATGTTCTAACAAATTTCCCCTTTTTGATGATGGATGTCACCTAGATTTGTGACTAAGTGTAGATTTCCCCCTCAATATAATACTATCCTCTTATAGCATGTTATAACACAAAATCGTAATAAGTATATTTATAGTCAAAAATATTGAAGGACCTTAAAAGACAATTTGTCTTGACAAAAAGCAAGATTAGGCAGATAGTAGATCAAGATCACTTCTTCCCGTCTTGATATCATCGAAAAGACGAGAATAAGACATAAAACATCTAAAAATTATATGGTACGAGGCAAAAAATATAACCGATTAACAATCCTTATGAACTGGAGATTAATGCACATAAACAAGCAAAATAAGGTCTCTAAGTACAAACCAAAATGTGTAAAGCGTACAAAAGATTAAAAGACCAACAAAGTATGATATGAAAGTGTAAGAGAGAAAAAAAAAGTTAGGCCTTTGGTATTGGGAGGCTTAAGGGTGATGGATTTTGTTGGGATTCACATAACCGGAGAGAGTGCGGTACTCCAAGGAATCAAGATCAAAGCACGAATTCACATTATTAGCTTGAGCGGTGAGACATGTCTCGAAATTAAGGACCTTCAAAGATAATGCCTTAGTGACCTCCAAAGTCTTAACAACTTCCTTCCGCATCATCTTTTTTTCTTTGACTAACGCATCACCTTGGGTAACCAAGAATTTCATCCGTTCCCCACGATGAAAGACCTCGTCTCGTACCGTGACCAAGCCTCGCTTTAACAACTTAAGACGCCCACCAACACCCTTCATCATAGCCAACAAATCCTCATTACTAACATTACCATTATATGATCCTTGCCCTTAACCGAGACAACGTTAGACAACCCCGAGGCTTATGTCTCCAACTTCTCACTAATACTTGCCATGAATGAGTCCAATTTTTCTTCTATGTTTGTCATGACTCCATCCGACACCTTTTGATTCTAAATACCCTTGGACTGATAGACCAAATTCGGACCATTAATACCGACACCCATCAACTTCAAATATTTGTCACACATGGCATCTTTAGCCATAATTTCATAACAATACAGACTCACAACACGCTTAATTTCCAGGAGACGGGAAATACATATACCGTATGGTAAATCAAGGGTAGTAGAATTTTTTTGTTTTGTAACCGAGATACTCGTTTGTGCAATACGATAAAAAACGAGTGACTGTTAATTGACTTTCTTCCCTTCCAGCCATAAGTAACTCACAGAAGGACAAAGGTCCCTGCTCAGACATCTCCTACCGCATCATCCATACACGTGACGGTCCAGAGGCCCCTGCTCAGACATGTCCGCCACGCCACAGACACTCACATGTCAAACTAGAGGATCCCAACTCAGATCATACCTTGACATGCATCAAACATCAGTACATATCGTACTCTAGCAGTCCCAACTCAGACATATTCCGATATGTACTACAACCAAGTCCTTAGTCCTAATTAACTGACCTCTAAACAACACTTAATTGACCTGAGGAACTAAGTTGAGGGAGAGCCGATTTCCCTTTCAGTTGCCCGACCGGGGGGTCTCTATCCTCACTCCATTCCCGAACCCAATATAGTGCCGCCCAAACCTCGGGGACCTCAAACACACATACACATTTAAGAGAAAGGCCAAGTCCAATTAAAAACACTAGCATCCTAATACTCTTCTCCTACAAGCCTATAGGTCACCCTACAACTAGCTAAGTTCCACAATTCTCCTAAACTAACTTAGGAAATTGATTAGCTTAAGATAAATAAATAAACATTTGCTAGCTATTTTCCACTACAATTTAAGTATATATATATCAACCTATGATACTTAATTATACTATAAAGCTAGTATAGAAACAGTACAAACAATCTCGCATAAACCACGAGCAAACAACCCAGACCCGCGAGCACCGCAGCCTGCGCAAAACAGGCCGCAGGCCTGCGGTGAATGTCGCAGCCTGCGGTATTCACTGCAGTCCGCGACAGCATTCCTGCACAGCACGGGTTAAATCCCATTTTCGCCATTTTCGATTCCAACACTTCTCAAGCATGAATTTCATCTAATCTACAGCATACAATTGTCCCAAACAATCCCAAATGCATCTGTTATACAATCTTAAACAAAATCATGCATCAATTCAAGCATTCACAACAAAATTCCCAAATTTAACCGGTCTCCATGTATACTCCCAAATTCCACTTAAACAATGATTTCAACACAATTCTTCAACAATAAACATGATAAGAAGCATAAAGAAGATGATAGCAAACCTAAACATGTTCTTAAACACAAGAACACATCAAAATTCACAACAGGCATGCTACTTTAACAAATTAGCCGAGTTACTCATAATTTTCACCTTATAACTCTTCAAATCCACGAGATTCCGACTCCAAGCTACTCCTTTGTCCGAGTCCGCGCTAGAAACACAACAAATATCCTTAAACCTCGAAAAACGTGACCTTAGGGTCACGGTCAGAATATAAGACGGAATTATTTTGGATAAAAACTTACCTAGAAAGATGAAGGACGAGAAGAGGAATCCGTGGCCGCGAAAATCGTCTCAATCGGATGAGTAACGAAGGTTTTATGCGAGTTTTAAGATTTGAAGGAAGGGAGTATGAAAATGGTGTTTATTGTATTTTGAGAAATCTGAAAAATGAAGTGAGGAGAGAGGTGGAAGATGGTGGGGTTAGGGTTTTGTGAGGAAAAAGAGGGGAAATGGGTGCATTAGCAAGTTAGACCCATAAGACAAGTTTTAAGACGGTTTAAGCTAAAAACACCGACTTAAGGTAACTATAAATTTAAGACAATATAAATATTTCCGGATTATGAAATTAAATTGCTAAGACGTAAATTACGCAATTAACTGAAATCTTATTTAAATTCTTTAAAATATTCTCACATAAATTAATTATTTATTTAAATGAAATTCCAAACATTACGAAATACTCCCTCCATTTTTTTCCATATGATACATTATTTGCTTTATGCACAATAAATAAGGTAAGAATAGACAATTAATAAAAGTACTACAAGTTGTAAAAAAATCCATAAGTATGGGCTTTGTTTATTAATAAAACTACTACAAGTTGTACAAAATACCATAAGTATGAGCATTTTTTATTGGGTTATTTCATGGGAATAATCCAACTTATGTCCCATCTTCTCATATTAATCCATACTAACGATTAACTAAGAAAAATCCAACCTATAACCTCATTTATCTTTCATTAAACTTTGACTATTTTTAAACTCTTATTATCGGTAGATTAGTATATCACCTTCACTTACTTTTTGTCCAGGAAGAAGGAAAAACAAAAAGTAAGTCAAGGTGACGTGCTTGCTTATCGAAAATAAGAGTTCAAAAATAGACAAAGTTCAATGAAAGATAATTGAGGTCATAGGTTGGATTTTTCTCAGTTAATCGTTAGTATGGATTAATATGAGAAGATGAGGTATAGGTTGGATTATTCTTATGAAATAACCCTTTTTTATTCCATTTATGGAAATGTATCATATGGAATCGAATGGACCAAAACAGAATATGTATCAAATGGAAAGAAATGGAGGGAGTATAAATTATTCTCGAAATAGAGCTTAAAATCTTTAAATTTCCAAGTCCCGAAATATTGGAATGTTACACTAGTAATCCCACAACAATCAGCACCAGCCTGTCATACATGAAACATGTACGCCACTGTTAGTGGGGAGTAACTCGAGGTCTACCCAACCACTTTTTCTCAGAAAACATATAAACATGCATATAATATGGATATACAAGCAAACATGTTTTGAACATAACAAAGCACACAGTTCACAACTTATAAGGATTCAACATGTGATGGCAATAACGGAGATAACCATAAAATACATTACAAGAGTAAAACAAGCCAAAGGATCGGGGACTAACCAAGGTACAGATAATATCAAACAGACATCAAGGACAAACCAAGATGAACAATTAACAAACATCAGGGACAAACCAAGATGAACAATCAAACAAACATCAAAGACAAACCAAGGTGATAGAGTAAAAGGAAATAAAAAGATCGAGGACAAATCAAGATGAGAAGTCAACAAATGACATATCAACAAGCGAGATAAGTCAAGGAATGACAAGTCGCCAAACAAGACAAGTCAACAAATGACAAGTCAACAAATGACAAGTCAGCAAACAACAAACAGAACATGGAAGATTCCCGAACAATCCATTATACGACAAGTCTACTTAGTCTCACACTATTCAAATCCCTTGGCAGCACGACGCCAATCAGCGGTCTCCTAGTCTAGACCTCGCCAGACTCTCAGATCACAAACACCCAATACGATAAGTTTCACAAAGGTACCCTAAGACTCGAACTAGCTAGGAATGAAGTACCCACAATTTAGGGTGGATGATCTGTATCCTGACCGAGAGCACAAAACGCAACGACCATACCAAAAACGTTAACGAAGTCTGTAAGCACTAGAATCATATAACAGCGCACAGTAGGCTTCACATGTAGCACAAAACAACATCTTCAAAAGATATCGTATAAGTATATGAATTATGCAGAAGTAAATAATAAAATTTAATTTATAAATCTAGATTTCATTACTAGACATCCATCTGAATAGTTAGCCAATTTCAGAAACTATTTTGAGGCGATAGCCGGACTCCCTTCTGGTTGCCGGGGGGGGGGGGGGGAGGTGGGGGGGGGGGGGTTCTCCTCAAATCAATTTCCGAACTCAACATAAACGTCGTCCAATTACATGGACTTTCACACAAGCATACAATTCATAAGGATAAGAATAACCACGAATTCAATATCAAGTCATAATTCGCAACATGTAATTCAAAGAAGAAATCATTAACAAGAAGCATTCGACATTTATAATGTACAAGCTTATATAGCATATGATGAGAAAATGATCGAAAAAGAGATAACAATAACTATATTGAAATCCTACGGTTCATTTACAAAAAGAGAACTCACGACTTTCACTAATTTCATATTTTACAAGTGTACAACTCATACGGTATTTAATTACCGCGATAATTCAACGATGAGCTTCTTATTACCAATAATATGATTAAATAATATAAAGATAAATGGAAGTCGATTTACGAATTTCATATAATATATTCATACATTATAATACAAGTATTTTTTTTATCATGTAACAACATTCGAACAATGATAAAACACACAAACAAACAATGCCCAAAACTGCCCAAGCCACGACCGAGGCCACGCGGGGCAGTTGCCTATGCCGCAGCCTACCATGGCATGGCCGCAGCATACGAGATGAGGCCGCAACCTGCGTGATTTGGCGTTGCCTGCGGTTTCCTCTGGGCAGCCGCGGGTCACACGCTCTAGCAACAACAACGCGATAACTTTGACAATTCTATTAGCATCGATTTGAGACGAGTTTATACATTAAAAATACAACATGTGCAGCACGTAATCCCAGCAATGTACATATATAACGATATACGAGTGTTCACAAACGATAAGGGTTACGATTCACAACATAAAACATGATTAAAAAACCAAACATCACATTTTTGAGATGAACAACATGAATATGTGAAAGATAACAATTACCCATTAACCATCATCAAATTCCTCATGTAAATCAACCAAAATCAAACTGAAATTCATCTTAACGTTGAATAATAAACCAATCTTCTAAATACTACAAATTTGTAACATTCAATCAACAAAACTATACACACAAAACAGTTTTCAACTTAAAGTCGTGGAACCTCTCAAAGTTACCTTATAGCTTCTCACAAGCAACTAGAAACACAAACAACGAAATTAACCTTGAAAAACTTGCCATAAAGGTCACGGCCAGGAGAGTATGAGCAAGTAATTCAAAACCTTTCTTACCTATAAAGATGGAGGGCAAGAAGAGGAAGATATAGGCACGAAAATCGTCCAAAACGGATAAGAAACGAAGATTTTATGAGTGTTTTAAGAGGAAAGGTGAAAATGATAACAATGGTGGTTGTGTTTATGTTGTGAAATCTGAAAAATGAAGGAGGAAGGTGAATATTAGGGTTTATTGTGAGGGTTTTTATGATGAAGAGCACAACCAACGGGCCTAGCATCGTAATTGACCCATAAGACAAGTTTTAAGACAGTTTAAGCTATAAACATCGATTGAAGATCACTATGAACTTAAGACGGACTAAAAATACCTTCGGAGTAATAATTACACTTCAAGAATAGAAATTGTATACTTAAACTTTATATTTCGAGATTACCAAAATACATTTAAATTTTACGGAAAAAAGAAGTTAAATCACTAAAATACAATTTACGCGATAAATTGCAATATCATTTAAACAATAATGAAATATTCAAATCATTCAAATATAATTATGAAATTTTATGAAATGTAAATTATTTTGAAATTACAATTAAAATATTTAAAATTTAAAGTCGGAAATATCGGGTTGTGGCAATCACCCCACCTTTTAAAAAGTTTCGTCCTCGAAACTTGAAAGTAGAAAGTAGTAAATTGTAAAGACAATGCTAACAACCAAAACGGTTACTGAAAATTTGATATTTCAAAACATAGATTTCTTTCAAAGATTTCGAAATAATTACCAAGGCATAAATCTTCGTCATTGGGCGTTGGGGTTCTCATTGCGCATTCAAGAGCTCGACATTCCAAGTCAGAGACATGTCCAAGGCCAAACCAACTCAAAATTCAAAACCGAGCCAATTAGGCGCCGATGAGCATGGTACAACTTATTAGACGTCTCTAATAACAAGCTCTCACCAAATCAACGCTGAAATTAGTCAAAAATGTAAATCATTTTAAGCTTCTTAAAACATAGCTTTTTGAAAGCAACTTTCATTTTCGAATTCTCCAAATAATTAAACTTTGCATAAGTTACGGAAGTTTACAATCAATAGGAAGGAAAGCGATTCAAAGCGGTTACAGGAAGCACGAGGGCCATAACACATATTACACTTAGGACAAAGCATCGCAGGCTACTAGTTTCGAAACTAAGAGGGACAACAACGAAAGATCAAGGAGGCGAGAACAACCAAGGTTGAGTCGAGGAGGATGACAACACTTCGGAATACAGAAAACACTAACTGCTCAAACCACAATTGAAACATCGTCGTAACGATTCCCCACGCATTCTTCAGAAAACGAGTCATGTAACCTCTAAACTCTCAAGGGTTTCCTCAATTTCAGTTACGTCACTTACCGCTAAGTTATCCATGAGACAAGATATTTTCCACCAAAAAGGGGTTTCGTAACTCTTATTCATCATACACCAACATGCAACTTCCACGGAGGTGAGGTCATATAGATTAGATCACAGTCGCATCTGTCTAACGTCAGCTAAGAATTTACGCTCCAGGTGGAAGTCTGAGTACAAATTCTTAATCAAGGTTCAAGCACTTAAAAAAGATCAAACCAAAATTCCATTATCATCACATCGAATCCCAAAATCAAGGACACTGTATTCTTCAAACCGTAACTATTCCCAAATGTAGGATTATGAAATGACCATCCAAAACATCTAATCCCAAACAGTTCAAATTCGTCAAACTCAATCCACCGAAACATTCCAAAATCGTTGATTTCCAAAGCTCATTGCCGTGAAACGAACATCCAAAAAGCGAGTCTATATATGCAACAACTTCCATCCAAACGATCTACATACGACTATTACTACTCTCACAGAAAGACACAAACACTTTTAACCTCACTGTTGACACCAATCCCAAGTAGTACTCATACAACTAAACCTTTAACACGAAATTCTCAAAATGGCACACTGACTAGTATCATCCAAACACCATTAACACAAATTCTCTCTACTAAATTCTGATAATGCAAAACCAAGGATCCTCAAGCACATATCACTACTCCACAAACAAAGCCAATCTCACAACTAATCAAGGAGGAAAGGGGACATGGCTTACAAGGGGTGAATGTATGGTACGCACTTCAGGAACAACACGATAGTAAACTCGAGAGAGAAACGCAGAAGATGACAAGATAAGAAATTTCATGATATGGATTCCACCAAAAGTGAAGTCAAGAGCAGAAGAAGAGGGAGAACAAAAACAGCGAAAAGGAAAGGTTATGATTTCCCTTTACCCATTTCCCAAGGCTCGGGGTGTCCAAAATTCTCACAAGGTTCGCATTCCTTTTTTTTCCAAATCAAACCAGTTGATTATTGATTCCCAAGACGCATTTCCTCAAACGATTCATCATGCTATAAGTTCTTCAAAGTTAAAGATACATGATCATCCATATCCAACTATTTCCATGCATGTTTCGATATCTGAACTTCGCGAATTCCTCAAATAATTACTCTATAGCACTTCCAGCTCAGCAATTTTATTACTCTATCCACCTCATTAACATTACCTTTCATAACTTATCAACTCACAACCTTTACTCTCAACTTTCATTTTCCAACGAATCACTGTATACTAATCATACACAAGGACTAAATCCTCAAAATTCCTCAGGTACCTCTAAGGGTGAACAGTAAGATCCATTAAGTAACAAAAGATCTATTTCATAACCAATTTCTTTTAGGTTACATCGTAGATTCTTTCAATACCCGTCCACTACTACCAAAGATCTCTAATTCTTCCAACATAAAGTCTTTCCTCATTTCAAACATATCCTCAAATGTTAAGTACTACTTACTTACTTTATTCATCTATTCGTCACTACTAGCATTCCAAGTATATTCCTCAAAATTTAATTTATGACCTCAAGCATCTCATTTTACTCCTCAAGCAGTACTTTTCAATCCACTAATTTTCATAATTCGAGTACAATTCTCTAGGTTAAGTTCCACCGAATACCACGCAAACAATTCAACATTAAACTCAGAACTCCATCACTCACTTTCACTCTTCCAATTGGATAAACAAGTAGATACTTGGATCACAAAAACATGTCTCACTATACTTCCTAGGTTTTTTCTGAAATAAAATCATTTCTCAAGATACGGGTTACAGTTACCCTATAAATAGTTCCTCAAAGTCCAATCAAAGGGGAAGTTTACCTATAAGGCACGTCGGGAAAGCGAGCAACATGGGTAAGTCGGGAAGATATGAATATAGGTTTAAATGTAATACCGACATGAGTTCAAGAAGAAAGGATATGCATCAAGAAGTATAGAATAAGGTGATGCATAAAGAATGAGAAGTATCTTCGGGAACTTAGAAGGATTCTCCAACGGTAGCACGGATCTTCTTTCTGCGGTAGTAGACACCGGTCTTGATCGTCATACGGATAAACTCACAGTTCATCGATTCAAGGACATAACAGTAAAATGACCGACAATCACCCAACACGTTAGAACCTAATAGCAGCAACTACAATACAGACTACCACTTGTCCTTAAGTATACCTCATCTCTTATTCTTTATTTGGATTTTTGGTCAAGTTAAGTTTGGGGATCACAGGAGTGCGTTGGGAGTGATAACGCTCTGACACCAACTGTAAAACCCCTCTCGTTTAAGCGGAAAAGTAAACAAGTAATATGTGGAAAATAGTGCGGAATTTAAACTTTTGGACATGAAAGATCATGCGAGAAACTTTAAACAACTAAAATGAGGAAATAGAAATAGATAAGTATAGGTATAAATAAAAACAGTCAATCAGGGATAGAATATCCCATGAGTACCAAAAATGAAAACATATCAAGCTAACGATAAAAAAAGGTAATGTCATGTCGATATAGTCATCGCTCGCTAAAGCTCTAGTAATCCCACAATCAGCACCAGACTATCATACATGAAACATGTACGCTATAGTTAGTGGAGAGTAACTCGAGGTCCTTCCAGCCATTGTTTTGTCAGAAAACATATAAATATGCATATAATATGGATATACAAGCAAACATGTTTTGAACATAACAAATCACACAGTTCACAACTTATAAGCACTCTACAAGTGATGCAATAACATAGATAACCATAAGATAGATAACAAGAGTAAAACAAGCCAATGCACCAGGGACAAACCAAGGTACGGATAATATCAAACAGACATCAAGGACAAACCAAGACGAACAATCAACAAACATCAAGGACAAACCATGATGAACAATCAAACAAACATCAAGGACAAACCAAGATGATTGAGTGAAAGGAAATACAAAGATCGAGGACAAACCAAGATGAGAAATAAAAAAATGACGGATCAACAAGCGAGACAAGTGAACAAATGACAAGTCGCCGAACAAGACAAGTCAACAAATGACAAGTCAGCAAACAATAAACAAAACATGTAAGATTCCCGAACAACCCATTATACGAAAAGTCTACTTTGTCACAGACTATTCAAATCCATTTGTAGCACGACGCCTATATGCGGTGTCCTAGTCTAGACCGGGATAGACCCTCGAATCACAAAAAGACGATACCAAAGGTACCACAAAGGTACCCCCAAGACTCGAACTAGATAGGAATGAAGTACCCGCAACTCAGGGCGGATGATCTGTAGCCTGACCGAGAGCACAAAAACCAACGGCCATACCAAAAACGCTAATGGAGTCTGGTGAGCACTAGAGTCATATAACAATGCGCAGTAGGTTTCACATGTAGCATAAAACAACATCTTCAAATGATAACGTATAACCATATGAATTATGCGGAAGTAAATAATAAAATTTGATTTATATATCTATATTTCATTACTAAACATCCATCTCAACACTTGGCCAATTTCGAAAACTATTTTGAGGCGAGAGTTGGTCTCCCTTTCGATTGCCCGGTCGGGGGGTCTTTTTCACCTCAAATCAATCTCCAAACTAAACATAAACGCCATTCAATTACTTGGACTTTCAAACAAGCATACAATTCATATGGATAAGAATAACCACAAATTCAATATCGAGTCACGATTCGTAATATGTAGTTCAAAGAAGAAATAATTAACGAGAAGCATTCGATATTTATAATGTACAAGCTTATATATCACAAGATGAGAAAATAAACAAAAATGAGATAACAAACTTTATATTGAAATCCTACAGGTTATTTGCGCAAAGAGAAGTCGCGACTTTCATTAATTTCATATTCGACAAGTTTACAACTCATACGGTATTTAACTAAGCGATAGTTCAATGATGAGTTTTTTATTAAATAATATGAAGATAAACGGAAGTCGATTTACGAATCTCATATAATATATTCATACATTATAATACAAGTATTTTTATCGTGTAACAACATTCGAACAATGCTAAAATGAACAAACAAACAATGCCCAAAACAGCCCAAGCCACGACCGAGGCCACACGGGGCAGCAACCAAGGCCGCAACCTGCAGGAGGAGGCCACAGTCTATATGGTTTGGCCACAGCCTACGGTTTCCTCTCTGCAGTCGCGGGTAACACGCACAAGCAACAACTACGCGATAACTCGACAATTCTTTTAGCATCGATTTGAGACGAGTTTATACTTGAAAAATACAACATGTGTAGCCCGTAATCCCAACAATTTACATATATAACGATATACGGATGTACATAAACGATGAGGCTTATGATTCACAACACAAAACATGAATTAAAACAACCAAACATCACATTTTAAAGATGAACAACATGAATATGTGAAGGATAACAATTACCCATTAACTATGAAGAGTCTATTGATATGATATACTCAAGAAGGGGGGGTTGAATTGAGTATGCCTTCTTTTTAAAATCTTCTTCGAAGTGTGCGGATGTATGACGAACGTTGAGTGGTTTAGTTTCACAATTTGAAACCTACGTCCACTATTCTCGATTAATAAAATTAGTACCGACTCCGCATTAAAATTTTATCAACCCTACTCGTACAACTTTGATGTTAGTTGTAACTCTATCTAAATACCGTTTAATATCTAGCTACGACAAGTACCGTTAAATACTTGCTTACAATGAGTACCGTGAAATACTCGATCTATCTTACGCTAATAAGATAAGTCTTCAAAGTTTCTTCAAAGTCACAATCTTGAATAAGATCAATGCTGGAGCACTTGAATCTTGAAATGAATATGACAATTTAAGCTCGAATCTTGAAGAATTATGATCGGCGGTTTTCTCTCTTTATTTACGTGAATGTATGTGTGTGTTTTTCGTGTCAATCAATGTGTTACAAGTATCCTATTTATATGGAATTGTATCTAGGTTATTAAACCCTAGATGATTTAGGAATATTACTTAAACTAGAATTCTAGTCTTTTAGTAATACTACCATAAATCTAATCTTAATATATTTAGGAAAGATTTAATAAGATACTTTAGGTATTATATAAGGAATCAATTTCCTAATTCATGTTTAGGAAAGATCTTATATAATAAACAAATAGCAACCTTATTAAAACCAACTTCCTAAACCTTGTCAAAATATAATAAATTATATTCCATAATACAATCTAGATTGCTTTAGATTATTTAAATAAACACATTATTTATTTATTTAAACAACCCTACACGTTTAAGGAATCGTGTCATGTCACACGACTTTCCAAACCGTTTCAAACTAAATCTAGAATTATATTACTTGACAAACAAGTTAAAATAAAAATCCTTTAGTTTATAAGAAATAAATAATTAACTCATAAGAAAATTATTTATTCCTTTTTAACTATTAGATATTTTATATTAACCTATTAAGATTAATAATTCCATATTCTAAAAATAGAATACCAATTAAACATTAATTGTTCACAACGACTTTGGAAACCAAAATCGTTTCAACCACCACAAATATTTCGATCATTTCTTCTTTATGGAGTTATAGCTACGAGCTATAACTTGAACCAATCTCATACCAAAGTCATAGTTGATAAGTACAACTTTAGTTCATCATATGTACTTGTAATCTTCTTTCAATCCACGATTAGTCAATCCATTGACTAATATTGTTGAATCTTTTATACTTGATTGATGAGATCTTCTAAACAAATATTCTGTACACTTAGCACACGATTATACGCACGAGTATATAATATATATATAGCTAGACTTGTCATTATCAAAACATAAACATATATACTTAATATATATTTGAATATATGGTTCAACAAATTCCCCCTTTTTGATGATGGCAAGTCTTTCTTAGATTTGTGTCTAAGTGTAAGTTCCCCCTCAATATAATAATGGTCATTCATAGCAAATATTAACTTAGGGTTTCTATCTTCTATCTAACCCATATCCATTAAGAACCCTAAGAGACAATGAATTACGACAAGGAGCAAACATAGGCAAATTCTAATCTCAGTCGCATTTTCCCCCTCTTGACATCATCGAAGAGATGAGAACAAAGACATAAAACGACTGGAGTAATACACTATGAAACATAAGCAAGCATGCAATACGAGTCAAAATATACGAACACACACAATATTATACAATCACATACGAATGCTAAAAATATACACAACACACCGAAAGTATTATGCCAATGGGCCGAATATACACAAGGATGAAAATTGGGCCGGCTTTAGAGTTAAAGTCATAATGGGCCAAGTAAAAGGAATACGAATGAAATTGGGCCACAAGTAAAATAAAGGCTAAGAAATCCGAGGGGAGACAAAACGGATCAGAGGCCTCAGATTCAATGGGCCAAAGGTTAGGTCAATTGGGCCCAAAACAAAATAAGTGTTTTAGTAGGTCCAACCCGGACTTAAACACCAACTACAACCGACAGCAACCGAAAACGAGTTTAGTAACAACCAAAACAGAGGAGCATCAAGAATCGGATCAGGAAGAGGATGGATCACGAGGGCGAGTGTAACATCCCAATATTTCGGGACTTAGAAGTTTAATGATTTTAAGTCCAAGTTCGAGAAATAATTTATATTTCGTAATTTTTGAGAATTCATTTAAATAACTGATTAATTTATGTGAGAATATTTTTAAAGGATTTAAATAAGATTTCATTTAATTGCGTAATTTGCGTCTTAGCAATTTAATTTCATAGCCCGGAAAATATTTATATCGTCTTAAGTTTATAGTGACCTTAAGTCGGTGTTCTTAGCTTAAACTGTCTTAAAACTTGTCTTATGGGCCTAATTTGTTAATGGACCCATTTCCCCTCTTTTTCCTCACAAAACCCTAACCCCACCATCTTCTACCTCCCTCCTTCATTTCATTTTTCAGATTTAATCAAAACACCATTTTTGGTTTCCTCCTCCTTCAATCTTAAAACTCTCATAGAATCTTCGTTTCTTATCCGATTGAGGCGATTTTCGCGGCCACGGATTCCTCTTCTCGCCCTCCATCTTTCTAGGTAAGAATTTCTCTAAAATAATTCCGTCTTATATTCTGGCCGTGACCCTAAGGTCACGTTTTTTGAGGTTTACGGATGTTTGTTGTGTTTCTAGCGCGGACTTGGGCAAAAGGAGTAGCTTGGAGTCGGATTCATGTTGGTCTAAGAAGTTATAAGGTGACGATTACGAGTAACTCGGCCTTTTTGTTAAAATAGCAAGTTTTGATGTGTTCTTGTTATTGTTCTGATTTTTGTTAAGGTTTGATGATTAATGGACTTAGTAACATGTTTAGGAATGTTCTTATGTGATGAATTCATGCCTTGTTGATGTTTCACATGTTCATAAGCTAATTTCTGAAATTTCATGTTTTGCGACGGATACTTCATATATTCGTATTGAGGATTGTTATGGATTTGTTTGCTGCTAGATAGTGATATTAGATGATTTGTAATGCTGGGTAAACTTCTCTTGTAGTGATTTTTAAGAATTGATATCGATTTATCGAGTTTTGACATAGGCTGGAAATGCGTATTTTGTGTACAGGCTCTCTGAGCCGGTCGACCGACCGGCCGCCGGTCGACCGGCTGGGAGTACCTTTAGTGGGTTTTGCGAGTTTTGGAGAAATTTGGGTTTCGGACTGCCAGCTGGTGGGCCGGCTGCCTGCCGACCGGCTGGTAGTCTCTTTTGATGTTGTTTGCGTATTTGTAGGAATAGGGTCCCCAGCCGGCAGACCGGCCGCCTGCCAGCCGGCTGGGAGTGCTTTATAGGTGTGTTTGTGTAATTTTTGAGAACTTGGGATTGGGTTCCCAGCCGGCAGACCGGCCGCCGGCCAGCCGGCTGGGAGTCCTTTGTTGTGGTTTTTGTTTTAAAAGAAGGAAGACTGAAAGGGATCACCAGCCGGCCGACCGGTTGCCTTCCGACCGGCTGGGGACCCCTGTAGCTTGTTTTCAATTGTAAATCGTTCATAACTTTTAGATGGTTGATCAGTTTTGTTTGAAACTCGTTCCTTGTATCTTTGATATGTAATAGAAGTCCCCGGAGATGAGCAACACTATTTTGGGTTCGGGAATGGAGAGAGGATAGAGACCCCCCGGTCGGGTAACCGAAAGGGAAACCGACTCTCCCTCAACTTAGTTCCCGGGGTCAATTAAGTGTTGATTAGAAGTTAAGAAAGTAGAACTATAGTTTAGTTCATAGACTTTGATGATGTTGTATTGATGCGTATTAAGTTATGCCTTAAGCTGGCCTCTGAACTTAATACGTGAGTTGTTTGTCATATATGGGGATATGCCTTAAGCTGGCCTCTGAGCTCCATATGTGTATGTTTGTCGTGTCTGGGACATGCCTTATGCTAGCCTCTGAGTCCAGACATGTTTGATTGTGATCGCGTCGGAACATGCTTTAAGTTGGCCTCTGAGTCTGACGAGTAGAGCAGCTGCACAACGGGGTAGCTAAGGAACTGACACCTTGCCCGGAGTGCAGATGTTTGATGCTAGAACATGCCTTAAGCTGGCCTCTGAGTTTAGTATTATGTGATGTGGTGAAGGGACATGCCTTAAGCTGGCCTCTGAGTCCTTTACTTTTGGATGCTAGTCTATGCCTTAAGTTGGCCTCTGAGTCTAGTGTCTTGCTGATTGGTAATTAGGTTATGTCTTAAGTTGACCGCTGAACCTTTTTACTTGCTGAATGATTGGTAATTAGGTTATGTCTTAAGTTGACCGCTGAACCTTTTTACTTGCTGAATGATTGGTATTTAGGTTATGTCTTAAGTTGACCGCTGAACCTTTTTACTTGCTGAATGATTGGTATTTAGGTTATGTCTTAAGTTGACCGCTAGACCTTTATACTTGCTGAATGATTGGTATGTAGGTTATGTCTTAAGTCGACCGCTGAACCTTATACTTGCTGGGTTTATCTGCTTGCCTTGAGTTGGTATAGTGTCAGATATGCATGATAGATGTTGATGATATAGATGTTGATATTGATGAGTATGTTGCTTTACTTTGTCATTGTTCACCCAAGGCATTGGGTGACTCTTTAGTCAGTTTCGTAAATGGTTTGGACTGAAAGACCTCCCGACCGGGCAACCGGTAGGGAAACCAGCTCTCCTTCCAAATAGTTTCCGAAGTTGGTTGAGAGCCGTGCATTAGTGATTGCATGATAGTTGGTGATCAGTTATTGAGATATTGTTATACTTCACATGTTTATATATGTTGGAGTGTTCTGTTTGTTTTGCTTGTTACGTGTCGTTACAAAAGGTGGCTAGGAGAACTCTAGTCACTCCCCACTGATTGTGGCGTACATGTTTACATGTATGTAGGTACATGACAGGTGGTTGGCAGAGGGTTGCATGGAGCTAGCGAGCGATGATCCTTCATCGATTGACTTACACTTTTACGTTAGCTAGACTTTAGATTTACATTTCAGTTCTTGAGTGCCTGTAGGGATGTGCCATCCCGGGCTGCTTTTATATTGCACTTACGTACTTATTTATGTTTCAGTTTTTTAGTAGGACACCTCGCATGTTTAGTTATGTTAAAAAGTTTTAATTCCGCTGCATTTTTAGTACTTTGTATGTTTATTATTTCCGCTTTCGCGAGGAGTTTTACAGTTGGTATCAGAGCGTTATCGCTCCCGACGCACTCATGTAAACCCCAACCTTAACTTGACCATATAATCAAATAATGAATGAGAGATGGGGTAGATTTAAGGACTTAAATTGTAGTCTGTTTTGTGATTGCTTTTATTAGGTTATAACGTGTTTGTTGATTTTCATTGATAATCTTTTATTGCCTTCCAATCGACGGACCGTGGACTTATCCATTTGGCGATGAAGACCGGAGTTTCTACCGAAGATAGGAGGTTCGTGCTACTATTGGAGAATGCTTCTGAGCCTTGAAGATACTCCTCTTTCTTTGTGCACCACCTTCTTTGATAACTCCGGATGCACATTCTGCTTTTAGAATATTTGTCTATCTCACTTGAACAGATCTTCAAATCTTTTCAGCTTAACCTTGTTGATTGCTTTTTTAAGGCGCGCTCTAAGTAATCTTCCCTTTTATTGGATTTGGAGGAACTAGTCTTAGGATAACCGTAAGCTGTGTTATGTGAAATATTGTTATTTGAAGGATAACTTAAGAGGTATCGAGAGACATGTTTTGGTGATCCAAGGGTCTAGTTGTCTATCCAATTGGGAGAGTGAAAGTGAGTGATAGGATGCTTGCTTGAAGGGTGAGTTGTATACGTAGTCTTTGTGGAGCTTAATCTTGAGAACCATACTTAGATTGTGAAAATATGTGGATTGAAGAGTACCGTTTAAGGAGTTAGATAAGATACTTGAGGATATAGAGCGACCTAGAAGAATAGGCTTAAGATGCTAAGGATGATAAGTGGATGAGTGAAGTGAGTTAGTATCACTTGACTTAGGTGAGTGATTGAGCTGGGAAAGGCCGTTGTTGGGGAATGCGAATCATTGGCTATAATAGTTGAATACTTGAAGAATTTATGACTTAAGCTTAGAAGAAGTGAACCACTATTCGACCCTAGGCTGTTTATTGAATCTTAATGCTTATTTACTGAAAAACTTAAGAGAAATTTGAGGATGCACCACAGGTCTGTGGATAAGATAAAGTAATCAATAGGGAGACGAGAATTCGGAAAACTTGATGATTTAGGAATTGTTATCTGGTGGACAGTAAGGTAAGTAAATAAAGTGGATATAGCATATAGGGGTGATGACCTGAAAGTGTTATTGAATTGTCATTTGTGGAACTAGCAGAGATGTGACATCTCAAACTTTTGGGAATAGGTAGTTGCAATAATGATATCGTCTAAAGTTTGGAAGATTAGGGTATATAAATCATTGGAGGAATTGTTCGTGAGAACCGATGATTGAATGACTTGATTTGGAAAGTAAGAAGTGAGAATCCCGCGAGAATAGTGAGAAACCCGCACCTTGGAAGATTCCGCAATCGTTCTTTTTACGTCGCTTCTCTCTCCTTTCTTCTCCTTTGCTTCTCCTTCCGATCATGGATTCAATTTTATCGGAGTCCATAGCCTAAGTTCCTTACCTTGACATCTCGTTGTTCCTCGAGCCGTCTCTCGTGCGTCTCTCTCGAGACCTATGTCATGGTTATCCCTGAAGTTCGTATCTCATCTCCTCTTCTGTGAGCCTTGTTCCTTTTCATTTAGATTAGTGGCGAGATCGACTTGTTCTTGGAGTAATGAAACTTGCCTTGTGGAATGCCTGGTTTTGCGTTGTCAAAGTTTGGTTGAGAGGGTTATGATAATAATATTTGGGTGATATTGGATAGTGAGCCGTCTTGAAAGCTTCATGTTAGATGGCTAGATGTAAGTGGTGATGGTAGATTTGGAAGTACCATTTGAGGATTTAAATACGATACTTGGAGTCTTAGGTTATTTTGGAGGTACCTGCTTAAGATGGTGATGATGTGGTTAAATTGATGAATTAGGTAATTAGTGCTACTTAATCTTGAGAAACTTTTGGTAATGCAGAAAGGACCACATACTTGAGGAACGAGAGTTATTGGTAACGGTGTGAGAATATTGAGACATTTACAAGTGGACTTATAGAGCTGACTGAGTGTTGACCGTGAGTTACTTATGGAACCTCGGCAATTGCCTATTGATGTACTTACAGGTAACCGTTGATGTTTGAGGTAATCGTAGAGTGGAAATTTGAAACTTATAAGTGTTCATAAATATCAATTGAGGATTCTCGGAATGTGAATGCCTAAACCTTATGGGAACCGTAGGAGTGAAAGTGGTTACTTCCTTGGAACTTTTCTTGGGATGTAGATTGTTGGTAAGTGGTTACAAACAAGAGGATTTAGGAGTTGTTACCTTAGTAAGGTCTTGATTTGAATGATCATTGTGTGGTAATAAAATTTGGGAATTTAGGATGTCGAACTGTAACAACCCGACCCGCCACCGTCGTAACACAAACCCAATAAGATGGGTGTGCACTTTTGGGCCCGTTAATTGTCCTCACTTAAGCCCAAAAGCACAAGGCCTTGTTACTAAGTGGTGGGTGGAAGTTATTATAAACATATCACAAGCCTCACAATCTACCGATGTGGGACAACTTTCCTCTCAAACTCTTTGGGTGTTACAAACTCCCCCACTTAAAGAACACAACGTCCTCGTTGTGACTCAAACTTGACCACAACTAGGGCCAGAATCCTCCCCCGCTAGGTGTGTGACCCGGGTACTCCCGACCACAGGCTCACCACACGGTCGCAGGGTCGCTCTGATACCATTTGTAACAACCCGACCCGCCACCGTCGTAACACAAACCCAATAAGATGGGTGTGCACTTTTGGGCCCGTTAATTGTCCTCACTTAAGCCCAAAAGCACAAGGCCTTGTTACTAAGTGGTGGGTGGAAGTTATTATAAACATATCACAAGCCTCACAATCTACCGATGTGGGACAACTTTCCTCTCAAACTCTTTGGGTGTTACACGAACCTTGTGGAATAGGTTAGCTAGAACCGAACTGTTAAAAGTTAAGGTTATAGGATGATGAATGCCATATTTTGGTTTTCGAGGTTCGGTCTCATGGTAATAGAATTCTGGTTTGAAGTGCTGAAAGTGCGTGAACCTTGGTCTGGGGTATGTGTATTAGGCTTCCACCTTGAGTGAGAGATCCTTTACCGTGGTCGAACGGATTTTAGTGTGAACTGAGTGAGAGTTTTGGAAACCTTTTTGTTGAGGAATACCTTGTTCGGTGGATTACATAATGGTAAGAGGGATTGTGAAACCATTGAGAGTCTAGAGATCACTTGAATTGTCCTTCTTGGGATATATTGGGAATCGTTGTGACGGTGCTTGGATTATGGATCGAGTGGTTAGTGACCCCATGTTTAGCAAGAGTTACCGTTTTTCTTGACCTCTAACCTGGTTGTTTCATTCCTTCGATCCTTCTTCGTGTGTTCTGACAGCTGTGAAACTAGAAACTCTCAATCCTTCGTGTCGAAAGTAATCTCTTTGATCGTTTCTACGCTCCCGGTGACTGTTTTTGGAATTTGTTTCCCATTGTTAACTCTGAAAGTTTGTAGTTTTTGGAAAAATCTTAATTGTTTCGAGAATTTGAAACTGCTCCCTCTTTTGGTGAAGGCGGCCTTTTTGTCGTTGTTGCAATTTTACTCTTTCAAGAATTTGAGAATAAAGGTAAATTTTGAAGAAAACTTGGTTTTAAGAGCAGAATATTTTGCAACTTTGAGGGATTTCAGCGTTGAACGCCACTAGAACTTGTTATTGGAGACGTCTGATAACCTGTGCTGTGCTTATCAACACCGAATCAATCTAAATTTTGAATTTTGACTGATTTAAATTTGGGACTTGTCTCAGATTTGGAATGTCGGACTCTTGAATACGTAACGAGAATCCCAATGTCCATTGACAAAGACTTGTACCTTAAAATCTTTTCTTCTTGGAAATTTTTGAAAGATAAAGTTTTGGGTTACCATAACCCGGGTAGTACGTTTTGGTAGTTAAAGTTGTTTTAGTACTTATTTCTGTCTTCAAGTTTCGAGGACGAAACTTTTTGAAAGATGGGGTGATTGTAACATCCCAATATTTCGGGACTTAGAAGTTTAATGATTTTAAGTCCAAGTTCGAGAAATAATTTATATTTCGTAAACTTTGAGATTTCATTTAAATAACTGATTAATTTATGTGAGAATATTTTTAAAGGATTTAAATAAGATTTCATTTAATTGCGTAATTTGCGTCTTAGCAATTTAATTTCATAGCCCGGAAAATATTTATATCGTCTTAAGTTTATAGTGACCTTAAGTCGGTGTTCTTAGCTTAAACTGTCTTAAAACTTGTCTTATGGGCCTAATTTGTTAATGGACCCATTTCCCCTCTTTTTCCTCTCAAAACCCTTACCCCACCATCTTCTACCTCCCTCCTTCATTTCATTTTTCAGATTTAATCAAAACACCATTTTTGGTTTCCTCCTCCTTCAATCTTAAAACTCTCATAGAATATTCGTTTCTTATCCGATTGAGGCGATTTTCGCGGCCACGGATTCCTCTTCTCGCCCTCCATCTTTCTAGGTAAGAATTTCTCTAAAATAATTCCGTCTTATATTCTGGCCGTGACCCTAAGGTCACGTTTTTTGAGGTTTACGGATGTTTGTTGTGTTTCTAGCGCGGACTTGGGCAAAAGGAGTAGCTTGGAGTCAGATTCATGTTGGTCTAAGAAGTTATAAGGTGACGATTACGAGTAACTCGGCCTTTTTGTTAAAATAGCAAGTTTTGATGTGTTCTTGTTATTGTTCTGATTTTTGTTAAGGTTTGATGATTAATGGACTTAGTAACATGTTTAGGAATGTTCTTATGTGATGAATTCATGCCTTGTTGATGTTTCACATGTTCATAAGCTAATTTCTGAAATTTCATGTTTTGCGACGGATACTTCATATATTCGTATTGAGGATTGTTATGGATTTGTTTGCTGCTAGATAGTGATATTAGATGATTTGTAATGCTGGGTAAACTTCTCTTGTAGTGATTTTTAAGAATTGATATCGATTTATCGAGTTTTGACATAGGCTGGAAATGCGTATTTTGTGTACAGGCTCTCTGAGCCGGTCGACCGACCGGCCGCCGGTCGACCGGCTGGGAGTACCTTTAGTGGGTTTTGCGAGTTTTGGAGAAATTTGGGTTTTGGACTGCCAGCCGGTGGGCCGTCTGCCTGCCGACCGGCTGGTAGTCTCTTTTGATGTTGTTTGCGTATTTGTAGGAATAGGGTCTCCAGCCGGCAGACCGGCCGCCTGCCAGCCGGCTGGGAGTGCTTTATAGGTGTGTTTGTGTAATTTTTGAGAACTTGGGATTGGGTTCCCAGCCGGCAGACCGGCCACCGGCCAGCCGGCTGGGAGTCCTTTGTTGTGGTTTTTGATTTAAAAGAAGGAAGGCTGAAAGGGATCACCAGCCGGCTGACCGGCTGCCTGCCGACTGGCAGGGGACCCCTGTAGCTTGTTTTCAATTGTAAATCGTTCATAACTTTTAGATGGTTGATCAGTTTTGTTTGAAACTCGTTCCTTGTATATTTGATATGTAATAGAAGTCCCTGAAGGATGAGCAACACTATATTGGGTTCGGTAATGGAGAGAGGATAGAGACCCCCCTGGTCGGGTAACCGAAAGGGAAACCGGCTCTCCCTCAACTTAGTTCCCGGGGTCAATTAAGTGTTGATTAGAAGTTAAGAAAGTATAACTATAGTTTAGTTCATAGACTTTGATGATGTTGTATTGATGCGTATTAAGTTATGCCTTAAGCTGGCCTCTGAACTTAATACGTGAGTTGTTTGTCATATATGGGGATATGCCTTAAGCTGGCCTCTGAGCTCCATATGTGTATGTTTGTCGTGTCTGGAACATGCCTTAAGCTGGCCTCTGAGTCCAGACATGTTTGATTGTGATCGCGTCGGAACATGCCTTAAGTTGGCCTCTGAGTCTGACGAGTAGAGCAGCTGCACAACGGGGTAGCTAAGGAACTGACACCTTGCCCGGAGTGCAGATGTTTGATGCTAGAACATGCCTTAAGCTGGCCTCTGAGTTTAGTATCTTGTGATGTGGTGAAGGGACATGGCTTAAGCTGGCCTCTGAGTCCTTTACTTTTGGATGCTAGTCTATGCCTTAAGTTGGCCTCTGAGTCTTGTGTCTTGCTGATTGGTAATTAGGTTATGTCTTAAGTTGACCGCTGAACCTTTTTACTTGCTGAATGATTGGTAATTAGGTTATGTCTTAAGTTGACCGCTGAACCTTTTTACTTGCTGAATGATTGGTATTTAGGTTATGTCTTAAGTTGACCGCTGAACCTTTTTACTTGCTGAATGATTGGTATTTAGGTTATGTCTTAAGTTGACCGCTGGACCTTTATACTTGCTGAATGATTGGTATGTAGGTTATGTCTTAAGTCGACCGCTGAACCTTATACTTGCTGGGTTTATCTGCTTGCCTTGAGTTGGTATAGTGTCAGATATGCATGATAGATGTTGATGATATAGATGTTGATATTGATGAGTATGTTGCTTCACTTTGTCATTGTTCACCCAAGGCATTGGGTGACTCTTTAGTCAGTTTCGTAAATGGTTTGGACTGAAAGACCTCCCGACCGGGCAACCGGTAGGGAAACCAACTCTCCTTCCAAATAGTTTCCGAAGTTGGTTGAGAGCCGTGCATTAGTGATTGCATGATAGTTGGTGATCAGTTATTGAGATATTGTTATACTTCACATGTTTATATATGTTGGAGTGTTCTGTTTGTTTTGCTTGTTACGTGTCGTTACAAAAGGTGGCTAGGAGAACTCTAGTCACTCCCCACTGATTGTGGCGTACATGTTTACATGTATGTAGGTACATGGCAGGTGGTTGGCAGAGGGTTGCATGGAGCTAGCGAGCGATGATCCTTCATCGATTGACTTACACTTTTACGTTAGCTAGACTTTAGATTTACATTTCAGTTCTTGAGTGCCTGTAGGGATGTGCCATCCCGGGCTGCTTTTATATTGCACTTACGTACTTATTTATGTTTCAGTTTTGTAGTAGGACACCTCGCATGTTTAGTTATGTTAAAAAGTTTTAATTCCGCTGCATTTTTAGTACTTTGTATGTTTATTATTTCCGCTTTCGCGAGGGGTTTTACAGCGAACATAAGGACTGACATAATCGGGTCGGGTATGGAACTCGAGGGTAGTCAACCTATCCAAACAACTGTTGACGTTCCGTCCTTGGGCATCCAAAGCAATCTCGAAGTTCAACACCTTCATGGAAAGTGCCTTTACCGCCTCGAGAGCCTTACTCGCATCCTCCCGCATAAGCCCGTGATCACGTACCAAAGCACCAACCTGGGAAGTCAAGAATGAGAGACGATCACTAATGACGAAAAATTCGTCACAAAGCATTGTAATTCACGAGCCCATCTTCTCAATCTTTTGGTCCACTTTAGCCATCCAACCCCTTAACTCCTCGTCAAGTCCACGACTCCCTGCACCACCACTATTCCCTGCCTCATCCTTTTCCTTCTTCACCTCGCAAAGCCCAAGTATCTTGTCCATCTTGGCTTCAAGACTTTCAAATAGCGGCGAGGGACTAGGTGTGGATTCCGGTACTCCTACCAAAAGTTAGATCAACCCCATCGAAACAAATACCCATCAACTTAAGTAGCTTATCACTCATACGATCACGAGGGATCACCCCATAACTCTCATCATCCACAACACCTTTCTTGTAGAGAAGCTCGGACACCCACATTCCAAATGGAATCTCGATTGTCGAGCACGACTTCTCCTTCACGAGAATACTTGACACATGACAAATCTTGTTACAAATAAGGGATGCCAAATCAATCTTAGTGCCTTCCAACCAACTGTAAACCACCACTGCCTCAATGCTCAATAATTTGTCCCGACCACCCCTTCTCGGCAACACGGTATTCCACAAAAAAAGTGACAAACAATTTCAATTTAGGACTGAAGGACACGGTTAAGAGGGGAGTATTTTCAGTAGCATACTCATCAAAATACTTCTTGATTACCATATTTTGATCCTTCGACACAACACTCCATTCCTTTTTAGGATCAAGAACAAGACCGTCTTGATCGAGTTTAAAGATTTCACGAATTTCAGATTTAGACACCAACACATCCGTTCCATTAACGACCGCACGCAACCCTTCCTCCCAACCCTTAACAGACGCAAAGAACTGAACAAGTTCAATTGAAAATATCAAACCAGAAAAGTTACTAATATAATCCCAACCTTGAAATTTCAAGAACTCTTTAAAGAAACCTAGAGACTTCGAATTTTCGACCCAAGACGTCGGATAATATCGACCCGCATGAATAGAGTAAGGAAGGACACGATCAATTAACATACCTTCATTCTTGGTCATTCGAACCTTCTCGAGACCCTCTCTTGTGGCTTCTAGGGAGTACTCACGAAACAGAGGACGAGGATTTTTCGTACTTGAACCAAGTTCTTGCATGTCTTCGGAGACAGATGAAGAGGTTCGGTTGAGTTTACGTCGTTTTCCGTTGTCCGGTGTCGGAGCAGAGGTAAAGATGGGTGTCGGAGATGGTGGAGGTGATGGTGTTGGTGAAGGTGGAGATGGCTTTTTGTTTTGAGAGCGGGTTGCACGGGAGGGAGGCATCGTTGTTGTGGTGGATGTTCGGATTTTTATGGTGGTTTGTCGGATTTTAATGGAGTTTTTGGGTAAGTAATTTTGGAGGTTTTAGGGAGAGTGTGGGAGTGAGTGAGGACGGTAATAATGGTAGAAAGAGGTGGTAAGTTTGGTTAGTGGTAGTGGTAAATGGAGTAGTTGAGGTAATAAATGGGGCTAGGGTATAGGGACACGTGTCCGGTAATGGTGGAAGTAGTGGGGTAAGGTCACACGGTTTCCGTGTAAGATAACTCTTTTCCCCTTTTTTTTTATTTAGATAATATGTATTAATAATATGTATATGTATGTATATTATAAGGTAGATTATAATATGTGGCGTATTATTATTGTGAGATTCGGTTGTGCACACACGCATATATGAATTGCATAACATAAATATGTTCACATAATTTTTCATCGAATACACACATACACATGCAGCGGAGTATACAGACACAGTCATATAATCTCATCTTAACCGTAGTCAATCATTGGGTTATTTTTGCTTTTAAGATTTGATTAGGTGCCACCGATTAAACCAATTTCCAATCGCAAAGTCTCAAAACGTTCTCTAGCCAATGGTTTAGTGAAGATATCTGCCCACTGTTTTTCCGTACTACAAAATTCCAATTTTATATTTTTCTTTTCAACATGGTCTCGTAGAAAGTGGTGTCTAATTTCAATATGTTTAGTTCTCGAGTGTTGGGCTGGGTTTTTAGATATAATGATAGCACTCGTATTATCACATAAAATAGGCACACATCCAACATCAATACCATAATCATGTAACTGTTGTTTTAACCATAAGAGTTGAGAACATACCAGTGCGGCTGCAATATATTCTGCTTCTGCAGTTGAAAGAGCGACAGAATTTTGTTTCTTGGATCCCCAAGAGATTATGCATGGACCTACAAATGTAGCAAGTCCCGAGGTACCTTTTCTGTCTAAAGAACATCTTGCATAGTCCGCATCTGAATATCCTACTAAGTTAAAGTTCCAGTCCATAGGATACCATAGGTATAATTTTGATGTTCCGATTAGGTATCTTAGTATTCTTTTAACCGCAATCATGTGCGATTCTTTTGGTGCTGATTGAAATCTCGCACAGACACAGACACTAAACATTATATCTGGACGACTTGCAGTAAGATAAAGAAGTGAACCAATCATACCTCGGTAAGTTGTTTCATCTACAGACTTACCATCTTCGTCTTTGGTTAACTTCTTATCTGTGACCATTGGAGTAGGCATTGCGTGAGAGGTTTCCATGCCGAATTTCTTTATCAATTCCTTGACATATTTTTGTTAATGAACTTTGATTCCTTCTTCAGTTTGTTGTATTTGAAGTCCATGGAAGAACTTTAGTTCTCCCATCATACTCATCTCGAATTCAGAAGTCATCAACTCAGAGAAGTACTTGCACAACTTTTTGTTAGTTGAGCCAAAAATAATATCGTCAACATAGAACTGAACGACAAGTAGATCTGAGTTCTCGCTCTTAAGAAATAGGGTTTTGTCCACAGTTCCTCTATTGAATCCACTCTCCAATAGGAACTTTGATAACCTGTCGTACCATGCTCTGGGTGCTTGTTTTAGACCATAAAGAGCTTTGTCCAATTTGAATACTTGATCCTTGAGTTTGCTGTCAGGAAATCCAGGAGGTTGTTCAACAAATACTTCCTCTTGGAGATAGCCACTAAGAAAGGCAGTCTTAACGTCCATCTGAAATAGCTTCATTCCCTTATGTGCTGCAAATGCAATGAGTAGTCTTATTGCCTCAAGACGAGCAACAGGAGCGAAGGTTTCGTCATAATCGATCCCTTCTTGTTGGTTGTATCCTTGAACCACTACTCTGGCCTTATTTCGCACAATGACTCCAGTGTCATCCAATTTGTTTCTGAATACCCATCTTGTTCCAATGACAGATCTTTCCTTAGGTCGAGGAACAAGATGCCAAACTTTGTTTCTTTCAAATTGCTGGAGTTATTCTTGCATAAAAACTATCCAGTCTGGTTCTGCGAGAGCTTCCTTGATATTTGAAGGTTCAATGGTGGAGAGAAAAGAGTAAAATGAGCAAAAGTTATTTAAGCTCCTTCGAGTTTGAACTCCATCTGTCAGGCTTCCTATGACATTATCTAAAGGATGAGAGCCCTTGTATCTCCAGTTCCTTGATTGATTATTTGCATTACCTGTACTTGACTCGGGATTTTGGCTTGTTCCCCCTGAATCCAAACTTGGGGTTATAGTAGGATCAGGTATAACTCTGACCTCTTCCCTTTGGTTTTGATTCAAAGTTATAGCTTCATTAGCTGTAACTCTGGGTTCCAAGTTATTGGCTTGAGAGTTATCTACAGTATCATCAACTGTAGCTTCATCTCTCGTACCGTTTTCTCCCAAGTTAAGTTCATCATGAATTCCTTGAGGTTCACCTTCTTCATTTTCCATTTCTGGAGAATCTTCCCTTGACAACCTGAAATCAGGTTCGTTTAGGTTTTCCTCTACGTCCGGTAAAGGCTTATCGAAGACATTATTTTCATCAAAGATAACATGAATACTCTCTTATATGCATAAGGTACGTTTGTTAAAAACTTTGTAGGCTTTACTATGATCCGAATATCCTATAGAAATTGCTTCGTCACTTTTAGGGTCGAATTTGCTTAATCTGTTTTTACCATTGTTATGAACAAAGCATTTACTCCCAAAACATCTTAAATGAGATATATTAGGTTTACAACCTCGATGAAGTTCATAAGGTGTCTTTTTAAGGATAGGTCTAATCATAGCACGGTTATGAATATAGCAGGCTGTAGTAATAGCCTCAGCCCAAAAGTTTCTAGGTAATCCACTACAAAGAAGCATTGTTCTGGCCATGTCTTCTAAGGTTCTGTTCATTCGTTCTACGACTCCATTTTGTTGTGGGGTTCTAGGGGCCGAGAAGTTATGTCCAACACCGTTGGTCTTACAGAACTCAATAAAAGCATGATTGTCAAACTTGGTTCCATGGTCAGTACGAATAGTTACTAGATTAGATTCATATATGTTTTGGACAAGTTTCATGAGACTAACAAATTTATCGAATGTTTCGTCTTTAGAATGGAGAAAGATTGGCCAAACAAGTCTAGAGTAATCATCAACTAGAACGAAGACGTACCTGAAACCTCCTCTGCTTCTTACCTTCATAGGGCCACATAGATCCATGTGTACTAGTTCAATAGCTTTTTCTGTACTTACTACTCTTTTCGGCTTAAAAGATGATCTGACTTGTTTACATCGTGCACATGTGTCACACATCTTTTCTTGATCAAACTTGATCTTTGGAAGACCTTCGACCAAGTCCCATTTCTTCAGCTTATTTAGAATAGGTGAGCTAATATGACCAAATCTCTTGTGCCATAAACATGGATCGTCTAACGTAACTTTCATGCAAGAGAGAGAGTTAGTAGGTACTGCATTTAAATCAATCATATAAACGTTTTTCCTTCTATGACCTTCAAGGATTACTTTGCTAGTACCTTCCATAATTATACGACATATATCTTCATGAAAAACTACTTTGTTTCCTTTGTCACATAATTGAGATATACTTATTAAATTGTGTTTAAGTCCACTTACCAGATATACATCATTTATAGCATGAGATGATGAGATACCAATCTTACCAATCCCTATAATTTTTCCTTTCTTATTATCACCGAAGGTAACCTTTACTCCGTCAAAGGGTTCTAGGGATAAAAATAGTTTTACGTCGCCTGTCATATGTCTTGAGCATCCACTATTGAGATACCATAAGTTATTTTCCCTAGCGACAAACTGCACATACAAATTCAAAGACAGGATTTAGGTACCCAAGCATACTTGGGTGCTTTGTTGTTAGTAATCACAAATACATCTTCCTTTTTCACCCAGATTTGTCTTATGTAAGTTTTTCTATAATGGTAGTAGTTGGGTTTTGATGTTTTTGTGTACGTCTTAGTTTGAACTTTTGGTGACCATTTTTTGTGTGTCGTTGGTTGAGGAGTTTGTCTGGTTCTATTTTTCTTTTCTTCATAATCGAACGTCATGTCGTAGAACCATCTGTGGTCAATGTTTCTTTCCTCAACTTTGTCATCAACACTATTAGAGACGGAGACAGTGTCGTTTGGTATACCTAAGGATTTAACAAACTTAACTCCGGTTTTAAAATCTTGTGCGTGTTTTACACAGTTTTCTCGGAGGTGACCAGTGTGACCACAATAAGTACATATTAAATACTCAGGTAGGTCGACATATTTTCTTCTTCTAAAGTCTCGGTCTGTTGGGCTTTGGTTACACTTTGAGTGATCCCTTCTTCCATAACACTCGTGACCTAATCCCATCTTTATGTTATTGTTGGATTGTTCAGTCAGGAAGTTTAGAACGTTAGGGCTTCCTTCCCATTTTTCATGAACTTTACGAGCATGAAGAAGGAGGTCTTTTAAGGAGTCTATTTCCTTTTTACATTCACTATGGTCGATGTTACTAGACTCTTTTAGTTTTTTAATGTCTTTATGAAAGTCCGAAACAATTTTAGCATGTTCTTTCTTGACGTTAGACAAGTTGAATTCTATTTCCATGATTTTGCTTTCGAGAATTTCAACTTCTTTTAGATGAGTCTCATCTTCAACAACTGTCGGAGATTTAGACTTTAGAAGCTCATTTGCCTTTCTTAATTCTGAAGTTATAGCTTCATTAGCTATAACTTTAGATTGAAGCTCTTTAATGTTGAGTTTCAGTTTTGAGGTTATAGCTTCATTACCTATAACTTTAGACTCAAGAACCTTTTTCTCAGACATTACTGTTTCCAACTTAAGATTAGTTTCAATGTTCATTTTGGATTTCAGTTTCTTAGCTTTGGCTTTTAGAAGTTGGTTTTCCTCATCAATATCGAGGATCTGTTCTTTCAAGTCATCTAACTCAAGACTTTGTTCATGACATTGGTCTAGGGTTTTCTCAAAGTATTTAATTAACATAGCCTTAGACAGATTTTTAACTTGACTTTTAAGTTGTAGAAAATTTACCTCTTCGTCGTCGTCGTCGTCTGAGTCGGATTCTCCAAGGAGACACATATGAGATGCGTCGTCTTCATTATTGTTGTTTGAGATTAGATCAAGACTAACGTTGCTTAAGCATAGGTTTTCTACCTCATCTTCTTCTGAATCCTCGTCATCTTCGGATTATAATTTCCCAGCATGACGCAAGCATCACCTTTTTGAATTCCATTTTGGTCTTTTCCCTCTTAGATTTGTCTTTGATTTTATCCCAACTTGGACAGTCCTTTATCATGTGGTCTTATTGTCCACATTTAAAACAACCTCTTTTGAAGAATGTCTGTTTGGAGTCAGTTTTCTTTTTGTCGAAGGTTTTGTTATTGGGGTTCTTGTATCTCCCTTTGAAAACTGCTTTCTTAAATCGTCTTGCAAATAGAACTGTTTCATCTTCAAGTTCTTCTTCGCATACATCGCTAATGGAGGCTTGTAAAGCGACGCCCTTTCCTTTAGGGTCATCATCGTCTTTGTTTAGCATGATCTCGTGAGCCATCAGAGATCCTATTAGTTCTTGGTAAGTTATTTGAGATAGATCACGTGCTTCTTCTATGGCCGTGACCTTTGGTTGCCACTTCTTGGTGAGACTGCTAAGGATCTTTTGAATGATATCTTCAGAATCGATCTTCCTACCAAGGTTCCGTAGTTCATTGATAATGCAAGAAAATCGTGCAGACATGCTATCAACAGATTCATTCTTTTCCATAGTGAAAAGTTCATATCTTTGAATAAACAAATCTATACGATGTTTCTTGACTACGGATGTTCCTTCGTAGGCATGTTCAAGACCATCCTATATTTCCTTAGCGGAATTACAAGATGAGAATCTATCAAATTCTGAAGTTATCATACTGTTTTGTAGGAGGCTCATGGCCTTAGAATTTTTTCTGCAGCTTTGTAGTCGGCTTCCACATAATCACTTTCCATTTTTTCGTAGGTTGTTCCATTGGCGGCGGCGACCAAGATTTTCTTTGGTCCGGTTTGAATGATCTTCCAACATTCTCAATCACATCCCTTGATGTAATGAGTCATCATGTTTTTCCATAGACTGTAGTTCTTACCATCGAAGATAGGACACTTGAGATGTTTGGAATCCATAGTTGAAAGAGTATATAATATAGAATCAATAGTAGGATCAAAACTCACGCGGTTAGGCGATCAAGAGCACGAGGCTCTGATACCAATTGAAGAGCCTATTGATATGATATACTCAAGAGGGGGGGGGGGGGTTGAATTGAGTATGCCTTCTTTTTAAAATCTTCTTCGATGTGCGCAGATGTATGACGAACGTTGAGTAAAGCAAGAATATATATAGAGACACGATGTTTTTGAAGTGGTTTAGTTTCACAATTTGAAACCTACGTCCACTATTCTTGATTAATAAAATTAGTACCGACTCCGGATTACAATTTTATCAACCCTACTCGTACAACTTTGATGTTAGTTTTAACTCTATCTAGATACCGTTAAATATCTAGCTACGACAAGTACCGTTAAATACTTGCTTACAATGAGTACCGTGAAATACTCGATCTATCTTACGCTAATAAGATAAGTCTTCAAAGTTTCTTCAAAGTCACTATCTTAAATGCTGGAGCATTTGAATCTTGAAATGAATATGACAATTTAAGCTCGAATCTTGAAGAATTATGATCGGCGGTTTTCTCTCTTGATTTACGTGAATGTATGTGTGTGTTTTTCGTGACAATTAATGTGTTACAAGTATCCTACTTATATGGAATTATATCTAGGTTATTAAACCCTAGATAATTTAGGAATATTACTTAAACTAGAATTCTAGTCTTTTAGTAATACTACCATAAATCTAATTTTAATATATTTAGGAAAGATTTAATAAGATACTTTAGGTATTATATAAAGAATCAATTTCCTAATTCATGTTTAGGAAAGATCTTATATAATAACAAATAGCAACCTTATTAAAACCACTTCCTAAACCTTGTCAAAATATAATAAATTATATTCCATAATACAATCTAGATTGCTTTAGATTATTTAAAAAAACACATTATTTATTTATTTAAACAACCCTACACTTTTAAGGAATCGTGTCATGTTACACGACTTTCTAAACCGTTTCAAACTAAATCTAGAATTATATTACTTGACAAACAAGTTAAAATAAAAATCCTTTAGTTTATAAGAAATAAATAATTAACTCATAAGAAAATTATTTATTCCTTTTTAACTATTAGATATTTTGTATTAACCTATTAAGATGAATAATTCCATTTTCTAAAAATAGAATACCAATTAAACATTAATTGTTCACGACGACTTTGGAAACCAAAATCGTTTCAACCACCACAAATATTTCGATCATTTCTTCTTTATGGAGTTATAGCTACGAGCTATAACTTGAACCAATCTCATACCAATGTCATAGTTGATAAGTACAACTTTAGTTTATCATATGCACTTGTAATAATCTTCTTTCAATCCTCGATTAGTCAATCCATTGACTAATATTCTTGAATCTTTTATACTTGATTGATGAGATCTTCTAAACAAATATATTTGTACACTTAGCACACGATTATACGCACGAGTATATAATATATATATAGCTAGACTGGTCATAATCAAAACATAAACATATATACTTAATATATATTTGAATATATGGTTGAACAAACTATTATCAAATTCCTCATGTAAATCAACCAAAATCAAACTGAAATTCATCTCAAACAATGAATAAACAACCAATCTACTAAATACGATACATTTCTAACATTCAATCAACAAAACAATACACGCAAAGCAATTTTCGACTTAAAGTCGAGGAACCTTTCAAAGGTGGCTTATAACTTCTCAAACAAACATGAATCCGACTCAAAGCTACACCTTTTATCCAAGTCCGCAACTAGAAACACAAACAACGAAATTAACATTGAATAACTTGCCATAAAGGTCACGTCCAGGAGAGTATGAGGAAGGAATTCGAAACCTTTCTTACCTAGAAAGATGGAGCACGAGACGAGGAAGAGATACACGCAAAAATCGTCCAAAACGGATAAGAAACGGAGATTTTTTTAGTGTTTTAAGATTAAAGGTGAAAACGATAACAATGGTGGTTGTGTTTATGTAGTGAAATCTGAGAAATGAAGGAGGAAGGTGAATATTAGGGTTTGTTGTGAGGGTTTTTATGAGGAATAGCACAACCAATTGGCCTAGTATCGCAATTGGCCCATAATACATGTTTTAAGACGGGTTAAGCTAGAAACATCGACTCAAGATCACTATGAACTTAAGAATAACTAGAAATACCTCCGGAATAATAATTACACTTCAAGAATAGAAATTGTATGCTTAAACTATATTTTGAGAGATTACCCAAATACATTTAAATTTTCCGAACAAAGAAGTTAAATCACTAAAATACAATTTACACGATAAATTGAAATATCATTTAAACCAAAATGTTTCAAAAATGAAATATTCAAATCATTCAAATATAATTATGAAATTTCATGAAATGTAAATTATTTCGAAGTTACAAATAAAATATTTAAAATTAAAAGATGGAAATATCGGGGTGTTACATTCCGCATGTTCTTTTGATATTCCGCGATTAAGTTTTAACAATCTGTCAAAATTTTTTTAAAAGTATCGTATTTCCGTTGCATACTACTTGTTTAATCTTTATGCTATATCGCGGGGTGTCACAGTACATATTAGCCGTCCTCATACACCCATCAGATAGACTAGGTGGGTTAATATGAGCCATTATATTAGAATCCCCTCCTACCTTTAGTAGATAAAAAATATGAGTCTTATTACCCCCCTCCCCAACCTGTCTCAGTTTTGAACAATTTCCATCCAGATCCCCCAAGTAATTGCTTCTCAACAAAAGCTTCCAGCGCAGCCATCCACCCTCCATCTCCTTTCCTTTTTGTGAAATAGCATATGGAGTGACAGATAAAATAACTGAGTTCAAGGGTTTTGCAATCACTTTCTGTTCTTTTACAACACCCCCTGCTCCCTCACACATGAATGTTGCTCCACAGAAACCACCTCAACACCGATATTATATGAGTTTGCAGAGTCATAGATCAAATGATGGCTGAGCTATGATGGAATTCAGAGGACTCATTAGAATTAAACCCCTCTGGGTTAGTCAGGCAGTTCTCAGGGAAGCCATCGTACTCAGAAGATGAATCCTCATCACAAATAACAATCACCTCATTCCTCTGTTCCCCTTCTAAATCATTCTCCTCCCCTACAGTCTCCATTCATTCTTCCCTTCCTTCTACTTCTTCCCCTGCTTGTGGTTCCTCCTCTACTCAATCATGATAAATGATAGGAATTCCATTAACTGGAGGCTAAAAAAACTGGTTATAGCCCCTATAATCATCATCCATCACCGCCCACTATACATCTCCCTCTATCCTATTCAAAATAGCTTCCTAAAGTCTCTAGTCTGGTCCACTAATCCACTTAACCCTACTTCACCTGCATATATTAAGTAAAGATCACTTAGTACATCCACTAGATCAACATCAAGTAACCCATGATTTCCAAAGTACTCGTCTGCACTATAGAATTCCTTCACTAGATTCTGGTGATCATTATATGCAGTAGGGACATCAACAAGAAGACCGCTTTCTTCACCTTCTACCATCATAGTTCCATCTTCAACATCATTACCATCAATACCCATTTCTTGTTGCTCCTACACATTCTCCATCTCAACCTCCATGTCCATACTACCATGTTATTCTCTGTCCCCTTCATTTCTTTCCCCATTAATATGTATCACCCCTTCCTCATTCCTCTCATCCTGCCCATGAATACCTTGTCCTTGCCTTTCCCCTTCAGCCATTACCCCTTGTCCTACCATCCTATTCTGACCAACCTCCATGTTTCCCACCAGAAAAAAAATTGGTCCAGCAAAAGGTTGGGCATTTACAACAAAACGCATACATCGGGAAACCCTTACCCCTAGAGTTATACCCAAATGAAAACCCACCACCCGTTCAGGAGATTTCCTTATACCCCTTCTAGTATACCAAGCCCTATTCCCAAGAATAAATATTGAGGAGGTATACTTCATAGTAAAGGGTGTAGCTCTTAGGGCTAAATTAAACATTGTATGACTACTTTGTGATTGAAAGAGCTCAAAACCCTTCTCAACTTGACTTTCTAGAATACCTAAAATACTGGAGACTATCGTTGCTATACTCTCTCTACAATGACTCACATTATGGCCTATCTTCCCACACTTGATACAATATTTTAAAATCTCCTCATATTTAAAATTTTACCCAAACTAATCACCATCTATAGCTAGAAAAAACTCAGGCATCAAAGGCTCATTAGGTTTGATACACTCTAACTCTCAAGTAGTCATGCTACGGGATCCTATTCAAAAGTTCAACAAAGAACTGGTTACTTATTAATTTAACTGCCACATTAGCCATCTGCATAGTCAAATACTCAAAGGGAGCCCACTCACTGTCACCCAGATTTCAGCGAAAGGGAACTTGACATTTCGCGGTAGTACTGTGTCATGATATTATCTTACAAACAACATTAGAGCTCCATCTATTGTGGTTGTTCTTCTCCGCAGAAGATCATCCATATCCTGGGAGATCACAATGAAGGACCTATATATCCCACTATCTTAAAGTTTGTCACCATCTGCCTCGTGTTCCATTTCCTCCTGATAATATCATTAACTAGCTCTACCTCAAATAACCGGTAATCCACTAGAAATCCCAGAATGCAGTTCCCCCAATACTTTCTTGATCTCCCCAAATGACCCAGTTCCACATTTATGACGACTCCAGATCTTAGATGCCTCCAGAGATTGGCATGAAGTGTGTTCATTGGCTGAAACTCCGCCTCTTGAATGAACATTCTGTAGGTGAAATACATTATATCCGATATTCTCACCTTCCCCTACTACACCCACACCATATCTCCGAAACTGTCGTTCAAATTCCATCGTATGTTCACAAAAATGAGAGATTGTATTGCACAGGTGTGATGTAATAGTGGAGTAAATATTTTTGGCTGTGCAACTATGTTGTTCTGAAAATGATGCCCTTACCCCTTCTATAATACCTCTAAAATAGGCTCGGTAAATTCCCAAGAACACCTTGGGAGAAGCGTAATAGTTTCTGTAGCAAATAGTGGTTGGTTGAGAGCATGTACGTTGAAGAGGATGCTATAATCCTCTTATTTTCTTCTCCTCCCTATATCTTTTTGACACATCACTCTCTCTTTCCTCCAACTCATTTTCCACTATCTTCATCCTCCTCCTTCTCTTCTTCTATTTATTTTCCTACATCCAAGAGGATCCTCTCTACATCCTCTCTTATATTTTAATTATTTTTTTATTAAAAATAAAATAAAATAAAATGTATATGCAATATTTTCATTGGTAAGTGGGCACAAGGGCCTAGGTTGTACTTCCTCTAAAAATAGAGGAAGTCTTCCTCTTCCTCCTCCAAGGAGGATGTTCAATGTTGGTTCCACATTGAAGAGGACATCCTCTTAGCACCCTCTCTCATCTAAGAGGATGGACAATCCTCTTCAATGTGGATGCTCTGAGTACTTCACTTTAATCCACGATTCCTCAATGACTAATAGAAAAACTGACATACAAAACTAAACGTTTTTCAATGGGAAAACTAAAATCCCTTTAAAAAGCCCTAATCTCCTTCATCCGTCAATCCACCTCAGGTAACTTCCATTGAAATACCTACATAACCAGAGCAAAACCCAATAGAGTGATACACGTGTAATTAGCAGGCCCTTATGAAAATCCAGGATACGAGAAACCCTAAAAAACCTAAAACGTGTACCCTAGAAAATACCATTACCCTCTAAAAAACCTTTTCCTTGACCCATCAATTCACCTTCGCAAACCCCAATTAAAACACTTCAAACCTTGACTTTCATAATGATTACCCCTTAATAGGAACTCGGAAATGAAATTTAAAACGTGTAGAAAGAGCCTAATTAGCGAAGAATGTTCATATTCCCAATGACTTAAAGGATATCAGAATTGTAATAAAGCAATTAAATATTGAAAAATGATTGATTTTAGGAAAACACGTGCTCCCTTAAAAAGGGAGAAAAAGCCCTCTATTTTTTTAGAGAGAGAAATTAAATTGACCACCTGCAATCATTAGGAGGTGTTGGTGGTGGTTTAGTGGTAAGTTTTAGTGGTGGGTAGAGGTAATGAGGAAATGGGAGATACCTTGAGGGGTGAGAGAATGGATTTGGGGAAATGAGGATAAACCTATTATGGAAAATGAGTAAGTAAAATGATACCATTAACAAATACTCCCTCTGAGTTTCCATGATTGTTCCTATTTTCCTTTTGGTGCGAGTTTAGTGATTGTTCCTATTTCCTTTTTTAGTAACTTTTTTGTGGTCCAAAATGAATTGGGTGTGGGGTAGGGTGTTTTGTGTGGTTTAGAATGATTTTCTTATTTTTTGGGTATAAAGCAAAAGGAACAATCATGGAAACTCAGAGGGAGTACATAATTTCGACAAGATATGAGGGCAACGAGGATGACATGTGCATGTTCATCAAAATTGTTTAATTTGAGAACGACAAGTGTTGTAAAATCAACGAGTTGATCTTGAGGCTTAAAAAAATAAGAAGAAGAGCCATCAATTTTGATACTGGTACCATGATCGTCATCGGTAATGGGCGGGAAGGTTGATGTTTTTATGATTTTAATTTGATACTTAGTGTAACTGATATCATGCTAGTACGCTCTCACTTTTTCCATTCATTATACCATCTATTTTGTTTTGGTAAAAAATGAACCTAATTACGTATGTGATGCGTGGCTTAAAATGATATCCAATTTAATCGCGCGCAAATGAAAATGAATAAGAACGGAAGAGAAAAATGACACGAAGAGCTTCTGGTGACGCGAAAAAACCCCAATGTGGGAAACAACCGTAGGGGGAGACGGAATCCAACCAACTTTGTACTAAAATCGAGGGAAGGAATTAGATTACAACTGTGATGCTCAGATAAGTATATGCGTAACCTGCTCCGCGAATCTCGTGAGTAGTTGAGAATAATTAGGTTTGAGGACTTTGCATTGTTTTAACCTAATGACTTTATTCTTCTATTTTGAGATATTTCCTTTGCATTTGGGTTTTACCTATTACTGGCTTTCCGCTGGACCCAATTTGTGAGAGCAGGATTTGGGCTTAATAATTTCCCCCAAAATTTCTGTCCAAGAGTGTCTTTTGGGGTAAATTTTTATGCTGATGTAGGGATCGCGTCATGAGGTCTATATGCACAAGACTTTTCCCTTGTTTTTGCGGCCCTAGGCTACCTCGGCTGTTCCCCCACCATTTCCACTTCATTCAACTCCCGACTTGCCTCAACGACCTACTTACCTTCTTAATTACCCCACGCCTTCTCAACCGCCTCTTTTATTACCTTTTTGACTCCTCTAATTTTTACTTTTACTTTCACTTTTCCAATCGTCACTGTTTTTTCTCTCTTTTTCAAAATTTTGAATTATGGCTTCTTCTGTTCAAGACACATTATCTATTCCAGATTCTTCTTCCTCTTCCCCACGACTGAGTGGGCCTTTGATCCACATGATCTTTTCCATTCATAGAGCATCATATCATCTAAGCAAGATTGTGACTCTTTGTTTACTAATGTCTACACCTCCTTCTTTAATAGGAGGTTTGGGATTTCTAATGAGGTGGTGTGGGGAAAGGGATGACTTTAAGAGGAAATGGTGGACCTGCTTGTATGAATACCGTTTCTGCACGGGGTTGATATTTCCCTTCCCTCGTTTGATTATTGACTTCCTAAAGCTGAACAAGTTGGCACTTTGCCAGGTGGCTCCTTATGTCCGGCGAATCTTGTTGTGCATTTCTGACATAAATGAGAAGTATGGCCGCAACATCGAGCTTTCAGATTTGGGCCAGTGGTTTGGTCATCGGTCCTTGGGTAAGGGTCAGTGCACTATATGTGCCCATGATGGTGATTCACCTTCAATTATCTTCTCCACTACTACTCTGGATGATAGTAAGTGGTTTCCCTGTTTCTTCTTCGTGGAGATTGATACATTGCCTCCGTCAACAGATTACATTTTTGCAGCATCGCAAACTGTTAAAAGTATGATTTTTTTCTTTTTTTTTATCATACTTAACACCTTGCCCTGCTTATGGGACTGATTGAGATGAATTTTCAGGGGCAGACCTGTAGAAATTTCCTCCTTTCGTTGTGGGATTGATTCCAAGGCCAAACTGCTTGACCTTCTCCCTAACCAGTGGGTATTTTCTAATCTGGTCAGGGTGCTTCTGTTGTGATTGTCAAGACAGAAGGTGCAACATTCTCATGTAGTTATCTACCTATTTTGTCTTGTTTTCATTCTTTTCCATTCCCCTGTTCTGACTGGGTTTATTCTTTTTTTTCGCAAGCCAAGCCAAGGGTTAGTATGGATAGAATTATACTACTGAGAAAAAGACGATATGTTGGTGACCATGCGCAACCATCAAAGAAGTGGGTTGATTCTGCGGAGGAATTGGACTCTTGTAAGAGGTCGTTTGCATATGCTGGTTCTTGGTCTGTGCCCATATATGTGGAAATTCCTGTAGATCCATTGGCGACCATTCCTAATCCTCACGTGCCTTCTTTTGTCCTTCCCATGCCAATTTTCTTTGTTGCTGCTTTCATGCCTTCTTCTTCTGCTAGTGTTCTTGTTCCCAGTTTTAGGGATATATTATCAGAGCAGACTACTCAAGCTACTTTTGGGTTTAGGCCTGCTTTTGGTCCGGTGCTTGAGTTTCCTGCTTGGTCCGGAAGTGTCAAATTAGATCTTTGGCCTGGCTTGTCCTCCCTACTCTTTCCCGCCCCTGCTTCTGTTCTGGAACAACGTCCTTTTCGAGGATGTTGCTCGACAGGCTTCTGAGCTCTCTTTCGAGGTGAGTCTTTCCCTCTATCGACTGTTTATTTTTATACCTTTCTTTCCCGGTGTGCTTCATTTCTGTCTCTGGTGTGCAAGCTTTGGAGCTTTCTCTGTTTATGCAACGACATAGTGAGATCTTGGCAGAGGAAAATCTTCATCTTAAGGCAGAGAATTATACTGTGTCGACGAGGGTGCGGGAGATTTTCACCTTTAAGGAGTAGGAGCAGGCCCTCAGGGTCAACCTCAAAGTGCTTCATGAGAAGATGAGGGAGTGGTATGCAGGATCCCAGAGGTCTCTAGCCTCACATGCTCCGGTGATATGGTTTATAATGAGTCTGGAATCATTGTACACTTGGAGGTGGCTGATCTATAGGTCTAGGGACATTTGCAGGCCTAGTATGAGGGCTTCATACTCAGCCACATTGTTGGTGGTTCTGAACTCGCATCGAATTGTCTGGGTGATCAGGACGCCCTGAGGTGATCGCAGGACCAGGCCTACCCCAAATCCTCTTGCATTAGATGCTCCATTCACACGCAACTCCTAGGTTTGGGACGTTTCGCCTTCTTTGAGTTGCAGGATCTGTTGGATCATGTGTCCTCCACAGTTAGTGTGACTACAATATAATTCTCTTACAGGATCACAAAGGGATACTTTGTATATTTATCAACTAATTAACGTAAATCGGTAACGATTGGCTATGCTAGAATTTGACGTTACTGTCATACAGATAGCGGAAATTAGTTGGTCTCTATCGGTCACACCTATAGGATGATTCCAAGAAATGTTATTATATACTGATATATTACATAGATGGCTAAATCGACTAAATATTAGTCATGGAAATAATACGAATAATAATTTAATACGATTAAATGATTATAAGGAGAAATGAATTAAAATGTTAATTCTAAATAAATATAAATGTTATACTTATAAATGATATAAGTTTTAATATGCGATATTAAAATTTAATTAATTATACGATAATTAATTATAATCTCCTACTATATATATATATATATATATATATATATATATATATATATACACATATATATATATATATGATAAATTATAATATTCGATAAGTAACCGAATTACACGTTTAATTTGGACGAAATACTTGTTGATTTCGGTCCAAATGATTATGATTTAATATAAATATAATAACCTCCACAAGATCTTCTAACAACTTATAAAAGAGAGTTTTATTCAAGTTAAGACTCTTATAGGGATGGTTATGTGAGCCGTGCAGATGAGCCATGTCGACAGCTCAAACAGTTGAGATTTGCATAATTTTATTTTCATTAGAACTCTATATACTAACTATATAAATAGGGTTCCAGATAGCTAGCATATGATACACGAAAACACACACAAAACGTGAGGTACAGACCAAAAGCATTATTGTGTGCAAGGCACATTTCTTGGATTATCTTGGGTGTCATTGTTAGGAGGATTTCTACACATTGAAATCTTTTATTCTAGGTGGTTCTTAGGCCATAAGTAAAGGGCCAAATTTAATTACTTTTGTTGCTTTCATATTAAAGTTAATTTGATATAATCCTTCCTTATGAGATTATTACGTTTAATCTCATTATGAAATATCCGATATTTCCTACAAGTGTTATCCGAGCATAAGCTTCTAAATTGTTTTAATATGTATGTTGTTGATTTTTCATAAGATGTGAAATCGTTTCTTGATTTTCTTGATATTAAAATCGGTAGTTGTTTATGATTTTTGGCCCTATTTTGATAAGTTAAATGTTAAATTGACTTAGTTTCTATGATTTATTTTTTGATATAATACGGATTGAATCAACACAATATAAATCGATTATTATACGATAAAAATGCTCCCTGAAAATTTTGATTATTACATTTGTTATATGATAAGTAATGTATCAATGAAATATGCTTATTTTTGTTTATTATGGCTATGTAATTTTATTTTCCTTTTTCTTTTTCTTTTTCTTTTTTTTTTTACGTTATTAATAGAATGTAATTAATAGGATTTTGGCTATGTAATTTTATGTAATATAATTTATTTCGAAAGAAGACTTTAAAGTGGAGATTTGAAGACGTTCAAGGGACCTCTTTGGTGCATCACAAGACTGGAGTTTCCACCAAGCTTCGCGGGTCCAATGTGATTGGATTCCAAAGTTGTAATCTCTACGTTGATACGCCACACTAGAATTTTATTATTTTGTTGTTTTTTCTTCGGTTGTTTATTCATCGCTTGTTTAAAATTGTTACATATCATCATATTCCGCCTAAACCAAACCACTTAAAATTGCATGAAATTGGGTCATATAGTATCTATTTCGTAGTTTTATGCAACATACTGTTTACCCCAAAATTGCTATTACGCTATTGGGCCCAAAAGAGTCACGAGCAGCCCAACATAGGGGAGCAACCCAGTAAGAGGAGCTAATTCACAAAGAGCTATTGGGGAAGCATAAGAGGTCAAAACCCTAGAGCATATTCCCTTAAACTTACTCCTAAATTCTCGGACCTGACCAAGACAAGGACTAGGACCAGCTGACCAGGAGTCCACACTTATAAAAGAAAGTTTAGGTCATTTAAAATGTATTCACTTTTACACAGAAAACGTACTTACGCATGTTAGCAATTGTATTACGTTCAAAACAGTGATCATCCTCGAAAATAGTGAAAACTTGGTGGGATTCCGTTCCCCCCGCGGTTGTTTCCCTCATAGGGTTTTTTCCGCGTCACCAAAACTTCTTGTGTCACATTCTTTTTGCACTTTCGTTCTTAGCATTCGTTTTTTACGTACGTACATTATTGGTTGGTACTTTGACCCACATACCGATAACATCGACCCGATAGAGATTTTACCAAAACAATTTGGCGCCCACCGTGGGGCATAGTGCGCATTCCAATACTTGAAATCGTCATCTTGTCGCAAAAACATGTCTGGGACTAAAACCAATCCCTCTAGCTCCCAGAGCATGCCAGCCCAGTCCAGCGGGACCAACCCTACCGTATCCATTGGTCTCGCAGGACCACCCCACCGTAAGTCAGACCACAGCCTCGAAGGTTGATGCCCCGTCCATCAAACCTCCTCAGCTCCCCAGATCATCCCATGTGTCTGCTCCTTCAAGGCAGAGAAGAGAAAGCAGCCCCAGTAGAGGTGGAGAAACCCAGATACCCAGAGTAAGCCCGCTGCCAAGAATCTCCAGCCCAGATCTGATGCAGATGGTGGACCAGGGGATGAGTGCTTTGCAGGAAGCCATAGAGGGCCTGAAGAAAGATAATATGGACCTGAGAGAGCAAATCACCGCAATCGCCCGCCCAGCTCAGCTACCTAGAGTGCTACAGCCAGGACCCGGACATAGCTTCAACCCCTTCGGGAGTAGAGGGCTGAACCGGCTGATTCCCCAGGAGGTCGTCACCAGGCTGGATCTAGGGGTCATCGCCCCGAGCAGTGGCCAAGAGATACTGGATTTGGATGCATCTATGTTCAGAGCAACGCAACCACGTCCAGTTCAGCGTGCAGGTAATCTCACGCCTTGTTTTCCCCCTGGGACTGATCCTTTGACTTTTTCAAGTACACCTCCGCAACCTTCAGTTGGATGGACTCCAGAGACCCCTGTTAGGCCTGCACCCGTGAGCCAGTTCAGCGCCGGAGGATGGGTAGGAGGAGCACCAGTGCAGTCAGCAATTATTGGTTGGGATCCATAGCCAGGTTTCAATCCGTCCGTAGTAACCAACCCGCCTACCAGCCAACCGTCCTCGGGCCCTTGGGGAGGAGCCCCTCCTGACTTCTTCCCTCCGCCTGTCAAACCGTTCTCAGGAGCAGGCAACCTATCAGACCAGCGTTACTTGGAGCTGAAGGACATGATCACCAAGATACCTGCCATGCCAAGGCCCCTAGATAAAGCCTCCCAAGACAGCTACGTAGATTCACCCTTCATTGACAACATCGCTCTAATCAATGTGCCCAAGGGGTTTGTGCCACCAACCATGACACTATACGATAGGACGGCAGACCCCTTGGATCACATAAACCAGTACAAGCAGAAAATGATAGTGGTGACCGCAACCGGAGCACTCAAGGAGGCGTGCATGTGCAAGGGATTTGGATAAACCTTGTCAGGAGCAGCCCTGCACTGGTTTTTAGGATTGCCCAACCGCAACATATCCTCCTTTAATGCCTTTAATCAGGAGTTCGCCAGCAGCATGGAACTAGAGAAGCAGACCAGTGATCTTTACAGAATTGTTCAAGGATTCGAGGAGACAACTCGAGATTACCTCACCAGATTCAACAAGAAGAAGGTTGCCATTCTTAATTGTGATGTACCCACTGCCATTGAAGCCTTCCGCATGGGGTTACATCACGATTCAGACCTGTACAAGAAGTTGACAATGCACCCGTGCACTGCCTTTGTTGATGTACAAGCCCAGGCGGTTGCAACAATGAGGTTAGAAGAGGACGCAGCCTCCAGAAGGAGTACCTACGACACAGAGCCTGTGTCTAGGAAAGCACCAGTGGAAAAGAGGGGTGAAAGATCAAAGCCCTACAGAAAACCAGTGAGCAAAGTATCAAAGAGCACCGGTGGTAAGAGCGACGCAGACCCACCTCCAAAGGTCAGCGAGTATGGCTTCACCACCGGGATGGCTGGCCTGTTGAAGGCCCTAAAAGAACTCAAGGGAGTCAGTTTGCCAAAAAAGAAGGAAGAACGACCCAACGACCGCCATGATGCCAGCAAAAAATGTGAATTTCATGATGACATAGGCCATACCACGGACGAATGTTATACCCTAAGGAAGGAGGTCCGATTCTATTATCACCGAGGCAACTTGGATCATCTGCTCCCATAGAAATCCACTAGAGTCAATGCAGCCAGCCAGGTGCAGCCCTCACCAGCTCCTCCCTGCAACAGAATTGTCAATGTTATTACTGGAGGATCAGAGCTGTGTGGGCGCACATATTCGGCAGCCAAAAGGCGTGTGACAGCAGCTAAGGGAGACAAGCCAGAATCGTCATGCAGAATAGCGCGACAGGACCTCCCAGCAGTGACCTTCGACGAGACAGATGCACAAGCTGTTCCAGAGCAGCACCATAACGCCCTGATTATCACCTTAAACATTGGTAACTGTGAGGTTAGGAAGGTCATGGTAGATACAGGAAGCTCCGTCAACCTACTGATGCTGGATGCCCTGAAAAGCATGGGATTTGACGAGAAGGACCTGACAAAGAAAGCTATTCCCTTGGTCGGATTCAGCGGAGAAACAGCGCATACCCTAGGGGAAATCACCTTCCCACCCTACGCCGAAGGGATGAACAAACATGTAAGGTACTTGGTTATTGATGGTCCATCTACTTACAATGTTATTCTTGGCAGGCCCTTGATCCACGAAATGCGAGCAATCCCGTCAACGTATCACCAGTGCCTGAAATTCCCTACACCGTGGGGAGGCCAGGAGATACAGGGAGACCAGGAGGAGGCCAAGGACTTCTACAAGGTAGCCCTCGAAAGGACCATCAGACCACCTGCCGCTAGAGCATAGCAATTACGGCAGCTGCGCATCCAGGAGGAATACATCGATCCCCAGCAGGCAAAGATCGATGAGGTCTGCCTGGATGAGCAGTACCTAGAAAGGACCGTTTTCGTAGGCTTAGAGTGCTCTAGAGATCTACGCCAGCAGCTCCTCCAGCTGCTCAGAAATAACGTGGATTGCTTCGCCTGATCCCACAAATACATGATTGGTATAGACCCAGAGATCATAACACACAAGCTTAGTATAGATCCAGGATTCAGACCAGTACAACTAAGGCGCAGAAAATTTGCAGCAGAAAGAAACCAAGTTATTAACAAGGAGGTGGATAACCTTCTGGAAGCAGGGAAGATTAGGGAAGTCAAGTACCCAGAATGGCTATCCAACGTAGTGGTGGTACCAAAAAAGAACGGTAAGTGGAGGGCCTGCGTGGATTTCACAGACCTGAACAAGGCCTTCCCCAAGGACCCACTCCCCTTGCCACATATAGATGCTATGGTGGACGCCACTACGGGCCATGAAATGTTGAGTTTCCTAGATGCCTGGAGTGGGTACAACCAGATCAAGATGGACCCAACAGATCAGGAGAAGACAACATTCAGATAAAAAAGAAGCATTTACTCTTACAACGTAATGCCCTTCGGTCTTAAGAATGGTGGCTCTACATATCAGCGGCTCGTAAACATGATATGGTGGTCAAATCCAAGCAATCGGTGGACCACACCCAGCACCCGGAGGAAACATTTAACACCCTCCGGAAGTACAAGATGAAGCTAAATCCAGCTAAGTGTACCTTTAGAGTTTCCAGTAGAAAATTCCTGGGGTATATGGTGACGTAGAGGTTAGAAGCCAGCATAGAGCAGATCAAAGCAGTTCTGCAGCTGGAATCACCCCAGAAGCCTAAAGATGTGCAACAACTAACAGGAAGAGTAGCAGCTCTGAGTAGATTTATTTCCAGATCCTCAGATCGGTGCAGACTATTATATGACATTCTAAGGAAAAGCCAGAAGTTTGATTGGACACCAGAGCACGAGAAAGCATTCCAAGAACTGAAGCGGTACCTGAGCAGCCCACCCCTGCTATCCAAACCAGAGCAGGGGGAAGTGCTGCTCTTGTACCTCTCCGTAACTGAAGCAGCCGTGAGCGCAGTACTGGTCTGGCAGCACGAGGGAGCTCAGCATCCGGTGTACTATGTAAGAAAATCAATACTACCATCAGAGACAAGGTATACCTCACTTGAGAAACTAGTACTGGCATTAGTCACAACATCCTATAAACTACCCCCGTAGTTTGAGTCTCATACCATCTCGGTGGTTACTAATCACCCCCTGAAGACGGTCATGAGAAAGCCAGAGCTCTCAGGACAGATGGCTAAATGGTCTGTGCACCTCAGTGGATATGACCTTCAGTTTGAACCACACACAGCCATAAGGTCACAAGCCTTCGCAAACTTCGTCTCCGACTTCAGCCCAACACTCTAGACCGAAGCAGAGCAGGAAATTCTGCACCTGCAAAAGGGTGCCAAGCCAGGCACCTGGTACTTACGGGTAGATGGCGCATCAAACACTAGAGGGTCAGGGGTTGGGTTGATCCTAAGATCACCAGAGGGCGACTTGATCACCCAAGCAGTTCGATGTGAGTTCAAGACCACCAACAATGTAGCCGAGTATGAAGCCCTGGTCTTGGGGCTGTAATTAGCCCTGGACATGGGAGTCAGCTGCATTAGCGTATATATTGATTCGCAATTAATTGTGAATCACGTCAATGGAGCATACGAAGCAAGAGATCCAATAATGGCAGCCTACTTATGCGTAGCAAAGGAGTTAACCAGTAGATTCACAGAATTTTGCATCCAGCAAGTACCCAGGGAGCAGAATCCAGAAGCAGATGCACTGGCAACCCTGGGATCAACCTTCAAACCGCCAACATAGCCAGTATTCCCATCACCCATGGTCTTAGACTAGCCATTCCCGGACCAGATCTGGACCAAGAGGAATTGCCCATTTGCAGCAACAACCCAGATCTGGAGCCAGAGTAGGACTGGCGAAAGCCATACATACCTAGACTGGTTGCAGCACGATATCTTACTCAGTAGTAAAAAAGAGGCGCCCAGTTTCAGAATGAAGGCTTGCAGGTTCCTGCTAATTGATGGCATCCTGTTCCGGAAATTATTGGCAGGACCATACCTGCGTGGTCTAGACCCGAAAGAGTCTCAGACCATCTTGCATGACCTCCACAGTGGAGACTGTGGAAATCATGCAGGGGGAAGAAGCCTGTCCAATAGGGCCCTTAGAATGTGATACTTCTGGCCCACAATGTGCAAGGATGCAACAGAGTATGCAAAGAAGTGGGACGCCTGTCAGCGTCATGCACCTCTCAATCACCAGCCAACAGAACCCCTTCACCCGGTAATATCCCCATGGCCTTTTATGAAGTGGGGGATGGACATCGTGGGACCCCTCCCCAGAGCACCAGGAAACAAGCTGTATATTCTAGCTATGACCGATTACTTTTCTAAATGGATTGAAGCAGAATCATTTACTCAGACCACTGAAGCACAGGTGATCTCTTTTATTAAGCGTAATATATTCACCAGATTTGGTATTCCTTCGGAGATAATATGTGATAATGGTTTCCAATTCACTGGGAAGAAAACTGAGGCTTTCTGTGCTGGGTGGAACGTATCACTCCAGAAGGCTACCCCCAGAAACCTTCAGCCCAATGGACAGGCTGAGTCCAGCAACAAGATCATTATTGAAAATATAAAAAATAAATTGCAAGAAATGGGAGGGAAGTGGGCAGAGGAGCTGCTTCTGGTCTTATGGCTTGACAGGACTACTCCGAAAGTAGCAACAGGTCAGACCCCCTTCAGCCTTGTTTTCGGAGCAGAAGTAGTGATTCCGTCCGAGATCAAAGTCCCAACCCACAGATATGGGTGTACAACTGAGGATCAGAATCAAGTGGAAATGACAAGTAGCCTGGACACGGTTGATGAACTCAGGACCAACGCCTACGTCAGAATGGCCTCATATAAACAAATGGTAGCTAAGAGCTACAACAAAAACGTCAGGATCAGAACCTTGCAAGTGAGGGATATGGTCCTGAGAAAGGTGTTCCAGAACACCAAAAACCGGCAAGCTGGAAAGTTCGCCTACAACTGGGAGGGCCCATACCAAGTTGAGAGCATAGTTGGTAATGGGGCCTACAGACAGATGATAATGGAGGGGGAAATGATTCCCATATCATGGAATATACTTCACCTAAAAATGTATATCGTCTAGAGGTTCCTCCACCAAACAGGAGCAGATCTCTTAGACCTCAGGTTCTACTCTATATAAAGCATACTCTGGTTCAGCCTAAAATTTTTATCTCTATTTTATATTTTATAACTTAAGTTTTATAATCTGAATCTTATAATTTAAATTTTTGTACATTTAAAATCGGTTATTGAGTCTTCTTTAAAGTTAAGGAAAATTTTATTATTTATTAATTTTCTGGACCAGAAATTGCCTATCCAAGTAGACTGACCTAAAGAGGAAATATGCACTATCCACAGGAGAACCTAAGTCAAGCCTGACACCCCAGTATAGGGACAGGTATCTAAAACTGTAATAACCCGTTTTATTATTCAAATTATATAATTGTGACGGGTTATTCGTTACATAAGCATCGAAAATTTAATTATGATATCTATAGTTTTGTGTCCTTTTAATTGAATTGTTATGTTTTAATCAAGTAGTAATGGATTGTGTTGACAAGGGGGTTCGAACTCGAGACCAAAGGGATATTATGGGCCTCGAGTTGCGTGCACATCTCAGCCCATACCTCACATTTCTTTTCTTTTTCAAAAAAACACCAACCCTAGCAGGCCGTCACTTTCTACAAGTCAGAAAACCTAAACCTAGCTATCTTAGCTCTCACACAAACACACTAATCTACAGCCGTCATAACAGAGGATACATAGGTGGTTTTCATGGTGGCCGTAGAGCAGTCTAAGGGTGGTCGAAACCTATACGAAGTAAGTATGTCAGCACGTTTTCTTTCTCCTCTGCGTTTCCTGTTGTTTTCAGGAACTTTTCGTATGTATATTTCATGGCTACGGGTTCAGGTCTTTGTCTAATCAATATCTACGACGTTAATAGTGGTGTTTGGACCACAGTATGGGTCACCGTTGGCCACCAGGAACCACCAGTCGTGGTGGTTTTGTTGCCTGAGACAACCCGTTTAATTATGTTTCAGATCAGAGTTGTTTACGGATTATTTTGTGTGGGTGTTTCGAGTCTAGTTCTGTTAGCGTTTGTCCTGGGTTTTTGGAGTCGACGGATGGTGGTGGTCGGGGGAGTGTCGTGGTGGCTGTCATTTTAGGTTTAGGCGGTTAGGGTGGTGTCAGTTGTGGTGTTCGTGGCCTCTGCTCGTCCTCTGTTGTCGCAAGGTCTGGTGTTACGGGTTTACAGTGGTGGTTTGGGAGGGTACCACCGTTGACTCGGGGGAGGTCGACACGGTGGTACCACCGTGGGTTATAGTCTGATGTCTGGGGGTGGTTTTGGTGGTGGTTTCAGGTGGTGGTTTGGATTGTGGGGTCGTCAGCAACCTACGCAAATCAGGCTGGTAGGGTGGCTGAGTGAGGAACCAGGCCGGTTTAAGGGTCTGGTTCATCTCGCTGTTGACAGTCGACCCTACTGCCGGTGGTCATAGGTGGTCAGGGAGGTGTTGTGTACGGTGGGAGGTGGTTGTTGATGGCTGTGGGGGCGTGGTACGGTGGTTGTAAAGGGTTTTCGTTGGGTTGGAGTCGTGATTCTTGTAAAGGTTGTTGGGTTATTTTTGTCATTGTTTTATTAATTTTGTTCTTATTAATTATTGTTATTATTATTCTTATCAATATTCTTATTTAGTGATATTATTCTTAATACTAATATTATTGGGTAGATTATCATTGTTTAATACTATATATTATTATTGTTTTGGTTATTGCTTCGTTTTGATTAAATGTACGAGTCGGGAAATTAGTGAGTCATGGGAGTTTCTATTTTGGGAAAGTTTCTATTTATGGAAACTTTACACTTTTGGAAGGTTTCTATTTATAGCAAGTGAGGTTTGTTTATGGGGTTCGGGAAGTTATTAATTTGTTACGAATACATGTTTAGGTAGCGGTTTTCGTGTGGAACATTCTAGCGAGCTTTGGATTTGTCTGCGCTTCTGCAAGTTGAGGTAGGGGAAATACTGATAAATATTGATGTGTAATCTGTTCTTATTTGATTTTAAGCATGTTTGTTACATAATATCATGTGATTGTTATATTGTGCTTTATATCATTTTGTGATTGGTGCGGAGAAAAAGGGTCTGTGATTGGTGCGGAGATAAAGGGTCTGTGATTGGTGTGGAGAATTATGGGTCTTGTGATTCGGAGTGGAGATGATTGACTTTCTATTTATGTAATGTTTGGTTATTTACTTTTCCTCTACTCAACCTCGTGGTTGACCCTGTGTATTCGTGTGACACCTGTGATGATCCGTAATGGGGAGCAGTTTTGACCGGAAATGTGGTGCTGTGGGAGCATGGGATGGCGTGAGCACTTGGATGGACCGACTTAGATGTAGATCACCTGCGTTGTAGTTATTAGTTGTACTTTATTTTCCGCTGTGTAGTATTTGTAACATCAAAGTTTAAATTTTATCAGTTTTTATATAAAGTACTTTGGTTTGGGTTACTTTGTTATTCACTACCTCGGATATTCCGAGATGGTAACAGCTCAATTTATTGAGGATGTCTTGCTAAAGGCTCCTTAATAAATCGGGGTGTTACAAAGTGGTATCAGAGCAAAACGATCCTTAGGCTTAAAACAAATGAATGATAATGAACGTAGGAAGAGTCTAATAAAATGAACCCCGAGATGAAACTGATAGGAGCCCCAAAAAGGGAACGGGATGAGTTAGGGGCCCCCTCACACCAAACCTGGGCCCTTTCGGTTCTGTCTCGGGAACCCAAAGAGAGTAATTGAAGAGTGGGGTAGACTATATAGTGACCTGGTTATATTATGCTAACGTTCTTGCAGGAGAAGAACGAGGTAAGTCATATGTGGGTTCTGATTAAGGATATGTGCAATATGAACTGTGGATTGATATGGGTGATTGAATTGAAATTATCAGAGTTTGAGAGTTGTATTTGTTGATTCATGGTTAGAGTAATGTGATCATATGATTTTGATGTTTTGAAGTGGTCATATGATTATCTGGAATTGAATGGCTATCATATCTATGTAATATATTGTTGGTATTTGAAAATGAATGATCAGACTTATATAAATTAGTTATCCCTGTCTAGTGACGGAATGTGTTGTCCCAAGCAATAAGTGACATGTAGTTATGAGTTACATTCGTATATGTGTGTACAAGTATTGAGTTATTTGGTTGGTTTCTCGAAATCTTGACTGTGCCCTAGATGACGATTAAAGTTGGAATGAGGAATAAATATTAATATGGTGCAATGTTTATGCTTCAAATGATACGTCAACGCGTTTCGGAGGATAAATGGTTGAGTTTCGATGTAGTAATGTGAATTGTAACGGAACCAAAATTTTAAATAAATCTTTTAGTTGACAGTGGTCAGATTATTACTGCACAGTCCCGTTTTGGCCCATCCTTTTTGTGAAAGAAATCATTTGAAACTTGGTTATTGTTTATGCATAACTCCACCTCTACTGCTCCGAATATGCGTTTACGTTTTCAAGATGATAAGCCATGTAAGATCTTAATGAGTCGTTAATTAATGGTGATTCATGCGAGTGCCTAATTTTCGGTTGAATTGCTGTAAAGTTCTTGTTCAGACCGTTTGAGTTATGAAAATGGTATTAAATAATTCCCTTGGGATATGCTTTCGATTCTGTTTCTACGATTAGTTAATCCTTACTTTTTCTAAAAATCTTAATCGCTCGCACGTTAGCTCACTGTTATTTAATTATGATTCTTGTAAGTAGCTGCAGAATGTTTAGTTGGTGGAATTGTGAGATACGAAAGTTTCATATAAAAGTTTAACCCAATGTGAACTATGTGATGTCAAAAGTATGATTATCCGAGGAGAGTATTGCCAAGTGGCAGAATGAAATTTAACTGGTAAGCTTATTAGCATGATATAGTAATCTAATGGTTATATGTAATTGTGAATATTTGAACAATATGAATCTGGTTGATGTTCTCTCGTATATTGATGGTTTACCTCTGTCTAGTTTCCTGTGATTATAACCTTTATACCTTTTCAAGTATATTGTTATACCATACAGTGAATTGTATATTATTATATTAGGACCTGATCACGATGCGTTGAATTATCAATTGTTGACATATGATTTATGGAAGTACTAGTCTGGTGAATTCGTTTACTTTTATCGTTAATTTTGTTTTCATAGTTCGTGAACAACAAAAACAATGTTTTAGTAAAGGAGAGTCAGAATGTCACCGTGTAGTCTTGATTCGCTCTATAACTTGTAAAATTGTCTTTGATTCGTGTTTATAAATTGTCACAAGCTACCCTTTCAATGTTTCAAATTTTTTCAAAATATTTTCATGGTGATAAATCAGGATAAAGCTTGATGTTTGATAATTATGGTGATTGTTTGCAATATGACTATCCTGTAGCTATGTCTCGATGAAATCCTGCCTGAATGTTAATTAATTGCTGCGCATTGCATAAAACCCTTATTTTGCAAGTCGTATATAGTAATAGTTTCATGATAAATGAAGTAATGTGAGTGGACGGGAAATGTACCTAAGTGATTTTGTTAACTTATCGATATCTGAGGATGCTACACGGTCATGTAAGTCTATGATTTGGGTATACCTTGTGAAATATGTCGATGTTCCCTGTTTCATTACGGTAATTAATTTTGCTCTATGTCTTTTCTAAAATATGATTCTACTTCTATAATGTGACTAAGAGCATGAAACCTTCCAATTTGTCGAGTATGAACTATGAGCTTCCTGATTGTTTACATTGTTGAAAATATATATTAAATTTGTGGTAAAATTTCAAAGGTATGTGAGTGTTAGCTACCCTGATTCTGCTTTACTGCGTAACACGGTTTCTACCGATCCTAGTACTCTTGTTATCTCTCGAGGTAATATATGTTTACATGACAATTGCTAAAAATTCCTTATGTGTACTTCTTTGGGTTGAAATTGTAATTGTTCCTTTATTTTGATAGTTAATTTCTCCTATTGATAAGGTAATCCTTTTGTTTGTAAGACAGGTTGAGTTGTGAGATGGGTAAACTTGTGGTGACTGATTAGTTGTTTATGCATAATGGTTTGTATTAGGTTGGTTGGTATAGCGTCCAGATCCTTATTTTATGAACTGTGGAATTGTAAGTATACATACAAGTATGTCAATGAATTTGGAAGGTAAGTGCTATTGAGGTTGAATGGATGAGATTGAGTTATTCGTGAGTTTGGAACAAAGGCCATGGTTGGATTTGTTTTGAGTTTGAGTTTGCAGTTCAGTATTTTATCGAGTTGTCGTATTCTTTGACCTTGGCTCGTGGGTGAGTAGCTTAGAGTTTTACGCTCTAAGTATTGAGCAGTTCCTTTAATGGAATATGTGATAACATTGATATTGAATTGGGAGGAAAGTTGGTTACTGGCATTGAGTTATGAGTTGTTAGGCCGTTGTGCCATACTGTGTTTACGGTCCCGTGTGACCTGGGTTATTGAGTTATATTCGGAGTTGAAATCGATAGCGAAATGGAAGTATTGAATTGCGGCTTATTTCCGCCAGTTCACTCACCCCTTGTCTATGGTCTTAGATGCGACGATGAGTGCGATACTTGTTTGCTTGAAGTAAGATGGTATGAGTTAAAGTAATGCGTCCGACGGTTTATGAACTGAGATTTACACATTGAGGTTACGGGGACGTAACCATGTCTTAAGGAGGATAGGAGGGTAAAACCTTTTGATTTATGATATGGTTAAGTTGTTATGACATGGCTAATTGTTGTGTCGTTATTGGTTGCACGCATTTACTTGATAATCCTGATAACTTCTGTTATGCATCTTGTTGTGTTTGGAATTTAATTTGGTTATACGTTAAACTTTGGGGACAAAGTTTTCTTAACGTGGGTGGAATGTAACATTTCGTGTTTAATATACCATTATTAGTTCTAGATGATGTGTGGTGTCACTCTTTTAATTCGTTATGTGCCTAGAGACGGGTTGATGGATCGTGGGATGGTGAACTTCGGGACGAAGTTCATTTTAAGGAGGGAAGACTGTAATACCCTGTATTGCATAGTTCGTATTAATGAGTCGTTTTATGCTTTTGTCAAGTATAGTGCCTTTCGATGGGTATGTTTGTTTACGATATGAGTAGGTGAACTTCGGGACGAAGTTCATTTTAAGGGGGGAAGATTGTAATAACCCGTTTTATTATTCAAATTATATAATTGTGACGGGTTATTCGTTACATAAGCATCGAAAATTTAATTATGATATCTATAGTTTTGTGTCCTTTTAATTGAATTGTTATGTTTTAATCAAGTAGTAATGGATTGTGTTGACAAGGGGGTTCGAACTCGAGACCAAAGAGATATTATGGGCCTCGAGTTGCGTGCACATCTCAGCCCATACCTCACATTTCTTTTCTTTTTCAAACAAACACCAACCCTAGCAGGCCGTCACTTTCTACAAGTCAGAAAACCTAAACCTAGCTACCTTAGCTCTCAGACAAACACACTAATCTACAGCCGTCATAACAGAGGATACATAGGTGGTTTTCACGGTGGCCGTAGAGCAGTCTAAGGGTGGTCGAAACCTATACGAAGTAAGTATGTCAGCACGTTTTCTTTCTCCTCTGCGTTTCCTGTTGTTTTCAGGAACTTTTCGTATGTATATTTCATGGCTACGGGTTCAGGTCTTTGTCTAATCAATATCTACGACGTTAATAGTGGTGTTTGGACCACAGTATGGGTCACCGTTGGCCACCAGGAACCACCAGTCGTGGTGGTTTTGTTGCCTGAGACAACCCGTTTAATTATGTTTCAGATCAGAGTTGTTTACGGATTATTTTGTGTGGGTGTTTCGAGTCTAGTTCTGTTAGCGTTTGTCCTGGGTTTTTGGAGTCGACGGATGGTGGTGGTCGGGGGAGTGTCGTGGTGGCTGTCATGTTAGGTTTAGGCGGTTAGGGTGGTGTCAGTTGTGGTGTTCGTGGCCTCTGCTCGTCCTCTGTTGTCGCAAGGTCTGGTGTTACGGGTTTACAGTGGTGGTTTGGGAGTGGTACCACCGTTGACTCGGGGGAGGTCGACACGGTGGTACCACCGTGGGTTATAGTCTGATGTCTGGGGGTGGTTTTGGTGGTGGTTGTAGGTGGTGGTTTGGATTGTTGGGTCGTCAGTAGCCTTCGCAAATCAGGCTGGTAGGGTGGCTGAGTGAGGAACCAGGCCGGTTTAAGGGTCTGGTTCATCTCGCTGTTGACAGTCGACCCTACTGCCGGTGGTCATAGGTGCTCAGGGAGGTGTTGGGTACGGTGGCAGGTGGTTGTTGATGGCTGTGGGGGCGTGGTACGGTGGTTGTAAAGGGTTTTCGTTGGGTTGGAGTCGTAATTGTTGTAAAGGTTGTTGGGTTCTTTTTGTCATTGTTTTATTAATTTTGTTCTTATTAATTATTGTTATTATTATTGTTATCAATATTCTTATTTAGTGCAGCCAGTACCAGTGCAGAAACCCGTTGCTCTATCTGACAAGGAATTCCCTGCTTTGCCAGTTACTGCCTCAGTCACTAGACCTCCATCTCCAAGAGTAGCCTCTTCTGACCCACCAGTAACTCCTACTGGGGAACAGGAAAGGTTACAACAGGGGGAAGGATCAAGGGATAATGGCCATCAACAGAGTCCACAGGAAAAGGAAAGTCAAGTTCATTATAATGGTAACCTCAATACTACCATGTCTCATGAATAATATAGGGTTTTGGAATGTTAGGGGGCTTAACCATGTAAATAAACAACTTACAGTTAAGAGTTTTTTACAGAATAAAGAGGCATGCTTATTTGGCTTGCTTGAGACCAAAATAAATGGTGATAATGTGCAAAATATTTCTAGTTCTATGCTAGAAGGGTGGTGTGTGACAACAAATTGTAGGTTGCATAAGGGAGGGAGGGTCTGGCTCCTTTGGAAACCTACTATTTTTTATATTATGATTCTGCAGACCAATGCTCAATTTATTCATGCTAAGGCCAAGTGTATTGCTTCTCAGAAAGAGTTCTTAATAACTATTGTCTATGCTTTCAATGAGGGGATAGATAGAATTCCATTGTGGAAGCACCTCACTGTGATTGCAGAGGGGTGTAGGTTAACTTGGGCAGTTGCAGGAGATTTCAACACTGTGATCAGCCCTGATGAAAGGCTGAGGGGAACTACAAGAGGGTCTGATATGGAGGAGTTCATTGAGTGTCTGGATACCTGTGGTCTTATTGATATCCCAGCCACAGGAGCTTTTTATACCTGGACAAACAAAAGGGAAGCTCATCAAAGGAAGTATAGCAGGCTGGATAGATTTTTAATAAATTCCAAATGGTCTGATACTTTTCCTGAAATGCAGGCTCACTTCCACCCTGAAGGATTATTTGATCATAATCCTTGTATTGTCAGTAACATTAAGTTGGGAGGGAGAAGGAATACAAACTTTAAGTATTTCAACATGTGGGGATCAGCTACTGAGTTTCAAGCTCAAATCAGTAATGGCTGGAACAGGAATGTGGCAGGGACTCTGATGTTTGCTCTGGTTAAAAAGTTGAAAGGACTTAAACCTATTCTCAAAGGCCTGAATGATAAATGCTATTCTGATGTAGAGGTATCTGCAAGTAAAGCTAGTCTTCTGCTGGAACATATACAACTCCAAATTCAAGGTGATCCTTCTAATATAGATCTGATAAGTCAGGAGCTAGATTTACTTAAAGAGGTGCAGCACTGGACTCAAGCCAAGTTCAGTTTTTTGAAGCAAAAAGCTAAGGTAGCATGGACTGATGAAGGGGATAGTAACTCTGCTATTTTCCACAAAGCAATCAAAAAGAGATGTATGTCAAATAAGATAGTTCAGATTGAGGATAAAAATGGCATGCTGTGCACTGACAAGGAGAGCATTCAAGCAGCATTCCTAGCATTCTATACAGACCTCCTAGGCTCTAATGCTCCTACTGATCCTGTGAGAGATGAGGTGCTGCAACATGGGCAATCATGCACAGAGGATCACATTCTTGCTCTAAATACTGAGGTGACTGCTGAGGAGATCAAGGCAATTGTTTTCTCTATTCCAAATGACAAAGCCCCAGGTCCTGATGGGTTTACCAGTGCTTTCTTTAAAGATGCATGGGACATAGTAGGTAATGACCTTTGTAAAGCAGTCCAGGATTTTTTTGTTCATGGACAACTCCTTACCCAGATAAATGCAACTAATATCACTCTCATTCCTAAAACTGACAGACCTACTTCAGTTAGCCATTTCAGACCAATAGCTTGTTGTAACCTTGTCTATAAGGTTATCTCAAAGCTGCTCTGTAACAGAATGGCATCTATACTCCCAGACCTTGTCCATGAGAACCAAGGGGCCTTCATCAAAGGCAGATCAATCATGGAAAATGTGCTCATTTGCCAAGACATTATCCACCATTATTCCAGAAAGAATGTCACCCCAAGATATTTGTTTAAAATTGACCTTCAAAAGGCTTATGACACAGTTGAATGGACCTTTTTGGAACAACTGATGCAAGGCTTGAGGTTTCCCTCTCATTTTACTGGTCTTGTGATGCAATGTGTGACAACCACTCACTTTACCCTTTCCTTGAATGGCAATAACTTTGGGTATTTTAAAGGGAAAAAAGGTCTTAGACAAGGGGACCCCATCTCTCCTCTGCTGTTCACTCTATGTATGGAATACCTTACCAGATTGATCAAGTATGCAACTCAGAAATGGCCTTTCCAATACCATCCTCTTTGCAAAAACTTGAAGCTTACACATCTCATGTTTGCTGATGATTTACTAATGATTTGTACGGGCAAGCCAGCATCTATATGGTTACTCATGAGAGCTTTTGCTTCCTTCTCTAAAGCAACAGGACTTAAACTCAACAACTCTAAGTCTGAAATCTTTTTTAATGGGGTTCAGGAGGATTTGAAGATTGGCATTATCCAGGCAACTGGGTTCAGAGAAGGGTCATTCCCTTTTAAGTACCTAGGTGTCCCTATCCAGCCTGGCAAGATATCAAAACATGATTGTTTATCCTTGACAGAAAGAATGGTGGCTAGGATCAGGAGTATTGGGGCCAAAAAACTTTCTTATGCTGGGAGGGTGACTCTTATAAATTCTGTTCTGAATATCCTTCAGAATTACTGGGCACAAATGTTTGTGATTCCTAAGAGCATCATCAATCGTATAAGTGCTATTTGCAGGAACTTCTTATGGGCTAGTCATTCTGAATACCAAAGAGTACCTCTTGTGGCTTGGGAGAGGGTTACTCTTCCCAAAGATCAGGGAGGGCTAGGGATCAAAAATGCTGAAATATGGAACATGGCTGCTGTGGGGAAGCTTGTCAACTGGATATATACTAAGGAGGATAGACTATGGATCAAATGGATCAGTGATGTTTACCTCAAAGATCAGAATTGGGAGGACTATACTCCAGCTAATGATTCATCTTGGGTATGGAAATCAGTTTGCAAAGTGAAAAATCGTATTAAGCTAGGTTTTGTCATGAATAAATGGGACCATCATCCACAAGGGTATACCATCAAGAGTTGTTATCAATGGCTTAGCACTGCTGCACCAGTACAAGCCTGGACTGATCTTGTATGGAACAGCCTGAATATCCCAAAACATTCCATGGTCACATGGTTACGACTCCAGGAAGGGATGAACACTATGAGCAAGTTATACAGGATTGGGTGTTGTCAAAATGAGTTATGCTTATTGTGTCAAAGGCAATCAGAAACTACAGTTCACCTATTTGAGGAGTGCATCTATACTGTAAGAGTCCAGGGGATGCTGCAACACTGGTTTGGGAATATGAACATGAAAGTTTCCAGCATGATTGCAGGGAATCAGAAGCAGATGCAATGGAAAGTTAGAGCTACTATCTTTAATGGGTTTCATTATCATATCTGGCAACAACGAAATAATGCTCGAATAGAAGAATACCTGGTCAGACCTGAAGTTCTTGCTAACCGCATAATGAGTGATGTTCAGAATCGTTTGAGGAGTAGAAGAGATGGTTTTGATGATCAGACCAATGCTTGTTTTGATTCTTGTTGTCAATGAATGTAAATGCCTTCCCTGGGGTTCGAACCAGGGAACTCTTGTAACCGTTTATGATATATAATATACATCACACTCACATTTAACCAAAAAAAAAAATATTCTTATTTAGTGATATTATTCTTAATACTAATATTATTATTGGGTAGATTATCATTGTTTAATACTATATATTATTATTGTTTTGGTTATTGCTTCGTTTTGATTAAATGTACGAGTCGGGAAATTAGTGAGTCATGGGAGTTTCTACTTTGGGAAAGTTTCTATTTATGGAAACTTTCCACTTTTGGAAGGTTTCTATTTATAGAAAGTGAGGTTTTTTTATGGGGTTCGGGAAGTTATTAATTCGTTACGAATACATGTTTAGGAAGCGGTTTTCGTGTGGAACATTCTAGCGAGCTTTGGATTTGCCTGCGCTTCTACAAGTTGAGGTAGGGGAAATACTGATAAATATTGATGTGTAATCTGTTCTTATTTGATATTAAGCATGTTTGTTACATAATATCATGTGATTGTTATATTGTGCTGTTTATATCATTCTGTGATTGGTGCGGAGATAAAGGGTCTGTGATTGGTGCGGAGATAAAGGGTCTATGATTGGTGTGGAGAATTATGGGTCTTGTGATTCGGAGTGGAGATGATTGACTTTCTATTTATGTAATGTTTGGTTATTTACTTTTCCTCTACTCAACCTCGTGGTTGACCCTGTGTATTCGTGTGACACCTGTGATGATCCGTAATGGGGAGCAGTTTTGACAGGAAAGGTGGTGCTGTGGGAGCATGGGATGGCGTGAGCACTTGGATGGACCGACTTAGATGTAGATCACCTGCGTTGTAGTTATTAGTTGTACTTTATTTTCCGCTGTGTAGTATTTGTAACATCAAAGTTTAAATTTTATCAGTTTTTATATAAAGTACTTTGGTTTGGGTTACTTTGTTATTCACTACCTCGGATATTCCGAGATGGTAACAGCTCAATTTATTGAGGATGTCTTGCTAAAGGCTCCTTAATAAATTGGGGTGTTACAAAAACACCAGGCCAGCACACCAAAGCAGCGATGGACAAAACATAACGAAACATGCATGCACAATGAAAACGCCAGAAAAAAGGCAAAAAAACTCAACGATAAGTAAAGCCCCATAGATGGGGATACGTAAGATTAAAAAGGGACTTCCCAAAGCAGCCCAGATTCAGAATTGTTTTTGTTGGTCCACCCGGACCAACAGCAAAAGTTACAACCAGTTAAAGCCCACGCAGGGGCACCAAAGTTCCAAAAAATAAATTCACCCATATCAGGGCCCAACAGTACAAGTTTTAAAAGAACCTACTTATCAGAAGTTGGTTCAGCAGCAGCATTATCATCACAGGTGGGACCAGAGGTCACCTCCTCTCCAGCATCTTAGGACCCCACCACGCCTTCATCATCATCATCTCAAATAAGGTCCATGTTCAGACCCTCAGGAAAATCTACAACAAAGGCTCCCTCTAGAGCAGCTAAGTTTCAGGTCATATCTTACCCTCCTGGAACTCCTTGACACATTTAATTCTGGTCTCGGCAGCAGTGTAAGCAACAACTTCTATTAGAGCCCCTTGCAGGGCAGCCTTCTTCTGCTCCAGAGCCTCCACCTTGAGAACCAGCCCAGTCTCCGAGGCCAAAGCTGTTGGGAACTAAGTTCCTGGATTTTATACTAAAATCTAATGTGAGTTTTGTTTCTTTAAGTTTAGGTTATAAAACTTAATAAGATCTTATGCATGCATGATGATATCATAAGATGTGATTGTCCTTACATTGGTTTTAGAAGGTTTACACTCAATAATCACCTATTATTTGAGTCTTCAAATAACCGAAATACCCTTTAACGATCTCACGAAAATCGTCTCCAAAAGATACGAACCAAGGACCCGATCTCAAACTAAGACTATTTTTGTTACTAGAAAAATAGAATTAGTACACTAGAAATGTTAATAATATTGCCCTTAATATTATTAGTAATGGAAATAATTAACTTCCTAGAAAACTATTTTACTAGAAATATAGAGAGAATGGAGTGGTAGTATGAGTATGTGTTTAGAGAAAAATGACCAAGCACAACACATAACATCAAGTAGTATTGTAGTGTGTGGAGTAGTGTATTTATAGAGCAAAATGATCTTGTTGGCCTTGTGGTATGGCCGGCCAAATCAAGCCATGCATACCCTACGCATGCTCACCTTTCTCTTACACAAAAGTAAGGATTATTCCTTACATATGCTTTGTGTATGACACACTCTATCACTTGCTAATTTATACACACAATCCTCACACAAACACTCATGTTACACGGCTGAAAATGGGGTTATATAAGACCCATTTTATTTTTGTCAATTGTGTTAATTTGTAACATGTCACATATGTTCCATCACACATGACCCAATTTGTTAATTATGCAATTTTAACTATTTAAAATTCATAATTCACAATTTTATGACATTTAAATAATTATACTAATAATTCGAAATTATTATTGTATAAAATGTAATATCATAATTTTAATTACAACTCTTTGTAATTTTATGATCAACGGTGTTCATTCTCAATTTAATAGTTTCCTAAACGAAAAAATAAAAACCGAGTAATAAAACGATTTTATTACTTTGACTATTACTATTATATTCCCATTATAAAATATTCGTCATGTAAAAATTATTTCCAAATTTCCAGTTATTAATTAATTCGTATCCAGTACGATATAAATTAATTATTCCATTGAGACGGAATTCCCTAAAGATATGACCTTAAGGGATCAACTGATTACCACCATCATATGACGATAATGTCAAACTCTAGACAGCCAATCATTATCGGTAAATGTTGATCAGTCGACTTTAAAAGAGTAAGACTCCCAGTTGTGTTTCATTCAAATGAGTTTTAATTACGTCAACACACTATTGTCGAGGACACTTCCTCCAACAATCTCCCACTTGTCCGAGACAAGTGTGTGTTACCAATTCTCTTGCCCTATTAGTATCTCCCACTCAATGCATGGCGTCCTCTCAGGTTGTGCCGGCAATTGATTTAAATCTAGAGTGGTTTATCTCGATCTGGAGTTATAACTACTGACCGGAATTATCTACAATAGATACCTTCCGAGCGTGGCCACGCATTTCTAGTTATTATTCTCCTCGAGTGGCCTAGAGATATTTCTCAACCCTGACAAGGGGTGGACAATTCATAATCGACTTATTCCTTCCGGCTGGCCATAGCCCATCATAACCCAAAATATGTCCTTATAAACCCCGGTGACGAAGGTGTTAGGACATAAATCAAAGTTAATCTGAAAACTATGCCACCTCAGAGAACAATCATTAGTCCAAGAGTTGACTCATGTGAAACACGATAGATGCTCCCGCCACGACCAGGCAGTCTTTTAATAAGAGTACGCCAGAGCTCTATCAGCGGTCATTAGCCCGACAAATGTATCTTAACATGTCTATGCCTAGGTGATCTATTATTCATCTCGTATGACTCTATGGCAATTGAACTCGCTATCAATCGCATCACACATCTGGTTGCATTGAGACGTCACCTCATTTAAGCAACTAGGGGCGAGGTCATGATAATTCAATTCACTTTAATGGGGTTCAATATGGTCTTACCATCCCATTTGAAGTTTACTTGACCTTTCGTGAGTTATAAATAACTCAAACGATTAGTGGATTATACCATCCAAGTGGTCAACCTTTGAACACCATTTAATTTACAATGAGCTTTAGTGTCTTTCGTTCACTTTCTCTAATTTTGTAATTATCTTCATTTTGGGTAAACCAGGTTTACCACGTGCGAGCGAGCGTTCACTTTGCAGATCACATCCACTTATGCTCTCTTATCTGAAAGAGATAAGTCATCTTATGACTAACAAACATTATGCGCATTGTATAACTCCCAGCTACAGCAATGCTATTACATAATTTGTGAACTTATACATTTTGTAGAATCTTGTGATGACCATGTAGTTAAAATACAAGTCATTTAGATGCATAGTCAATGAATGTAAGCCAAAGATTATCATAAATCTTTGCTTGATATCTTGGAACTTGAGTCGTTGTAAACCTTTTACCATATGACTAAGTTATCTTCCAAAATCTTGAATTTGTCTTTCATCTTCATTGGAGAATACTTTGACAATTGATCAAGGTTTAATCATCGGTTTAACACCTGCTCAACAGGTTATCCTGTAAGCGGTGCGCATCCAGCTTTGCACGATTATTCTAATGGCGGAAACATTAGTGATCTTAAACGTGTAAACAATAGTTTTTAAGGTTCGATAAATTTCCATGATCCCATCATGGCTACAATATCTTCATCTCCATGAATAACCTTAACACTAATAACAAGACGTCTTTTACAATCTCAACCAAACATCCCATTTTCAATTAGATTTAATTCATATCAATATGTCATCTAGAATTAAAAACTTGTATACTTTTCATAAGTATCAATGCTTCATTCCAAACGAGCAATGAGTTGTTTTAGATAACGTTTACTCCCACTAAACTCTTGTTCTTGTCTAATTCTGAAGATCCCGAAGTCATTCCCATGACTCAATAGGTTCAAATCCTGGTGCGAGAACTCCCACTGAACTTTATATTTATTCGTAAATCATAAAGCTCCCACTCAATTCAATGTTCCTTAACATTTAATGAATTGAAATGGTTGGGACTTAACCATATATGCTAATAGTCACATCCTTTTCAAATACCCTTTTGAAAAGCGGTTATTGAGTTTACTGAATTCATTCTCAATGAATTACTTTACTACTCTCAACAAAGTTACCCTTAACTTTGCAGATTGCTGGCATCCACATGTCAACCTATGCTTCTCTCAATAAATCTTATCTATTAGCATGTATATCTTATAAATTTCATAGGTCTTTAGAATTTGCATTGGCACATTTAGATCATCATCTAAATCCAAGAACCCTTTCTTTAGCCTTTGCAAAATCCTTTGAATAATTTTCTTCGAGTGTCCTCCCGTAGTTTCTATAAGAGTCTTTTCTTACGGTATATATTTTTTGTGTGTGGGAACTTTCAATTCCCCACATTTATCTTATCTTATACTGTACGAGGACTCTATCATGGATCTTATCCATGTAAAGAATTTTTTCTTACAAACTCTAAGAATTTATTCTTAAAGTATCCTCCAGGGCCGGGGCCGTTGGGATCATAAGGCGTAGATTTTTACCAAATCGTTGATCTCATCCACAACTTAATCTACCTTCATAATCATAAGGCGTAGATTTTTCAAATCGTAGATCCATCCACAACTTAATCTACCTTCTAAATCTCTTACACAACCAAAACACAATAAATCCTACTATTCAACAATAGATCATATCTATTGTGCTAATCAAAATCATGTGTTATTTGTGGCTTTTCAAATTTCTCCCACTCTATCTTTGTAATAATAATCTAATTTTATTATCAAAGATAGCCACTAAGGCCACAAGCAATGACTTTGATGTTGGTTTGTGTACCCTTATGATTTATTACAGAAAATATTCGATTTAAAGCTTAGATAGTTTTGGATGGTTGATAACTTTTCCTCTTAATTGAGTTCTAAACTTAATTTGATTTTGATTTTATTTGAATTAAGTATCCTATACCTATTCAGTTTCAATGGTCATACATTGAAATGTAACAATCAATTCTATTTTATGTTTAATATTTGCAAGTGTTTAATCTAACTAAGAACATAATTATAAAACCGATAGTGACTTGGGTTGAAAACCAACTCACTACATTATCCAAAATACAACAAATTGTTCAAGGATTACCTTTTCCTCGTCCAAGAAGGAAATCAAACGTAGGTTCTAAATTGTTCTTACAACACTTGAAATACTAGCAAAATAAGCGAAAAAACAAAGCTCCTTGATCATCCCGAGTGGAGCTACTCTTAGTTCCCTTGATCCATCATGCTTGTTTTTCCTTCCCTTATCTTTGCTTTCATGCCCTAATTCAAGTAAGAAGAGCATTCACATCACAACTTGTATCATAATACATTAGTTGAGATTAACATAAAATTGGGATAGTTATCATACCAACAGGAATAATTTTCCCAGCTTTGAGATCGCTGAGATACTTGTAACAGTTCCTCTTCCAATGTCCTTTGCCATTGCAATAAAAGCACTGAGCTCCTTGATGAGGGCTCTTCTTGGAATTTGAGGTGCTTGCCTCAGAAGATACTTTCCTTGAACCTTTGGAAAATTGCTTCCCTTTTGCCTTACCCTTCCTTTTGAACTTTCCTTTGCTCTTAACATCAATGTTGAGCACATCCTTAGCGGCACTAACATTTAGGCCCATATCCCTTTCAGCTTGCACGATCATATTGTGCAATTCATCGAGAGAGATGTCTTCGTTTCTCATGTTGAAATTCACCCGGAATTGTACATAAGTTTTCACCTTAGACAAGGAGTGGAGGATTCTGTCAATCACAAGTTCCTTAGGAATGTCCACTTGATTCAACCTTAGGGTTTCTACATGCTCAATTAACTTGAGCACATGTGGGCTAACCTTTTGGCCCCTCCTTAAGGTTGAGATCAAAGAAGGCCGATGCCGCCTCGTATTGGACAATTCTCGAAGCCTTCGAGAACATTGTCATAAGCCAGGAGTAGATCTCATAGGCCGTGCCAATCTTTATGGCACTCCTTTGGAGTTCTGGCTCCATGGAGAAGATCAAAACCTTTTTTGATTGCCGCAGACTCCTTCTGATAAGTATCATAGGGTCGCCTTTCTGCGGCGGTGGCATTTTCTGCAGGGTCAGGAGCTGATTCTTCGATGAGGAATTCGGTCTTACCGTCACCTTCTGCCGCCAACAAAAGTTGGGCATCCCAATCGGCAAAGTTTGCCCCATTCTTTTCAAGCTTACAACGATCCATGAAGAAACGTAACCATGAAGTGTTTGTAGTAGTGGAAGCGGTCATTATTGATATTGATTTGAAGACTTAACTACAGAATTTTAAACATATGAAGAAATCAAATGCTAATCGTTTTAATTTTAACTTGTAAACATTTTTACTAAGTTGATGCATCTATAAAATGACCTCTACCCAATTTTATAAATGATTCCAAGACCCAAACCCATACTACCGAAATCGTGAACTACTGGAACTCCGACCCAATGATATGGTTTGGTGGGTTAAAATAAACCGGTTCTACCATAGAACTCTTGGTTGATGACAAATCATAATTTATTCATCTGAGCCCGGAACACATTGACCACTGGTCCTCTACACTTCCGTTGAGTACAAACCAAACTTCAATTGCATCGAGATGCGAGCCGCCCACTGGACTGAATCCACCTCATCGCCCCACTTATCCTACGTAATGAGGTTCGTACTGCCCACTGGACTAGCACCACCCCACGAAATAGAAGCTCATGAGTTCTACTATTTGGTAAGGCTAATTCTCAATTGTTTTGTCTAATATAGAGGTCTTGTCAATTTATTATCTATCTCCTTTAAGCGAATTAAATCGGTGAAATCGATAATTATAATTCACACGGTCGTTTTTAACGATCTAAACTAATATGCATGTTTATGACGATTTGGCTATGCATGCAAACATATAAATAATGCAAAAATAAAAGCAATAAAGCAATAAAATCCTTGTATGACCTTCCTAGTAATAGAAAAACTAATTAACTATTACAAATTCGGAAACCAACTCCATGATCCCTTGAACTTCATTGGCACGCCATCAAAGAAAACACCGTCTTGTCGGAACTCCTTTCTGTATGGCACCGTCTTTTGGATCTCCGGAATTACAATAAAATAATACAACTACTCTATTGTAAAATTGAAAATTAAATTTAAATTACAAACCCGTGATACGAGATCACATAAATTACAACCGAATCAATATTCCCTTTCATTACGGGTAATATTGATTAAAACTAAGGCCATACTAAGAAAAATTACATAATTCCAAATTATATAAAAACATTCAAATATGACATTCATAAAATTGCAATAATAAAAGATGTGTGCACATGCTCAATTTTAATGCCAAATCGCCTTATGGGAGCAAATATCTCATATTTGTTTACCGTTTTTACGGATATGCGCGACTTTAACTATTAAAATCATCAAAATTACATAAATCTAATTTATGTCCAAATTAATCATCTTAACATACTTTAGGAATCAATGTTTAGTCTCTACTAATGTTTGATCATGATTTAACTTGATTTTGCATTATTGTTCATAAATTACTTATATTTTCGGGAAAAATAAACAAAATATGGCCAAATGAGTCAATAAAATTCGAAATTTAAAATTCAAAAATTTTAAACTTTTTTGAAATTTTCTAAAATTATTTCAGAAATTAACAAAATGGTCTTATGCAAATATTTATAGTTTATTTCTTAAATAAATCGTATAATAGTCGTTTTTATGGTTAAAAATCCGATTTAAATTATAAAAACTTGCAATAAATTGCTATAAATTTTTAGTCATCCTAAAATATATATTAGAATCTGAAAATGACCAAAAAAAAAACAGACCATACTCGAAAATTTTATTTTATGACTCATAAATTACGATTATTAGCTAATTAACTCATAAAAATTAATAATCATAAAAACAGAAACTTTTTGATATCCAAATTTTAGATCTGTTTTTCCTATTATATAAGACATCTATGGGTAAAAGTTTATGCCATAATATTAAGTTTAACTATTTTTAACACAATAAGTCATTATTTAGCCGATTTTAATTATTAAAATCACAAAATATGCATCACTTGAGAATAAATTCTCAAAACTTATATACATTCTGTAAATATTGCATGTGACATTGTGTAAAGTATTATGGCAAAATTCCAACTATAACTATTAAAGTCGAATTTGAGTCACTATTAATACGATTTTTAGTATAAAAATCATTAATCATGCAAAATAAGTCCAATAATTTCGAAACTTCATACCTGTACTTTATATATTGCATGTGACTTCTCATAAAATTTTTAAGGTCAAATTCGAAATATAACCTCCTATACCCATTTTTACTCATATTATGACTATTTATCTCATAAAATTCATAATCCATGCATAATAGCTCCATTTGTTACAAAATTTCATATACAATATACAAAATATGCATGTGAGAACATATAAAAAAATCTCGGCCAGAAGTTATGTTTTACTATTTTTCCCATTAATTGTTGTTTAAAATCGATTTAAACTACTAAATATACAAATAAATATAAAAAATGAACAATAAAAATCCATAAAATTATTTTTATGTCCTAAATCCATTTTAGAAACAGAAACTTTAGCATGCAAATTTTTTTTGTGATTTATCATAATAAATACAAAAATTTCGAAATTAATATGTTAATCCGTTTAACATAAACCATGAATCTGATCATGCATGCAACAACCGTAATGCTCTGATACCACTTGTTGGGAACTAAGTTCCTGATTTTATACTCATATCTAATGTGAGTTTTGTTTCTTTAAGTTTAGGTTATAAAACTTAATAAGATCTTATGCATGCATGATTATATCATAAGATGTGATTGTCCTTACATTGGTTTTAAAAGGTTTACACTCAATAATCACCTATTATTTGAGTCTTCAAATAACCGAAATACCCTTTAACGATCTAACAAAAATCGTCTCCAAAAGATACGTTTCAAGGACACGATCTCAAACTAAGACTATTTTTGTTACTAGAAAAATAGAATTAGTATACTAGAAATGTTAATAATATTGTCCTTAATATTATTAGTAATGGAAATAATTAACTTCCTAGAAAACTATTTTACTAGAAATATAGAGAGAATGGAGTGGTAGTATGAGTATGTGTTTAGAGGAAAAATGACCAAGCACAACACATAACATGAAGTAGTATTGTAGTGTGTGGAGTAGTGTATTTATAGAGCAAAATGATCTTGTTGGCCTTGTGGTATGGCCGGCCAAATCAAGCCATGCATACCCTATGCATGCTCCCCTTTCTCTTACACAAAAGTGAGGATTATTCCTTACATATGCTTTGTGTATGAAACACTCTATCACTCGCTAATTTATACACACAATCCTCACACAAACACTCATGTTACACGGCTGAAAATGGGGTTATATAAGACCCATTTTATTTTTGTCAATTGTGTTAATTTGTAACATGTCACATATGTTCCATCCCACATGACCCAATTTGTTAATTATGCAATTTTAACTATTTAAAATTCATAATTCACGATTTTATGACATTTAAATAATTATACTAATAATTCGAAATTATTATTGTATAAAATTTAATATCATAATTTTAATTACAACTCTTTGAAATTTTATGATCAACCGTGTTCATTCTCAATTTAATCGTTTCCTAAACGGAAAAATAAAAACCGAGTATTAAAACGATTTTATTACTTTGACTATTATTATTATAATCCCATTATAAGATATTCGTCATGTAAAAATTATTTCCAAATTGACAGTTATTAATTAATTCGTATCCAATATGATATTAATTAATTATTCCATTGAGACGGAATTCCCTAAAGATATGACCTTAAGTGATCAACTGATCACCACCATCATATGACGATAATGTCAAACTCTAGACAGTCAATCATTATCGGTAAATGCTGATCAGTCGACTTTAAAAGAGTAACACTCTCAGTTGTGTTTCATTCAAATGAGTTTTAATTACGTCAACACACTATTGTCGAGGACACTTCCTCCAACAAAAGCTTGTTCCGGCCAGCTTGGACCGCGCTGCTTCCAGCTGACCCTGGAAAGTCTTCTCCTGCGCCTTTAGAATCTCCTGCCCCAAAGCCAAGTCTCGACGAGAGCGGTCACAAGCGGCCCGCAGATTCTCCCTCAGCGCCTCCTCTTGCGCCAACCTGGTCAGCACTTCCTGTTCCGTCTTGGCTAGCACCTTCTGCATCCTCTCTAGGGCCTCCGTACGAGTTGTCTGCATACGTTGAAATTCAGCCAGCAGAGCCTTGCTCTGTCGTTTGGCACACAATGACAGCTCCAGGGCCTGGAAACGCAGGAACAGATAAGATTCAAAAATAAAAAAGAGAAAGAAAGGGAATGACTACCTCAAAAGTAACCTCAGAAGCATGCCTGACCAGATCCTTGAAGGCAAATGGCTGTAGGACAGAGGCAGAAGTAGGAAAAAACAGCGAGTCCAGACCAGGCTAGAGAGAAGTTTTGGATCCGCCAAAACCCGCGGGGAATTCCAAGCGCAGAGCAGCAGAAGAAGCCCATCCTGATGATGTCCGAGGCAGATGCTCGGGCAAAGTTTTAAAACTAGGGGTACGAATTTCAGCAGGAATTTTGAGAGGGGACGGATCTGTGAAACCAGATGTCGCAGCCACAGGTACCTGGACTGACTCAATTGCGTCCACCTCAATAGGAGCAGTCTTGGACCCAGCTCCAGTAGGAGGCTCCTCAACAACGTCTACCTTCTATTTCTTCGAGGAACCAACATCCCTAGAAGCAAACCTCTTCCTCCTCAGCTGCATGACCCTGTCAACACTCACTCTGGGCTTGCCTGAAAACGGCACCAATGGGTTAAAATCACCAGACCAACATAAACACAACCAAAGACAACCAGATAACCAAAACCGTACCTTCCTTCTTTACCGCCAGGATAGCTGAATCCTTGACCAGCTTGGAGAACGGCCTTTCCGCAGCAGGAAGGTCAAGAAGCTTGGCCTCAGACTCACGGAATTTGGCCAAACCAGACCCTGAAACACAAGCCGGTCGTTAGCAAAGATAACAACGAAAAGAATCCAAACCATAAAACAGAACCAGAGCAGAGTTCGTACCTTCCACAGACTGCCACTTGGAAAAAATATAATCGGGAGAATAGGGGAGAGTATCAATCTTGACAAAGATGAAGCGAGTAAAACACTTACTATCATCTGGAGTGGTAAAAAAAACAATCGCAGAAGGCATACCGTCGTGTCCTCGGATCGAATGGTGCACTGGCTGTGGCCCAGAGAACGGGGGGAAAACCACTGCCCCAAATCGGCTAGCCCAATATCCAGCCCACGCTCACGGTTCAGGGCACAGATACAGAGCAGACTCCGCCATGCATGCGGAGCAACTTGGCACGTAACCAACTTAGTCAACTTCAGAAAATCTATAATCAGATCAGGGAATGAGAACCTCAAACCAAGACGGAAGGGGTACTCATTAAAACAAGTTCATCCCTCCCTCTCGAAATCGGCCTTCTCGCCTGGGAGGGGAAAGTGAAAGACGACTCCCTCCGGGAAGCCAAACCTCACTTTAATGAGGGAAATGTGGGATTCATTGAAGGCAGAGTCACATAAGTGCTTAGCCGCGAGAAGATTTTGAGAGGGAAAGGGACCAAAGTAGTCCCTAGACGCAGGTGAAAACTCAGAAGAACCAGCAGTAGCAGGTATAACAGAGGGGGTAGCCGCAGAGGAACTGGGGGCAGACACAATGTGAAAACGGTAAAGATTTTCAAGAAAGCAGTATAAAGGAAGGAGGAAAATAAAGAGGATTTGAAGAAAGGTGAAAAAAAAGGAAAGATTTCAAGGAACGTGAAAGTAAAAGTGAAAAAAGAACGAGTAAAGAGTATATATAGAGGCAGTAGGCGGTTGAAAATTGAAAGGTGAATTTGAATTTGAAAGTTAAAAGTTAACGTTAGTGGGAAGTTAAACTGCTGAGCGGACATGCCATAAATAGGTAGTTGAGAAGGTGGCATAGTGGAGTCATCCACGTGCACAGCCAAAGGGAATCCCCAAGCCAACAACATAAGTCTCAGAGGCAGATAAAATTCCTGCCCAATTGAAGCCAAGCTAGGCTGAAATTTGGGGGAAATTGTTTAGCCCAAAATTGCTATCACGCTATTGGTCCCAAAAGAGTCACGAGCAGCCCAACAAAGGGGAGCAACCCAGTAAGAGGAGCTAATTCACAAAGAGCCGTTGGGGAAGCATAAGAGGTTAAAACCCTAGAGCATATTCCCCTAAACTTACTCCTACATTCTCGGAGCTGACCAAGACCATGACCAGGACTAGCTGACCAGGAGTCCACACTTATAAAAGAAAGTTTAGGTCATTTAAAATGTATTCACTTTTACACATAAAACTTACTTACGCATGTTAGCAATTGCATTACGTTCAAAACAGTGATCATCCTAGAAAATAGTGAAAACTTGGTGGGATTCCGTTCCCCCCGCGGTTGTTTCCCTCAAGGGTTTTTCCGCGTCACCAAAACTTCTTGTGTCACATTCTTTTTGCTCTTTCGTTCTTAGCATTCGTTTTTTACGTACGTACATTATTGGTTGGTACTTTGACTCACATCACGATAACATCGACCCGTTAGAAATTTTACCAAAACACATACGATGTCAATTTCGCCGTCATTTATTCATATTCACTTAAAATGAATCTAAAATAAATGATGAGATCTCTCTTAATTAAAATTGAGGTTAGTCTTTCTAGATCAATTGACTATGAATCCCTTTTTCGTCGGTGGGCATATTGCACATATAACTCTCTATATGAACCCCTTCTACCTTGGGTAAGTAGTGCATATTGATTCCGTTGAACTCAACGTTATAGTTTAAAACAATGTTAGATTATAATGGACTATGAGTCAAATTTAAGAAACTTGTCGACCGACGGTTCTAAGGTAGAACTAGATATGTGGTTAGCTTACCAATTCAGAGAAGTTGGGTCTTGGGATAGTTTATATAATCCAATTGAGAGAGGTCGATTAAATAAATGTTTATGTCATTGTTAAAACCATATAGATTGACTTCAATTATTCGATGTTATTTACTTACTTCTTTTTCGCATTGCAGATTATTTAACTGTTGTTAAAATGACTGACCGCGACGTTAATACTTGACCTTCTGCTACACTCACTTGTGAATCATGGCTCCAATCATTTATGGAACTTATTAATCAGTTCACTCGACTTAAAAATGATGGGAGCAACTTTGCTGATTGGGAGGCGTCATTACGGAATGCTATCGTCGCAGATGGCAAGCTCAAGTATTTAATTGAGCCAATGCCAGCATAGCCCACCACGAGGACTAGGTCCCAACGAACTGCATACGATGAGTTCGCTCGTGGTCGGTGTGATTAAGAATGTCTTGATTTATGCGATGGGATCCAATTTGAAATGTCGCTTCATTTCTGAAGGTGGAAATAAGATTTTTATCACCCTAACTAACGAATTCTCGCGAGCTCTGAGAGTCGTTATGTAACACCCCAAGAGTATGAGATGAAAGTTGTCCCACATCGGTAGAATGTGAGGCTTGTGATATGTTTATAATAGCTCTCACCCACCACTTAGTTACAAGGCCTTGTGCTTTTGGGCTTAAGTGAGGACAAATAATGGGCCCAAAAGTGCACACCCATCTTATTGGATTTGTGTTACGACGGTGACGGGTCGGGTTGTTACAAATGGTATCAGAGCGACCATGCGATCGTGTGGTGAGCCTATGGTCGAGCTTACCAGGGTCACACACCTAGCAGGGGAGGATTCTGGCCTTGGTTACGGTCAAGTTCGACGTACAACGACGACGTTGTGTTCTTTAAGTGGGGGAGTTTATAACACGCCAAGAGTGTGAGATGAAAGTTGTCCCACATCGGTAAATTGTGAGGCTTGTGATATTTTATAATAGCTCCCACCCAATACTTGGTAACAAGGCCTTATGCTTTCGGGCTTAAGTGAGGACAAATAACGGGCCCAAAAGTGCACACCCATCTTATTGGATTTGTGTTACGACGGTAACGGGTCGGGTTGTTACACGTTAAGTATGACTGCGTTGTTCGTTTCTTTGAGGCAAAACTCCAAAAGGGCCAATCTGTTAGCCCACACGTTCTAAATATGATTGAGAGTATCGAAAAATTGGAGGAGATACAGTGCAAGATCAATGAGGATATCATCATTGACCGCATCCTCCACTCTCGTGATGATGGGCTTACCAAATTTAGGTGAACTACTATATGAACGACATGAAGAAAAGTCTTCAGGAGCTCTACTCTCTACTCGTGCAAGTAGAGAAGGATCTTATTTCGAGTTGGAGCAAAAAGCGGGATGTCATAATGATCAAGTCAAAAGTGAAGGGAAAGGCTCCGCCTAACTTAAATGTTAAGAAGTCATCTTTCACACTCCCGGGCCAGCCAAATGCAAAGAGTAGGCCTCGTGTGTCTAGTAGCTCAAAGGGCAAGACTAAGAGCAAGGGGAACGATATATAGTGCCACCATTGCCACCAGTTTGACCATTAGAGGAGAAACTGCCCCAAATACCTTGAGGATATTGCCACCAGTTTCAAACGATGTTATTGCTGTTGGAACTTACGCACTTAAACGCCCTAGTGGATTTATTTTTCAATTAAATAATTGTTATTTTGTTTCATCCTTATCTAATTTTTTTATCTATATCCATGATAGATATGGAAGGTTTCAAATTTAATATTAAGAATAATTGTTGTACTTGTTCATTAAATAATATCATTTATACCAAAGTGGTTTCCATAAATGAAATTTATGTTTTAGATCAATGAACTGAAATTCATCACGTGAATAATAAAAGGATTAAGGTAGGTGACAAAGATCAAACATATCTATGGCATTGTCGTATGGGACGTATAAATGAGAAACGCGTAAAGAAACTCATTAAGAATGAGACAATTTCACCATTTGAATATGAATCATTTAGTACGTGTGAATGATGTCTTATAGGAAAGATGACTTGTATTTGCTTTAAAGGTATTGGAGTGCGAGTGTAATACCCCGTATTTTAGACTCGGTCAACGGCAGTCAAACTCTGTTTTATAAAAGTATTTCAAATGGAATGTTTATAAAGTATTTTACGTAAACTGTTATTATTTTATAAATCGTATTTCTACGATTAATTCGTATTTCATAATCATTTTATATTTGATGATGATTTCATAAAATGACATTTCATTCGTGTTTTCTTTATTCTGTTAATATATTTTAATTAAATATATTTTATATTTTATATGTATTTCAAATTATACTTGTTTTATTATTTACGTCATAATTGTATTTAAATCCTAAATTTTAAATATTTTTATGTTAATCCTAATTAAATTATATTCTTATAATTGATTTAATTAATATTTACTACTATTAATTTACATAACTTGATTAGTATAATTATTTATATGTATTTTTTATTTAAAGTTTTGTGTTATGTATGGTATATGGTGGCATAAGTACGTGAGGGCGTGATGGGATATTAGACTCGGTTTATAACCGAAGTTTGATGGCTTGTACTCGGGTTCTAAGGCGGGCTTACCCTATGTTGTTTTAATCAAAACCCTAGCTTCCTACCATCGACAAAACACAACAAACAAACCCTACCTCGCCTGCCTCCATCACCTCGTAAACCCTAGTCCCCACCTACCTCGTTTGCCTCCACAAATCTGCCCTAAACACCACTTTGACCGCCGTGGAATTGAAGGAGAACAAAGAGGAAAACGTAACAGTAACAGCCCATCACCATTTCGTTCTTTCCCTTGCACTGCAGCAAGTTCATGAGGTGATATCGTGCTCTTCCCATGTCGTTTTAATTGTATATTCTGGTTCTATATAATCTATGTAGTACGTATAACATGGTTGTTATCATTAAACCACCATAGGACCACCATGGGTGTCTCTAAAACAGCCATGAACGTAGGCAGTAGGCACGTTATTTTTACTCTGTTCTTATGCGTATTTAGTCGGTTTCATTCCTGTTGTTTCTGTTCGTATTTTGAGTTTAATTATAGTTGTGGGTTGTGGGTACTGGTCTTATGGAGTTAGTCGGTTATGATGTTGGTGTTGGGATAGCGTGTGGTGGTCAGAAAGTCTAAAGGGATGGGCGTTTAAGAGCTGTTACGAGAATCCCAGGAACAGGGGTCTCGGTGTCGTGGGTTTTTCAGGCGGCTGGTTCAGGTGGGTTAGTGGAGTCGAGGCATGGTGCTTGTCACCGGGGGGTCGAGTGTGGTGTAAGGTATCGATTCGAGTGAGTGGTGGTGGTGATGGTGGTGTTTGGAGGTGGTAACGGTGGCGGTTACAGGGGGTTGTCACACGGATCTTTTAGGGATTTGTGGGGTTGCAGTTGTGACCAGGGGGTCTTCGGGGCTGTGTCGACGGCTACTGGAGTGGAGTCTAGGGTGGTGGTAGGTGCCGGTTGGTGCACTATAGTCCGGGGATGGTAGTCACGACGGTGTAGTGGTGGTTAAGGCGGCTGAAGGGTGTCGTAGTGGGGCTGGAAAGTAGGCTGGTCAGGGGTTTCAGTTTCGATTTCGGGGACTGTCGAAGTTATACGTAGTGTTGTGTTATCATTGTTAATATTATTATGTTATCATTACTATCATGATTAGTATTATTATTATGTTATTATCATATGTTATTAGTATAGTTATTGATACTATTATTATTATTTCTATTAGTACCATATTAGTAGCTTTGTTTGTTGTTTTGTCTTTCTTTTCTTCTTAATATTATTAGCATTGTTTAAATAATTGTTGCTATTGTGGGTATTATTAATATTAATATTAGTATTATTATTATCATTATTATTATTATTATTATTATTATTATTATTGTTGTTGTTGTTGTTAATAATGCTAATGTTGGCATGATTATTATTATTAGTATATTTGCTCATGTTGTTATTTACTCAAGTTGTTAAGTAAATTTTATACAAGAATGTGACGGTTATCAATAGTTCAATTATATTTTATATGTTCACTTATCTAATTGAGTTAGTTATAAAAGTAGTAAAGTCGGGTTGGTTAAGTTAATTGAAGTAGTCATGTTTAATACGGTCTCATTATGCGATATATACTATTTAAATAACAGATTTGAATGATTGATAAATTATATTAGTGGCGTAATCGTACTAGTTGGTAATTAAGTATTTTATTTTGTTAGGTGTTGAGTGTGTGATGAAGTGACCTTACTGTTTGGATATTAGCTGCATAATGGGATTACATTGCTATCCAGGTAGGATACACTGGCACTATACTCTATGATGTGTTATGAATGAGTGTTAAATTGTGTATTATGGATGCTGAGCATGATTGATATGATAATGATATTGGTTGGATTGAGTGTTGATTATTATTAGTGGCATGAGCTTGACATTATTTAATAGTATGATTGATTAAGAGTATTGTTGCATTCATGAGCATAACATATGCATTGGTTACTGAGAAAGATGTGAATCAGATGCTGTTCTGATATAAAGCCCAGGGTGGTTCTGCAGACCAGGCCTGGTGTCTTATCAGCTATTGAGCTGGTGTTCGGTGACGACCGATTATAGTCTGCCGGGAGGTTCGGTATGGCTTGGTGTTTCGGGTTATGATTGGTGTTTCGGGTTTGAGATTGTGATTGAGATTGAGATTGAGCTCGAGCATATCATTGCATTCGCATAACATAATTGTTGCATTATCTATTTTTGTGTTATCCTACTCAACCGCGAGGTTGACAGTGAATTCGTGTACACCTACGATGATCCGGAATGGGGAGTAGATTCTACAGGTCAGAGACAGATGAATTAGGAGCTTGGGCATGGAGAGAGACATGGCTTGGACCTACTTAGAATTAGATCAGATACTTAGACGTTATCAGTTGTACTTTTATTCTTTGTGTAATAGTTGTAATATTAAAAGTTCAAATTTAATCAGTTTTATATAAAGTACCTTGGTTTGTTTTACCTTGTTATTCACTACCTCGGACATTCCGAGATGGTAACAGCTCTATTTATTTGAGAATGTCTTGCTAAAGGCTCTTAAATAAATGGGGGTGTTACAGCGAGCTAGTGATCTTCTAGGCTCATTTTAGTAGATACGGGTATATCTACTTAATGAATCATAAAAGTGAATCCTTCGAAAAGTTCAGGGAATTTCAAAACAAGGTTGAGAACCAATTGGTTAGAAAGATAAATCGCACTTCGTTCAAATTGTGGTGGCGAATATCTTTCGACTAAGTTTGATCAACACCTAAAAGACCGTGGTATTGTATCACAGTTAACTCCACTAGGAACACGACAATTTAATGGTGTGTCAGAATAGAGAAATCGAACTTTATTGGATATGGTTCGATCATGATGAGTGACACGGTTGTACCGGATTCATTATGGGCATTTGCTCTTTAATGAGCAGCTCTAATATTTAACCGAAGTCGACTAAAGTTGCAGACAAGACCCCGTATGAGATATGTAAAGGAAAGATTCCATAATTGACCTTTATTCGGGTTTGGGGCTGTGAAGCTTATATCAAGTGGCGACAAGACAAGCTAGACCCGCAATCGGTCAAGACTTACTTTATAGATTATCCGAAAGGAATATTTGGTCACTAGTTTATTCGCCCACCGAACACCGAGTTTTTGATGCGGCAAGCGCGAAGTTCTTTGAGAGAGAGTTTCTCTTGAACAAATAAAGTAGTAGGATTTTCGATTTATCTGAAGTCCAAGAACCAATAACCGAGCAAGTGATGGAGGTAGTTGTTCCCTCCACCTCTATTGCGGTTTCTATTCCCCAAGAGCCAAGAAGGACAAGTAGAGTCTCTTACCCACCAGATCGTTACATAAGTATGGTCGAGGTGGCAAGTGGAGAAGATATATTACTCTTAGAGATTAATGAACCCGCTACCTAAAAAGGTGTTATGACCTGTTCCGACTCAAAGCTATGGCTTAAAGCCATGCAGTCCAAGATAGATTTCATGTATGAGAATGATGTATGGCATTTGGTTTACTTGCCTGATAAGGTAAAATATCTTCAGTGCAAGTGACTTTATAAGATAAAGTATTCAATAGATGGACAACCCAATAACTACAAAGCGCGACTCGTTGCCAAAGGTTTCGCTCAAGTGCAAGGGTTTCACTATGGTGATATTTTTGCACCTGTCGTCATAATCAGATCTATCTAGATTATCTTAGCAATTGCTGCATTTCATAACTAAGAGATTTTGCAAATGGATGTGAAAACCGCTTTATTAAAAGGTTATTTGGCAAAGGAATTGTATATGATACAACCCGAAGGTTTTATCGAACCTAAATATCCAAAGAAAGTTTCCAAGCTTAAGCATTCCATTTATGGAGTTAAGCAAGCTTTAGGGAGTTGGAATCATCGCTTTCACTAGGTGATAAAAGAGAATGATTTCGAACGCAGTGTCGAGGAACCATGCTTATATATCAAGTAACGTAGAAGTAAAATTGTGTTCCTAATTTTGTATGTAGATGACATACTCTTGATCGGAAACGACATTCTCATGCTCTCTTCGATTAAAGTATGGTTATAGAACCATTTCCAAATGAAGGATCTTGGTGAGTCAGAGAAGATTCTTGGCATCCGGATCTATAGAGACAGATCTAGAATGATGTTAGCATTAAGTCATGAGTCTTATATTGATAAGATTCTTGGCAGGTTCAGCATGACAAACTCCAAGAATGGGTACCTTCCGATGGTTAATGGGTTGAATTTGAGTAAGACTCAGTCACCTAAAATACCGGAAGAGATAGAGCACATGAGTCGTATTCGTTATGCATCTGCAGTAGGATCGATCATGTATGCTATGATGTGCACACGTCCAGACGTGACATATGCACTTAGTATGACGAGTCGATACCTACGTACTCCAAGTGAAAGTCACAAGCTGGTCGTAAAGAACATTCTTAAGTACTTACGAAAGACTAAAGATTGGGTCTTGATATACGGATGAAACATCGAGCTTTGTGTTTAGGATTACACGGATGCTAGTTTTCAGACAGATCGGGAATATTCAAAATCCTAATTCGTTTTCACTCTAAATGATGCAACGGTTCAATTAGCCATAAGATCAAGCAGTTGTAAGCAGGGAGGGCACCTAATCTCAATGGGGATAAAACGTGTTCCTGTGTCGTATTAGTTATATATGGATTGGACATGTATCTATTTCATTAATATTAATAAAATTCATCGAATTTATATTTTGTGTTTCATGTGGATTGCACGACAATATTGAACAACACAAAGTGAACTGAAATACGTTATATTTTCTATGTCCAATAATCAACATTTTGAGCTGATAACTCAGGAGGTTATATTGTGAGGTGGTTGTTGGCAGGTTCAAATGTTCAATTAGACATAAGGTCAAACAACTGTCTTGACCAATCACATATGTAACATCCCATATTTTCGGAATCCATATTTCAATAATTTAAATTGATTTCGGAAATTATATTTTATTTAATTAATATTTCTAAATTTATTTTTATAAAGATAGCTCCAGTTCCGTCTTAAGAAATTTAGTTCTTAAAACGTTAAACCTCGCTTGGCAATTTCGTTTCACAAAAAGCCCGACTCATTCCCGACTTAACTTAAAAATCGGCTCACCTATGCATAAAAAGAAAAGGTGAAAGGCAATTTCCACTCACTTTCCTCGCCACTCATCTTCAACAGTAAAACCTTAACCTCCAAGTTCCTTTTTAATGGCGTAAACACAACTTTCACCTTTTTCATTACTCTGGATTCGTTATAAGCCCAAATGCGGTAATTCTTTCGTCATCGCGTTCCTTGCGTCTTTCCCGTTATTTCCATCTTTTCAATTTTCAGAATCGCTTCCGGGTAAAATCCGGCCTGTTTTGCAATGAATTCGAAATCCATGTTATTTAACTTGTCTTTTTTGTTTTAAGGTGCTAATCTTGAGGATTTGGAGAAGGACACTTACTTAGTTGAAGATTGAAGTGAAGAAAACACATAATAAGGTGACCTTGATAAGGGAACTCGACTTTTGTGAATGGATGATGAATATAGCATGATTATGTTATGGGATTTTGATTCTGAAATTTATATGTTATTTATGAAGGAAAATGGGTATAATATGATGTGGGGTTAATGTTTGATGAACTTATGTTGTAATGTTCGTTAATGGTGGAATGTATGATGTATGTTTGATTTAGGATGATTATTCATAGCTTCATTGCATTTCAGAGGCATTATGATGAGTAAATTGTTAAGATTATGAAGAGTGTTCATGAATATTGAGTATCCGTCACAATTTCTGATTTGTGCATCTTTGGTGTGTCTTAATGCTTGTTCAATTTTTGAGTTTGTTGCTTGTAATCAAGTGAATATGCTTAGTAGATGATATCTGATTAACACACTCGGGATTGATGGGTTTAAGTGCTGCTTAGAGTAATTATTTCGTGCTTACAATCGTTGTTTAGAAGTGCTAGACGAATGGGTAAAAAACATTGTCGAATTACAATAAATTGCGTAGAGGAAAGGGTGCCAGTGAGGTGCGCAGGCTGTGCCCAATATTGCGCAGGCTGCGCTGCCCCATGCGTAGGCTGCGCCACACCTTGCGCAGGCTGTGCTCGTGGTCGCTGTAGGTGTTGTTCGTTAATTGTTTGCGGCCTGTTTTGGGTAATTGTTACCCATTTGTTTTAGCATGTTTCAAGTGATGTTCTATGATAAAAATACTTAGTTTGAAATGTATATTTTCTTTAGGTGAGAATTTGTCAAGTGATTAGTTACTTATCTTAAGTTGAGTAATTCTTAAGTACTTGATTATAAAGCTTGTCGGACTAAGTTAATTAACTTATAGCAATTGTTTAGACATATTAGATATGAGTCGTAGGTGGTTAATGAACTTAATTCAAATGAGTTATTTTCCATATGCTTATGTTGTATAATGGGTCATAAGGTAGCCTAATAAGTTAAGCTAGAATTGGATGTATTTTGATGATGCGCATTAAGTTGGGTCTTGGAACAGACTCAAGTTAATACGTGAGTGTGTGGTGCGATGGCCCTTTTCCTTGGAATGGGTCGGCACCTTCGTGAGTTTATATGGCCATGCCAGGGCAGGTCTTGGAACAGACCGGGTCTTGGAACGGACCTTATGACCTGTCATGTAGGGGTAGCAACGTATGAGGAGGAACTTCGCCTGCTCGTACGGGGCCGCTCTGTGTCGGTTACGCCTCGCACCTTGGCCGATGCTTGGTCGTGTACCTTAGAACGGGTATTTAGGTGTTTGTTTGTGCATATATTTGAACGGATATGGGATTTCTTGAATGCCTTGGAACGGGTGTTTAGGTGTTTGTTGTGTATATCTTGGAACGGAAATGGAATTTGCTTGAGTACCTTAGAGCGGGTATTTCTATGCCTGATTGTGCGTATCTTGGAACGGATACGGATTTACTTGAGTCTACCTTGGAACAGGTATGGTTACTTGAGTCTACCTTGGAGCGGGTAATGGAATGTTTAGGTATGCCTTGGAACGGGTACCGTAGTACTCAGTATGTCTTGGATCGGGTAATGCTTAGTCCGGAATGAAATGTTTGGTATTTGGTTATGCGTTAAGATGTCGCCTCTGAACCTCTTACTTGTGAAATGTGTAGTATTAGGTTATGCGTTAGATGTTGCCTGTAAACCTTTTACTTGTGGAATGTTATGATTTGGTTATGTATTAAGATTTGACCGTTGAACCTGTCATAGATAGTAAATATCTATGCATGCTTATGAGAGTGTTATATATGAGTATTGCATGATTAAGTTTAATGTTAAGTGAACTCATGATGGTTGTTCATGAGTAGCGTACTTCTCATATTATGATTTATGTTGGAGTATGTATGATTGATACTCCCTCCTATTCCATATTTTCTTCCCTATTTCCTAAAACGGATTATTCAGGTTTTCTTCCCCTTTCCTATTTTGGAAACTTTTATTCTTATTTTATTCATTTCTCTCTCCTATTATCAAACCCCACCAAACCTTTTTACTCCTATTTTATTCTTTTTTAATGCATTTGGCCCCACAATTTCTTATTTAATTCCCAATTATTCATCCATCTCTCATATCACCAAACCCCACCCAATTTTTTACACTTATTTGGTTCTCCACCTTAATATTTGTGCCAAATACAAAAGGGAAGAAAATATGGAATAAGAGGGAGTATTATATGAGTACATGTTATATGTTTATGAAATTAAGTGGCTGGGAGAAACTCTAGTCACTCCCCACTAACTGTGGCGTACATGTTTCATGTATGTAGGTTGGTGCAGCTTGTACAGGGGGGGATCCAATGAGGCTAGTGAGCGGTGCTCCTTCATCGATTGACATTTACCTTTATCGTGTGCCTAGACCTTGTTTTGATATTTCAGTTTTGTGCCTGTAGGGATATCCTATCCCGGGCTTGGTTTTGTATTTAATACTTATTACTTATCTAAGTTTTATTTCTTCCGTATTTCAGTGATTGTATTACACCTCGCATGTTAGTTTTTATTATGTTAAATGTTTTAATTCCGCGCAAAATTTCATGCATTTGTATGTTTTAATTTCTGCTGTCGCGAGGGGTTTTACAACATATGCGAGCTATATTATACCTCGTGCTATGTTATACCTCGTAGGACATCATGACCACTAAACGGAGTCCTAAATTTACAGACATTGGAGTCAGGTCATGGATAGGACATCCGTCATATTCCTAGAGTCGATTCTTTTGACTATGGATTGTTTCTTGAGATAAAGGCAGTTTTTGGATGACTTTGGTTTCTGTTTCATGGTCATTCCGTAACTGAGGCTCAGTAGACTTTTTCCGGGTCATTTCATACTGTGCTTTCATCGGCAAGATTTGAGTGAAGGAAAATATCCAGCCTTTATCAGGTTTATTTATATCTCAGGGCCACTCGAGGAGTAGTGACTGAAATGCATGGCCATGCTCGGATGCTATCTCTAGTACATACATTCGTATATTATTACTGTTATTCTTTAGTCGAGGAAACCACTCTCGATACAGATCACTTGTGAGATACGACCTTGTGAAGTGCGACTTTGCAAATAGTCTTACATTGAGTGGGAGATTTTGTGGATATCAGAATCGGTAATCGCACATACACACTTGTCGGACAAGTGGGAGATTGTTGGAGCATTTTTTTGGAGTAAATGTCCTCCACAGTGTGTGATTATTTGAATAAATCTTTTACAGGATCACACAGGGATACTTTGTATACTAATCAGTTGGTTAACGTTTATCGGTAATGATTGGCTCACTAGTAATTTGACGTTACTGTCATATGATGGTGATAATCAGCTGATCCCTGAAGGTCACACCTATAGGATAGTGCTGAGAAATGTGATTATATATTGATATAATTACGTAAATGTTAAACCTAGCTAAATGTAGTTAAGTAGATGATAAACATATAATATGATTAAATAATAATTAGGAGAAATGAATTAAATGTTAATTCTAACAAATATATATAAATGTTATATTTATTAATTATATATTAATATATGATATTTTAGAATAATATAATTGGGTTAATTAATTATAAGATAGTTAATTAATATTCTCCGGGAATTATAATTGTACACCGAAAATATCGAACTTAATATAGGATATTTAGTTTCGAGAATATATATTAAAATATGTATGATATTTTAAGAAATTTCGGAATAAGGAAACTACCTTAGGGTATTATAATATAAGAAAGTTTCATATTAGAAGTACAATACCAACACAAACCAAAACCCTATAAGAAGGGGATTTCGGCCGTGTGGGAGGAACACAGAAAAGGAGTTGTTTTTCTCTCTTGTTATCTTGATCAGTTTATCATCTTAAATCCCAAAAACAAACCCTCTAAAATTAATGGTAATTTAGGTGGAGCTTTGAAGGGATCTTTCTCACTCATCTTGGGTGCAATCTAAGGAGAACTTCTACCTTGAAGTTTGGGTTTATACTAGGTTGTTCTTAGGCCGATCTCATATAGGACTAAAGGTTATTCTATGATCCATGTCCTTTTATTTCAGTTCTATTGTTTTAATATCAATTCGTTTTTGATATAATCCTTGGCAGTATTAATTAGATTAATACTTTTAAAAGTAATTTAAGAAATTATTTCCTACACATGTGTCCTCTACAAATAGTGCGACTACAATCTAACTCTGTTACAAGATCACTAAGGGATACTTTGTATATTTATCAACTAATTAACGTAAATCAGTAACGGTTGGCTTTGCTACAAGTTTGACGTTACTGTCATACAAATGGCGGAAATTAGTTGGTCTCTATTGGTCACACCTATAAGATGGTTCCAAGGAATGTGATTATATACTGATATATTACATAGATGCCTAAATTGACTAAATATTAGTCATGTAAATTATTTATTAACGATTAAATGATTATTATGAAAGATAAATTAAAATGTTAATTCTAAATAAATATAAATGTTATATTTATAAATGATATAAATTTTAATATGAGCTACTAAAATTTAATTAATTATATTCGTCTGTCATATTTATATATATGATAAATTATAATATTTGATAAGTAACCGAATTATACGTTTAATTTGGACGAAGTACTTGTTGATTTCGGTCCACATGACTATGATTTAGTATAAATATAATAACCTCCAAAAGATATTCTAACAACTTATAAAAGAGACTTTTATTCAAGTTAGGACTCTTAATTAGGATGGTTATGTAAGTCGTGCAGATGAGCCATGTGGACAACTCAAACAGTTGAGATTTGCACATTCTTATTTCCATTATAACTCTATATATTAACTATATAAATAGGGTTCAAGATAGCTAGCATATGATATACTAAAAACACACAAAACGTGAGGTACAAACCAAAAACGTTGTGTGCAAAGCATATCTCTTGGGTCATCTTAGGTGCAATTAGTAGGAAGATTTCTACATTGGAATCTTTTATTCTAGGTTATTCTTAGGCCATAAGAAAAGGACCAAAGGTTGTTTCTTACCAGTTAATATCGATTTAATTATCTTGGTTGCATTCATATTAAAGTTAATTTTGATATAATATTTGCTTATGACATTAATACGATTAATCTGTTTATGAAATATACGATATTTCCTACACGATCTCCTGCTCTGCTTCTGATTGGAGCGCCGGACTGAAGTCTGATACAAAATCGGCCAGGGTCTGTGACTTTATAGCGGTGTGAGGCTCCAACTTTAGGTCATATCTGCTGAGGTGCACAAACCATTTTGCCATTCGTCGGAAAAGACCTAGTTTTCTCATAACAACTTTGAGAAGATGGTTAGTTACTACAGATATAGTTTGAGACTCAAAGTACGGACACAACTTATAAGACGCAGTGACAAGTGCAAGGACAAGTTTTTCTAAGGATGTGTACCTGGTCTCTAATGGGAGCAGTGACTTGCTTCCACAATACACCGGATGTTAGGTTCCTTCATATTCTATCACTAGCACCGCGCTTGCTGCCACTTCCGTGATATACAAGTACAGGAACAAGAGTTCCCATGGTTCTGGCATTGACAGTAGTGGCGGGATGCTCAGGTACTGCTTTAATTCCTAGAACGCTTTCTCGTGATCACTTGTCCATTCAAACTTCTAGCTTTTTCTCACGATGTCGTAGAATAGCCTGTATCGATCTAAAGATCTAGATATGAATCTTCTCAAAGCTGCTACTCTACTTGTCAGACGTTTGGCTTTTGAGGTGACTCAAGTTGTAGGACTGCCTTGATTTGTTCTGTCTTGGCTTCTATGCCTCTTTGTATAACCATGTACGACATGAATTTTCCACTTGATACTCCGAAGGTACATTTTGTTAGGTTTAACTTCATTTTGTATTCTCTGAGGGTGTTGAATGTTTCCTCCTGGTGCTGAGCATGATCTGCTGCTTGTTTGGATTTGACCACCATGTCGTCTATGTACACTTCCATGTTCCTTCCAATATGTTCTTTGAACATCATATTGACCAACCTTTGGTAGGTAGACCCAACATTCTTGAGAGAAAGGACATTAAATTTTAGCAATAGATGCCTCGCTCTGATTTGAATGATGTTTTCTCCTGGTCTGTTGGGTCCATTTTGATCTGGTTATACCCGCTCCATAAATCAAAGAAGGTGAGCATCTTGTGGCCTGTAGTAGCATCCATCATGGCGTCTATGTGTGGTAATAGGAAAGGATCATTAGGGCAGGCTTTTTTACGTCCGTGAAGTCTACACATACGCTCCATTTGTCATTCTTCTTTGGGACCACGACCACATTGGACAACCACTCTAGATACTTGACTTCCCTGATTTTTTCCTGCCTCTAAGAGGTTGTCTACCTCCTGGTTTATGACTTTATTTCTTTCTGGTGCAAACTTCCTTCTCTTTTGTTGTACGGGTTCGAATCCTGGATCTACGCTGAGTTTGTGTATGATGACTTCTGGGTCTACGCCATTTATGTCATTGTGGGACTAGGCAAAGTAGTCCATGTTGGTTCTCAGCAATTGGAGCAGTTTCTGGCCGGTTTCCCCATTGTATTCTACTCCCATCAATACTGTTCTTCCTGTATGCAGCACATACAAGTAGACTTCGCCCAAATCTACATGCGGAGGTTCCACGTAACCTTCTTGGTTAGGCTGGCTCTATAATTGTTATGCTAGGGATATGGCTGTCTTTTTCAAGCCTGCCTTGTGGAAAACTTTGGCTTCCTCTTAATCTCCACGGACTTCCTACACCCCTCCACAGCGTTGGAAACTTCAAACATTGGTGGTAGGTGGATGCGATTGCCTTTATTTCGTGGATCTAGGGCATGTCAATAAATAAATTGTAAGTAGAGGGTTCAATAATAACCAAATACCTTACATGTTAGTTCATTCCTCCAACATAGGTTAGGATGGTGATCTCTCCTAGTTAATGAGTTATTTCTCCGTTGAATCCTACCAAGGATACAACTTTCTTTGACAGGCCCTTCTCGTAAACCGCCATGCTTTTGAGTGTTGTCAGCATGAGCAAATTGACTGAGCTTCCTGTGTCAACCAGCACCTTCCTGACTTCACAATCCCAAATCGAGAGTGTTATGATCAGGGCATTGTGGTGCTCCTCTGGTGTGGATGATGTGTCGGTCTCGTCAAAGGCTATGGCTAGTAGGTCCGGGTTTCTGCTTCTGCACCGGACTCTAGCCTCTCTCCTTTAGTCTTGGCGACACGTCTCTCCGCCGCTGAATAGGTCAGCCCACAGAGAACCGAGCCCCAGTGATTACGTTGACAATCCTGGTGCAGACTGGTGGGGCTGTTGACTGGTTGGCTGGTAGAGTTTACTCTCTTCCCTAGCTCATTCAGCGCTTTGAGTAGACCCGCCAAGTTGGTAGTGGATCCATACTCACTCACTTTTGGGAGCTGGTTTGGATCAACCTTTTCTGCTACGTCTCCAGATACTTTAACCACGTTGCGACTATATGGTTTAGGTCTCTCGCTTTTCTTTTCCGTTGTAGCTTTCTTCGATATTGGGTCTGCATCATAGTCTACTCTCCTCGGTCCAACATCCTCCTCCAGCCTCATGGCAGTCACAACTTTGGTCTGGACGTCCACGAAGCTGGTACTTAGATACTTGGTTGGGTCCCAGTATAGGTCTGAGTTATGGTGCAGACCCTGAAGGAACACCTCGATAGCTGTTGGTATGTCACATCTTGGGATAGCTATCATTTCCATGTTGAATCTTTTCAAGTAATCTCGAGTTGATTCCTCGAATTTCTGCACCACTCGTTACAGATGACTGGTCTACTTCTCTTGCTTCTTTCTGCCGGCGAACTGCTGGTTAAAGGCGTTAACCAGGTCTGCGAAGAATGAGATGCTTTTGTTTGGTAGCCATCTGAACTAGTGTAGGGGTGCTTCTGATAACGTAGATCTGAATCCTTTGCACATGCAAGCCTCCTTTAGTGCTCCAATCGTCCTGACCACCATCATCTTCTGCTTGTATTGATTGATATGGTTCAGGGGGGTCTGCGATTCCATCACAGAGTGTCATGGTTGGCGGGCAGAATCCCTTTAGCACATTGATGAGGGCGTTGTTGTCCACAAAGGGTGAATCCGCGTAGCTTTCGCGAGAGGCTTTCTCTAGAGGCCGCGACACATCTGGTATCTTGCTGATCATGTCCCCCAAATCCTGATATCGCTAATTCGAGATGCTACCTACGCCTGAAAAAGGGTTAGGAGGAGGAGGGAAAAACCAAAAGGGGTACCCCTCATTCACACTATTGGTGGAGGCTGGCTACTGGGTAGACTTTTGATTGGGGTCGAGCTAAATGTGGATCCTGATTACTACCCAATCAGGGGTTGCGCGGATGCTCTATTCGCCCATCCCCTTGCATAGAAATGGCTTCCTGACACTGGCGCTGCACTGGAAACTGGTCCCGGTGTTCTACTGTCGGTTATTGAAACTCGGTTTCTGCAAAAGGTTGAGGGTCAGTTCCTAGCGAAAATCAAGGCAGGGGATTACCTGCCGGTGGCAGCGAGACTAGAGGATTGCTGGGAGGTAAGGTTATGAACGGGGAGGCCATGGGCCCTTTTGTCTCGGGGGTGCTACTTAGGGTGAGTTCTTCTAGGTCCAGTCTAATGACTATTTCTGAAGGGATAGGCCTGTTCAGCGATCTACATCTTGAGATGTTGAGAGTCTGTCATGTTCGGTCCTGGGCAGAGTATGCGTAGTGTTGGTGTAGGATGGGTTACTGCTGCCATCTGGTCTTGTAGGTCTAGGTTGTTTCTTTTCAGGTTCTAGATAACATCCTGTAAGGCGCTCATTCCCTGGACTACTATCTACATCGGATCTGGGCCTCCAGCTCCTGATGGATTGCTAACTCCTGCTAATATGGCTCCAAGACTAAACCTCCGTTGGGGTTGCTTTCTCTGCTCTTCTTCTATGGGCCTAAGGCATGGACTGGCTTTGGCATCTTGGAGGGTTTTGTGGGTTGAGACAAGGCTCAAGGAGGGGCATTGGAGGCAGTTCTCTGGCTGGAGCTTGGTGGAATGGTGATTGGACATGAGGATATGGATGGCCTGGCTCCAACGGCCGGCGTAGGCATGCTCTGTGAACTAGTTGGATTGAGCTTGGTTCCAGACATGATTTTGTGATTTTTGGGAAGATGGCGACATTGGAATAATCACTTTGCCATGTATTTTGTTTTGGTAAATAATGTACCTAATTACGTATGTGATGCATGCGTTAAAACGATATCCAATTTAATCGTGCGCTAATAAAAATGAATGAGAATGTAAGAGAAAAATGACACGAAGAGTATTTTGTGACATGGAAAAACCCATTGTGGGAAACAACCGTGGGGGGAGACAGAATCTCAACAACTTTGCACTAAAATCGAGGAAAGGGATAAGATTACAACTGTGATGCTCAGATAAGTATATGCGTAAGTATAAATTATGTGTATAAATTATGCGTAGTTGTCCTATCTGCTGCTGCTTATATAGGCTTCAAGGCTGGGTCAACTTCTGACCAAGTCCTGCTCCGAAATGTCGTGGACAGTTGGGAATAAGTAGGGTTGGGGACTTTACATTCTTTTAACCTAATGGCTTTATTCTTCTATTTTGACATATTACCTTTGCATTTGGGCTTCTACCTATATTGCCTTTCCGCCGGTGGCGAATCTAGGATCTATGAAATGGGGGTGATTACACTACGAAAAATAGTATTGTTGCGAGATACACAAATGGCGTTAGCCGCGTTGCAAATTATTGTTTGCGACGGAATTTGCAAAGAAATTGTTTTTGCAATGAAATTTGGGACAAAGGGTAATTTCCCAATCTCGCGAACAAAAAGTCAAATGGTGGGATTTCCGTCGCAAATTTGCGACGGAATATCCATTGCATATGAAATTGGCGGGATTTTTTTTGGACCACCAAGATAAAAGTCCGTCCACCTTTGCGACGGATTTTCTGTCGCAAAAATTGACCCTGGTCAAGGTCAAGTTCCGTCAACGTTTGCGGCGAGAAATCCGTCGCAAATATTGATTGTCTTTGACCCAAACCCTGGTCAAGGTCAATCAATGTTAACAACGGACTTCCCGTCAAAATATAATCACTTAATTAATCTCGTCCCTAACAATTTTGGGGTCCGGTACGATATGTAAATGATAATCCACTCTTAACAAAAAATTATTCTAATATACAAATTCTTGATAAATACTAAAATAATTTGATAATCGATAATTCTAGTAAGGCTCATCAAAATTTAAAGTATTTATTTTTAAGTATGATGATGATTTTGTAAAATAACATCATATTCACATTGTCATGATGGTTAAATTAATTTAAATAATAAATAAGACGATGCAAGTTCGACCGTTTCTTAAAAATGTAGTTGTGAAGGCTTGATCCCGGGTTGCTTTGATGATGGCGGGACAATGCTTCTACCACTGAGCCACTAAACTTTAATGTAACATTAGTATAAAGTTACATATGTATAACTTTTTGCAGTGATTAATGGGGGTGAGGGGTCAACCCCATAACCCCCTATGGATCCGCCCCTGCTTTCCGCTGGGCCCAATTTGTGAGGAGCAAAACTTGGGCTAAACATATATAAAGTACAAGAGTTAATTAGAGTTGGTTATAAACCAATTCAATAAACAATAAATACATATGAGATAATAACGGTACGACATATGACAGGCCTCATGCGTAAACTATTGTGTTACTCTTTGGTTTGTCTACGTTTTTTTTCAAAGAAATAGAAATTTCTCATGGCTTTCGGGGTCAGGAGGTCTCTACCACTCCACTTCTTTTGTGAGCTACGTAGGTGTTTGATGAGCATTGGGGCAACATGATGTCATGATCACAAATACTGAGGCACTGCGAGGGTAACTACATTTTTATTCTGAAGCTTTGTAGGAAAATGGCGACATCGCAATGATATCGTTAATATACTTTACCCAATCACCCTGTTAGTGTAAGCCACATCAACCCATCGACTTATTATCTTGGAGCCGAAAGTGCGGCACTAGCTACCACTCTTAAACTCTGATATATTTCTAATCTCTTCTAATGCTTCCTCCACTACATTATTATTGTCATTTTTCCAACCAAACCAAAAGTTAATTGTCCAAATAATTAGTCTCGTCTTTTTAGGGTAAAATAAGTTTGTTATTTACGGTCGACAATATTGTATAATTTAATTACTATAGGTGTTTTAATAAAGAGGTGAACAATTGATCAAAGAGACTGCTTCGTTCTCAAGACAAAGATCGAGTTCCACACATCACGGATTCATGTATAAGAAATGTGTTTTCGTCAAAAATTGCCAAGGTTCTTAATTTGGGTTATAATGATCTTATCAAGTGATTGTAAATAAAATGTGGTTTAAGTGTATTGAGTTGTAAAAAAAGATAGGAATCGTAAAACAATGGATTTAGTGACGCGGAAACCCGTGAGGGAAAAATCGCGGGAGGAACCGGTGTTCCTCCAAATTTAAAAAGGAATGCTTTGATTACAAGGTGAGGGTTGCTTTTTTGCAGAATAGTAAGTCTTGCTTGCGACGGGTCGTTATTTGTGACGGATATTTTGTGAGAAAAAATGGATACAAAATGAGTTAGTGGAGAAAGGGGACCACATGAATAGTGTTGGAGAGAGAGAAAAAGTGGGTATTTTATGAGAGAAAACGGTATCCGTCACAAATTTGCGACGGATAGTGCCGTTGGAAATAAGAATTTGTGTTTGCAGAAATCTCATGGGTTTTTTAAGGTATTTTTCTAAGGGTTTTTTAAGTGGGTTTTCTAAGTAGGTTTTTGAATGAATCCCCTATAATAAATTAGCACCCTTATTTATAATGTATAAGGGTGGTACAAATCTTTTGGGTAAAGACCGGTGGGCATGGCCCAGCCGTTACATTGCTTTGGTCCATTCTCAACTATATGCTTTACTATGCAATTGGGCTTTGAAGAAGTAGTCTGCTCTTGGGCCTTCAAGCTTCCTCAGCACGCCTTCTTCCATTTGTGTTTCTTGGTGACAATCAGTTCACGGCTGGGATTTACTCTTACCCTTGATCCGTGTCTTCCCCAGATTATCCAATATCATGCTGCCACGTGTCGTGGGGTCAAAAGTGGTAATTTTGGGGCCCAACATTAGCCCCCAATTCTCGTATAAGTTTGCTTGCGCGGGAATTTCAGTTACATTTATTTTCGCTTTGCTTCGATTTTCGCTTCTCATAACAACTGCTCATATTCCTCTTATCCTTTAATTCATGTTCCAACCAACGCTCTTAACTCCTTCCTAATTTCTGACAGCCCCTTCATAAAGAGGAAAAATCCCTTCATCTCTTTCCATTTTCCCATAACCTCCTTCTTTTCGAAACTGCTTTCGTCTTCCCTCTCTTTTATTCCCCTTTGATTTATGCATTACTCTTAGCCCACATTCATCAGGTGTCATCATCAACCCCTTATCCTTTTAGTAATCATGAATGGTGACTTGTTTCCTTCACAAGGCCTCCTTTCGTCTTTGCATTCTTGCGACTCCGTCATTGAACCCTCCGATGTGGCTGCTGTAAAAGAGCAGTTCCATTTCGGCCGCAAAGTACACATCCATATCCCCACCGCTGGTCAGAAGGCGGATTTCTACCGTCCTGGGTGGACTCGCATGTATCTCTATCCATTCTCGTTGGGCTTGCGGTTCCCCTTCCCTGACCTCGTTTGCGCATTTCTTCACACTACTAAGCTCCTTTTGTGTCAGATCAACCCGTACGCTTGGCGTACTATCTTGTCTTTGACAAGATGAATAAGAAATTCGACATGGGTATTTCCATTGGCGATGTTGCCCACCTATTCTCCGTGCGCGCCTTGGGCCGTGGCCAATTCACGGTCAGGGCTCATAAGGGTGATGAACATTGTATTATTTTTCCTCCGAAACCTAAGGATGTTGACTGGTTCCGGAGTTTTGTATTTGTGGAAGTGGGGACACTGCCTCGTCCACACGACTATGTCTACACCCAGTGGAGGGATTCCAGAGGTATTTATTTTGTTTCTTCCTTCCTATTTTCGTTGCTCACTTTCTTACTGCTTTCTTCATGCAGATCTGCTTAAGTTGATTCCTGCTGCTAATGAGAAAGGGTCGCTGGCTAAGTTGTTTGGGTTGGAGCCAGCTAAGCGTTCTTTTAATTTCCTGTTTGGATACACTACTCTTGAGGAGGAGAGAGAGATGTCTTCAGATATCCTCCTCATCAGATTTTTGCTGCGTTTGCTTGCTCTTTATTTGTATTTCTTACGTCCTTTGATCCTTCTTCCAGATTCTACTAGGTCCGGGATGACTCCAGCAATGATGATGGCTCAACGAAGGAAGAGAGCCGCTGCAAGTGGGCCCAAAGCTCCTTCTAAGAGGAAGGCCGAAGTTGGTGGGACCGAGTCCCTATCAAGAAGCCTACTCCATCGTCTTCCTCTGATGATATTACCGTTCACGCTACCCCTCTGGCCTCGCTGCCTCCCCTTGGTTCCATGGTGCAGGCACGGGCTTCATCCTCCAGGGTTGGTGGTACAGCGGCTGGAGCTGGAGCTGGCGGGGCTGGGACCAATGTGATGTCATATATTTCTGAGGACATAATCCGGATGCCTGCTGGTTTTGGGAGCATTCCTTGTGAAGCTTGCTGGCCTTTCCTGGGGCGGATGCTGCTGCCTGGCCTGAAAAGTTATTTGAGTCCCCGGTCTACTAGGCAATTGTTGGAGGATGCTGCGGAGTAGTCTTTTGCGGTAATTTCTCTCCCTTACTTGTGTACTTCTTTGAAAGTTCTTCTAGCTTATTCCTTTTTCCTGCAGACTCTGGAGATGCTGCTTGTTGAACTCAACCGCCTCCCTAATACGGAGAGGGAGATGGCATCCTTGAGGGTTGAGTTAAATTTGATGGCCAGGAGGCTGGAGGCTGAAAAGGCTCGTGGAAACCAGAGGATGGAGGCAGCTAGGGCCCATCAGAAAGATTCGAAAGAGCAGATGGCCATAGTCCTGAATGCTAAGGATGCCCTTGCTGCTGAGGTGAAGGAGGTGAAGGCTGCTAAGGAAGCTGGGGATCCAGAGATAGAGGGCCTGCGACAAAAGAATAAAGCCCTCTCCCACACTCTTGCCGACATTGTTCCCTATACTCACTGGACAGCCAAGATTGAAAGCATGAAAGAAGTAAGGAGAATAAACACCTGGAGTGCGATGGAGATGAGGAGGAACGCCTCCTGGAGAAGGCTTTTCCTACTAAGCCAAATCTGGGTGTTCTTTCTGACTGTGAGGATGAATGTGCTCCTGAGGTCACTAGCCCTGCTCCCGAAATTTCTGCTTCTCCTACTAATGAGGGAACAGATCATGGGACTCCTTCTCCAGCAAATGATGGCCAGGTTGAAGGTGATGGTGCAGCTGCTGGTGATTCATCTTCCATGACCAAGCCTATAGTTGTTGAATAAATCGTTGTTTTTGGGCCCTGTGTGGCTTTACTTTTGTTGTTTTGTTTTCTACTCCCTGGACCCGGGTGGGTCCAGTAAACACTTAATTTTTCTTTGGGCCCTTTGTTTTGGGCATTTGTAAGACTTATTCCAACCTTTTTTTGGTTGGTGGAGCATCCGTTGGATGCGTATATTACGTTGCTGGCTCCTAGAGTTTCTGGGGCCTTAGTTTATATATTCTGTTTTTTTTGTTTGCATGCATGTTTTGTTTATTAGTTGGCCAAGTGTGGGTCCTGGCTTTCTCGGTTAGAGGTTTCTGGGCTTTCACGCGGGTACTTAGTATTGTGGGTGATAGTACCCCAGCTTGTCTATACTTTGCTACCTTCACGCGTTTGTTTTGACTTTTAGTCTCCGTTGGTGGGTGACTACTCGTGTGCTAGTTTTAAGGATCAATTTTGGCAAATCATTCCGTAGTTATTTTAAGATAACCCATGGGGTTTCTTACAAAATATCAAAAGATAGATGTCAAGGGACAAGTTTGACATCAAAAGATAGCTATTGGGCTTTGTAGGGCCCTAATATGCTTTAAAGAAAAAATAAAACAAAAGTGTCCTAGAACCTGAGATATCAGGTAGTTTTGAGTGTGGCTCCTCCAGCTTTTAGATAAAATACTTCTTTAAGTGCAGTATGTTCCATGGTCTAGGTATCATCTTTCCCTCCATGTCCATGAGCCTGTAAGAGCCACTCCCAGTTGAGCTTTCCACCTAGTAGGGTCCTTCCCAAATATGCGAACTTTCCTGCTTTGTGATTCTTGGTGTTTTAGAAGACTTTTCTGAGAACCAAGTCCCCCACCTGCAGAGTCCTGACTTTGACATTCTTGTTGTATGTTCGTGCTACCATCTGCTTGTATGATGCCATTCTGATTTCAGCACTCGTTCTTAGCTTATCTATGGTGTCCAGGCAGCTGGCCATTCTGTTTGATTGCGCTCCTCTGTTAGGCATCTGTATCTTTGGGTAGGGATCCTGACTTCTGATGGAATTACTGCCTCGGCCCCAAACACCAGGCTGAAGGGTGTTTGTCCTGTTGCAACCTTTGGCGTAATTTTATCTGACCATAGGACGAGAGGTAGCTCTTCTGCCCATCTGCCCCATGTTTCTTCCAGCCTTCTCTTTAAGTTGTCCACGACAATTCGGTTGCTGGATTGAGCCTGACCATTGGTCTGGGGGTACCTAGGAGCAGCTTTTAATAATGAGATATTCCAGCTAGCACAAAAAGCTTTTGTCTTGTTAGATATGAATTGACCCATTATCACAGACTATTTCAGAGGGTATACTAAACCTGCAGATTATGTTGCATTTAAGGAAACATATCACCTGATTTTCTGTGACCTGAGGGAAGGCTTCTGCCTCTATCCATTTAGAGAAATAATCTATTAGTGCAAGCATGTAGGTCCTATTTCCTGGTCCCCTGGGCAATGGTCCTATAATGTCCATCCCCCACTTCATGAAGGGCCAACGTGATATAACTGGGTGTAGGGGTTCAGCAGGCTGGTGGATCACACGTGCATGCTTCTGGCAGTCTTGACAATTTTTCGCGAATTCCATGCTTCTTTTCGTATCGTTGGCCATAAGTAACCTTGCCTGACTGCCTTGTTGGATAGGCTCCTGCCCCCTACAAGATTTACGCATTGGCCATTGTGGAGGTTATGCAAGACAGCCTGACTTTCTTTCAGCCCTAGGCACCGAAGGTAGGGTCCAGCAAGAGATTTCCTAAACAAGATACCATCAATTAGTGTAAACCTTGATGCTTTCATTTTAAATCTCCTTACCTCCTTCCTTTCTGGCGGAAGGGTGTCAATTGTTAACAAATTAATGTACGGCGTCCTCCAGTCTGATATTTCTTCCTGGGTGATGGTATTGCTGAGTATTCCTGCCTCCATTTCCCACTGAGTGCTGGATGGGTCAACTTATGGATCCTGTCCTGGAGTTGAAGGTTCCAGCACATGGATTATTGGGATGGCGGATATTTCTCCAGGTTTGAATGTAGCCCCCAGGTTGGCTAACGCATCAGCCTCGCCATTCTGGTCCCTGGGTATTTGCTTCAGCTCGAAGGTGACGAACTCTGCTCTCTACTCTCTTGTTACTTTTAGGTAAGCTATCATCTTTTGATCGTTGGCTTCGTATTCGCCATTGACGTGATTCACGATGAGCTGTGAGCTGTGAATCACCGTAAGCTTGCAGGTGTCTGATCTTCATTCCCAAGGCTAATGGCAGTCCCTGGATCAGTGCTTCATACTCGGCAACATTGTTGGTTGCAAGGAATTCACAACGCACAGCCTGCGCAATGATGTCTCCCTGTGGCGATCGTAGCACCATGCCTACTCCTGCCCCCTGCTGTTTGAGGCGCCATCCACGTGTAGTGTCCAGCACCTTTCTGCTGAGTCCATTTCTGGTGGCAGGATAGCTGTTTCAGCTTCTTTTTGGAGCCCTGGACTAAAATCAGAAATAAAGTCTGCAAGAGCTTGTGATTTTATTGCAGTACGAGTTTCAAATTTTAGATCATAACCGCTTAAATGCACTGACCACTTAGCCATTCTCCTTGACAATTCCGGTTTTTCCAATATGGATTTTAACGGATAATTTGTTAGGACCGAAATTGTATGGGATTCAAAGTAAGGCCTTAACTAGTAGGATGTTGTTACTAATGCTAAAACAAGTTTTTCTGGAGCGGAATACCTGGTCTCTGCAGGTAGCAAAGACTTACTGATATAGTACACAGGATGCTGAGATCCTTCATGCTCCCTTACCAAAACTGCACTGGGTGCTGCGACTTACTGATATAGTACACAGGATGCTGAGATCGTTCATGCTCCCTTACCAAAACTGCACTGGCTGCTGCCTCGGTCACGGATAGGTATAGGTAGAGCTGCTTTCCAGGTTCTGGTTTGGACAAGAGGGGATGGGTGCTGAGGTACTGCTTCAGACTCTTGAAGGCTTCATCATGCTCCTCCGTCCACTCGAATCTTTTGCTCTTACGCAGGATGTCGTAGAAGATCTTACATCTTTCTGAGGACCTGGATATGAATCTGTTGAGGGCCGCCACTCTTCCTGTTAGCCTTTTCACGTCCCTCGGTTTCTGTGGTGACTCCAGCTGTAGTAGTGCTTTGATTTGTTCTGTGCTTGCTTCAATCCCCCTTTGTGTAACCATGTACCCCAGGAATTTCCCGCTGGATACTCCGAATGTACATTTCGAGGGATTCAGCTCTTGATATTTCTTCAGGGTGCTGAATGTTTCCTGCAGATGTTGGAAGTGTTGTTCTGCTACCTTCGACCTTACTACCATGTCATCGATGTACACCTCCATGGTCTTGCCAATCTGGTCCTTGAACATCGTGTTCACCAACCTTTGATAGGTGGACCCTCCATTTTTTAGTCCAATAGGCATGACATTATAACAATAGATACCTCTCTCTGACCGGAAGACAGTTTTTTCCTGGTCCTCGGCAGCCATCTTGATTTGATTGTACCCGCTCCAGGCATCTAGGAACGTTCGCATCTCGTGTCCTGCAGTTACATCCACCATAGCATCTATGTGTTGTAGAGGGAAATGGTTTTTTGGGTAAGCTTTATTCAGATCTGTGAAGTCAACACAAACTCGCCATTTGCCATTCTTCTTGGGTACTACTACCACATTGGACAACCACTCTGGATACTTCACTTCTCTGATTTTTCCAGCAGCCAGGAGATCATCTACCTCCTGATTTATTACATGATTCGTTTCATGGGCGAACTTCCGCCTCTTCTGCTGGACTGGTTTGTGGTTTGGATCCACACTTAGCTTATGTGATATGACATCTGGGTCTATTCCTACCATATCCTCATGTGACCAAGCAAAGCAATCAATATTTTCTTTTAATAACTGCACTAGTTTCAGACGGATATCACATGTGCATTCTGCTTCCATTAGGACTTTCCTCTCTGGGTGTTGCGGTTCCAGGGGGATTTCATCTAATTCCAACTGCGGTGGCTCAACATAATCCTCCTGGAACCGCTTCTTCTTTGATTGCTATGCTGGTGGCGGAGTGGTTGTGGGCTTGAGTGCCACTTTGTAACAGCTCCTTGCTTCCTCCTGGCTTCCTTTGATTATTTGGACTCCCCACGGGGTGGGAAACTTCAGGCATTGGTGGTAAGATGATGGTATGGCCTTCATATCAAGGATCCATGGCTTGCCAAGAATCACATTATAGGTGGAGGGCCCATCAATCACCAGATACCTTACCTCTTTGTTGATTCCCCCACTGTAGGTGAGGCTGATAATTTCCCCCAGGGAGTGCTTTGTTTCTCCGCTGAATCCCACTAGGGGAATTGTCTTCTTGACCAGGTCATCTCCACTCAATCCCATACTCTTTAGGGTCTCCAGCGTGATGAGGTTGACGGAACTCCCAGTGTCTACCAGGATTTTCTTGACTGTACAATTCCCTATGGATAGGGTGATGATCAGTGCGTCGTCGTTGTATTCTGCGTTTCCTTTTGCGTCAGTTTCATCAAAGCCTACTGCTGGAAGATCTTAGTTGTTGATTTTGCAAGAGACCTCTGGTTTATCTCCTTTTGATTTTGTGGCATGTCTCTTTGGTGCTGAGTAGGTTAGCCCACACAACTCTGATCCTCCTGTAATTATATTAATAATTTTTGTACAGATGGGAGGGCTGGAAGGTCTGACCTGACTTGTTGAGTTGACTTTGGTTCCCTTAACCAGCAGGTGGTTCAGGTTCCCTTGGTCGAACTGGTACTTAACCTCTTTCCTTAGGGCGATGCAATCTTCCGTGGTGTGGCCTATGTTTTCCTCATGGAAGTCGCATCTCAAGCTTGTGTCCCTGTTGTCCTTTCCTATTTCTTCCGCTTTTTTCTTGGGCCATTTAACTTTTTCTCCCAAATCTTTTAAGGCTTTGATTACTCCTCCAAGATTAACAAAGAAACCGTACTCCTTTACCTTGGGAGGTAGATTCGGGTCGTTCTTCCAGCTTTTTCCTCCTGAAATTTTGTTGATCGGCCTACTGTAAGGTTTGGCTCTCTCACTCTTTTCCACTATGGCATTCCTAGAGGTGGACTCAACACGCTGGCTAATCCTTCTGGGCCCAGGATCTTCCTCTAGGCGGACGGCATCCAAGGCTTTCTGCTGCACCTGATCAAAGTTTGTGTAGGTCCACTTGGTCAGATCCTTGTATAGATCTGAACCCTCTAGCAGCCTCCAGCGGAAAGTGTGGATGGCGGTAGCCACGTCACACTTTGGTATTGACACCATCTCATTATTGAATCTGGCTAGGTAGTCTCTTGTTGGTTATATGTCGCCCTGAATGATGCGGTACAGGTCGCTTGTTTGTTTCTCCGGCTTCCGACTGTTGGCAAACTGTTAATTAAAGGCGTTTACCAGTTCGGCAAAACTGGAGATGCTTCCATTGGGCAGGCTGACTAGCCAATGCAGAGTTGCGCCTGAGAGAGTTGATCCGAACCCTTTGCACATACATGCCTCCTTCAAGGGTCCAACAGCCGTTATCACCATCATCTTTTGTTTGTACTGGTTGACGTGGTCTATGGGATCAGCCGTTCCATCGTAATGCGTCATTGTTGGCGGAGTGAATCCCTTTGGCACATCGACAGAGACGATGTTGCTTGTGAAGGGAGAATCTGCGTAGCTATCCTCTGCCGCCTTTTCTAGAGGTCGAGGTACTTGATACGTGTCTATTTTATGATGTTTTACATCTATTTTTACACGTATTTGGTCGCTCATTTACTATGTTTTAGCCTTTATTTCCCACAAATTGTGTACTTTCGTATTTTTATGCACTTTTGCAGATTTACGCGGAAAAGAAGCAATTTAGCACCAAATTCGTATCCTCAAGTCTTTTGCTTAATTAAGGAATAAATGGAAAGTCAACTGGAGTCAAAATCAAGTACCAAGAGTCAAAACAGAAGAAATCCGAAGACTTCCGTGCAGAAGCGGTCGACCGACCACCCAAACGGGTCGGCCGACCAGGCCCGATTTTCATAAAGTCCAATTTTCACGAAAGAGCCGGAAATAAAAGAAGCCCAGTAGGAAGTGGTCGACCGACCAGCTATACGGGTCGGCCGACCAGAACGAAGCCCATACGATTTATTTTCGGAAATAAAGTAGAGTTTTAGCTTTTAGGAAACTCTTAGTTTTTACCCTATATAAACTAATCTTGTGATTAGGGTTTGGTATCGAGACTTTTGGATGCTTTTTCATAGGCTTTATCATATATCATCTTTTACCATCTAGTTCATCTTTTAGCATTATTCAAGAATTCTCAAGCATTCAATAAAGTTTATTCAGTTCTGCCTTAATCCCAATTGTGGTAATTATTCTTTAATCTAGTTTTTATTATAGTTCTTGTTTTTATTACAATTGTTAAGTTAGAATCCCAAGCCTTATTGAATCTTGCATGCTTAGTTTATTTACTATGTTCTCTATGTTTATTCCCAATTTTATATTCGTCTTAACAGTCATGAGTAGCTAATTTTCATATGTTAGGATGTAGGGGATAATATGCATAGGTGAATAAAATCCGAAAAACCCGACCTGTAGCAGGACCCCGGTCGGCCGACTGGAATAGTCGGTCGGTCGACTGAGGCCGTGGTCGGCCGACTGGAGTAGCCGGTCGGTCGACCACTCGCGTCTGTTTTCTTATTTCGTCTTTTCTTATAAATTATAATATCCTGCAATGAGACCAATAGGAGACTTGTAGGATGTTAGTAATGACCTACCCAAGATTGAAAGATACGGGAAGGGCATTGGTTTACACCTTAAGACGGATAGGTTACTCAAGGCTGAAAGGTATGTAACCTGGGATTTAGGAATCACCCTTATTGTTGACACCCAATAATTGTGAGACCTAGGAACTAATAGCATAGGCCGAAAGGAGCTATTAGGTAGCATAGACCTAAAGGATATGTTACACCCCTTACGCGACTGTTATACATGTTGACTTAGGATTTATAGTATCTTAGCTGTTTATTACCCAAACATCCTAGCATCTCTTTTATTATATTTTTATTCTCCTCTTTATTTACTTGTTTTATTTTATTTTTGTTTTAGACCTAGCAACAATCAATCAAACCCTCTATATTATTGTTACTTAATAGATTAAAAATTAGCAAACAGAATTAACCTTGTCTCTCTGTGGTTCGACCCTTACTATCACTATCTATAGTTTTAGTTTGGTTTATAAATTTTATCTTTGACACCCACAACGACGGGTATCAAATTTTGGCGCCGTTGCCGGGGAGGTGACGCCAGTGTTTATTGTTTTTTTGTTTTTGTTTCTCTTTGTTTAAGGAACTTTATGTTCCTTAAACCTTCTCACCTTTTTCTTGTAGTTCCCTCTTATGCGCAGGTCAGTTCAAGGAGAACTCCTACCACTTGATCTCGAAATTGAGAGGACTTTTAGGGAAAGAAGAAAGCAACCTCTAGCAAATCAGGAAGGAGGTTCACCATCTTCCTTATTTCAAGAAGACCTTTTCAAGTTACCACCATCTTCACCAAAAACACCACCTTCACAACCAAATTCACCCATCAATCCACCTTCACCAAAAACACTATCTTTAACCTGCTTTCCAGTTTTTCCTAAAGAAGAAGATAACATGACAGAAGAAGCTACTATTGCCAGTCACTCTATGCCTCAGGCAAAGGACCTATACAAAGGGTTCACTTTACCTGCAGGTACTGGGAAGCCATTCGAGGCCAAGCCTGCCTATATAACTATGGTTGAAAGAAACCAATTTGGAGGCTCGGTCAATGAGGATGCTGCTAAGCATATTGAAATCTTCACAGATTACATATGCTCTATAGCACCCCCAGAAGGAGTGACGCAGGACCAGATTAAACAGACCATGTTTATCTTCTCCCTTAGGGACTCTGCGAGAGAATGGTACCGAGACCTTGACCGCACTGCTGCGGGAGTTACAGATTGGAACACCTTAGCCCTAGCTTTCTACAGGAAATATTACTCTGCATCAAAGACAAATGCTTTAAGAGCGCAGATCACCAATTTCAAGCAAGGTCCCAATGAAGACTTTAGCGAGGCGTGGGACAGGTTCAAGAGACTTGTTCGATCCATACCACATCACGGATTCGAACAATGGTTTCTTTGCAACCAGTTCTACAATGGCCTCTATGATGACAACAGGGCCTACCTAGATGCTGCAGCTAATGGGAGATTCCAAGATAATTCAGGAGAGACTAAAGGTCTCAAGTTAATAGAAGATGTTGCTGTGCACCGCGCTGAGCATGGTACTTCCAGAGGAAATCAGAGAAAATCTGAGTACAACCTGTCAGCAATTGAGGCCTTGACGGCCAAGTTAGAAAAATTTGAAGCTGCAGGAAAGCTCGATCTAGGGAGTGGAAGCAAGGGAGGAATTTACCAGGTGAACGCCGTTCAGGACGGACCCTTTGCTTGTGAGAGGTGCGGTGGAGAAGGGCATGTGTCAAAGTTCTGTACTTCATCTAATGAAACATGTGCCGCTTTTCAGCATTACCGTGGGAACAATTTCTATGATCCAAATAATAACAATGTCCATCCCAACTTAAGGTGGACAAGCCAGAATATTCAAAACCCACAGCATATGCAACCTCAGCAAAATTCCACCTATGTACCCCCACATAAACAGAATTTCCAAAGACCACCTTTCAACCCTCAACCACCTTCCAATCCACCACCCAACACAGATACTCTTATCCAAAATCTTATTGGGTTGGTTCAGAAGGAGTCGCAGGCTAGAGAGGCGGGGATGAAGATGTTGGAGTCCCAGATTGCTCAGATCGCGAGCAAGAATGACACTAGGGCTCCGGGTCAACTTCCGACCAAGCCAGACCAGAAGAAGGAGACTCTAAACGTCGTAACCCTGCGAAGTGGAGCTAAAGTAGGGGCTGAGAAAGAAAAAATAGCGAGCAGCAAAGTCGGTCGACCGACCGAAGAATCTGGTCGACCGACCGCGGAGCAGGATCCGAAAACATCAGCTGAACAGGAGACTGGTCGACCGACCGAGGATACTGGTCGACCGACCACCGAAGCCGAATCTGAAGTTCCCTTTCGTCCAGAATTGTCGAATAACTTACGAGATTTTCTTTTCAGGGGTGACAAGACCCCCAGATTTTTAAAAAGGGCTGCAAATACGGAATCCTCAGCTGCTCCTTTTCCAGAGAGACTCGTGCCTTCAAAGGAACAGGTATCTTTTGACAAATTTAAAGATGTAATTCGTTCATTAAATGTTCAAGTTCCATTTTTAGAATTAGTTCAACAAGTTCCTTCTTATCTTAAATTCATGAGACAGCTTTTGTCAAGAAAGAGGTCTCTAGAAAAGGTTGAGCCGGTGGCTCTCACGGAAGAGTCATCTAGCTTTTTAACTCATGTCATTGCCCCTCATAAATTAGAAGACCCTGGAAGTTTTTCTGTCCCCTGTAATATAGGAACCTTCCCAGTAAAAAAGGCTCTATGCGACTTAGGTGCTAGTATAAGTGTCATGCCACTAAGTGTTGCCTTAAAACTAGGGATGACCGAATTTGCAGTGACCAGTATGACGGTCCATATGGCTGATCGCACATCAATGGAACCTGTAGGGGTGCTAGAAAACATCCCTGTGCGTATTGACAGGTTTTTCTTCCCAGTAGACTTTGTTGTTTTGGACATCCCAGAGGATGCCCACATACCCATCATTCTAGGAAGACCCTTTCTTCACACTGCAGGTGCCGTTATAGATGTAGGCACTGGAACTCTAACCTTCAAAGTAGGCAAACATTCTATTATCTATGGCCTATCCTATAGGAAGAAGGATGCTATGACCCCCATCACATGTAATGCTATCACTTCTGAAAAGAAGTATGAGGTCATCGCTACTTCTCCACCTTTATTACCTGTTCCTGTATCTGCTTTTACACCTCCGCCCCAGATTGGGAGCAATAGGGAGGACACTTCTATTGTGACTATTGCAGGAATTGGTTTGGGGAAACCCAAGGAGAAGAAAGTCATCATCCAGAGAGGAGGAATGGGATGCTTAAGCTATGGAGAAGATGAGGATCCAGACGTCGTGGATCGAGAGGAGAAAAAGAAGAGGAGGCAGGCTCGAGCAGAGAGACCGTCGCATATGCTTTGCGATGGAGGAAAGAAGATGTGTTTTGCCACTGAAGCAAATACTGTGGAGACTACGGCGTGCCGTCAGAAGCCGTGGTCGGATATTTTCCACATCTTCAGCAGATAGTTGTTTTTAAAATTACAGTTTTAAGACTATTTATTTTATGTTGTGTGAAACTTTTTAGTTCGGTTTGCTAGTAGTTAAGACTTTTAGAATCGTTTTGGCATCTCGCGCATTGTTGGGCGCACGTATTTTCTTGCTTTTTCAGGATTTCCGAAGAAAAGAAGACCTCCAGGACTCAGCTGGTCGACCGACCAGAATCATCAGTCGGTCGACCAGACGCGCTGTTTCGCAGAATTTTCCACTGTTCACAGGAGGTCGATCGACCAGAAACACCGGTCGGTCGACCTACTGTCCGCTGCAAACTTTCGTTTCTTCCTTGGAAATCATATAACCATCTTGGATACTTGAGTGGCACTGCTGGCCACCAAAACCTCCCAGCTTACGCTGGTTTGGGGAGGTTTTTCTCTTACATCTTTTAACCCAGTGAGTTCTTTCCAGTTTTTCCTTAGTTTTTATTTCTTTGCATCTTTCCTTTAATTTTCTGAAACCTTTACTTAGGCTAATGCACAATGGGGACATTGTGCGGGTTGGTTTGGGGAATGGTTTCGTGTTACATGCATTGCATTTTGTCACACGTTTATTGCATTTCTGTCTTGCATCGTTCTTTTCTTTATTTTCCTTATATATACAAAAATCAAAAAAAAAAAAAAAAAATTAAAAAATTTAAAAATTCCAAAAAAATGCACGTTTATTTTAGCATATAGGTCGAGTCGGAACGAAAGTATTTCAAGGATGATTTTGCTTTCTTATATGTTTATGCCTTTATCTTGCCTTGTCAACTTGTTTTAGTATGAAAGTCTTTTGCATATCTACGAGTTTTTGTCAATTTGTATATCTTGAGACTTGACTTATACCTTGGCAACCTACTATACATTCTAAGGTTTAGAGCTTATTTCCTGGTTTCATTCTTAAATCAGTTGTCTAGGATGTGAGTAGTACTCCCCTTGGAACATGTTACATCAATATGCATAAACATGAACTTGAATTGCTATATACTTGTTTTACTATCTCGTTTTGTGAGTCTTGATACGTGCATTTGGGATCCCTTTTCTCTTATTTACCCATAAGCCTTACATAGCCAAAATTGCCTTTTTATTCCCCCAAAACTACATCCCATACTTAGCCTACCTTTCCAAGCTAGTATCTGTGTTCTTTGGTTTATTTTTTTGAGGCATCTTGGTTTGTATGCTATTATGAGCAAAAAGAGAAAAGAAAGAAAGAAAGAAAAGAAAAAAAGAACAGAAAATTCAAAGACAGAAAGAAAAGAAAAAACGAAAAAAATCCGGAAAATACGGAAGTCAGTCGACCGACCACATATACAGGTCGGCCGACCAACTGGCACCATCAGAAAAAAAATTCGTTCCAAAAATCCCTTTCTTTTATTTGTTATCACTCCCGTATTTCATTCAAAATATTTGGGAGTCCTTTCTTATTTTAATGTGAGAGTTGTGCTACACAAAAAGAGCACTTTCTTAATATCAAAAGTTGTGAAATATGTTGTTGGGAACCGGTTTTACTAGCTTGGCTACTAACCCCACAAATCCAAAAAACATCTTAACCACTTTTACCTTTTACCTCACATATCTTTCACTACCTCAATTGCATGTATCTGGGTCACTTAATAAGGTTGTTATACAAAGTTGTAGAATTCTTGTTCATGTTAGATTGCAGGCATGTTTCCATGGGTCGCAGTTAGGTGAGTGTCTCTACAAAATTACTTCTGTCTATCTTTTACATATACTCACCCTTTGCTTCATGAGTGTCTCGAGCGTACCGCGAGAGTCCATGGTACAAGTCTCTATAGTCTTTATGTTTTCAAGTTTGACGACCCTATAACTCGTTTGCATGATTTGAATATTATCTCATTTTGTTCTTGGCATTGGTTTAGGCTAACATGTAAATTTCGCTCTGAGATTGAAATCGTTCCATTAGTTAAGATCGAGTCTATTTCTTGCTTGAGGGCAAGCAAGGGTTTGGTTTGGGGAATTTGATACGTGTCTATTTTATGATGTTTTACATCTATTTTTACACGTATTTGGTCGCTCATTTACTATGTTTTAGCCTTTATTTCCCACAAATTGTGTACTTTCGTATTTTTATGCACTTTCGCAGATTTACGCGGAAAAGAAGCAATTTAGCACCAAATTCGTATCCTCAAGTCTTTTGCTTAATTAAGGAATAAATGGAAAGTCAACTGGAGTCAAAATCAAGTACCAAGAGTCAAAACAGAAGAAATCCGAAGACTTCCGTGCAGAAGCGGTCGACCGACCACCCAAACGGGTCGGCCGACCAGGCCCGATTTTCATAAAGTCCAATTTTCACGAAAGAGCCGGAAATAAAAGAAGCCCAGTAGGAAGTGGTCGACCGACCAGCTATACGGGTCGGCCGACCAGAACGAAGCCCATACGATTTATTTTCGGAAATAAAGTAGAGTTTTAGCTTTTAGGAAACTCTTAGTTTTTACCCTATATAAACTAATCTTGTGATTAGGGTTTGGTATCGAGACTTTTGGATGCTTTTTCATAGGCTTTATCATATATCATCTTTTACCATCTAGTTCATCTTTTAGCATTATTCAAGAATTCTCAAGCATTCAATAAAGTTTATTCAGTTCTGCCTTAATCCCAATTGTGGTAATTATTCTTTAATCTAGTTTTTATTATAGTTCTTGTTTTTATTACAATTGTTAAGTTAGAATCCCAAGCCTTATTGAATCTTGCATGCTTAGTTTATTTACTATGTTCTCTATGTTTATTCCCAATTTTATATTCGTCTTAACAGTCATGAGTAGCTAATTTTCATATGTTAGGATGTAGGGGATAATATGCATAGGTGAATAAAATCCGAAAAACCCGACCTGTAGCAGGACCCCGGTCGGCCGACTGGAATAGTCGGTCGGTCGACCGAGGCCGTGGTCGGCCGACTGGAGTAGCCGGTCGGTCGACCACTCGCGTCTGTTTTCTTATTTCGTCTTTTCTTATAAATTATAATATCCTGCAATGAGACCAATAGGAGACTTGTAGGATGTTAGTAATGACCTACCCAAGATTGAAAGATACGGGAAGGGCATTGGTTTACACCTTAAGACGGATAGGTTACTCAAGGCTGAAAGGTATGTAACCTGGGATTTAGGAATCACCCTTATTGTTGACACCCAATAATTGTGAGACCTAGGAACTAATAGCATAGGCCGAAAGGAGCTATTAGGTAGCATAGATTTAAAAAGATATGTTACACCCCTTACGCGACTGCAATACATGTTGACCTTAGGATTTACTTTACCTTAGCTTTTTATTACCCAAACATCCTAGCATCCTCTTTTATTATATTTTATTCTCATCTTTTAAATTCTTGTTTTATTTTAACCTTTGCTTTAGATATAGTAATCAACCAATCATCCCCAAAATTGTTACCTTAAACATTAACATTAAGACAATAAACATTCCCCACCTCTTTGTGGTTCGACCCTGACTTTCACTATCTATTGTTAAGGTTAGGAATTATAAATTTATCTTTGGTACCCTCAACGACGGGCATCAGTACTCCTGGTATGCGGTTGACAAGGTCCCACAGCTCCTTGTACTGTTGCTCCCACACACTGGAGAGCGTAGTAGTGGTGCGAGGAGGCAGAGATCCATACCCCATGGCTTATGGGGCCTAGCTGGCCAGCGGAACTGGGCTGGCATACTGGGAGGTGTGGACGATGGACGGCTTCTGCTGGATGTTGCACCCTGCTACCTCGTCCCCCCTCCTGAATTGCTGTTTGAAGCGTAGTATCACTAATGACCCAGATGGCCACCTGGGAGTCTGCTGGTGCGAGGGTCCTGTAGGATGGAAGTAATTAGTGTTTGCAGATTGTATTCTTATAACATCATTACTTGGGTGTATGGAGGCGTGAGGTGGTGAGTTGTAAGATAGGAATCTCAGCTCGCTAGGAGTTATCACTTTTGGAGAAGTGACTCTGCTCAGATCCAGACGCGTGACCAACTCAGCCGGAACTTCTCTGGCTCTTTTCCCGCTGGTGGAAGCTCTCCTCTGGTGCCTTTCTTCAGCTTCAGTCAGGGCAGGTGTCGTGTTCGCCTGGCTCCTGGACGCGACTTGCTCCCTTAGATCCTGGTTGTCTTTCTTCAGGCTGTCAACGGACTGGCGGAGGCTATTCATTCCCTCCATCATTGACTGCCACATCTCTATTGTTGGAGCAAGCTGACTTGGGCTCTGCTTCCTCCCGGCATTCGATTGAGTGGCAATGGTGCTCTTGGGCGGCAGGGATGAAATGGTCGGTGCCATGGTGGAGGTGCTACTGCTAACCGGAGCCATCATTGTTGTGGATGGTGAATGAACGCCAATTTGGGATGAAGACAGTAATGGCGTTTTACTGGTGGACAAAGGTGGTGCTAAAGGGTTGACAGATTTTGGGATGGTTCCCGACATGTTTGTTTGAATGGTTTTGAGAGACTTTTTGGGTATGACGATCACTATAGCCTCACGGTGGGCGCTAAAATGTTTTGGTAAAAAATTACCAAGGTTCTAAATTTGGGTTATAATGATCTTATCAAGTGATTGTAAATAAAATGTGGTTTGGGTGTATTGAGTTGTTGTAAAAAAAGATAGGAATTGTAAAACAATGGATTTGGTGACGGGGAAACCCGTGAGGGAAAAATCGTGGGAGGAACCGGTGTTCCTCCAAATTTAATAAGGAATGCTTTGATTACAAGGTGAGGGCTTCTTTCTTGCAGAAATCCCAAGGGTTTTCTAAGGTATTTTTCTAAGGGTTTCTAAGTGGGTTTTGAATGTATCCCATATAATAAATTAGCACTCTTATTTATAGTGTATACGGGTGGTACAAATCTTTTGGGTAAAAATTGGTGGGCATGGCCCAGCCGTTACATTGCTTTGGTCCATTCTCAATTATATGCTTTACAATGCAATTGGGCTTTGAAGAAGTAGTCTGCTCTTGGGCCTTCGAGCTTCCTTAGCACGCCTTCTTCCATTTATGTTTCTTGGTGACAATCAGTTCACGGCTGGGATTTACTCTTACCCTTGATCCGTGTCTTCCCTAGATTATCCAATATCATGTTGCCACGTGTTGTGCGGTCAAAAGTGGTAATTTTGGGGTCCAACAAAATGAGATGAGCAACCGCACACTAAACCCATTTGAATAAAGAATTAGTCTTTAAGAAGGTTACTAAACAAATTTTGAACATTAAACTGCGGGCCAGAGCCGGCCCTATGGGGTGTTAGGGTTGGCAATTGACAAGGGTCCAAGTTTGAAAGGGGCCCATTATTATAAAATTAAGTGGGTGTTATTTGTAAAATAGTATAATTTATCGCATGTAAAATGGAAGTTATGGTAAGGAATCTAGTGGTATTTCAGGTTACATTGTCTCAAGAGCTCACGTGTTCTAACCTTGTTTTCTTCATTTTTAATATTTAATATTTTATTTTTAGAATTCACACCCATTTCGATATTTTTTTTGAATATACTATGTTCATGGCTCATCCATTTAATATCTTTTACTTATATTTTAGTTGGTCAACTTAGTTAAAAAAAATATTTTTCATGCTTATGAAATCTTGTGCAAATTATGTTCATCAAAACATAATTTTTTCAAATTATACATTAAAATGGACTACCCTAATAAAGCTAATATCTAAACTTTGAAAGAATTTCGATCTTTTACAAGTTTTTTGACAATAAAAATGTTGAATTATAAGATACACCCTATTCAATTTTCCGAGTTCAAAATCATTTTTTCTAATAAATTTCTTATGATTTTTCAAGAATCAACCTCATCTGAAAAAAAATAAAAGGTAGGGCCCAATTTTATAACCTCACTCAGGTCCTCTAAGTGCTTAGGACCGGCCCTGCTGCAGGCTGTCACGAGTTGAATTCCAGATCTATACAAATTACAGATTAAGTCACAAATTTTTGATGTTGAGAACAAATTCAGGGTTTATGTGTTTTTTCTCTCACAGCAAGAAATTATCTCAATGCGGTGGAGAAAGGTGCCTTTTATAGGCCTCCTCTAAAAGTTCAGTTTACTCTACATGTAAAGGCTACAAATTTATTTTTGAAAGAAAACAAAGTAATAGTTATAGTTGCATAAGTTGATTAAGTAAAAAAGACTAAACAAACAAAGTAATAATTAAATATGTTCGAGTAAGTATATATCCTCGATAATAGTGCGATCACATGATTATTTAAGTATCATAACTAAAATCTCATAATAAGAATACGTAAGGGATGATTCTTTTATATAGTCGACTGATCAACATTTAACGGTAATGCATGATTGGCATACTAGAGTATTACTGTCATGGGATGGTGATGATCAGCTGATCCCTTAAGGTCACATCTATAAGATGATGCTCTAATCTGTAAAGTTAATTATTTGTATATTGATACAAATTACAAATTGATTAATTCCTTAAACTGGACAAGTTTATTAAATGGTTTGTATCTCACTATGATTCGATTATATGAGATTCAATTTGATAATCAACTAAAATGTCAATTTTAATTTAAAAAATATGAAACTTGGATTAGAATTTGTAAAGATTAGATCATTAACTAATAAAATATATATTATATCACAATTAATTTAAGAATAATGATGATATAATAACATTTATTGTACTAAATTTTAGTAAAATTTATGTATATGTAGAAGGGTAGTTTCGTAATTGGTTGTGAGGTGAGGTGGCATCATAACATGCTAGAAAATTGAAATACTTGACAATAAGGCGTTCAACATGCCTTTTAATATTATATATAGATATAGATAGGGCGATTTGGTTTTAATTTGACATGACATTTGCATATTTTATTGCTGCAATTTTATTGTTGAATATTTTTTTTTACGTAATTTTGAATTATGTAATCTTAGTATGACCTTCATTTTTAAATAGAATAGTTTTTTATTATTTTATTTTATTCGTAATCCTGGTGATTCCAATAGACGATGCCTTTTCGGAAGGAGTTCCGATGAAGACGATGTTGGAAGGCGGATCGCATGAAGTTCAAGGGACAAAAGGAGTGTGTTTTTGAATTTGTAATAGATTAATAGATTTTCTATTTTAGGAAAGGTCATACTAGGAAAGTTTTTTATTGCTTTGGTTTTAATATGTTGCATGCATAGCCAAATCGCCATAACTAAACATGCATATTCTAATCGTTTCATCGACCATGTCAAATATAATTATCACCGTAACCACCGATTTAGTTCACTTAAAACGTGATAGATAATAAATTGACATGACCTCTATTAAATATTTTAATTGAGATTAGCCTTACCAAAAAGTACAATCCAAGAGCTTCTATTTCATAAGGTGGTGCTACTCCAGTGGGCAGTACGAACCTTGTTATGTAGGATAAGTAGGGAGATGAGGTGACTCCAGTCCAGTGGGCGGTTCGCACCTCGATGCACTCGAAATTTGGGTTGAACTCAACGGAAGTTATTAGGATCAATGGTCAATGTGTTCCGGGCTAAGATGGTTAAAAATGGATTTTCCACCGACCGACAATTCTAGTGTAGAACCGGTTAAAAGTTAACCCACCAAATATTATTATTGAGGTTGGAGTTCCAGTGGTTCACGATTTTGATAATATAAGGTTTGGGTCTTGGGGTCATTTATTGAATTGGATAGAGGTCGTTTTATAAATGCTTAACTTGTTAAAATGTTTAAAAATTTAATTTCAATGATGAATGTTTGTTTTTCCCTATTTTATTGTTTTATATTGTTCATTATCACTTCTATTTATATATGATATCATTTGATTGTAACCCAATTCTCTGCTAAACATCTTTTGCTTAAACGAAAAGTAGAATCTCTTTCTACATCCTCAGTTGAACCGTCTCATAGGTTATGGACGATTTCCATAGGAATTGTTCCATTCCACAGAACTTGAGAAGAATGGTCCTATGCAAATCTAAAAATAAACATCTTTCCGAAAAATACTTTAATTTATTTAAAATAAGGTTTACGAAAATTAGGGATGTCACAATCACCCCACCTTTCAAAAGGTTTCGTCCTCGAAACTTAAACGAAGAAAAATCTAAGAAAATACCTCAATCAAATAGGCTCGGATGCGTAGCGCGCATCGAGGCTTCGGTCTCCCAGGTTTGCTCTTCTACATCACCACATCTCCAAAGTATCTTCACAAGAGGAACCACCTTGCTCCGCAGCTTTCGGTCTTGACGATCAAGGATCTTCACTGGGCGCTCTTCAAATGCAAGACTCGGCTCAAGGTTATTGATCTCTCTCTCTGCAGAACATGACTAGGGTCACTGATGTATTTCCGAAGTTGCGAAACATGAAAGACACTATGAACCTTACCCAAACTAGGAGGCAAGTCAAACCTGTAAGCCACAGCACCAACCCTCTTAACGATCTCATATTGGTCAATGTACTTAGGGCTCAATTTTCCTTTAACCCCAAATCTATTCACTCCCTTCATCGGTGAAACTTTGAAAAAACACGATCGCCAGCCTCAAACTCAAGTGGTCGACGACGGACATCTACATAGGATTTCTGCCGGTCTTGGGCGGCCTTCATCCTACCACGAATCAACTGAACATGGTCAGTGGTCTCAGCTAGCTGATCGGGTCCTAGATCATGAACATCAACTGACTGATCCCAGCAAATCGGACTACGACACTTTCTCCTATAAAGAGCCTCATACGGGCCATCTTGATCGACGAATGATAACTGTTATTATACGAGAACTCAACCGACGACAACTCTGCTCCCACGAAGTCTGAAATCTAAGGCACACGCTCGTAGTAGGTCCTCTAAGGTCTGTATGGTCCTCTCAGACTGACCATCCGTAACAGCATGGAATGTAGTGGTCATCAACAACCGGCTACCCATGGCCTCCTGGAGAGCTTTCCAGAACCTCGAACAAAAACGGGGATCCCTGCCAGATACGATCTCCTTAGGAACACCATGATAATGAAGAATCTCAGCAACATAAGCCCTAGCAAGACGATCCACATCCCAGGTCTCTCTAATCAGAATGAATATAGCACACTTAGTCAATCGGTCAACAACAACCCAAACAACATCCTTATTACCTACAGTCTCCGATAACGCTGTCACAAAATCCATGGAGATGCACTTCTACTTCCACTGAGGAACGTGGAGCGGCTGAAGTAGACCATGAGGTCTTTTATGTTCAATCTTAACTTGCTGACATGTCAAACACTTACTCACATAACTCAAGATGTCGCTCTTCATCCCAGGCCACCAGATTAAGAGTGGAAGGTCCTTATGCATCTTTTCACCACCGGGATGAATCGAATAGGGGGTCAAATGTGCCTCATCCAACACCTCTTCCTCAAATTAGGAGCATTAGGAACATACATCCGGCCATGGAAATGAAGAAATCAGTCAGTACCAATCACAAATCCGTAGCCTCACCATTTGCAATCTTAGCCTCGAATTTCTTGAAAGTTGCATCGGTAGGCAAACTCTTGCGAATCTCCCAATACAAAGTAGGCTCAGCTGTCATCGCATCCAAATAGTTGAAATCGAATTCCAACCATCTCAAGTCTCAAATTTCGGAACTCGGAACACAACTCATTAGGCATCACTCTAATCACGCTCAAAGAATGAGAAGTCTTCCCACTCAACGCATATGGTACACAACAATAGCTTTGCCTTGTGGTAGAGAAGTTCGATGTCATAGTCCTTGACAAGCTCAAGCCATCGGCGCTATCTCATGTTAAGGTCTTTCTGAGTGAAAATATACCCCAAGCTCTTATGATCGGTAAAAATGCGGCAATGGGAACCAATAAGATAATGATGCCAAATCTTCAAGGCATGAACAACTGCGGCTAACTCCAAATCATGTGTAAGATAATTCAGCTCATGAAGATGCAACTGTCTGGAGGAATATGCAATCATTTTCCCACTCTACATCAGAACACATCCCAAACCAAGCATCGAAGCATCGCAATACACATCAAAACCAACCCTATCTTCCGGAAGAGTCAGTACTGGAGCGGTCATCAATCTGGTCTTCAACTCCTGCAAAGAACTCTCACAGCTATCAGTCCAAACAAACTTGGTTTCCTTCTTCAGCAACTAAGTCATCGGGTGAGCAAGTCTAGAGAAATCTTTCACGAATCGGCGATAGTAACCTGCTAAACCAAGGAACCTACAAATCTCACCAATGTCTTTGGGACTCTCCCAATCCATAACAGCCTCTATCTTGGAGAGGTCAACCATATCACCCTCGCGGAAAATCACATGGCCTAGAAAGGCTACCTTTGACAACAAAATTTGCATTTCGAAAACTTAGCGAACTACTTCTGACGACGCAGAATCTGAAGTATGATGCGAAGATGTCCATCGTGCTCTTCATCGGTCTTCGAGTAAATCAAAATGTCATCTATGAACACCACAACAAAAGTGTCCAAGTACTCACTGAAGGTTCGGTTCATCTGATCATAGAAATGGCAGGAGCATTAGTTAACCCAAAAGGCGTGACTACAAACTCAAAATGTCCATAGCGAGTGCGAAAAACAGTCTTAGCAACATCGGCCTCACGAACGGGAATCTGGTGATATCTTGACCGTAGATCGATCTTAAAGAACCTAGAAGCACCACGGAGCTGGTCAAACAAATCATCAATCCTAGGCAATGGATAACGGTTCTTCAACGTGAGACAGTTCAGCTCTCTGTAATCAAGGCACAACCTCATCGAACCATCTTTCTTATTTACAAACAAAACTAGAGCACCCCACGACGAAGCACTCGGTCTAACGAAACCTTTCTCAATAATCTCTTCCAACTGTTTCTTCAATTCCTTCAACTCTGGCGGAGCCATCCAATAAGGAGCTTTAGAAATCGGTCTGGTACCAGGCACGAGCTCAATCGTAAATTCTACGTCACGCTCTGGAGGTATACCAGGTAACTCCTCAAAAAAGACATCAGGGAACTCTCGAACAATAAGCACATCCTCAAGCTTCGGCAACGAAGGCTTCGCAGTTGAAATGACACACATGAAGGCTTGACAACCCTTCCTAAGAAGATTTCACCTTAAAAGAATCTTTCTCCAAATCTTTTAAGTCTTCACCTTAAAAAACACAAAAGAGAGATTAGTGACTGTTTTCGAAATAAATTACAAAATAGCCCGGAATTCGAACAAAGCGATTTATCAATTGAAAGAGATAGATGAGACGGAAATGAGACAAGGAACGTGTAGAAGAAAACTTTACCTCAAATGAAGTTGAATTGAGATCGGGACAAGCAATTTTGTGAATTGGGGAAAAATGAGAATGAAGAAGATGAGTATTCTGATTTTTGATTCTTTAGAACTTGGAAAACAAGTAAAATGAGGTTTGTGAGGAAATAAGAGGGAAGCTTCCTCACAATTGCTTTTATGGATATTTTGTGAGTCGGATTTTAAGTAGTTGTTCGGGATTTTAGCAAACGGAAATGCCAAGGGACTTTTCTTACCTCTTAAGACCATTTAATCTTAAGACGGAACTCATACACTATTTTATAAAATATATATTTACGAATTTGATTAATATATATTATCTTTCCGAAAAATACGTTAATTTATTTAAAATAAGGTTTACGAAAACGAGGGAAGATACAAATGTCATTATGAAATATACGATATTTCCTATACGAATAACATCTTTTTTTAAAAAAAAATTAATGGACAACGGTTTATTAAATAAAAGGATGTCTATCATGTGTAGCCCCTCTCATTTCCCCCTCTCAATCTTTCTCATTTTTTTCTCTCTTCCTTAATGTACTACTGTAATAAACACAATTTAAAAAACACAAATTCTACTCTACGACGGTCACACATGCGATCAGTAAAAAATTGATCATATTTTGATGAGTAGTGATGATTAAATAGTGACCATTTTCTTGATTTAAAAAATTGATCATGTGTAGCCCCTCTCATTTCCTCCTATTGCATATTTTCTTCCCTATTTCCTAAAACGGATTATTCAGGTTTTCTTCCCCTTTCCTATTTCGGAAACTTTCATTCTTGTTTTATTCATCTCTCTCTCCTATTACTAAACCCCACCAACTCTTTTTACTCATATTTTATTACTTTTTTAATGTTTTTGGCCCACAAATTCTTATTTAATTCTTAATTATTCATCCCTCTCTCCTATCACCAAACCCCACCCAATTTTTTACACTTATTTTATTCCTCACCTTAATCCTCGTGCCCAACCCAAAGGGGAACAAAATATGGAATAGGAGGGAGTACTATTTATCAAATATTTGTCAATTTTTACCAAAAAATAGTGACATTATACAAAAAAAAATACCGAAGCAACCATCCTAAATAAAAACCACGGTTAAAAAAATACACTGAAACTTTAACATCACCCAGCACAACCTACATACAACCACCCACTTGCACCCCACCGCCACCTCAACCCAGTGACCATTTACTCTCCACCCACCGACAACCCCATTAATTATCCCCCAAACCGAACCCCGCATCTCCCACCACGTTTACCACCTATACACGTCTCCTCCAATCACCCCCACCATCACCCGTATCTACCCTGTCTGCCGACCACATCCTTTCATCCATCCGCCAGCCGCCGTCCTTTCATCCATCCGCTCTCCATCCGACCCCTGACCACCATTAACCACTCGGTCACGCCTTGTTAAAACTAAAACCGTAAAAACATTATTATAATAGAAAAAATTGGATCGCAAACTGTTAAACATAATAATATGATAATAATCTATTGCCTTATTATTTCTCATAACATCCATATCAATAATAACATACAACTAATAGTGTTTCTTAGCCCAACAAAGCTATTACATGAATGGGCCATGCGGCCAATGTAGTAATTAATACTAATAGTATATTATTACCTATTATTACCCCCCCTCAAGTGGGAGCATACGGATTCAGAATGCCCAACTTGCTGACGAGTAATGAAAACTGGGAAACACCAAGAGCTTTGGTAAGGACATCCGCCAACTGAACGGTAGTAGACACATGCGAGGGTGTGATAAGGCCATCACGAATCGCATCACGAACGAAGTGACAGTCAATCTCGATATGCTTTGTGCGCTCATGAAAAACCGGGTTTTAAGCATTGTGGAGAGCCGATTTACTGTCACTGAAGATCTCAATAGGAGTCGGGTGCACCACACCTAAATCACTCAACAAGCCTTTAAGCCACTTAAGCTCCCCGGTAACACCACGCAGAGCACGATACTCAGCCTCAGCCGAAGACAAGGATACAGTAGGCTGCTTCTTAGTTTTCCAAGACACGGGAGAAGCACCGAAAAAAACGATCCAGCCAGCGACATAACGACGAGACTCGGGGCATTTAGCCCAATCCGAATCACACCAACCCGACAACTGCAAGTTACATTCCTAGGGCAAGAGGATACCCTGACCCGGGGTACCTTTTAAGTAGCGCACAGCACGAAGGGCAGCGGCCCAATGGTCTTCACGAGGAGCCCTCATGTATTGAGACAGTATGTGGACACAATAAGACAAGTCCGGGCGTGTGACAGCCAAGTAGACTAAGTGGCCTACAAGGCGACGATAGGATTCTGGGTGAGCAAGAAATTTACTTTGATTGCAGCCGAGTTGATGATGCTGCTCGAGAGGTGTGGGAGCGGGCTTACACCCGCTGAGGCCTGCTTCGTGCACAATGTCCAAGGTGTATTTCCGTTGACATAAAAAAATGTCATCCTTATTTCTGCCAACCTTAAGGCAGAGGAAAAATTTCAAGTCACCTAAATCCTTCATGTGAAAACATTGAAGCAGATAATTTTTGAAGGCAATAAGAGAAGGCAAGTCATTACCCGAAATAATTAAGTCGTCGACATAGACAAGAACATTAAGTCGCACCGAGCCCTTTAGATACGTAAACAAGGAGTAGTCATAATAACTCTGAGAGAACCCATATTGTTTCAAGGATGCCCCAAGTTTCGCGAACCAACACCGAGGCGCTTGCTTAAGCCCATATAACGACTTTTGGAGGCGACACACAAGACCGGGCCCGGGGGCTTGAAACCCAGGAGGTAACCGCATAAAAACTTCCTCTTCGAGGTCACCGTGGAGAAAGGCATTATGCACATCCATTTGGTGAAGATGCCAATTCTTGGCAGCGGCAACTGATAAGAAAGTCCGGACAGTCGTCATTTTAGCAACCGGAGCGAACGTTTCATCAAAAATCCACTCCCTCAGTTTGATGATTACCAAACACAACCAACCGAGCCTTGAATCGTTCAACCCACGAGTCAGATTTGTATTTGATTTTATATAGCCACTTGCTCCCGAGAGATTTCTTTCCCGGAGGTAACGGTGCCGAGACCCAAGTTTTATTAGGAATCAGAGCTTTCATTTCATCCTCCATGCACTATTTTTCACGGCCTCATTAAAATTACGGGGTTCCACATGAGTGGTGAGAGCAGCCAAATATGAGCGATACGAAGGGCAAAATTTATGACAAGACAAATAATTAGCTAGAGGATACGAGGTACCTGAGGAGGGTGATGACACTGGCAGGTGGGAGGCATTAGATGGACTACTATCGATATCATCGTCGCTTGAGAAATCAAGAATGTAATCGTGCAATTGAGTAGAGGGAATGCGCGGACGCTGACCCCGACCCAGAACAGGTTGCTTGACAGGAACAATGGGGTCTGGGCTAGTATCTTGCGGATTAGGCCCAATTACAGGAGAAGGGTCATTGGGTTCTGGGCTGTGGGAATGCGGCAGATTGGGCTAAATGGGGGCTGTAGTATAGTGGGAATTAGGGGCTGGGGAAGGTTGGTAATTGGGCTCAATATCATTAGAGTCCCAATCAATTATTAAGTCATCAGAAGGAGGGGGGCCATTATCAGGTGCAACTTGGGCCATGTTGTCACGGTAAGGGAATTTGTCTTCATAAAAGATTACATCACGAGAGACAACAAATTCCTCACGGTCCAGATCATACAAGTACCAACCGTTTTGCCCGGATGGGTAACCCATAAATACACATTTCCGACTACGACTCGCGAATTTATCTCTTTTGGCCTTTTGATTGTGAGCAAAACAGAGGGAACCAAAAACACGTAAAAGATGGAAATTAGGAGGGGTTTTAAATAGAAGTTCGTAGGGCGTCACACCATTAAGAACCCGAGATGGAGTGCGGTTAATTACGAAAGCAACTGTTAAGGCACACTCACTCCAAAATTTTATATGTAACCCCCCGTGAAACCTCAAAGCCCGTGCTACATTCAAAATATGTTGATGTTTTCGTTCCACACGCCCATTTTGTTGTGGGGTACCCACACACGAGGATTGAAACAGGATTCCTTGTTTTTCAAAATTGGTTTCAGGGTATTAAATTTAGTCCCATTGTCACTTCTCACAATTTTTATGACAGCAGAAAATTGTTGGCTAATCATGGCCATAAAAAGCATAAATTTATCAAATACTTCAGTTTTGCTTTTTAAAAGGTAAATCCACACCACACGCGAGTAATCGTCAACCAAAGTCAAAAAATATCGGGCCCTCGTTCTCGAAGGTATTTCGTATGGACCCCACAAGTCGGAATGTATTAATTCAAAGGCATTCAAACGATTATTATTGCTTAAAGGAAAACTGTTCCGAGTATGTTTAGCCCGATGACAAACCTCACAAGGCTTTGACAAAGAATGTTTGGAAGAGCGTAAGAATGGAAGTAATTTAATTATTTGCTCGGACAGATGCCCCAACCTATTGTGCCATAAAGTAAAAGAGACCGACTTGTCGGTCAGCGCATGAATTTTCTCGGGTCTTGGACGAAGATAGTAGAGCCCATCTAGCCTTTCACCAATGCCAATCTCCTCCTTCGTAACCCGGTCCTGTATAAGACAAGTCATAGAATTTGTTATAAATTCGCACCCTAAAGCATCGCTCATTTGTGATGCTGAGATTAAATTACAATTTAATTGAGGAACGTATAAAACGAGATTAAGAATGATATTAGCAGAGACTTGCACACTCCCAACAAGAGAGGAATTAATTATGGTACCATCAGGAAGACCGACTGTCCGACTCTTAATATTTCTAACATCGGAAAGAAAAGCATAATTACCGGTCACATGATGAGAGCAACCCGTATCAATTAGGCACTTACCGGAATGATCGTGAGTGGGTGTACCATAAACCGTTACCGTAGAGGCGGAAGTAGATGGAGCAGCCTCGGTATTTGCGGTAGTATTAGTAGTATGAACCAAATTGCTGGATGCATTTTTTATATTGTCATTTCTCCCATTGCTACTGTCTTGACGCAGACGTGACATTCCATTGCTAGAGGACCCATTACCACCTCGACCCCTTCCGCGACCACGGCTAGAATTCCGACGCGCGGCTTTCAATTCGGAATACCAGTCAGGAGTTTCTCCGATAAGATCGAAGCAAATGCTACGGTCATGCCCATTACGATTACAGTGATTACAATGAAGGTTTTGACGCTCAGTCCGCGACATCTGAGACGGATGCTTACTAGGTGTTCGAGAATTAGAACGAACATGAAAACTAGCCAATTCAGGGGCTGACTCGATGGGCCTTCCGATCCCACAGACTCTCTCTTCCTGACAAATCATGTGGAAAGCCCTAGCCACAGTCGGGGATGGGGTTTGAGCCAATATTACGGATCGAAGAGAAGAATAGGGCTCGGGTAGTAATCCTAACAGGAACGAATGTAATCGTTCGGATTCTCGACGCGCAAGATGATGTTTGGCACTTGTACAATTGGTACAACATTTGCATTCTATAATAGGTTGATGCTTATCTAGTTCATCCCACAACTGACTAAGTTTTCCGTAATAAATTGTGACGGACATACCTTTCGTCTTTTGACATTCCCGGAGGCTGGCCAGAGTCTGATGAATGCGAGACCCGTCGATTACGCTGAAGCGTTCGTGCAGAGCTTCCCACAACATCTTGGCATTCTCGAATTTGGGCAGAAGGACCCGAACCACCGGCGTGATAGTGTTACGTAACCATGAGACAAGCATTGAGGGAGGGTTTCCCAATCATCCTCCGTACATGGAGCTTCCGGTTCGTTAATACTGCCATTAACAAAAAGATATTTTCGTCGCGATTTGAGCGCGATACGTACATCGTGAGACCATTCATCAAAGTTAGTATTTGTGAGACGGATAGGAGTAATAAAGTCACCCGGTTTATCATGGGGACCGAGATAATATAGAGATGTAGGCTCGATTTTTGTTTTTGACACTTCGCCGTTCGTCATAGCGACGGCTTGGGTTTTTGATTTTAGGATTTTAATTGTGTTTCTTTTCCTGATACCATGTTAAACACAATATGATAATAACCTCTTGCCTTATTATTTCTCATAACATCCATATAAATAATAACATACAACTAATATGGTTTCTTAGCCCAACAAAGCTATTACATGAATGGACCATGCGGCCAATGTAGTAATTAATACTAATAGTATATTATTACCTATTATTACAAACACTAGTTTACATGTATAATTTATTATCAACGAATCAAAAATGTGTTTTGGATTGGAATTATAACTTAGAAATGAAGTAATATGATTAATTTAGGAGGATGTATGGTTACAATTTGAGAAGATTTGAGAGAACTGGGGTTTGTAGTATAGGGGTAGGTTAATGGTAACAATTTTGAAAAATATAATTAGATGGGTAAAATACGTACTAGAAACATAAATTATGATTTCTTATTTATTGATTAGATTAAAAAAACATTATACTTCCTCAACACATTTGTGTTCTTCCCATTTTATTAAAATACTACTCACGTATAATAGAAAAATGGGAAAAATATTAATGTGTGGAGGGAGTATATCTTTTCCATTTAGGGGTTGTTTAGTTGCCCCATAAAAATACAGAAATTCCGAAATTTCATAATTTTGAGATTTGAGGCTCTTCTTTGGTTACCCATATTTTTAAAAAATGGTGGGAACTTGAATTTCTACATCATGTGGGAAGTGGTTTACCAACGCCCTCATGGTCATTCCAAGTTCTTGTATTTTTTTTTACGATTGATATTTACTATTCTACCCTTATTAAAAACACACCCTTTTTTATTTTCTATCTCGCCTGTCGTCATCTCTATACAACTTTTTTTTCCTCTGCAATTTTCATCTTCACTTTCTTAGGTACTCTCTCCATTTTACTCTTCTTCTTGTTATCTCATTAATTTAGTTTTACTTATATCTGAATTGGGGAAATAACCGGGCTTGTGTGATAAACATGGTTGAGCATACACATATCAAATAATCGGCCTAATGTCAACATTATAACATATAATAAAACATCGTGAATTCTCGCTATTCTGATAGACTTGTGTACCGTGTACTATTTTAGCTGATCTTGTATGTTGTATAAAAGGGTAAAATAATATTTACAACAAAAAAACACGAATTCAGTCATCCAACCAAATATGTAGGAATTTATTTAATGCGAAAAGTCAATTCCTATATGGTAACCAAACAACTCTTTTGTATTTACCATGAATTACATGTGGAACTTAATTCATGTAATTTTCTACTTTCCACATGAAATTAATTCCCACATCAACCAAACAATCCCTTAATATCTCTTTTACTTTTCTTTTTATATCGACATTCAATATTGGTACAACATTTATTTTTTCTTTTAATATAAATCTTTATTTGTAGAGTAGTAGAAAAAAAAATTAAAACTTATATAATATATGATTTTTTACTTGCTTTTGTTTATTAATGTGCTCGAAAATGGGTTATATAACTTTTTCAAATAATTTGTAATCTTAAATTTTGTATTGATTAATATTTTTGATAAGTTAATTATCCAACTATAAACTATAGTAACTAATTATTGGAGTAATTTTTTATATAAATCGATGTGCTTACGAATGTTTATTTATAATGAAAATTCAATTTTAGTTAAAAAATGTTGCTTTGAATTTATCACTTTATCATTATTCGTTAATATTTACATTCAAAATATAAATATAAATATTTACATACAAAACATAATAATTAAAGCCAAATATATTGCCGCAGATCCCAAATTTACTGTTTAAAAAGCAAAAAAGGATCGCATATGATATGCGAGTTAAAAGAGCATTGGTTAAATATTTTTTATTTTATATAGAAAAGATTTAAGTATAGTTTGTGAATTGAGCCAATTAGGATCACATGGATGACGTCTATCCACTTTTTACAAAACATGATTTCTTTCTAAGTCAATTGATAAAAGAAGTTCAAAAATTTTCATTTGTGGCGGAACTACCCGTCGCAAGCTTACGACGAGCCAAATACGTACCACTTTGATAAAAACGGAACTGAGTCATGCTTTAAATGCATCTATAGTGTGCCGCCTAAAATCATTAAGAATTGCCCTCTTTCCTTGTACTATATCCTTATTTAATTCTCAATAATTGAAAAATATTTATTACTACCCTCTCTCAGGTTACGATCTCTGAATTCTCATGTTCTCTGAATTACCATGCAAGCTTCCATTATTCTCTTCTTCTTCCTTTTATCTCAAATTTTTGAAATCATTCCAAATAATTCCTCCTAAATCCTTTATTTAAAAAAAATGCCCATTAATCTCTAGGTAAGTCACAAAATAATTGCGGTTTTGACGGACATGATTGATTGCGATTCTGGTATTGATGCAGTCCAGGATCGTCGGAGTGATGAAGACGATACAAATCAAGATATTTTGGCAGAAAATGGTAGAATTAAAGTTCAATGTCACTCTTTTATCAAAATGTTGTATAGCTGATGTGTTAGGGTTTTTACACATTCTTTTTTACAACAAATTTTGTTGATTTAAATTTTGTGACTTGTTTAATGTCACTGTTTTTGCAATATATTAGGGTTGAAATTATATTTGTTTCTCATCTCATATGTTCAAATGAGTATGTATAGTTTTGTTAATGTCATTGTTTTGCAATATATAAGGGTTCTTATACTGATTTTGCAATATATTAGGGTTCTTATATTTATGTTGTTTTGAATGAGCATAAGTAAGCCCTGTAATGTTGATTTGTGTGTTTCAATCCATTGTGTTCGGATTTGATGTTGTTGCTCGGTTTTTTTAGTGTGCGTTTGAAGTTTTGACACTTTAAAAGTTCCATTATGCAAATGGATGGGGGATATTAGAAATAAAGTAATCAGTTTCATTGTGGTTGTGACCCTTTCAAATATTATTTTAATTAACAGACAATGCTGATATGTGTTTGTATTTTGGGGCAATTTGTTTTTACTTATGCAATAAATGTCTCCCTGTCATATTTTGAAGATTAATAGTTTAGAAGTTTCATACCCTGGGTAAGTCAGAACAATGCAATAATTTTCATTGTTTATGGTACCCTGTCATAACGTAGTGTAATAGACCATGCAAATGCGTGTGTACTTTGACAGCCTTTGTAGCAACATATAGACCATTATTAAGTTTGCAGCTTCTACATGTGCACCCCAGTACGGGGTTTCCGATTAAATTATGGGAAGTGACTTTTGCAGCTTGTATATACATAAGTCGTCAGTTTGGTGTCAAGTGTGTTTCAAATATTACATGAATGCAACCTTCTTTGCATGTTCAAGATAAAATGCACTAACCACTAAATAATGCATCAAGATCTTTGTTTCACAATCTCTCTGATATTCGAGGATAAATTACCATTCAAACTGGACTACACAATACGTGAATCTCATTTCAAAATAAGGGTTAACTTTCTTTTGTGTGCACTACTACAAACAGGGGAAACGAGGACGGTTCAAAACCGTCCTAAGACCCGAAAACAACCGTCCTAAATTCACCCGTCCTCGTTGCCTAAGAGGACGGTTGGAAAAAATTCAAACCGTCCTCTTTGAATTTATGAAAGAGGACGGTTGCAATTAGAACCGTCTTCTTTGATGTTATTAAGGAGGACGATTGAGTTTGCAACCGTCTTCTTTGATGTTTTTAAGAAGGACGGTTGACTTTGTAACCGTCTTATTTGATATTTTTAAAGATGACGATTTTGATTCGGAACCGTCTTGTTTTGAACATGCTCACATAATTTTTTAGTGTCAATTTTTTAATATTGCCCGCCTTTTTTTTGTGCCAATTTATAAATATAGCTACCCTTTTTTGCACCAATTTATAACATCAAATTCATGCTCTTTGAAAACTAAGTTTTCAAATAAAAATTGTTTCATTAACTTAAATATTTCATATCGTACATTTCGGAAAATACAATAAAAGTCAAATATACAAGGAGATACTATATCAGATACAATAATCTAAATACTAGTCCTGCCTTGCATTGTGATTGCTTTTTCGAAGGCTGCGTCCATCAACATCTTAGTTGCTACACCCAGCCTCACACAAAATCTAGCCAAACAGCTCATAATTTTGCCAAATCAAAAGTAGCCTGATGCTGCCAAAGCATTATACTACCAACCTATGAAGACCAGCAGACTGTACAAATGCTACGCCTAATCCTCTCGTTTTACAACCTATGGGTAGACGAAATCTGCCACAACACCACACTGTTGCTCAACGAACAACAGCCTCCTGCCCTTTCCAAGCCCCTTGCCGCTAGACCCCAATACCTCTTTTCTTCTTCCCTGTAGCCTGCCAAGCTACCTGTGATACCAGCTTGCCCAGAGCCGGGATTTGAGTGGCATCCAGAGTCACTGAATCTTTTGGATTGGCAACCCCTGAACCCACATGACCTCCTTTCCTATTTTGTTGAAGCACGTCCTTAAAAGACTGTACCTCTCTATTCGGTGCTGGCGGCCAAGTTTTCGCAGCCACTGGCTCTTTCGGATGCATAGCATTAACCTTCCCTTTCCTGCATAACTCCGAGTCATGCCCCATTCCCTTACACTTGAGACAAACAATAGGTCTCCATTCATATTCAACCCGCACCCTGACAACATTATTTGAAGCTTAAACACAATTTAAATCGCATATAAAACTGTACAAAACCTGATGAAAACAGAAGGCCTAATCCCTTCCCTATACTCAGCTTAATGTCGGGAACTTGTAAATCTGAATGATTCCATATAGATTATTCAAAACTAAGTTGATCATATTAAGTCCAGGTATATGGTCATATACAGTTTACCTACTCAGGCATTTGGTGCGATTTCACCTTCGTTTTTGTCTCAATATTGAATATTTGCAAGTGATCCTGGGTGGTACCAGCTAGTTGAGCTGCACAAACGTATTGTAAAAATCGTTAGAGCTAGCACACACAGCTAATGATAAACTTTTAAACAAAGAGAACATAGTGTAGGGCTATCACGAAGGACAGAACAGAGGCATTAAAAGAGAAATACTCACCTTCTCTTCTAAATTGATGACTTCAGAAGCCAATAGCTTTGCACGATTATCAGCTCCATTACATTCAAGATACGCGTTTGTAAATTCAGCCTTTATAGTCTCAAGCTCAACCTACTACACCCATACGACAAAATTAAAAAAGCAGAGATAGTTAATAATATATTAACCTATATTATACATTAGAAGATTCAACAGGGCCGAGTCCAGATCTATCAACGATCGGTTTAGATGACACTCGGGTACAATTATCAGTTTCCAAAGACATTAATTTCATAAATATGTCACAGTGCCCACAACTTCATTCACTAACTGCTTGTACGAAAATTGTTATTAACGATTTATCACATCCAAAATCAATGATACTTACCGGCCGGGCTTTAATCTTATCTGAGTCTCAAACACCATGTCCATCATGATTGAATTCATTACAATAATATGTCTGAGTTTCTTATAGATACGATTGCAATACTATAACCGATCACAGTCAATCTTAGTGAAAGCAAGTTGATAAATAAGGTTAAAATCTGATCTGATTGGTTTAACAATCTGTCTCTGCATTCATCATTTCTTAAGCCAACTACTAATATTCTCGAAAGGAAACTATAATTGGCTTTACATAGTCATAACTCGTGTCCAATCCATCCCATTAGCATGTTCCAGTTTCCCATAAATTACCATAGAAATACAATAACGAACTATAAATTAAGCTAATTGATACGGAGTAAAAATTAGGCTACAAAGTAGTCCATTTTTTCAGAAGACTTTAATCGAGTCAGAATAAATCAGAACGACAACCAAATATTCCTAATTTTTAATACTCTATGGAGTAGTAGCTTAATGCAATTTCATTACGTTTTGTGTAAAAAATTATGAAAACAACCGTCCTTATGCTTTCAATGCATACACAAAGCTGCATGCTTTCGACCCCTCTTATTCTGTTGTAGGTAGTTAATGCAATGAAAGGAGATACAAACCCGAAAAACATGTTGTACAAATAGCTAAGAGCAGAAGAATACCTCTTCTGCATGAGCTAAACTTTTGAAAAGAAGACCGAAAATAATTGCTTGCCAGATTTTCTCGCCTTTGAAGTACAACAACGAGGTCTGTTCATCATAAATGTCATTGTTACAGAAGAAGATTATCAACTACACAAACTTATAACTGTAATAAAGTTTCTCAATTTTCACCCCATTGTCGAACTTGGAATTTTATGCTAAGGAAGCTCCATCACAATATCTAAGCTTCATTCGGTTCCAGTTGTAAAAATCTAATCAATAAAACAATGAAGCATAATATCGAATCAGAAAGTCAGAACTGACGATAACAAGCGAAAATGCTTTCAGATTTTAGTATGAACATAATTCCTTTACCTGAAACATGATAAACCAGCAACCATTATATATTTATCGTCCTTGGTTATGTTCATTTAGCACTCATTTTCGGCACAAATTATTCCCTGGAAACTTCCATTCAGTGTTACTGAATATTGATTCCCTACCCTTATATTTCCAGTTTCAATATGGTTCGGACTGGTAGATGATGATATTAGTCGACATTTGATGTAACTTTTTGACGCAGTATTTTTTATCATTCGAAATAATCAGAATGTTGTTAAAGGGCATTGCTGATTGAACTAATTCCTCAACATTTCGCACACTGATTAACATTCGTCACTCTCGCTAAAATTGACTGAACACCGATATATTGATAATAACAATTAACAAGTACTAATATGATATGCAATTGATTTGATTGTTTAATTGTGGCTTATAAATCAATTAGTAATCTGCAAAATTGATTAAACATATAACCAAAATAGGAAATTTTGATTACACACACAAAATTGAACAAACATATTACCTGCTCGTATGGTGGTGGTTTGAGGCACGGTGGAGCGAGATAATGAAGGAAGAGAAATGGTGGTGACGGTAATAGGGTGCGATGGTGGCGGTAATGGGTTGCGGTGGTGGTAGCAGTACAAGGGCTAATGGTGTGTGGCGGTGGCAGTAGAGTAAAGCAGTTTATTTTTGTAAATAGAGAAAGAGCAATAAACTGTTTACATGGTTGGTGGTTTATTGTTTTGTCCAACACATAAAAGGACGGTTTCATCTACAACCGTCTTCTTTAATTAAAAAGAGGACGGTTTAAGCTTACAACCGTCTTCTTTATTTAATAAGATGACGGTCTAATTGACCAACCGTCCTTATTGATTACTAAAGAGGACGGTTCTTTTGTTAACCGTCCTACTTATGTAATTACTAATGACGCTAAATTTATTTGGCTAATATATGACGGTTCCGTCACCAACCATCCTCTAAGAGGCGTCCTCTTAGCCCAAAATCGTAGTAGTGGTGGTTATCGAAATGGGTGAATAAATGTGACAATAATTAGACGATGACGATATGTCATGACCCTAAACTCCCTACAAATGGAGTAAACTGTCACTTGATCAGTTATTCTCCTTTATAGGGACCTCGTCATAACTAATTCTATTTTTTAAGCATCATGAAGTAAAACTGTCAAACAGTGGAGATCTAACGTGAGTTATTAGATTTTACGTGATAACTTGTTTGTTTTTTTTAGGTACCGTTTCGAGCTTGAAATATTAAATAGAAGGGGACTTGTTTCTAAACACAAAATATACCGGAATCATAATAATTTTACATAAACCCGAAAAGGGGAAATATGTCCATAGTAGAACGCCCACTTTCTGTCCCAAAAGAGAGTTGACTACATACAAAACAAAGGCACTGAGAACACCATCATGTAGAGGTTGGGATACAAATCTAACATCCTTGACCTTGGATCATACTTGCTAAGCAATCAGTCGACCATTTGATGATAGAAGGCGTGCATCTTCAGCAGTAGTAGGCCGCCAAAACCAACGTCTTCTACGTCCTTCAGCAGTAACAATGAGGTTGAACAATGGACGAGCTGGTGATCCATTCCCATCAACCTTTTTTTTCCTACAACATTAACAACAAACAAAGTCAGAAAACTAAAATAGGTTATGGACCCACTATCAAAACATTAACAGAGGATACAATATGGGTAACAGGGGGAACATTAAATATAAGGCTTTCAACTATGGTAACAGGGGGAACCATATAATATAAGGCTTTCAACAACATATGGTAACAAATAATGTACTCCTTTTCTACATAATGTAAGGACAACAATATTTTGACAAACCTCAAAACATATAAACATGCAACAATTTCAAGCATGTGAACATTAACCAAAAACAAGGTTACAAAACAGCATACTTTTATGCAACCAATATCATGAGTAATGTCAGGACAATACAATATGGGCATAAATCTGAACATTAAACCATACAAGAGAATAACTGATCAAGCGGTAGTTATGTAACCAATATCTTAAACAATGGAAGAACAACACATTTTTGACAAACCTCAGAACATATAAACATGAAACAATTTCAAGCATGTGAACATACATTAACGAAAACAGCATACTTGTATGCAACCAATATCATGAGTAATGTCAGGACAATACAATATGGGCATAATTCAGAACATTAAACCATACAAGAGAATAATTGATCAAGTGGTAGTTATGTAGCCAATAAACATTGTAAGAGCACTCGAGCCTTTTTCCTATGGTAAATCGACCTCGCTGCTTCTCTCTCCTTAACACATTTTTGACAAACCTCAGTGTTGGGGCTGGTGTCCTTGACAATTAAGTACAATGACTTATTAAATCTCTTTAAGGATCACAAGGGCATACTTTTGTATTATTACCAGTTGATCCACGTTTATCAATAACGGTTGGCTTGCTAGATAAGTTTGACGTTATTGTCATACGGATGGCGGTGATCAACTGGTCCCTATACGTCACACCTATAGGATACGTTTGAGAGATGTGAAGGTATGAAAATACAGTCACATTTATGCCGAATACGACTAAACAGTTAGTCAGAGGTATTGACTATTAAATTAGTCAATAAGATGTTGAGATTATTATTTAATACGGATTAAATAATTTTAGCTAATGCGGATTACATGATTAATTCGTAAAATTAAATATAAGCAGTTATATTTAATTAAATATTGATTTCGGGTATTAATATAAACAGTTATATTAATTTGGGTAATTATACAATATCGTAATTTTATCAGACCATTATTAATACATCGACTGCATTAATATCTGATAACACGTATGCGATTTATAATAAAAATCCCGCAAATAATATTTAGCAAAACGGGTCGAATCATGCAAAGGAATAAGGTAAGAGTGGAGAAAGCCCACTCTTACCCTAATTCGGCCGACCCACCCTAAGTACTACATAAGGAGAGTCCTTCTCCTTATGTCAGGAACTGTTGAATGATAATTCTCACAATTAGGGTTTTGAGAGCATTATTCTCCCAAAACTCAGATCTCACATCTAAAACCTTAATAGCTTTCCCCATATTGCAAGGCAATTGGAGAGTATTTTCTAGCACACGCGGCATCATCTCAAACAAAGTCTTGGGTGCAAGTTATAGGAGGGAATTTACTTTAATTCCTGTTCTTAGGCCATAAGCACAAAGGACCAAAGTTTGTAATTCTTTTTCTTATCCTTTTTAATCTTATGACTATAAACACAACTGTATTTTTCATTATAATCCTGCAAGTTTAGGGTGAATACATGCTTTATTCCCCACAAGTGGTATCAGAGCCAGGCCATGAAAATTTTACTTTTGTGTTTTTCATAAGTTTATTTAAAAGTTTTTGAAAAATCTCGTTTCTGCCGCCGTGTCGGTCGGTCGACCAGTTATAGCGGTCGGTCGACCGCCCCTGTGTGAGTTTTCTGTTTTTTTTCAAAACAGTTTCCTTTGTGAGAAATCGTGTTCAGAAACTCGGTTTCGTGTTTTGTGGTCGGTCGACCTGTTTTTCGGGTCGGTCGACCATTCTGCTTTAAAAAAAAAAAAAAAAAAAAAAAAAAAAAAAAAAAAAATTTCGTCAGGTGGTCGGTAGACCTGTTTTTCCGGTCGGTAGACCACCCCTGTAACAGAATCGTTTTTTTTTATTTTACGAAAATAACATGTTTTATTTTCACATGGCCTTTAGTAATATACTATGTACGGAAATAGTATATTATTAATTTTGTGAAACGGTTCACCCTCGTTTGATACATATTATTTTAAAACGGTTTAAAATAATAGGATTATAAACTTATTAAAATTTAGATGGTTAAAACGGTATAATCACATAATTTTAATCCTAAAAGGTGGTTTGGTAAAAATTTGTTAATCATAATAACAGTATTATGTCATGTATGAATTTTAATTTAGTTGATGCATTTTATTTATCGTCTTGTTGAATGTCTAATGAATGCTTTCAATAACGTATTTAATTTTGCAAACGGTTGTAACTTAGTGTGGCCTTAGAAGATTGTGTCACCGTAATGATGGGACACAGTCTTGCTTGTAATTTTGAGATCTTGAATCTCCGTTTTGGGTTTTTGCCATGTAATTACTTTTGTATTTAAATTAGAATGTATCTAGGACTACTTTTGTAATTTAAATTAGTAATTTTGTGAAGACCAAAGACAAGACGGAGACCGGATGCTCACTCCCGCTGCAAGGACCAAGATGGAGCATCAAGACAAGCTTCTAGGGTCCAACGGTGGATTCCAAGTTGTTTTATGTTTATTTTGTTAGGATAGGCCACACTAGGACTTTTATTTACGTTTATTGCATTTATCTTTACGCTTTCATCGATAATAGCTTGCATCATATTCCGCCTAAAAACCAAACCACCTATATCATGCCTGAAAACTGACTCATGTAGAGGTTACGCGTTAGTTTTCTGTGACAATACAGATGTCACATGTCATTTAAAAGCCATCACTTTATTTAATTCATTCACGCAAATGCTAGTTTTTAGTTCACTTAAATATGGATAAATAAGAGTTGATGGGGTCTTCCTCGTATAACCAAAAATTGAGATTAGTCTTTATAAATCAGCCTCCCATGAATCCCTTCTTCGTCGGTAGGCATAATATGACCCCTTCTACGTCGGGTAAGTGGGAACAGATGATTTATTTTATCTCAACATCATGGTCACTCGATAATATTCCAGTGACTGAGATGGACTAATAGATAGGATTTACGGAAATCTATCGACCAAGAGTTCCAACGATTGGAATTAGCCAAACTGTGGGCTTATCAATATACGGAAATTGAGTCTTGGGATCGTTTATATAATTCTTGAGGGAGATCAATTATATAAATGCATGAGTCTACGAGTTTAAATTCAATTTAATATAGACTTAAATCACAACAATAAGTTGCTTATATGGTTTTGTTTTATCTTCTTTCCAGTGTAGAACACGTTCATTAAAACTGCTGTAAAACTAAAATGGCTGGTGAAGACCCAATGCCAAGTGCCAAGCTAGCACGTGAATCCTGGCTAAAAGCCTTCATGGACTCCATGAATCAGTCAACTAGACTGGGGAATGATGGGTCAAACTTCTCTGACTGGGAGGCAGCACTACGGAATGCTGCCATTGCTGACGGAAAGCTCAAGTTCTTAACTGAGCCCATTCCGCCACACCCAGGAACTGGAGCTAGAGCCAACGAAATTCGCGCTCATAGCGATTTCGTTATGGAAGCGGGTGCGATAAAGAACGTACTCATCTATGCAATGGAATCCAATTTGCAAAGACGCTTCATAACCCATGGTGCAAACAAGATTTTCACCACGCTCACTAACGAATTCTCCAAGGCTCCAAGAATCGTTTCTTATGAGCATACCTGTCGCTTCTTTGAGGCGAAACTCCAGAAGGGCCAAGCTGTTAGCCCACATATTCTCAACATGATTGAGAATATCGAGAAACTGGAGTCTCTAAACTGCAAGATCAGTGAGAACATCATCGTTGATCGCATGCTTCATTCGCTTCATGATGGGTTCGCCCTCTTTAGGGCCAACTACTACATGAACGACATGAAGAAGACTCCCCATGAGCTCCACTCCCTTCTCGTACAGACTGAGAAGGATCTAAAGTTGAGTGGGAGTCTAAAGCAGGATGTTCTCATGATCTCAAGTAAGGGAAAAGGTAAAGGGAAGGCTAAAGCTCAGGGCGACCTAGCGGTAGGTAGGCCCAGGTTCAAGAAACCAGGATTTGCTAAGAGTGGGCCTGGTGAGTCAAGTAACTCACAAGGCAAGACAAAGAGCAAGGATACAAGCATGGAATGTCACCATTGCCACAAGACTGGGCATTGGAGGCGCTCATGCCCCGTGTATCGCGAGGACATTAAAGCAGGCCGTGTTACTCCTGTTGGTATGTCTTCTTCTTCTTTTATTCACATGATTGAGATTAACCATGCAAGTTGCGGAACTTGGGTACTTGATACTGGTTGTGGTTCTCATCTATGTAATCATGTGCAGGGCCTCCGAAACCAAGAACCCCTAATCAAGGGTGAGGTGGACCTGCGTGTCGGGAATGGAGCACGTGTGGCTGCAGTCTCGAAGGGAACATACGTAATCCAGCTTCCAAGTGGATTCGAGTTATTTTTATATAACTGTTATTATGTTCCTAGTTTATCCAAAAACATTATTTCAGTTTCTGCACTTGACAAACTTGGCTTTTCATTTGTAATAGAGAATAATAGCTGTATTTTCTCTTTACACAATATGATTTATGGCAAGGCAGTTTCCATGAATGGAATTTATGTTTTAGATCAAACTACCGAGATATTACATGTGAATAATAAAAGATTAAAGGTAGGTGACAAAGATCAAACTTACCTATGGCATTGTCGTATGGGACACATAAATGAGAAACGCGTAAAACAGCTCATACAGAATGGAGCTATTTCGCCCTTTGATTTCGAATCATATGGCACGTGTGAATCATGTCTCATCGGCAAAATGACTCGTATTTCCTTCAAAGGTGTTGGAATGCGCGCTGCCGACCTATTAGGACTCATACATACGGACGTATGTGGCCCTATGTCGATCAACGCACGAAAAGGCTATAGGTATTTCATCACTTTCACGGATGATTTGAGCAGATATGGCTATGTCTACTTAATGAAACATAAAAGTGAATCCTTTGACAAGTTCAAAGAATACCAGAATCGGGTACAGAACCAGCTGGGTAGAAAGATTAAAGCACTACGTTCAGATCGTGGTGGTGAGTATCTTTCACACGAGTTTGATCAACACCTAAAAGACTGTGGGATCGTGCTACAGTTGACTCCACCTGGAACACCACAATTAAATGGTGTGTCCGAACGGAGAAATCGAACTTTACTTGATATGGTTCGATCCATGATGAGTCACACCGTTGTGCCTGATTCATTGTGGGGCTATGCTCTTTTGTCGGCCGCTCTAATACTTAACCGAAGTCCGTCTAAAGCTGTTGACAAGACTCCATTCGAGTTATGGAAGGGAACGGTCCCTAACTTGTCCTTTATTCGGGTTTGGGGCTGCGAGGCTTATGTCAAGTGGAGACACGAGGATAAGCTCGGCCCGCGATCGGTCAAGAAATACTTTATAGGCTACCCAAAGGGAATGTTTGGTCATTACTTCTACTCGCCTACCGAACAACGTGTTTTTGTTGCGGCTAGTGCGACGTTCTTAGAGAAAGAATTTCTCGAGAACAAGTCGAGTAATAGAACCTTCGAGTTATCGGAGGTTCAAGAACCAACTATCGAGCAACCATTGGAGGAAACAGTTCCTTCAACCGAGGCTGCGGTAGATATCCCTGAGGAACCTAGGAGGTCAGGAAGAGTCTCTATTCCACCGGACAGATACACTGGTATGGTCGAGGAACACGATACAGATGACGTCTTACTCCTAGAGGGTAATGAACCCACAACCTATAAAGGTGCCATGACCAGTTCTGACTCAAAGCTATGGCTAGAAGCCATGCAATCCGAGATGGACTCCATGTATGAGAACAACGTGTGGGATCTTGTGGACCTACCTGCAAAGGTACGCCCCCTTCAATGCAAATGGCTTTACAAGATAAAGCATGCCGTGGAAGGACAACAAGATATCCACAAGGCTAGACTAGTTGCTAAAGGTTTCACTCAAGTGCCAGGCTTGCACTATGATGAGATCTTTGCACCCGTAGTCATGCTACGTTCCATTCGGATTATCTTAGCGATCGCCGCATTTCATGACTATGAAATATGGCAAATGGACGTTAAAACCGCCTTCTTAAACGGTTATTTGGAGGAAGAGTTGTACATGGTACAACCCGAAGGTTTTATCGATCCAGCACATCCTAAGAAAGTTTGCAAGCTTAAGCGTTCCATCTATGGACTTAAGCAAGCATCGCGGAGTTGGAATCATCGCTTCGACCAAGTGATAAAAGAGAATGGGTTCATTCGATCAGTCGAGGAACCATGTCTCTATATCAAGTCGAGTGGGAGTAAGATTGTATTCCTAGTACTGTATGTCGATGACATACTCTTGATTGGGAATGACATACCTCTCTTATCTTCGGTTAACGCATGGTTGAAAAACCATTTCCAGATGAAAGATCTGGGAGAGGCACAAAGAATTTTGGGCATCCGTATCTACAGGGATAGATCACGACGGATGTTGTCTCTCAGTCAGGAGTCTTATATAGAGAAGATTCTGGAGAGATTCAGTATGACGAACTCCAAGAAGGGGTTCCTTCCCATGACTCCTGGGCTTCACTTGAGCAAGACTCAAGAAGCTAAGTCAGTGGAAGAGAAAGAGCGCATGAGTCGGATTCCTTATGCCTCGGCAATAGGATCGATCATGTATGCCATGATATGCACACGTCCAGACGTTGCATATGCATTGAGTATGACCAGTCGATTCCAAGCTCATCCAGGTGAACCACACTGGATGGCCGTGAAAAACATTCTTAAGTACCTACGGAGGACTAAAGATTGGGGATTGACTTACGGAGGCGACTCAACGCTCTGCGCCACGGGTTACGCAGATGCTAGCTTCCTAACGGATCGAGATGACTCGAAATCTCAGTCTGGATTCGTTTTTACTCTTAATGGCGCTGCTGTCAGCTGGAAAAGTTCTAAACAAAATGTTACAGCAGATTCTACGACTGAGTCCGCGTAAAAGAAGATATTCATTGATAAGATCGCTACGGATGACAACATAGCTGATCCTCTCACTAAAGCATTACCACGTGATAAGCATGAAGGGCACATTCATTCCATGGGAATTAGATGTGTTCCTAAGTTGTAGTACTCTTTTATGAATTCATGTAATAATTCATTTTCTCGTGTACTCTATTCAACCTTATTGTTATGATATAAAATGTTTTGTTCTCATGTGGAATTGTACGCCAATTTTGAACACCACAAAGTGAACTGATTAACATTACATCGTTTTTGTCCTTGATTACCCACTTGAGCTGATAACTCAGGTAATCATTTTGTGACGTTGGTTGATGGTGGGTTCAACGAGCCATAAGTCACGTGGATGACTGACCAATCACAAAGGCGAGTTATACGGATATCTCGTAGGACACCCCGTGACAACGTTATGGAGTCCTAAATGTTTTATAACATTGGGTGTCAGGTCGTGGATAGGACCTCCATAGTGTTCCTTAGAGTCGAGTCTTTTGACCTTCAACTGTCTCTTGAGATTAAGACAGATTTTGGTTAACTTTGGTTTCTTTCCCACGGTCACCGTAACAGGGGCCAAGAGGATTTTTTCTGGGTTATTTCATGCTGGGCGATATCGGCAGGATTCGAGTTGAGGGAAATATCCAAACCCTTATCAGGATTTTATTATTTCTCAGGGCCACTCGAGGAGTAGTAACTGAAATGCATGGCCATGCTCGAATACAGATTCGTTTTATCAGTTAAGTTACTCTCTAGTCGGGGAAACCACTCTTGATACAGATCGCTTGTGAGATACGACCTTTGCGAATGCGGATTTGCAAATTGTCTTACATTGAGTGGGAGAAATTTTAAAAGGATATGAGATTCGGTTATCGCACCTACACTTGTACGGACAAGTGGGAGTTTGTTGGAGCTTGTGTCCTCCACATGTAGTGTGATAACGTCATTGCACATACCCTTGTACGGACAAGTGGGAGATTGTTGGGGCTGGTGTCCTTGACAATTAAGTACAATGACTTATTAAATCTCTTTAAGGATCACAAGGGCATACTTTTGTATTATTACCAGTTGATCCACGTTTATCAATAACGGTTGGCTTGCTAGATAAGTTTGACGTTATTGTCATACGGATGGCGGTGATCAACTGGTCCCTATACGTCACACCTATAGGATACGTTTGAGAGATGTGAAGGTATGAAAATACAGTCACATTTATGCCGAATACGACTAAACAGTTAGTCAGAGGTATTGACTATTAAATTAGTCAATAAGATGTTGAGATTATTATTTAATACGGATTAAATAATTTTAGCTAATGCGGATTACATGATTAATTCGTAAAATTAAATATAAGCAGTTATATTTAATTAAATATTGATTTCGGGTATTAATATAAACAGTTATATTAATTTGGGTAATTATACAATATCGTAATTTTATCAGACCATTATTAATACATCGACTGCATTAATATCTGATAACACGTATGCGATTTATAATAAAAATCCCGCAAATAATATTTAGCAAAACGAGTCGAATCATGCAAAGGAATAAGGTAAGAGTGGAGAAAGCCCACTCTTACCCTAATTCGGCCGACCCACCCTAAGTACTACATAAGGAGAGTCCTTCTCCTTATGTCAGGAACTGTTGAATGATAATTCTCACAATTAGGGTTTTGAGAGCATTCTTCTCCTAAAACTCAGATCTCACATCTAAAACCTCAATAGCTTTCCCCATATTGCAAGGCAATTGGAGAGTATTTTCTAGCACACGCGGCATCATCTCAAACAAAGTCTTGGGTGCAAGTTATAGGAGGGAATTTACTTTAATTCCTGTTCTTAGGCCTTTTCAAGCAAGGACCCAAGTTTGTAATTCTTTTTCTTATCCTTTTTAATCTTCTGACTATAAACACAACTGTATTTTTCATTATAATCCTGCAAGTTTAGGGTGAATACATGCTTTATTCCCCACACTCAGAACATATAAACATGCAACAATTTCAAGCATGTGAACATTAACAAAAAAACAAGGTTACAACATAGCATACTTTTATGCAACCAATTTCATGAGTAATATCAGGACAATACAATATGGGTATAAGTCAGAACATTAAAACATACAAGAGAATAACTGATCAAGTGGTACTTATGTAGCCAATATCTTAAACAATGTAAGAACAACACATTTTTGACAAATCTCAAAACATACAAACATGCAACAATTTCAAGCACGTGAACATTAGCCAAAAACAAGGTTACAAAACTACATACTTTTATGCAACCAATCTCATGAGTAATGTAATACAATATGGGCAGAAATCAGAACATCAAACCATACAAGATTTTATTAACACTAACAATTTATGTACCCAAATTTTATGATAATGTACATGAAACTTAGTGAAGACAAAATCTAAAAAGGTAGCTACAAAACAGATTCAACATATGTACACATCAATAATTCAAATAATGTAACAGATCAAACATGTTAGCCTCTAAAATGGACAATGAATACTACTATATAACACAACCAACATTATCAACAAAGAAGGCTACAACAACAACACCATAGGTATGTACCCAATATATGGAATATTGTAAGGACATTACAATTTGGAGAAATGTCAAAACATCAAACCATAAAGGAAACGTAGTTAGAGTAGTTAACTCAAGTCACCAAAGCGCGAAATTGTGAAAAATACGACACTGTACTTCAGGCATCAAACTACTTCTACTAAAAAAGTAAGACTCCATAGCAAATGTTTAGTAGTAAAACTATGCAAACCATAATCTAATGCCTACATTACACACCATTAACTGAAGATAAAATCTAAAAACATATCTAGCAAACAATTTCACTTTAGTACAATGTTGTACTTACTTAATCAGCTCATAGCACTCCTCACCCCCCTTCGCTTCTTTGATGATTCCCCAACCTCTTTTGTTGTTGTAACCATCTTCGTTGTTGTTGTAACCATCTTCAACGATTTACTCTAAACTGGACGACCTCCAACAATAGAAAGAAAATCAAGGTCAAAACAATACAAAATATGAACATTAAATTTGGGTAAAACAAAATGTGAAAAATAAACCCAAAAAAGTTTGAAAATGATCACATCAAATCCAAAAACCCTAAAAAGTAACTTTTTCAAGTTGTTACCATTTACAAATGTGAAAAATTCGAAAACGATCACATCAAATCTCATATAGTATGAAATCTACAGCCATAAAATAAATTCTACAACCATTAAAAAAACGCAGAGAATAAATCCTACGTATATATTGTTACCATTTCAAAATGTGCAAAATTGTAAAACCCCTCGCGAAAGCGGAAAATAAAATCATACAAAGTATTAAAAATGCAGCGGAAATAAAACTTTTTAACATAAACATGCGAGGTGAATTAAAACTGAAAACTGAAACTGATATAAACAGAAATAGATAAGTATAACAGTTCTAAGTACTGAAGCAAAATATATACAACAGCCTGAAATGGAACATCCCTACAGGCACTCAAAAGTAACAACTGTATCAAATCTAGAGTCTAGCAATCGTAATGTGTAAGTCAAAAGATGATAAGCGGATCATCACTCGCTAGCTCTCAGCAACCCCTGCCTACCTGCATGTACCTACATACATGTAAACATGTACGCCACAATTAGTGGGGAGTGACTAGAGTTCTCCTAGCCACCTTTTGTAACGACACGTAACACATAATACAAACAGAATACTCCAGCATATATAAACATGTGAAGTATAAATATCTCATCAACTGAATCTCATACTATCATGCAATCACTAGTGCACGGCTCTCAACCAACTTCGGAAACCATTTGGAAGGAGAGCCGGTTTCCCTACCGGTTGCCCGGTCGGGGGGGTCTTTAAGTCCAAACTATTTACGAAACTGACCAAAGAGTCATCCAATGCCTTGGATGAACAAACTATAACCAAGATAATATAATCATCAATGTCATCATGTATATCTGACATTGTACCAATCTCAAGGCAAGCAGATATAAAACTACAAGTATAAAGGTTCAGAGGCGACATCTTAACGCATAACCTAGATACTAAATCAATCAACAAGTATAAAGGTTCAGAGGCGACATCTTAACGCATAATCTATATACCAAGTGACACCCGTCGTTGAGGGGTGTCAAAGATAAGATTTATAAAAACCTCAGCTTAAACTAGATAGGATAAGTCAAGGGTCGAACCACAGAGAGACAAGGTTAATTATGTTTGTAAATTTAAAGTCTATTAAAAGTAACCGAAAGGGGGGGGGGGGGGGTTTGATTTATGGTTGGGATTAACAATTGAAAACAAAATAAACAAGAGAATTAAAATAAAGTAAAAAGGAGATTAGCAACTTCGGTTCCCCATGGTTAAAACAAGTCAATGAAAGGTAAAATAACCAAATAACACAATCTCAAGGAACAAAGAATAACCCTTTAGGTCAATATTCTACCCAATCCTTACGGTCTTAGGGTTCCTAGAAAAGCACTAAACTTTCGTTCATAGGGCAATCCCAAAGTTGTTGTTAAACTAATCCTAATAATCTTTCAATCTTAAGGATTAGTTCACCAACAACAATAATGGAGGATTGGTAATTTAATCATTAAACTATTAAAAGCAAATCTTTACCATGGTTCCCCTAATTCCTAATCACAAGAATTAGCTATGCATGATTTTAACTATGAAATTAACAATAACAAGAATTAAGAACATCAAAGGAATTAACATAATTAAAGATGATAATAAAGAGGGAAACATGGATTGAGAAACAACAATAAGATGAACAACAAGATTAATTGAAAAGGAAAGATTAAATTGTAGCAAACTTACAACTTAATTGGAATTCAAGAACAAAGATGAAAACTTGGAAAGTATTCTCTCTAAACTATGGAGTTTTTCTCTAATCTGGACTGCTTGCCCTAATTCTAGAGTTTAGGCGTCCTTAAATAAGTTCTAATTACAAGATTAAACTAGTAAAACACGAAATAAAAGTCGCGGACACAGTCGTTGGGTCGGTCGACCTACTATCCGGGTCGGTCGACCTCTTCTGCTGTTATCAGGCCTTCTGGATTCTGGGCTTTGGTCGGTCGACCTCTTTAGTGGGTCGGTCGACCCTTTCCTGTACGTTTCAGCGTAAATTTGGCCCGTAAACAACACTTGACTATGAATCCGGATCCTTGCTTCGCGTAATTGCTCAAAATAGCTTCCGGAGGACGATTAAAGTTCAATTTTGACCACTTCCGCGTATTCCTACATTTAAAACATAGCAATGCCAAAGTAAACCGTTTCGGGAGAAATAGCAACAAAAAGTCACAAAAATATAAATAAATACGTGCCAAAAGAATAAATAAAATGCATAAAATAGGCACGTATCACCAAGTTCACAATCTCAAGCAAGGACTCAGAGGCGAAAACTCAACGCATGGACCGGCTATCAATAAGACACTAGACTCAGAGGCGAAAACTCAACGCATGGACTAGCACCCAATTCACAATCAAAAGTAAGGAACTCAGAGGCGAAAACTCAACGCATGTTCCCCTACTACATCACAAGACACTAGACTCAGAGGCGAAAACTCAACGCATGGACTAGCATCAAACACCTACACTCCGGGTAAGGTATGACAACCTGACTGCCCCGTCGTGCAGTTGCTCTACTCGTCAGACTCAGAGGCGAAAACTCAACGCATGTCCTGACGCGATCACTCATACATGTCTAGGCTCAGAGGCGACATCTCAACGCATAACCTAGACACGACATCCAAACATGTATGCAGCTCAGAGGCGACATCTCAACGCATACCTCCATACACGACAAACAAACACATATAGGGCTCAGAGGCGACATCTGAACGCATACCCCTATATATGACAACCAATCTACGTACTATGTTCAGAGGCGACATCTTAACGCATAACTTAATACGTATCACTATAAGCATTCAACTCAATAACTAAATCTTAGTTCTTATCTCTTATATATCTAAACAACACTTAATTGACCCCGAGAACTAAGTTGAGGGGGAGTCGGTTTCCCTTTCGGTTACCCGACCGGGGGGTCTCTATCCTCTCTCCATTCCCGAACCCAATATAGTGTCGTCCATCCTCCGGGGACCTCAAACACACAAGAGCAAGTGATAAACAAGTTCAAACCATTAGCTAACCTAAGACTTTACTTCCACAAGTCCAAGGGTCACTAATCATCTAACTAGGTCCACTAGGTCTCATTAACTACCTAGGATAAGATTGACTTAGGAAGGACAACAACATTCTAAACCTTGTTTACAAACTACCCATTTACCATTAAGTGAATATCAACTTTAGCTAATTAACAACATCCTAAAATGTTGCTTGCTAACTACCCAATAACCATGACCTTGAACATCACAACTTAGGTTACATTGGCATATTAAACAACTTAGAAAGGAATCCTACAACAAACAATTGGAAAGGATTGACATGAGGCAATTAGGTAATCGCTTGGTCAAACTTTACTTAGCCTAAACATATATTCAAAACCAAGTAAATATTTTCAAAAACATAGCATAAACATCTCTTAACCAATTGGGAACTAAATCCCCAAAACAATCATGAATCAATAAAACAGCACGAAGTTACACGCCAATTGCGCAGCCTGCGCGTTGGGGTTGCGCAGCTGCACCTCACTTGCGCAGCCTGCGCTCAGACTTGCGCAGCCTGCGCACCTGCACGGGCAGGCTGTTTCACGCGATTTCCTGCAATTTCACAATTTCTCCAAACTTTCGACAAATGATTTTACACTATGATTCCAAGCCATAAATCTATCCTACCAGCACATATAATCCCATAACAATCCCAAGTATACATCAAACTTGATTATTGAACAATCGAAACACAAATTAAGAGCAATCTTTGTATTCGTCTTAAGAACATGAAATCTGAAAAATGAGCAATTAATCATATGAACACCAAACTAAACATGTGAATGGCATTTAAGATCAAAACCTAGCATGTTTCTAAGTCCTAAACAACAACAACATCATCAAAATCAGAAACTCTCATCATAAACACCAAGAAATGCTATTTTAACAATAAAGGCCGAGTTTCTCATTATCGTCGCCTCTAATGCGGTTATGCTCCAAGATCCTCTTCCACAATGTAACTATGAACACCAAGATCTTCTAAGTCTTCTCCTACAACAAAGAGAACGGGTTTTTAGATGCTAAAACGGAATTTACACAAAACAGCCACTTTTTCGAGTTGAACGAAAATGGAATTGAAAGAGATAGATGTCTTGGAAATCTCGCAAGGATTCCGAAAATATATGACTTGCCTTGATTTGACTTCGCGAAGGTCTCGAAATGTTGAGTTTAAGCTTTGAAGAAATAAGAGAAATGGAAGTATTTTAGGAAGAGTGAAATGTTTTGATGGTGAAGATGAATGTCGACATATGCATAAGAGTTGTAGGGTTTTATTGTCCTTTCCCGTTTAAATGAAAACGGGTTTGAAAAGTGAACGGGTTTGAAATGTGAACGGGTTTTTATGATACGGACTTAACTTGCCAAGTTGTATTCGTCTTAAGGACTTAAGGTTCTTAAGACGGATCTTAACGATTTATTTAAAATACTTTCTCAATAAATATTAAAATATTATTTTATTCCGTAAAAATAATTTAAAACTTTAAAAATATATTTTACGAAAATACGGGATGTTACAAAAATAAAACCTAAAAACTTGCCAACAAAAATAAATCCAGAAATCCTAAAAATTAACTTTTTCAAATAGTAGTTTAACAAATGTGAAAAAATCGAAAATGATCACATAAAATCTCATAAAATATGAATGATTATATAAAATCAAAATAATAAAAATTACAAAAATCCATAAATCCTAAAAAATTACAAAAATCCAGAAACCCAGCAAAATGTATACCCAAAAAATAAACCCTAAAATATAAAAAAAAATTCATTAAAATTGACAACAAACACAAATGAAGTTGTTGTATCAAAACCTTTTCGGTTGGCAGCAATTTTCTTGACTGGACCATGTCTAACAGTTTGTTTGGTAACCATTTTAGGTAAATATATTTGGTGTGAAAAAGGATTTGTTAGAGAGAGTGTGGATAGGGTAAAGAGAGAGGATGCATGAAAAGTAATACACAGAGAAGAAGCGTGAAATGTGAAAGTGAAATGAGTATGCATGGAAAAGTAATCAAGAGAGAAGTGACGGTTGGGGTTGAAAGAGTAAGAGACGGTTGGGTTAAATCTTTTTGGCTTCTCATGACTTGGGGAAATGGGGGGAAATTAATAAACAATAGCCAAATGTCAACTCAAACACCTGACGTCATCCCACTTGCTACGTATACCCGTCTCACAAATGCCCCACATTCACAATCTGGTATGTATTCGGTACCTATTTGGCCCGTCGCAAGCTTGCGACGGGTACGTCCGTCTTAAGGAAAACGGACACATAGAAGTTATCTACTTGCTTTGTACAAAACATGATTTCTTTTCTAAACCAATTGATAATAGAAGTTATCTACTTTTTTTTTTTTTGGTAAAGAGGAGAGGGACCAGGCCCGTACAGAAGCGAAAAAACGAACGAAAACACACAAAGCAACCTACGAAAAAACAAACAAAACGACACTCAAACCCACGAGCCTAGGCAGCCGTATTAAAGGGCACCATCCGAGGCCACGCTACACCACTCATATCTTGTTGGGCAAGCTTGAAAAGGTAGTTCGGTATATTGGATAGATCATACCGAACTAATTTGTGGTCCTGAATTACACCTTGGTTCGCCAGCCAGTCAGCACACGCATTTGCTTCTCGATACATGTGTTGAATTTCCACTCTCCATTGAGAATCCCGGATGAAAGATTGGCATATATTGATCATATGGGAATGACCCGAAGGGGCACTAGCCGGTGTCTCCATGAACCCCATTATGGTTCTTGAGTCCGTCTGAATCACAACTCTCTCAAACTTACATTCTAAGGCAATCATCAGGCCTCTGCGTAACGCTAACAATTCCGCCCTAGTGACTGTGGCCTCGCCCAACTTCTCCGCAAAAGCTCCTAGAATTTGTCCGGCTGAATTTCGAAATACGCCTCCTGCACCCGCTAGACCCGGGTTACCCTTAGAAGCGCCATCCACATTTAAAGCCACCCACCCTTCCGGAGGGGCTAGCCAATTCACAAAAATCTCCTTCAGCGCAACCTCCGTACCTAGTTCGACGCGTCTGTTTTCCTGCGCCCGAGTCACTTCCTGCATCCTTAGCATGAGAAAAATAAATTTGTTAAGACCAAGCATTTGCTCCTGCCCAAAAACCCGAAGGTTTCTCCATTTCCAAATCCACCAGACCACAACCGCGAATTTCGAGGGCCAATTATCTATGTTTGGTGTAGCGCCTGGCGATAAATTAAAAATTACCCATTCTCGTATAGTAGGGAAACTAGCAAACAGCTGAGTTTGAGCTATCGGGAAAAGTGTCCATATTTTCCGCGCCTCCGGACAGTCACGCAGAATGTGTATGGCATTCTCCTCGATAGTTGAGCAAACACCACAGCATGGGTTATCAGTAAGCCCACGTTTCATCCGGTTTAGATTCGACATAATGCGATCATGAAGGAGCAGCCATAAGAAAACCCGCATCCGCTGAGGGGCCCACGTTTTCCAAGGTAGCTTCCAGAACCCTTCCCACTCCTCCTCGGTTTGATTTCTAATAATTCGGATAGCCGACTTGATCGTAAATATACCCGATGGGGTAGCATTCCAGTACAATTGATCTTCATTTATGTCTCCCGGGTAGACCTGATATGTTGCAATCGTATGAATAATATTGCTTGGAAGATATTCCGCGAAAACAGACCATCTCCAACCTACCGTTGTATCCCACATGTCATCTACTGTTGCAACGAGCAAGTGATGCGGGATTGGTATTTCGACCACCACTTCCAATGGTGTATGCCATGCCCATTTGTCCTTCCAAAAAAGCGTTTGTTTCCCATTACCCACCGAGGTGCTCAAACCCGACTTCAACACCTCAATAGCGTCCACCACACCCTTCCATAAATTCGAACTATTGGTTTTCGCTTCAAAAATGTGTCTATCACATCTACCCTTGCAATATTTAAAGCGTAGCACAAATTCTAACTATTGGTTATCTACTTTTTCAAGTAGATATTATGAGGGCAAAAATTCTTATTTAAAACTGTCTTAATTTAGTACAGCTCGACCTAAATAAAAGGGTAAATGAAAACTGTAGCGGAGCACTTCAATCCGAATTAGCACTAGAAGTCTAGACTAATGTTATTGTGACCGGTAACTGACTAACTGGTAAGTTTAATATCAGAGGGTAAGTATTTCCTTTTCTCTCCTATAAAAGCACGAAGCTGCAACATACAACCAGTGAACCAGATAACATATTCATACTAAATTTTCTTGCTAATACAACGCCATTTTACAAATGACGCACCATTTCCAGCCTTCTCTTGTCCTACTGCTAATTATTTGCGTTACTGGTTTTACTGTGGTAAACGCTGCAGGTGAATGTGGTAGAAAATCCCCAGACCAGGAGGCTTTCAAGCTGGCGCCGTGCGCAATGGCAGCTCAGGACGAGAATGCTCCCGTTTCAGACAGATGCTGCGCTGCGATTAAAGAAATAGGCCAAAACCCGAGTTGCCTTTGTGCTGTAATGTTGTCTAAGACTGCTCAGAGTACTGGCGCCAAGCCTCAAGTCTCCATCACCATCCCTAAGCGTTGCAACATCGTTGACCGTCCTGTTGGCTACAAATGTGGTGGTAAGTAGGTCCATAAAGCGAGTCATTTGTGTCTAGTACGGATTGAGTCACTTCGAATCAAGATTAATTTATGTAGTCTAGTGGACTTGCGGTAAGTGCTTTACTTTTTTTATATAACCAATCTAAATTTAACCCAACATATATTGTTAGACAAGCTCGATTTAATCGAGTCAATAACATATTAAGCCTTAATCTCACCTTATTGATATTGCCTCTCTTTTACCCTTCCAAGCAAAAGGTCGATTTAATCGAGTCAATAACATAGTTTTTTTCCCCTAATTTGTAACCAATGAAAATTTACCACATAAGGGGTCAATAGATAAGTCAATTTGCTTCACCTTGGGTCACAAATTGACCCTCAACACCCTTGGGTCAATCCTAAATTTCTATTAATTGTAATTAACTTGACCCAAGCAAGCAATTGACCTAGCAATTGACCTTGCTTGGGAATGGTCTTAGGGAGTTGGGTCATGGATTCTTTTTAAAGGGGAAATATAGCAAAGTATCTCATAAATTTTATATTGTGCGTGCATAATTAAGTAACTTATAAGTGTACCAAATTAGCTCCATATGTTTCTCTTAATGTGCAATTAACCATATATTTTACACATATCTTAATTTAGAAATGAAATTTGAATATTATTAAAATTCAAAATTTTTGATCAATTTTAATCCTAAAATTTCTAATTATTAAAAAAGCATGTTCAAATATTTTTATAACGATTTTGGTGAAAAAATATTCATAATATAAGAACTTTTAGTGAAATCACAATAAAAGTTATTTGACCAAATTTTTATTTATATTAAATTTGGTTCACATTTTTCTTTGAATTTATTTGAATGGTAAATATTGTCTTTAATTTTAATAGATATTTTTAAAATGATTTTTATAAAACAAAATAATACTCGTAGCTTTTAGTAAAAAAAGGAGTACAAAACTTGATTTGTTTGCATATGTTTGAAAATTTATGAGCTAATTAGCTACAAGTGAAACTTAAGAGATTGATTTGCAAATAGTAAATAAATTATAGGAGTTATTTGCTACATCCGGCTTTTTAAATTACAAGTTATGGTTTTAGAATTCTATCAAAATGAAAAAGTGTTTGCTCAAGTGGTAATAATTTGCTTACTTCAGTGCAGTTGGGGTTTAATTTGTACAAACGATTTAGTGCCCTCATTTTAAAAAAAAACAATTCTACCACAAAGAAGTTAAACAAGGGATCATAGCAAAAAGACTAGAGTACGTTGTTTATATTAAAAAAACTTTGGTTTAAATGTGCATACTATTATATCAGAAATAAAAATAAACCCCCTAACCTCTTAATTGAGTAAGAGCTCTTATCACCCTAGTTACTCTAATTGAAAAAAACATTTGGTAACTAGTACTGCAGATTACAAGTTAGATAAATGTATTGTTGGTGGATAATTATTCAATAAAGTTTTTATGGTCGATAATAATATAATAAACTTTTTATGGAAGAGTCATTGTTACATCCTTGATGAACAAAGAATAACAAGTCTTACAAGGTTTTGTTTATTAAAACAATATTTTCTTTGATTGGAACTTTTTTGATAATCTAGACATTTAACTCATTTTTTTTGCAGCTTACACATTGCCTTGAAGAGGGACATATATGCTTAAACCTGTTTGGACATTGAGGGATAATAAGTGTGTTGTAATTTTCCTAATTTACATGTTCCGACGGGTAGTTTGTTAGCTATTAAGCTAACTAATGTAATTTATTAATCCGTATAAACCATAAATATAAATAAAGCTTGTGTATGAGTGTTGTTTATAAGTTTTCATTAGAATTATGGTTATTAATTCCCTTGTGTTAATATATGAACGATAATATGAGATAGCAATAAATCTGTTTTATTCTTTACCATTTAACACGTATATATAATACATCGACACATTAGGGCTTAATACACACATTAGGTGTAACAACCCAAGAGTATGAGAGCAAAGTTGTCCCACATCGGTAGAATGTGAGACTTGTGATATGTTTATAATAACTTCCACCTACCACTTAGTAACAAGGTCTTGTGCTTTTGTGCTTAAGTGACGACAAATAACGGACCCGAAAGTGCACACCAATCTTATTGGGTTTGTGTTACGACCGTGCCGGGTCGGGTTGTTACAAATGGTATCTGAGCGACCCTGCGACCGTGTGGTGAGCCTGTGATCGGGAGTACCCGGGTCACACACCTAGCGGGGGAGGATTCTGGCAAGTGGTTGTGGTCAAGTTTGAGGCACAACGAGGACGTTGTGTCCTTTGAGTGGGTTAGTTTGTAACAGCCTAAGAGTATGAGAGAAAGTTGTCCCACATCGGTAGAATATGAGACTTGTGATATGTTTATAATAACTTCCACCCACCACTTAGTAACAAGGCCTTGTGCTTTTGTGCTTAAGTGAGGACAAATAACGGCCCAAAAGTGCAAACCAATCTTATTGGGTTTGTGTTACGACGGTGGCGGGTCGGGTTGTTACATTAGGCCCAACACATAGTACAATATGACGGGCCTAGGCCTAATACCTCCCCTCAAGTTGGAGCATAAGGATTTAAAATGCCCAACCTGCCAACAAATGACACCAAAACGCGAGACACCAAGTGCTTTGGTAAGAACATCGATGAGTTGAACAATAGTGGAAACGTATGGCGGAGCAATAAGCCTCCCTTGAATAGCGTCGCGGACAAAGTGAAAATCAATCTCAATATGTTTGGTACACTCATGGACTACCATATTGTGGGCAATATGCAGAGCCGACCTATTATCACAAATTCGGTATTGGAGACAAGAGTGTGACACCCAAAGATTCTAACAACCCATTGAGCCATTTAATCTCACAACTAATAGCTGTCAAGGAGCAATATTCTGCTACTATGAACCCCCGCGATTTAGCTGAAATATAAACACAAAACATGGCGTAAAATAGGAGTTTTTAAAACTTTTCTTGAAAGAATAAACAACATTAACGAAGGCCCAACCATATAGACAAATAAAGTGCGGAAATAAAAGAAATAATGTTATTTATACAAATATAATAAAGACTGTACGGGGAAAAGATATCCCACGAATAAAACATAACGTTAGGTAAGTCTAGTGATACAAAACGGAAACTAAGGTCCAAGGGTTATTGCTCGCTAGCCCACATGTCTCACCCAACCATGCTTCACAAACCCGTCATTCATAAAACATGAATGTCACAGTAAGTGGGGGGTAACTCATGAATTTCCCAGCCACTTTACATCATAAGACAAGTAAACGGTAATATAAAACATGTTATACAAATAAACATACACATAACATGAGAAACAACAAGGCTTGTTATCAAACGTACTAATCATGATATATGCATGGGAAATAAGTCAAAGTATTTGGTCACTTAGAGGTAGATTAGGATATGTGTGTATGTAACACCCCTCTTTAGCGTAGCTGAGCTGTGACTCAACTTCGCCGAGTTAGGCTAACTCGACCGAGTAGATAAGACTCGGCTGAGTAGGTGTAACTCGGCCGAGTAGGTTCAACTCGGCCGAGTAACTATAACTCGATCGAGCTAGTGTAACTCGACTGAGTTGTTCTAATTTGGCCGAGTAGGTCTTCCCGAGAGCTGAGCCACGATTAATTATAAATATTAACCGGGGGGTTAAAACCTCATTATCTTAATCAGAATTAAGAAAAACCCTAATCCCTTTTCATCCCATTCCTCTCTAATTCCTTCAAGAGTCTGTAACAAGTGTATAGGAGCGCCGATCATCTAGTCTAGTTCGTGATTAACAAGTAAGTGTTGTTTTATCAGTTCATTTCACATTATTTTGGTTATATCTTAGTGAGTAATTCGTATATCTATAATTCTTAGGAGGAGAATTCTTAGAGGAGCATTGGTAAAACGGAATTGGATTGCATCTTCTTGTTGATTGCTTGAAGTTTGGTTTCCGTACTCAGTTCCGTGTAATTTGACTATGACGATATGGTTTCTATTGGATTCTGATATCACTATATGATGTTGAGATTGTATTGGGAACAAATGTGTGGGACCGTTGCGGTAAACTGTTCTCACTCCTACGATCGCTTTTCGTGGGACCCGCCACGGAGAAGATGTGCACATTAAGGATCTAGGTACCCCTTGCCGCGAGCAAGTGAGGGATTGATGTGGGGCTTGAGGCTACCACATGTTTTATTGTAATAGTGATTATCAAATTGTGGTGTTAAGTTATTGTATTGTGACCGTCTTATTGCAGCAGTTTCCGACGCTTCTTGTTGTTTTATAGTGCTGATCTATATAATGGTGAGTAGAGTCTCATGTTCATAGATGTTGATGATTGCTGGCTTTGGAGGATGGGTCATTATATAACTTGAGAGTCATCTTAGTGTCATAGCTTCCACGAACTTTATACATTATGGTTTCAGACAATTGTACTTTTAAACTCTTTGATTTTAATAAAGGTTGCGCTTTTTATTGTTTAATTTGATATACTGCCTCAGGAAACTGAGATGGTGATGCCTTCATAGTCTGATGGTCCTTCCTAAAGGCCTTGAATTATGAGGGTGTTACAAATGGTATCAGAGCAACGATCTTGGCACCTAGACCAATGAACTGAATGAAATTAGGGTATGTCTTAAATAAAATTAAATGAACCCCAAGTATAAGTTTGTAAGGCTACATCAAAGATTTAGGAGACGTCCCATAACCGCGAGATTGCTTACAACTTTGTATTTGGTCACTAAGGGTAGACTAGGATGTCTATGTGCATGTGTGATATAATGTGTGGTAACTTTGCGTACGACATACGGTGATAAACATGTGAAATAAGGGAATTGCATGGTTATATGAAAGTTGGTAAAAGTTGTGTATATTTTCTGATGGATAACGTGTTGTAGTATGCATATAGGTTTACGTGGTGCGTAGGATAGGTGAAGGGCAATTTCCCCTTCACGAAGCCTGACTAATGTTATGGCTCGACCGAGTAGGGTGGACTCGACTGAGTAGGTGTGACTCGAACGAGTAGGTGTCACTCGACCGAATAGGTGCAATTCGGCCGAGTTAAGAAGACGCGACCGAGCTAATGTAATTCGACCGAATGGAAGTTACTCTACCGAGTATATGTAACTCGGCCGAGCTGGGACTACTAGACCGAGTGTATGCTACTCGACCGAGCTGTGTGTATCAGTTTTTGTTTTCTTTTCTTTTGAGTCGTAGGCTATATTCTTACGTTTACCCCTTTTACTTCTCATAGGTACGATGGCCCCAAGAAAAGTTAATCCTCCTAACCTTCCACCAAACCCGACCCCTACCATGGTTCAGGCTGCATCGATGTCTATGAAAGAGATAGGCCGGTTGATTGAAACCAATGAAACCTTGAACAATGCTATTCGGAATTCAGAGAGAGTTCGAGCACCACCTGTGACTCTGTGAGTGCTCATGATATCAGCAACGCCATGTCTCGTCACCGACCTACAGTATTTGAGGGCACATGTTCTCCGAGATTGTTAGAAGATTGGTTGTGGGAGATGGAGAGTGTGTTTGAGGTGGTCAGCTGTCCTGACGACCTCAAGGTGTACCGGGCTACATTTTATTTGCGCAACTTAGTTGGGGGCTGGTGGGGAGGAGAGAGAGAGAGAGAGAGAGAGAGAGAAAGCTCGTGAATATTTCTTAGACTTGGGGCAGGAGTACGTACTTTGGGAGGCCTTCAAGGCATCTATGAGGCGCGAGTTTGTGCTAGAGCACGTCCGTAGCCAGTTGAGGGCAAATTTTGATAGTTTCCGGATGTTGGATAGAATCACCGTTTCTGAGTACTATGTAAAGTTTAACGACTTGGACCGTCAGGTGGAGGATATGGGGTTGACCCAGTAGACTTTGGCCTTGAGGTTTGAGAAGGGGTTGATTCTCCGTATCATAGAAAGGCTGCCTGCAAGAGTGTCGATCGATCTCAAGGAGGTCTATGAAAGCGCATGACATGCCAAGAGACTGGCTAATCTAGCCAGGGATACTAGGGAAAAAAGTAAAGAGAAGAGGAAGACTGAAAGTGAGAGTTCTCAAGGGCGCTACAAGAAGGGGAGCTTCAGCCAGGGTTGTTCTTACTCTAGGGAGCCAGTAATAGAGGTCGTGAGGGTCGGTGTCTTAGTGACACCCCAGTCGCGAGATGCTATAACTGAGGTGCAGCTGGGCATGATACCGTCATTTAGTAGCAAAACTAAATACCTAAGTAATACTAATAGAAGTCAGTGGTAAGTAGGGTCGATCACCATGGGGACCTAAGTTGCCATCTATCTGTTCAATTCAGTCTGTTGGAATGTCACAAATTGGGGGGTTTTGTTTGATGTTTTATATCTAAATTCCTAAAGGTAAGAATAAGGAAAAGAAGAAAAGATAAACATCCTATGGAAGGAAAGACTAGGATTATCGGTTCACCATGGCCTAAAGTGGAAGGAAAAAATTAAAAATATATTAAACTCGGGAAAAGAGTAGTGAAGAGGTCCTTTCGATCCGCTATTCGCCCTAGGATTAAAACTAACAAACTTTTGCTCTAACTAATTCATCCCAAAGTTCATTGCCGATCTACCTATTCCAATCTTTCGATCTAGGTCAAGGGAATCCACACAATTAATTGAATGCGTCGACTCAAACAATCAAAAGCTATTATATGCAATGATTAAATGCAATCCCTAATCTAATACATTCACTACAACAACTAATCCTAAGTCATGGTTCCCCTAAATCCTAGTATGAAACCTAGCTAATCATACTTAAGCAATTAACAACAAGAGTAAAGGGAAAGGGATTAAACATCATAAAGGAAGAAGAAATGGAAAACATAAATTAATTAAAAATAGAAAAGAAGTACCGCGATTACAAGATTGTGAAGTAAGATGAACTTGAGAAATGGAAATGAAAAGGTGATCTAAAGTTTTCTACTGCTACTATGGTGTAAAAGATGATGTTTAGTGCTTTAACCTAGTCCCTTATATAGAGAATTAAATTACAACACTGATCTTGACCTAAAATAGCACTGCAGAATCCGAAGCTTGTAAGTGAAGTGCTCGATCGAGTTCCAATTTTACTCGATCGAGTAAAAATATCCAAAATCCCCTCGATCGAGGTCTTTCTCTTTGGCAAATACTCGATCGAGAAAAGAAGCCCTCGATCGAGCATTTTTCTTCTGAGAACTCCTCGATCGAGTATTTCTCAACGCGTAATTCCTGCACTGCGCACTGCACATCAAGCGGCCGCCATTTCTTCGTTACATGAGAAAATCAAGCATTTTTGGTGGCTTTGGAGAGCTAAGAGCACAAGATTTTATCTCCAATTGGAATCACCTCATTATATATTATAGAACTCAAGATATGGCTCTCCAAAGTAGGCACTATCAAATTGAAGCTTTTCCTTCACTTGATAGACTTTCATTGCTTTTATGTGCATCTCAAAATGGTAGTAACAAGCTCCGACTCAACTCTTCTCCTAAATTCATGCATAAGGACATGTTTTAGGCTAGTTTATGATCTTTTTCGGCTCATATCTACAAATAGCATAAGACAAACTAAAGTAGACTAGTCGTGAGACATTTGTAGCAAAACACTACAAAATAAGCATGGAAACGTGTGCTAAAATAACCTAAAAGGTTTATATAAAATGCACGCATCAAAATTTCCCAAACCAAACCTTTGCTTGTGCTCAAGAAAACTCATGCAACTAACTAAGACTAAATAGATAGGAGTAAAACATGGACAAGCTGAAAACTGTCGACTCAACCCATTTAATGCACATGAATCACTATTAATAGCTCAATAACCAAGCGGACGAATTTATGCAAATTACAAATAAATGTTGAACTTTTGACCTTGCAAGACTTTCAAAATTGGACTCTCCCGGGTTACTCTTCTCTTAACAAGGCAAAGGGTAAACAAATTATATGTAAGAGAGAAAGAAGTAAAAGTCGCTCACCTAGACTTCAACCAACATAATCGTGCATGCAATTTAATATGATAAATAATTCTAGCTACCGTGCAGATACATTCCAACCATTCAGGGTCCATCACACGCCGAATTCTTGCAAAGTTTTGGATAAGTAAGGCTATGGGTAAGAAGAGGCAATACAATATGGGAATGTAAGGAGTAGCCAAGCTAGCATCCTAGTCAAACCGAATAAAACATCCACTTCTAACTCATTGAATTAAGCTCAAATGTCTTAACGATTAGGCAATCAACTCACTGATCCAAAATAAAACTCCTCATAAAAAATTGCAACATAGGAGAAAAAATCCAATTTCTATTTCTTTTCTTTTCTTTTCTTTTGTTTTCTTTCTGCCGTTTTCTTTTCTCATTTTTCCTTTTGAATTTTTTTTCTTTTTTTTTTCGACAATCTTTTCAATTCTTTCTTTTTTTTCTTTTTTTTTCGTCCACTTCTTCATTTACCAACTTCATACAATAAGAATCGAGCCAAAATTGCTATAAAGAAACGAATACCACTAATACTACTAAACTAGCTCATCAGCAAAAGGTAAGCTTAGTTTATAGATTGTAGCTAAAGGGTCAACTGACAATTTTTGGCTAATGTGAAGTTAATGGGTAAAATGAATAAAGGGGATTTTGCAAGCATTCTCCAAACATGTGATACCATCCACAAACCCGAATGTATGCAGGCAATAAGCAATTAAATTTCATTCTTGTGCAAATTAATGTTACACGAGATGCAGGGAGTAACTACTCACAATCCTAAATGAACCGGTCATAAATTACACCAGTTAAAGGTCTAAACCTCTGAAAAATTTTGTAGTTTGCCAAAATTTTCAGTCAAGTCTACTAGTTCAACAAATTTCGAAACGAAATTCAAGAAATTGCTATAGAAAGTTGCTCAGAGACGTGAAACAGTGCAAGGTTTAAGCATAAATACAATTTTCAGCAATGAAACACTCCAATCCGACTCAACCTAATATGCAAAAGTAAACGTGATTTTTTGTTTGAATTTTTCGATTTTCTGAAATAAAACAACAATGCATGTGGAAATGGAGACGTACAAACAGAAATCAGTGAAAACAATATGCAGACACAGATATGGATGCAAAAGCTCCCCAAACCAAATCGTACAATGTCCCTATTGTACAAAGTAAAGGAAAAGAAATGCAAACTAAAGAGAATGAGTCAAAAACTTACCAGAGTGCGGGCACCACGGATCTCGCCAAACCGAACCAGATATGGGAGGTCGCAATCGAAGCGTAGAAGTCTAGCAAATCAGTCTATCGTATTCTGTCACAGTGGCTGGTACAAGAATGACATCTAGATCGAATAATAACAGCGCTCGATCGAATTATTTGCCTTGTGATTTCCCTCGATTGAAATGATTGTCACGTGGTTTCCTTCGATCGAATCGTCAGTCAAGTCGATCGAAGGTTATGGCCTGCCAATCCCCTCGATCGAGTCAATGTGTTATTCGATCGAGCATTTTAGCTTGCAATTCCCTTCGATCGAACTATGAGCTACTCGATCGCGCTTGACACCTGCAATTACGTAACAACAGCCACAAGATACTACCAAAAACGCAGGAAAGCTAGAGAGTTCGAAGTTAAAGTCTAGCAAAATTATTACAGCACAAAAAAAAAAACAGAAAAAGTTCCAAAACTAAACTAATTAGTTCAAACTCCGGGTTGCCTCCCGGTAGCGCTAGTTTAAAGGGTCCTACCTCGACCCTCTTCTTAATCAACCAACACTTCAAAACAACGACCCTCTACTAGGCCTTTGGCTGACTGCGGTGACTTCAGCAATTGTCAAGCTGACATCCGACCTCCACAACTTGGCAATGGAAGATGGAAAGCTTCTCTCATCACCCGGATCCCAAACTATCACCTCATCACGCATCTTCTTTCTCAACGGCATAACATTATCAACACCTCCTCCTAGGTCGTCTATCCAAGTAGTTCCAGATTCCAAGCTAGGAGCACCCATCACACCTACCGGGTCTTTGAACTTGTCAAAACCTGTAAAAAGAGAAACGAAGAGATGTTCCTCTAATTTGCTCCCAGAATGGGGTGGAGGTGTTACAACAGCAGCAACAATATGTGACTCAAAAGATGGCTCAGGCGGAATGTCAACGGACACTACAAGAGGGATATCATCGCAAGGTATGAAAGGTATGGGTTCCCTAGGGTCATCGGACTTAGTAAATACCAAATGCTCTCCTCCGACCTGAAAGGTAAGTGTCCCAACCCCGACATCAACAATTGCGCCAACAGTGAACAAAAATGGTCTTCCCAAAATAATGGGAACGTTGCGGTCTTCTGGTATGTTTAAGACAATGAAATTTGAGGGAATATAGAAATTCCCGATCCTAACAGGTACATCATGTAAAGCTCCTTTGACTTGTACATAAGAGTAATCGGTAAACTGAATAGTCGTTCTAGCGCGCACAAACTTAGTCAATCCTAATTTCAAGGCAAGAGGCAAAAGTAAGATATTAACACTAGAATCGAGGTCACATAGAGCGTTATTGAACGAATAGGTCCCTATAGAACATGGAATAGAAAATTGACGCGGGTCACACATATTAAGAAGGGTCCCATTCCGAAGAAGTGCGTTGCACTCTTTAGCCATAGCTACAGTCATAACCGTCTCACTAGTATCCTTCTTAGACCAATCAATTTGAGAAATAAAATTAGCATAACTAGGTACCTGAGTTATCATCTCATCGCAGTGAGCAATGACATCGAGAGCTCGTAAGCGGTCCAGAAATCCACGGTGTGGCAGCAATCGTTGTGGATAAGGAATTGACCGAATAGTAATACTACACGATCGAGTAGTTTCCTCATCATCTATAGTCGGTTGAGGATTAGTGAATAGCTGAATGAACGCTTCTTCCTCAAGAGTCCTCGATCGAGTGTTTATATCCTCTCGATCGAGGGTTGCAGCCTCAGTTCTGTTCGATCGAGTAGTGCATTTTAATCGATCGAAGTCATTCTCCTGGCAATTGCTCGATCGAACAGTAGCAGTAGCTCGATCGAGTGGTCTGTCCTCCAACCAACTCGATCGAGTATTGTGAATTACTCGATCGAATTGATTACCGAACGAAGCTCTTGAATCAGCGTCCTCTCGCTCAATGCTTTCGCTTAGATTATTCACTTGGGCCTGCAACTTCTCGATAAGGATGCTGTAAGAGTTGTTAGATTGCATCAATCCCTCTATCATTTGGACCACTTCAGCAAAGTAATTATTTTTAGCGGGGGAGGGGCTTGTTGCGGTGAGAACGGATAATAAGTCTGTTGGAAATCTTGTTGCGGTACCGGTAGTGGCATAGGAGTGGTATAGTAATTACCACAACCCCAAGATTTATTCCTCTCCCAACTAGCAGATTTTTCAGTTTGAACTTCAAACTGAGCGATTAGTCGGGATACGGACATCATCTTGGCAAGAGGATCGAAGGTACTCAAGCCTTCCCTTCGACAGTCTCCCTCAGTAGCCTGTCTAATAAACCTGTGGGCCTATCAAAACAGCATTAAAGAAAAAGATAAGAACAACCTCAAGGTACTTAGTCTTCCCTTGAGGCGAAAAACAGACAAAATTAAAACAGATAAAAGCGTCGCGTCCCCGGCAACGGCGCCAAAATTTGATACCGTCATTTAATAGCAAAACTAAATACCTAAGTACTACTAACATAAGTTAGCGGTAATTAGGGTCAATCTCCATGGGGACCTAAGTTGCTATCTATCTGTTCAATTCAGTCTGTTGGAATGTCACAAATTGGGGGGTTTTGTTTGATGTTTTATATCTAAATTCTAAAGGTAAGAATAAGGAAAAGAAGAAAAGATAAACATCCTATGGAAGGAAAGACTAGGATTATCGGTTCACCATGGCCTAAAGTGGAAGGAAAAAATTAAAAATGTATTAAACTCGGGAAAGGGGTAGTGAAGAGGTCCTTTCGATTTGCTATTCGCCCTAGGATTAAAACTAACAAACTTTCGCTCTAGCTAATTCATCCCAAAGTTCATTGCCGATCTACCTATTCCAATCTTTCGATCTAGGTCAAGGGAATCCACACAATTAATTGAATGCGCCGACTCAAACAATCAAAAGCTATTATATGCAATGATTAAATGCAATCCCTAATCTAATACATTCACTACAACAACTAATCTTAAGCCATGGTTCCCCTAAATCCTAGTATGAAACCTAGCTAATCATACTTAAGCAACTAACAATAAGAGTAAAGGAAAGGGGATTAAACATCATAAAGGAAGAAGAAATGGAAAACATAAATTAATTAAAAATATAGAAAATAAGTACCGCGATTACAAGATTGTGAAGTAAGATGAACTTGAGAAATGGAAATGAAAAGGTGATCTAAAATTTTCTACTGCTACTGTGGTGAACAAGATGATGTGTAGTGCTTTAACCTAATCCCTTATATAGAGAATTAAATTACAACACTGATCTTGACCTAAAACAGAACTGCATAATCCGAAGCCCGTAAGTGATAGTGCTCGATCGAGTTCCAATTTTACTCGATAGAGTAAAAATCTCCAAAATCCCCTCGATTGTAACACCCCGATTTATTAAGGAGCCTTTGGCAAGACATCCTCAGTAAATTGGGTTGTTACCATCTCGGAAAATCCGAGGTAGTGAATAACAAAGTAAATCAAACCAAAGTACTTTATATAAAAACTAATAAAATTTAATCTTCGATGTTACAAATACTACACAGCGGAAACTAAAGTACAACTGATAACTACAAAGTATGTGATCTACATCTAAGTCGGTCCATTCAAGTGCTCACGCCATCCCATGCTCCCACAGTACCTCCTTTCCTGTCAAAACTGCTCCCCATCACGGATCATCACAGGTGTCACACGAATACACAGGTCAACCACGAGGTTGAGTAGAGGAAAAGTAAACAACCAACATTACTATAAACAGAAAGTCAAACATCTCCACTCCGAATCACAAGGCCCATTAACTCCGCACCGATCACAACGCCCATTAACTCCGCACCGATCACAACGCCCATTAACTCCGCACCGATCACAACGCCCATTTCTCATCACCTCATATCGTATCACAGAAATATATAATCAAATAACACAATATTACAAATCATATGATAAAGTAAAATATTCATGCTTAACATCAATCAACAAAGTAATTAATCATCATTATACGTGTAGTAATTCCCCTACCTTGAATAGCAGAAATGCAGATAAGTCCAAAGCTCGCTAGAAATGTTCCACGCGGAAACTGCTACCTAAACATGTATTTGTAACGAATCAATACACTTCCCGAACCCCATAACAAATAAACCACACTTACTATAAATAGAAACCTTCCATAAGTGGAAAGTTTCCATAAATAAAAACTTTCCCAAAATAGAAAATTCTATGACCCACTAATTTCCCGACTTGTATATTTAATCGACACAAAGCAACGACCGAAACCATAAAAATCTAGCCAATTATAACATTAACAATAACGATAATCGTAATTTTACTAGTAATAATAAAAAAACAACAATACAAATAAACAACAATAATATTAATAATAATAATACTAACTATAATAAGAATCATGGATCATGGATCATGGCAACACAAGAAACAAGATAAGGACGAAAACAGCCCCCACAAACTATCACCACCAGACCTCACGACACCACCAGTTCCCAGCCCCAAAAGACACCTTCCTGCCGCCTCAACCACCTCCTCACCACGGTGGTTGGCAACCCTGTACCATAACGCAACCCTCGACACCAACCCCGACACTTGACTGACCTCAACCTGCCTTCGAATCCAGTCCCAAAACCCCTAGTCACGTCTGCTATCCACTGTTCCTGTTTCCCGTGTTTCAACCCCCTTCCGTAACTATGTCGTTAACCACCTGCTACCACCGTCCTTATCACCACCTCTCACGACCCCTCGACACTCCACATTACCCACAACCCCCCGGTGCTAATCACTAGCCCTCGACACTCCTTCACACGCTGCTGCCATAACTAAAAACTATCACCACCAGACCCGCGTTTCTGCATCCTTCTAAGACTCCAGAAAGAAACGACTGTGTCCCCCTCCGATTCCCGACCACCACCCAACACCCTACAACCACCACACTATCCACCCACACCCTATTACCAACCCTCATGGTCTCGAGTTCATAAACAACCCAATAACCCGCTGTTTAACAAATACGAACACAGCACGAAAACAGAGTGTATAACATGTATCTACTGGCCACTTTCATGGCGTTTAAGATTAATAAACACGGTGGTCCTAAGGATTTTAAAGACGATATATATGTTCTACAAACATGAGACGCTAACAAAGTATGCTGATTCGAAACCAAGAAAAAAACACGATAAACTACTTACAAACACCCATTCGCGCAAGGCCAAACGATGATGGTGATGTCTTGTTCCTGCTGCGTTTCCCCCTCTGGTTTTCCTTGGTTAACACGGTGGTTGGGGTGGTGTTCACTATGGGGTGGTAGAAGCAGATGAGGTGTAGGCAGTAGTGGTCGTAGTAGGGTTTTGACGAACGATGGAGGCAGATTATGGTAGGTGGTTAGGGTTTTTGGATTGTGAAGGTGTATGTCGCTTCTAGTATACTTAGGGTTTCTTTTTGTTTTGTGTTCTAATATGGTATATACGGGTCACCGGGTTACCCTACCCTTCATGCCTCGTTTAAACCCAAGCCCATCACGTATCCCGATAATTATATTACCCATATACCGTTCTCGACTCGATTAACGATAAACGAGCACTTACAATTGATATATTATTATAACGATTAGTAAAAACACGTATCGAAAAACGAACCATCATACTTCGTCTCGAAATATAATATAAAACCATACATTAATACGAATTACGAAAATACGGTTACGAAAATACAGGTTATTACAGTCTTTCCCCCTTAGAATGAACTTCGTCTCGAAATTCAACCACAGTCAGGTGACAACCAATCCCACTCACGCGAACTTGGGACACAGACATTAACAAAACATTAACTTGGAATATGAATGCCTCGAATATAAATGTCCAGGAGATATCAACACGCTAATATAATAAATAATATTAAGGTAAAATACGGAGTATTACAGTCTTCCCTCCTTAGAATGAACTTCGTCCCGAAGTTCACCACCCCATAACGGTAAAGAAACACTTAGCAAGCATGAACAAACACAAGTGACGCTTAAGAAATGCGAGATTTTACATTCTATCCTCCTAAAAAAAAACTTTGTCCCCAAAGTTTAACACACAAGTGCAACACATGATACTTCAACAATCACGATATAGTGCATTATCAAAGTATATTCAAATAGTCACGACATATCAGTTAGTCATGTCATAACAACTAGCCATATCATAAATCATCAAGATTTTACAATCATATCCTCCTTAAAACATGGTTACGTCCCCGTAACCCCATAAACATTCTAACACAGTACTCCATCTCACTCATTACTTTATCTCATAAAATCTAACTCCAAGTAACCAAGTATCGTACTCATCGTCGCATCTAAGACCAAAGACAAGGGGTGAGTGAACTGGCGAAGTAAAACCGCAATTCAAACTTCCATCTCAATATCGATCTCAAGTATCGTACTCATCGTCGCATCTAAGATCAAAGACAAGGGGTGAGTGAACTGGCGAAGTAAAACCGCAATTTAAACTTCCATCTCAATATCGATCTCAAATTCCGAATATAACTCAATAACCAAGGTCACACTGGAACTTAACACAATATGGCACAACAGCCTAATAACTCATAACTTAATGCCAGTAACAATTCTCATCTCAATTCCAATATCAACATTGTCAGTTATTCCCTTGAAGGGACTGCTCCACTTTTAGAGAGTAAAACTCTAAGCTACTCACCACGAGTCAAGGTCAAAGAATACAACAACTCGATAAAATACTGAACTGTAATCTCAATACAAAATCAAACATGGCCTTTGTTCTAGACTCACAAGCAACTCAAACTCCTCAATACTTACCTCCCAAGTTCATTGGCATACTTGTATATATACCTATCATTCCTCTATTCATAAAACAAAAACGTGTATGTTATAAAACAAGAACTTGTACCTAACTCAGACTAAGCAATTACCAAAAGTTTTCCCATCTCACAAACAAAAAAATTATCTCATCAATAGAAAATTTTTAACTATCAAAATAAAAGACAACTACTAAAATTCAACTCAAATCAGTACCCAAAAGAGACTCATATCAATTATCATGTAACATATAACCTCGAACAATAATAAAGTATTAGGGTCGGTAGAATCGTGTTACGCAGTAAGACAGAACCGGAATAGATAACACTTATATACTCTTGAAATTTATCACAAATTTAATATACTAACCATAATGTAAACAATCAAGAAGCTTATAGTTCATACTCGACAAATTAAAGGTTTCATGCTCATAATCATATTATAGAAGCAAATTATATTTAGGAAAAGACATAGCGCAAACTTAATTAACGTAATTAAACATGGAACATTGACATATTTCCCAAGACATACATAACTCATAGATCCACAAGATCGTTTAACATTCCCAGATGTCAATTAGTTAACAAAATCACTTAGGTACATTCCCCACCCACTCATGTTACATCATTTATCATGAGGCTACTATTATATATGACTTGCACAATAAGGGTTTTATACAATGCGCAACAATTAAACATTCAAGCAGGATTTCATCTACACATAGCTACAGAATTGTCATTGCAACCAATCACCATAATTATCAAACATCAAGCTTAAACCTGGTTTATCATTTCGAAAATATTTTGAAATGTTTGAAACATTGAAAAGGGTTGTTTGTGACAATATAAATATACGTGTCAAAGACAATTTCACAAGTTACAGCTTGAAACAAGGCTACACGGAGGTATTATGACTCTTCTTTATAAAGTCATTGTTCTTTTCACTCATGAATTATGAAAATTTTAACGATATAAGTAAACAATCACAAAGCTAATACTTCCATAAATCGTATGTCAACAATTACCAACTTACACATCGTGATCAGATTCTAAATATAACAATATGCAATTCACTGTATGGTATAACAATATACTTGAAAAAAAGTTATAAAGATTATAATCCCAGGAAACTTAGACAGTCATAAACCATCAACATCCGAAAGAACATCGACAAGATTCACATTATTCAGATAATCACAATTACGTATAACTATTAGATTACTATATCATGCTGATAACCTAACCAGTTAAATTTCATTCTACCACTTGGCAAGAGTCTTCTCAGATAAACATGCTTTTGACATCACATACGAGTAGCACATAATTATTTTGAGGTCGTAAAATTTGACACATAATTGAAACAATTCTATATTAAACTTGACGAAATAACCAAGGCTACGCTATCATATAGTGAGGGTTCATACTCATACCATACACCTATTATTCATGTTACTAATGCCATATCAGGATATCACGTGGTCACATCACATAAATCACATTTGATTAAACTTTTATATGAAACTTTTATATCTCACAATTTCAACAATTAAACATTACGCAGCACTTACCAAATCATAATTAAATAACAGTTTAGCTAACGTGCGAGCGATCATAGTTTTTAGAAAAGATAAAACACTAGCTAATCATAGGAAAAGAATCGAATGCATATCTCAAGGAAATTATTTAATACCATTTCCATAACTCAATCGGTCTGAACAAGAACCTTACAGCAATTCAACAGAAAATTAGGCAACTTGCAAGAATCACAACTAAATAACGACTCAAAAAAATTTTACATGGCCTATCATTTTGAAAACCTAAACGCATATTCTGAACAGTAGAGGTGGAATTATGCATAAACAATAACCAAGTCTTAAATGATTTCTTTTACACAAAGATGGGTCAAAACAGAACTGTGCAGTAACAATCCGAGGTAGTGAATAACAAAGTAAATCAAACCAAAGTACTTTATATAAAAACTGATAAAATTTAATCTTCGATGTTACAAATACTACACGGCGGAAACTAAAGTACAACTGATAACTACAAAGTATGTGATCTACATCTAAGTCGGTCCATCCAAGTGCTCACGCCATCCCATGCTCCCACAGTACCTCCTTTCCTGTCAAAACTGCTCCCCATCACGGATCATCACAGGTGTCACACGAATACACAGGTCAACCACGAGGTTGAGTAGAGGAAAAGTAAACAACCAACATTACTATAAATAGAAAGTCAAACATCTCAACTCCGAATCACAAGGCCCCTTAATTCCGCCCCGATCACAAGGCCCAATAACTCCGCACCGATCACAACGCCCATTAACTCCGCACCGATCACAACGCCCATTAACTCCGTACCGATCACAACGCCCATTAACTCCGCACCGATCACAATGCTCATTTCTCATCACCTCATATCGTGTCACAGAAATATATAATCAAATAACACAATATTCCAAATCATATGATAAAGTAAAATATTCATGCTTAACATCAATCAACCAAGTAATTAATCATTATTATACGTGTAGTAATTCCCCTACCTTGAATAGCAGAAATACAGATAAGTCCAAAGCTCGCTTGAAATGTTCCACGCGGAAACTGCTACCTAAACATGTATTTGTAACGAATCAATAAACTTCCCGAACCCCATAACAAACCACACTTACTATAAATAGAAACCTTCCATAAGTGGAAAGTTTCCATAAATAAAAATTTTCCCAAAATAGAAACTTCTATGACCCACTAATTTCCCGACTTGTATATTTAATCGACACGAAGCAACGACCAAAACCATAAAAATCTAGCCAATTATAACATTAACAATAACGATAATCATAATTTGACTAGTAATAATAAAAAAAAAAAAATAATACAAATAAACAACAATAATATTAATAATAATACTAACTATAATAAGAATCATGGATCATGGATCATGGCAACACAAGAAACAAGATAAGGACAAAAACAGCCCCCATAAACTATCACCACCAGACCTCACGACACCACCAGTTCCCAGCCCCAAAAGACACCTTCCTGCCGCCTCAACCACCACCTCACCACGGTGGTTGGCAACCCTGTACCAAGACGCAACCCTCGACACCAACCCCGACACTTGACTGACCTCAACCTGCCTTCGAATCCAGTCCCAAAACCCCTAGTCACGTCTACTATCCACTGTTCCTGTTTCCCGTGTTTCAGCCCCCTTCCCTAACTATGTCGTTAACCACCTGCTACCACCGTCCTTATCACCACCTCTCACGACCCCTCGACACTCCACACTACCCACAACCCCCCGGTGCTAATCACTAGCCCTCGACACTCCTTCACACGCTGCTGCCATAACTCAAAACTATCACCACCAGACCCGCGTTTCTGTATCCTTCTAAGACTCCAGAAAGAAACGACTGTGTCCCCCTCCGATTCCCTACCACCACCCAACACCCTACAACCACCACACTATCCACCCACATCCTATTACCAACCCTCATGGTCTCGAGTTCATAAACAACCCAATAACCCGCTGTTTAACAAATACGAACACAACACGAAAACAGAGTGTATAACGTGTATCTACTGGCCACTTTCATGGCGTTTAAGATTAATAAACACGGTGGTCCTAAGGAGTTTAAAGACGATAAATATGTTCTTCATATTACAAACATGAGACGCTAAAAAAGTATGCTGATTCGAAACCAAGAAAAAAACACGATAAACTACTTACAAACACCCATTCGCGCAAGGCCAAACGATGATGGTGATGTCTTGTTCCTGCTGCGTTTCCCCCTCTGGTTTTCCTTATTTTACACGGTGGTTGGGGTGGTGTTCACTAGGGGGTGGTAGAAGCAGATGAGGTGTAGGCAGTAGTGGTCGTAGTAGGGTTTTGACGAACGATGGAGGCAGATTATGGTAGGTGATTAGGGTTTTTGGATTGTGAAGGTGTATGTCGCTTCTAGTATACTTAGGGTTTCTTTTTGTGTTAAGTTCTAATATGGTATATACGGGTCACCGGATCACCCTACCCTTCATGCCTCGTTTAAACCCAAGCCCATCACGTATCCCGATAATTATATTACCCATATACCGTTCTCGACTCGATTAACGATAAACGAGCACTTACAATTGATATATTATTATAACGATTAGTAAAAACACGTATCGAAAAACGAACCATCATACTTCGTCTCGAAATATAATATAAAACCATACATTAATACGAATTACGAAAATACGGTTACGAAAATACGGGTTATTACATCGATCGAGTAAAGCAAGGACTCGATCGAGGTCTTTCTCTATGGCAAATACTCGATCGAGCAAAGAAGCCCTCGATCGAGTATTTTTCTTCTGAGAACTCCTCGATTAAGTACTTCTCAGCGCGTAATTCCTGCACTGCGCACTGAACTTCAAACGCCCGCCATTTCTTCGTTACTTGAGCAAATCAAGCGTTTTTGGTGGCGTTGGAAAGCTAAGAGAAAGATTTCATATTCAATTTGAATCACCTGATTATCTATTGTAGAACACTGTATATGGCACTCCAAAGTAGGCACTATCAAATTGAAGCTCTTCCTTCGCTTAATAGACTTCCATTGCTTCTATGTGCATCTCAAAATGGTAGTGACAAGCTCTGACTCAACTCTTTTCCTAAATGCAAGCATAAGGACATGTTTTAGGCTTGATTATGATCTTTTCCGGCTCATATATGCAAATAGCACAAGTCAAACCAAAGTAGATTATTCGTGGGACATTTCTAGCAAAACACTACGAAATAAGCATGGAAATGCGTGCTAAAATGACCTAAAAGGTCTATATAAAATGCATGCATCAGGGCACAAGAGACTAGACTGCGGGAACTTTGGGGGAGGTAGTTATCAAGGACCTTCCTACAGTACTCGGAGCTTCAGAAGACGTCGTCCTGCGAATTCGTGGGGCAATCGGAGGAAGCAAAACTACGGTTACTATAACCGTGCAAGAAGCTATCAGAGCCCCAATGAGGGAGGCAGACAGGCATCAGCGGCTAAGCCCACCTCTTCTGCGACGACGGTTCAGGGTGAAGGTCAGAAGAGTAGTGGCAAGCTATTCGCCATGGGGAAGCAGGTTGCACTGAAGATGCGCACGTTGTGACCGGTACTTTCTTTGTTCATGGCTGTCCTAGTTTCGTTTTTTTTACTCTGTGGCAACCCATTTATTTATGTTTGTAAGCCATACTAAGAGTTTAGGGCCGAAATCCTTTAAGATAGGTAGTGATGGGGTATTCATACCTTCTGGGGAGTCAGTGTTGTGTCGAAAGGTGTATATGGATGTGTCTTTTATAATAGGTCAGGTCGACTTTCCTGTTGATTTGTTTGAGTTTCCTTTAGATGGTTTTGGGGTCATTATCGGGATGCATTGGTTGGGTCGTCACAAGGCTACGATTGATTGCTTTTAGAAGAAAGTGACTGTAAGGGGACCGAAGGGAGTCAGGGTGTCATATAAGGGCTTTGTGGTTACACCTAAGGTAAAGATTATATCTGTCTTGACTCTGAAGTTTTATCCGAGGAAGGGGTGTCCTTTGATTTTGTGTCATGTGAGAGACACTAGGTTAATTTAGGTGTCTACAGAGAGCATTGGAGATGTCTTTCCTGAGGAGATTCCCAGGTTACCACCCAAGAGAGACATCGATTTTAGTATTCAGCGGAAGCCGGGAACGAGACCTATTTCTAAGGCCCCTTACCGGATGGGTCCGAGAGAGTTAGAGGAGCTAAAGAAATATGAGAGCATGAGATTGTGTATTGATTATCGAGAGTTGAACCATGTGACGGTGAATAACCGTTATCCCTTGTCGAGGATAGATGATTCTTTTGACCAGTTGACTGGGGTTGGGGTGTTTTCGAAGATTGATTTGAGGTCCGGTTATCATAAGTTGAGGATCCGGGATTGAGATATACCTAAGACTGCCTTCAGGTCTAGGTATGGTCCTTATGAGTACTTGGTAATGTCGTTCGGGTTGACTAATGCACCTACAATGTTCATGGATCTGATGAACCGTGTGTTTAGCCCATACCTGGAGAAGTTCATACTTGTTTTCATTGACGACATCTTGGTCTACTCTAAGATAAAAGAGGAGCATGAGGAGCATTTGAGGATCATATTGTAGACTTTGAGAGACAACCAGCTTTATGCTAAGTTGTCCAAATGTGAGTTCTGGCTGGAGAAGGTAGCATTCTTGGGGCATGTGATATCGAAAGAGGGTGTGGCTGTGGATTATCGTATGATAGATGTGGTGTCTAACTGGAAGGCTCCTAAGAATGTGGCTGAGGTGCGCAGTTTTCTGGGTTGGGCAGGATATTATCGACGGTTCGTGAAGGACTTCTCCAAGATTATTAGACCTATGACTGCACTCATGAGGAAGGATACTAGATTTCGATGGGATGTAGAATTTGAGGAGGCTTTCCGAATCCTTAAGGTTTATACTGAGGCTTCGAAGAATGGGCTGGGATGTGTTCTAGTGCGGAATAGGAATGTGATTGCTTATGCATCGATGCAACTTAAGCAGTATAAGGAGACCTACCCTACTCACGATTTGGAGTTGAGTGGTGTAGTCTTTGCGCTCAAGATTTGGAGGCATTACTCATATGGAGCGACTTTTAAGGTGTTCTCAGACCATAAGAGTCTGAAGTACATCTTTACTTAGAGGGAGCTGAATATGAGACAAAAGGAGGTGGATGGAGCTGATTGGTGATTATGACATGGAGATTGTGTACCTTGAAGGGAAAACAAATGTAGTGGCCGATGCTTTGAGTCGGAAGAGTGTGCATTCTTTATGCACATCGATGTCTTTAATGAGGTTGAGAGATGAGATGAACCGGATGGGTGTTCATGTGATCAGAAAGGGAGTGCGCGAGGAGATTTGACAGTTGAGCCAGAGTTTTATGGCGAGATCAAAGAGAGTTAGTTGGTAGATCCAAAATTCTTAGAGTGGAGGGCAAAGTTTGACAAACGTGGACCGTCGATATTTTCTCTTCGAGATGATTGGAGTCTTAGTTTCGACAGTATGTGGTATGTTCAGGATAGTACCGAGTTAAGGAAGAAGATTCTGATAGAGGCTTATTGTTCAAAGTATTTATTAAAGCAGACTTAGATAAATTTTTAACTTGACTCTTAAGAAGTAAAAAGTTTACCTCTTGGTCTTCATCGTCTGAGTCTGATTCCCCGTAGAGGCAGAATTGCGATGCTTTATCGGCATCAAGATCGTCGGTGATTAGATCTAAACTGATGTTGCTTAGGCACAGGTTTGCTACCTCATCTTCTTCCGAGTACTCGTCGTCCTCAGATTCTAATTCTCCCCAGCAAGATGCGAGCATAATCTTTTTGAATTCAGTCTTAGTCTTTTGTCTTTTAGATTTGTCCTTGATCTTATCCCAGCTCGGAAAATCCTTAATCATATGACCTTGTTCACCACATTTGAAGCATCCTCGTTTGAAGAAGGTTTGCTTAGAGTCATTCTTCTTTTTGTCATATGTCTTGTTGTTTGGTTTAGAGAACTTTCCTTTGAAAACAGCCTTCTTGAAGCGTCTTGCGAATAGAATTATTTCATATTCTAATTCTCGTTCGCCCTCTTCGCTCGTAGAGGCTTGTAAGGCAACGCCTTTGCTTTTGGGATGATCATCATCATCTTTGTTTAACAAGATCTCGTGAGCATCAGAGATCCGATTAGTTAATGGTAGGTTAAGGTCGTGAGATCACGAGCTTCCTCGATGGTTGTGACTTTCGGTTGCCATTTCTTGGTAAGGCTTCTAAGGACTTTTCGAACTATGTCCTCAGAATCGTACTTCCTACCAAGGTTTTGTAGTTCATTCATTATGCAAGAAAATCGTGCAGACATGCTATCAATAGATTCATTCTTTCCATAGTGAAAAGTTCATATCTTTGAATAAGCAAGTCTATGAGATGTTTCTTGACTACGGAGGTTCCTTCGTATGCAAGTTCTAGGCCGTCCCATATTTCTTTGGCCGAATTACAAGAAGAGAAACGATAAAATTAAGAAGTTATCATACCGTTTTGAAGTAGACTCATGGCTTTTGATTTTTTTCTCGGCGATCTTGTAATCCGCTTCTACATAGTTATTTTCCATCTTGTCGTATGTGGTTCCGTTAGCAGCGGCCACCAAGATTTTCCTTGATCCAGTTTGGATGATCTTCCAGCATTCCCAGTCACATCCCTTGATGTAGTGGGTCATCATATTCTTCCACAAGCTGTAGTTCTTTCCATCGAAGATAGGACACTTGAGGTGTTTGGAATCCATGGTAGAATCAATAGAAGGATCAATCTCAAGCGGTTAAGCTATCAAGAGCACGAGGTTCTGATACCAATTGAAGAGTCTATTGATATAGATATACTCAAGAAGGGGGGGTTGAATTGAGTATGCCAACTTTTTCGATTCTTCTTCGATGTATGATAGTTAGCGTGATAGCAAAGAGTAAAGAATAAAAACAATAAACAAGAGGAGACACGATATATTTGAAGTGGTTCAGTTTCACAATTTGAAACCTACGTCCACTATTCTCGATTAATAAAATTAGTACCTCTCTCCGGATTACAATTTTATCAACCCATTCGTACAACTTTGATGTTAGTTGTAACTCAATCTAGATATCGTATAATACCTAGCTAGCTTCAAGTACCGTGAAAATACTTGATTAGAACGAGTACCGTTAAACACTCAAATTATCTTACGTAAATAAGATAAATCTTCAATGTGTTCTTCGTGTTCACAATCTTGAATGAATAAGAACAATCTTCAAGCACTTGTAATCTTGTAACGGAATATGACAGTTTAAGCACGATTGAAAAACGAACGTGAGGTTGCGTTTCTCTCTTGATATATGCGGGTATATGCGTGTGTATTTCGTGAGTATTAATGTGTTACTAATGTCTTATTTATTTAACAAGAGGAAGTTGGTTTTATATTTAACAAAACAATATCTTATGTAATCTTTCCTAAATTGATTAAGATTACTTTTAAGAATAATACCTAAAGCAGGAATTCTAGTTAAGGTAATATTCCTAAGACATCCAGGGTTTGGAATAAACCTAGATCTATCCTTACTAATCTTCAAAAAGACCTGAAAGGAGCTGATGATCTTCCATCAATCTTCGATTAATCTGAGCTTGACTAATATCTTGAATCTTCTTAAAGTAGAAACTCTTTTAAATTTATGTTGATTGATTGACGAGATCTTCATTCTATTAGTAACTGTACACTTAACACACGATTACGCGCACGAGTATATAAAACATATTACCTAGAGTTGTCAGTATTAAAACATAAAACATATATTAAACATATATTAATATATTACTCAACATCCTTGCTAATCAACAAGACACTTGACTCAGAGGCCAACTTAAGACATAGACTAGCATCCAATTCACATCTATAAGTAAAGGACTCAGAGGCCAACTTAAGGCATACTCCTTTACTACATCACATGACACTAGACTCAGAGGCCAACTTAAGGCATACTCTAACATCCAACAACTGTACTCAAGGTAAGACATCAACACCCTAGCTACCCCGTTGTACAACTGCTCTACTTGTCAGACTCAGAGGCCAACTTAAGGCATGTCCTGACACGATCACATAAAACATGTCTGAGCTCAGAGGCCAACTTAAGGCATATCTCAAAAACGATAGGAAAACACATATAGGGCTCAAAGTTCAACTTAAGACATATCCCCATATATGACAACTAGTCCACGTATCAAGCTCAGAGGCCAGCTTAAGGCATAGCTCAATACGCATCAAATAATGTACATCCAATTCACATGAATACATAAGTTACCTATGACCAATCACAACAAGCCCTTGAAGTACCATAAGCGAATTACACAATATCATAAGTTCTACTAATTAATTACTTCAGAATCAATTATTCAAGACAAGCTTTAATCACCCTAATAAACTTCACCTAGTCAATTTAGACATCTTAACTAAGTTTATATATCATAAGAACCTTACTAGAACAGGTCTAGAACAATTGATAAAGAATGAACGAAAACAGCCTACGAATTAAAAGAAACACAACAGCAACAGCGCTGCATTGCGCAGCCTGCGCAACCCCTGGCGCATCCTGCGCTCGTCTGCGAGCACGGGTTCTACCATACGATTTCTGCACTTTCCTGTTTTCCTCAAAACTTCGATACACACTTTCAAACCATGAATTCAAGTCTAAAATCAACTAATCTACAACACATACATACCAACATGTCCCAAGTGTTCCATACTTTATCAATTTTAAGCAACAAACATGAATTTAAAGCCATAAATAACCAATTCAAGCATAAACCCCAAAATTGGGACAGATATAATATGTCCATCTATCGTCCCCATAAACACCACCAAAATACGATATAACATTCTGAAATTTATCACTAAACATCAACCATATGATAACATCTCTAAATTCATCCAAAAACCACACATAAACACATATCATGATGTGAAAATAACAAACAAGTCGAGTCATCTCATTATCGTCACATGTTTAAGCGTCTTCACCGCTTCCCTCTTCAACCACAAACGAGTCTTTATCTAAATCCTCCAAGTCTTCACCTTAAAAACAACATAAAAATGCATTAAGGACAGATTTTCGAATTTGGGTTTAAAACAGCCCGGAAAATAAGTATGACGATTTAGAAATTAGGAGAGATATATAGAACGTAAATTAGACAAGGATTGCGTAGGCGAAAACGGTACCTTAATCGGAGTTGAATTACAACCGGGGTGAACAAATTTGTGATTTGGGGAAAAATGAGATGAAGAAGATGAAGAATCAGATTTTTGATTATTTAGAGTGCTTGAGGAACAAGTAGTATGAGTTTGTGAGGAAATGAATAGGAAGTTTCCCTCACTTTAGCTTTTATTCTCATTTTGTTGAGTCGGGATTTAAGTAAATGCTCGGGATTTATGAACGGAATGCCAAAGGACTTTTTCCTACATCTTAAGATTATGAATTCTCAATACGGAACTTACACTTTATTTTTAAAATAAAGTTTACGAGTTTAATAAAATATTATTAAATTCCGGAAAATACTTTAATTAATTTAAAATGAGGTTTACGAAAATAAGGGATGTTACAATTTCATCTTATAAAACTCATATTTCATGCAAAATAAACTAATTGTATCTAAACTTTTACATACAAGAGTTAAATATTCCAAGTGAGGTCATATAAAAATCTCAAGGTCAGATTTAAAATTACTAAATTTATCCTTGGAACCTCGATTTATTAAATTTTATCGCATAAAAATTATAAATAATGCAAAATAAACTCATTTTATCTAAAATTTTACAGTCCACGTGTAAAAGATCCATATGAGGTTACATAGAAATTTCAAGGTCAAATTCAATGTTAAACAATTTTAAGTCATAAAATCTTATTTTTATCGATAAAATCGTCATTTTATAATAAAATTTTTATAAATGAACAATAAAAAAATCGACAAATCTTAATTTATCAACTAAAAATCTTTTAGAACCAGAATGTTATACATGCAAAATAATTTCGTGGCTTTATCGTATAAATCACAAAATTTTTAATTTAAAAACTCGTAAAAACTATAAAACGATTTTGTATGCAAAAACTAGCTCTTGATGCCTGTAAAATCCCAATATTTCGGGACTTGGAAGTTTAAAGATTTTAAGTTCAAGTTCGAGAGATAATTTATATTTCGTAATTTTTGGAATTTCATTTAAATAACTGATTAATTTACGTGAGAATATTTTAAAGGATTTAAATAAGATTTTATTTAATTGCGTAATTTATATCTTAGCAATTTAATTTCATAGTCCGGAATTATTTATATCGTCTTAAGTTTATAGTGACCTTAAGTCGGTGTTCTTAGCTTAAACCGTCTTAAAACTTGTCTTATATATGGGCCTAACTTGTTAATGAACCCATTTCCCCTCATTTTCCTCACAAAACCCTAACCCCACCATCTTTCATCTCTCTCCTCCATTTCATTTTTCAGATTTAACGAAAGAGAACAAAACACCGTTTTTGATTTCCTCTTCCTTCAATCTTAAAACTCTCATAGAATCTTCGTTTCTTATCCGGTTGAGGCGATTTTCGCGGCAACGGATTCCTCTTCTCGAGCCCGTCGTTCTAAGGTAATCAATCTTGCAATTTGTGACAGTTGGATTTTCAGCCTGTTCACATAATTTCGAAATTTGTGAGTTTCTTCGATGTTTGTGTTGTTTTAGGCGGCGTTTGTGTTAACCCGGAAGAGGGCTTGGTGACTATTACACAAGATCTCGAAGGTTTCGCTAATCAAAGGTGACTATTATGAGTAACTCGGCCTATTTTGTTATATTAGCATATTATGTGATGTTGTTGTGTTTTTATGAAAGTTAGTATGGATTATGATTCCTAATATCTTTATTGTGTTATACAAACTGATTCTTATGAGAAATTCATGATGAATTTGACGTGGGTGTTGATTATGGATTATACATGAAATATGGGTTTAATTTGGGGATTTGATGTAAACTCATATGTTGGATGAATGTTCACATGTTCATATGCTTATTTCATGTGTTTAACATGCTGGGATTGTTGAGATGTTGATTAGAAACATGTATAGGACACATTATCGAAGGATTGGATTAATTTGACGATGCGAAAATAGCGTTTTTTTGTGTACAGTGCCTCCCTACTGGTAGGCCGACCGGCAGCCGGTCGACCGGCTGAGAAGTTGTTCTTATGTATTCTCGTGTTTAGGGAAATTGGTGATGGTTGTAACATCCCGTATTTTCGTAAACTATATTTTAAAGGTTTTAAATTATTTTTACGGAATAAAGTAATATTTTAATATTTATTGTGAAGGTATTTTAAATAATCCGTTAGGATCTGTCTTAAGAACCTTAAGTCCTTAAGACGAATATAACTTGGCAAGTTAAGTCCGTATCATAAAAACCCGCTCACATTTCAAACCCGTTTCCACTTAAACGGAAAAGGACAATAAAACCCTACAACTCATATGCACATGTCGACATTTTCTTCATCATCAAAAACATTTCACTGCTTCCTAAAGACCTTCAGGTTTCTTATTTCGTCAAACCTTAAACTCAACATTTCGAGACCTTCCCGAAGTCGAATCAAGGCAAGTCATACCTTTTCGGAATCCTTGCGAGATTTCCAAGACAACTATCTCTTTCAATTCCATTTTCGTTCAACTTGAAAAAGTGGTTGTTTTGTGTAAATTCCGTTTTAGCATCTAAAAACCCGTTCTCTTTGTTGTAGGAGAACATTTAGAAGATCTTGGTGTTGATAGTTACATTGTGGAAGAGGATCATGGAGCATAACCGCATTAGAGGTGACAATTAAGAGAAACTCGGCCTTATTTGTAATATTAGCACTTTTCTTGGTTTAGATGCTTTTAGTTTCCGAATTTTCATGTTGTGATGGTTTTTGAGACTTAGTATCATGCTAGGATTACATAAGAAAGACTTTCACATGCTTTGATTGTGTTTAAAATGCCTAGTTGATGAAATTTCAGAAATATTGTGCTTAAGACGAATACAAAGGATGATCTTGTTGAGGCTTTATTGTGTTGTTTAATACTTGCTTTTGATGTATATGAGACTTATACATGCTGGGTAATCTCTGGATGTTGCGATTTTAGAAGTTTAGAATCGATTTGAGAAGATTTGAATGTCATAGAAAAATGTCGAATTTGCGTACAGGGGGCTCTGAGCCAGTAGGCTGACCGGCAGCCGGTCGGCCGGCTCAGAGTCATTATTGTGTGTTTTATGAATGTTGAGTCTGAGGAAGGATTCTGAGCCAGCAGGTCGGCCGCCGGTCGACCGGCTCAGAATCCCTCTTTGGGATTTTGGGACTTTTGTAAAGATTGTTGGGAAGGGACTCCCAGCCGGCTGGCCGGCGAACGGTCCGCCGGCTGAGAGCCTCTTCTCATTATTTTTCAGACTTCAATTTGACATGGGAAGGGACTCCCAGCCGGTTGACCGGCAGACGGTCCCGGACCGGCTGAGAGCCCCTGTTCTTATTAAACAGTTTATAACTTTCGAATGGTTAATCGGTTTTGTTTGAGATTCGTTCCGTGTACTTTATATGTGTGGTTGAGGTCCCTGGAGGATGGGCGACACTATATTGGGTTCGGGAATGGAGAGAGGATAGAGACCCCCCGGTCGGGTAACCGAAAGGGAAACCGCCTCTCCCTCATCTTAGTTCCCGGGATCAATTAAGTTTTGTTTAGTGGTTTAAGAGATTAGAACTATAGGTTAGTTTCTATCTGTGGATGTTATTGGTTTGATGCGTGTTAAGGTATGCCTTAAGCTGGCCTCTGAGCTTAACACGTGAGTTGTATGTCGCGTGATGGGATATGTGTTAAGTTCACCTCTGGACCCATTACGTGTTTTGCTTGTGGCGTGTCAGGATATGTGTTAAGTTCACCTCTGGACCTGACACGTGATCGGTTGTCGTACTCGGGATATGTGTTAAGTTCACCTCTGGACCCAGTGTGCGATAGTTGTGTATTGGGATATGTGTTAAGTTCACCTCTGGACCCAATACTTGTTTGTAACAGTGGGATATGTGTTAAGTTCACCTCTGGACCCTTTACTTGGATTGTATGTTGGGATATGTGTTAAGTTCACATCTGGACCCAACATTGTTTGGTAGTGGGATATGTGTTAAGTTCACCTCTGGACCCATTACTTGTGTTTATTGATATCAAGGTCTATGCCTTAAGTTGGCCTCTGAGTCCTTGATTGTAAAAGTGTTTTAGTATCTAGGTTATATCTTAAGTTGACCGCTGAACCTTTATACTTGTTGTTTTATATCTGCTTGCCTAGAGTTGGTACAGTGTCAGATATGCATGATGATATTGATGATTATAATACCTTGTTTATGGTTTTGTTCATCCAAGGCCCCCCGACCGGGTAACCGGTAGGGAAATCGGCTCTCCTTCCAAATGGTTTCCAAAGTTAGTTGAGAGTCGTGCATTAGTAATTGCATGATAGTATGAGATTCAGATATGATGAGATTGTATACTTCACATGTTTATATATGTTGGAGTGTTTTGTTTGTATTTCTGTGTTACGTGTCGTTACAAAAGGTGGCTAGGAGAACTCTAGTCACTCCCCACTGATTGTGGCGTACATGTTTACATGTATGTAGGTACATGTAGGAGGTTGGCAGGGGTTGCTGAGAGCTAGCGAGTGATGATCCGCTTATCATCTTATGACTTATAGATTACGATAGCTAGACTCTAGTTTTTGATACAGTTGATGTTTTAAGTGCCTGTAGGGATGTTCCATCCCAGGCTGTTGTATATATTTTGCTTCAGTACTTAGACTGTTATACTTATCTATTTCTGTTTATATCAGTTTCAGTTTTCAGGTTTAATTTACCTCGCATGTTTTATGTTAAAAAGTTTTGATTCCGCTGCATTTTTAGTACTTTGTATGTTTATTATTTCCGCTTTCGCGAGGGGTTTTACTGTTGGTATCAGAGCATTATTGCTCCCGACGCACTCATGTGACCCCCAACCTTAACTTGACCATATAATTGAATAATGAATGTGAGATGGGGTAGATTTAAGGACTTATATTGTAGCCTGTTTGTGCCTTGTTAAGAATGACAGAGCCGACCGATGCCTGAAGAATGACAGAGCCGACCGATGCCGAGAATGTTGAGACGCAAGCGCTCATTCAAACCCTTCAGAACTGCATAGCTAGGTCGTATATGCCTTCTTCTTCATTGCAAACCTCGGGAAGTAACCAACCTGGAGGATTGGCTTGGACTATCACACAGATGTGGAGGAATGCAGCTAAGACATTCGACAGAGAGACCAGTGCTGCGACCCTCACCGCTTGGTTCTTTGACATGGAAAGGAACTTCATGATTTATGGTGTTCGACCTGAGGATCAGACCCGAGTAGCATCTCAGTTCTTAGTCCGTGAGGCTAGACGTTGGTGGTTGACGATCAGCGCTCCTGCTACTCGTGACCCTACTTTCACTTGGAGTCGTTTCAAGACTCTTCTTGGCATGAGGTTTTACCACAGGGATATCCGCCAAGATAAGATGACCGAGTTCATGAATCTTCGCCAAGGAACCCTTTCTGTTCAAGCCTTCACCAATCGATTTGAAGAGCTAATCCACTTTGTCCCACAGCTAGTTGAGAAAGAGGAAGACAAAGCTTACCTGTATAGGAGCAAGCTTAACGCTGAGACTAGGAGTGTAGCCAGTGGTACCCAACTTCTTACTTCCAGAGTTACTACAGTGTCTTGCGAGCGGAAGACCCTTACCAGATCTATTGTGGTGGAGCTGGAGCCTTCTCTCCTCCCCGACCACCTTTTCATAACAGTCGAGGCAAGAGGCCTCTGAGTCCACCTTCCTCCTCCTCTCCTCTTGGAAAAAGGAAACGTTTCCAGAAGAAGAAGTCCAAGGGAGCTAAGACTTCTCAGGTTCAAAGCATGAGCCTACCACCTGACGCTCCCCTAAAGTGTTTCAAGTGCCGCAAAGATCTTCATCCTGGAGTTGACTGTCATGGTAACCCTTATCTTTGCCACACCTGCAAGAAGCATGGACACCGCTTCTTCAAGTGCCCCGAGAGGAATATCGCCATTGACAGAGCTATCACTATTGACCTAGAGGCTGAGACCAGTGGAGCTAGAGCTGTTCGGATTCAAGCTGAGACTGGAGTCCGCCCCGACCCACCTACTGGTACGTACATGTCTACTGCTTTGTTTGTAATCTGGTGTATGTATAACCGTTAAGATCTTAATCTTCTCCCTTAGATTCCTGTTAATCTTCTTTAGAATCTATCCGCATTTCCTTTTTGACTCAACCTGGTAAGTACTTGCTTCCCTGGTACACCTGGTGCGGTAACCTACCATAGATAGACTTGGAGAATTTCTTGAGGTCAACTGTACACCGTATTTTTGGAGAGTGTTGTTTTTTGAGGAAAACCTAGAGAGCTTTTGAGGGATGTTTTGGTGACCCTAGTGTTTATATCTTACCAATTTGAAAGGTAAAGGTGAGCGATGGGATAACTGCGCTAAGTAGAGTGATATACTTGACTGTCGATGGAACTTAGAGTGAGAATATTGCCGAGACATGGATAATTGTAAGTTTGGAGTTGCCAATTGAGGATCTAGAGGTACTTAGAGTAGTAAGTAATTTCGAGGAATATGCTTAAGGTCTTGATGTTGCCCGATAAGCGAATGAAGTAAGTTAACGCTGCTTAAACCTGAGGAACGAGAGTTGTTAGTTACGGTGTGAGAACATAGGAACATTTATAAAGAACTCGTGGAATCGACTGAGTGGTTGACCTTAAGTTACTTAATGGATCTTAGCATTTATCCAATGAAGAACTTAAAGGAAAATTTAGGATGTATCACCAGTCTGAGAATGGAATAGAATGATTCATTGAGAGATAGAGGTTCGGAGACACGTTGATTTAGGTGTAGTTATTTTGTGGACTGTAGTGCAAGTATAGTATATATATATCATATGAGTTTAATAGCCTGAGAGTTGGTCGAATTATCTTTAGGGAACTATCTGAGATTAGTTATCCAAGACCGTTGGGAATAGGTCATTGAATGAATGATACTTCTTTAGACTTCGAAGAACTTTGAGATCTATGTCGTTTCGAAGAAATAGTCATGGGAAACGGTCGTGGGTTTCCTTAACTTGGACGTTGTTACCTTAGTGAAACCTTACCTTGGAATGTTCGCTTTATGGTAATAGATGACTTTGGAGGACTTAGGATTTCGAAGTACCCCCATAGGATGAATTTGATGGAATTGAACTACGTAGGACTAAAGGATATAGGTAATTTTAGTTATAGCCTGTCTGATTGAGAAAAGTCATAGGGTACAAAGTTTGGTGTCCTAATTACAGAATTCGATGTTATGGTGCTAGGATTCTGGTGAAAATTTGAAGGTGCGTGAACCCGAGTCTAAGGGATGTATATAGACTTCTACATTGAGAGTGAGTTTTGGAAACCACCTTGTTGAGGAATGCCTCGTTTTGAGGATGAGATGATAGTAAGAGCAATCGTGAAACCATTGTGAGTCTAGAGATTACTGAAATCGCCCTTCTTGGGATTTACTAGGAACCGTTGTAACGATGTTTTGATTATGGATCGAGCGGTTAGTGTACCCATGTTTGGCAGGAGTTACCGTCTTCCTTGACCTCTAACCTGGTTATTTCATTTCTTCGATCTTTCCCTGTATGTTCTGTCAGCTGTGAAACTTGAAACTCTCAATCCTTCGTGTCGAAAGCAATCTCTATGATCGTTTCTACGCTCCCGGTGACTGTTTTTGGAATTTGTTCACTATTGTTAACACTGAAAGTAGTAATTTTTGGAAAACCTTAATTGTTTTGAGGATTTGGGAACTGCTCCCTCTTTTGTTGAAAATAAATAAAGGTCGATTTAGAAGGAAACTTGATGTTAAAGAGCAGAACGTTTTACAACTTTGATGGATTTCAGCGTTGATTGCCACTGGAACGTGTTATTGGAGACGTCTGATAACCTGTGCTGTGTTTATCAACACCAATTCGATCTAAATTTCGAACTTTTACTGATTTAATTTTGGGATTTGTCTCAGATTTGGAATGTCGGACTCTTGAATACGTAACGAGAATCTCAATGTCCAGTAACAAGACTTGTGCCTTAGACTCTATTTCTTTTTGAAACCTTTTCAAAAGTTAAAAGTTTTGGGTTGCCATAACCCGGGCAGTACGTTTTGATAACTAGAGTTGTTTTCGTACTTATTTCTGTCTTCAAATTTCGAGGACGAAACTTTTTGAAAGTTGGAGTGATTGTAACATCCCGTATTTTCGTAAACTATATTTTAAAGGTTTTAAATTATTTTTACGGAATAAAGTAATATTTTAATATTTATTGTGAAGGTATTTTAAATAATCCGTTAGGATCCGTCTTAAGAACCTTAAGTCCTTAAGACGAATATAACTTGGCAAGTTAAGTCCGTATCATAAAAACCCGCTCACATTTCAAACCCGTTTCCACTTAAACGGAAAAGGACAATAAAACCCTACAACTCATATGCACATGTCGACATTTTCTTCATCATCAAAAATATTTCACTGCTTCCTAAAGACCTCCATTTTTCTTATTTCGTCAAAGCCTAAACTCAACATTTCGAGACCTTCCCGAAGTCGAATCAAGGCAAGTCATACCTTTTCGGAATCCTTGCGAGATTTCCAAGACATCTATCACTTTCAATTCCATTTTCGTTCAACTTGAAAAAGTGGCTGTTTTGTGTAAATTCCGTTTTAGCATCTAAAAACCCGTTTTCTTTGTTGTAGGAGAAGATTTAGAAGATCTTGGTGTTGATAGTTACATTGTGGAAGAGGATCTTTGAGCATAACCGCATTAGAGGTGACAATTAAGAGAAACTCGGCCTTATTTGTAATAATAGCACTTTTCTTGGTTTAGATGCTTTTAGTTTCTGAATTTTCATGTTGTGATGATTGTTGAGACTTAGTATCATGCTAGGATTACATAAGAAAGACCTTCACATGCTTTGATTGTGTTTTAAATGCCTAGTTGATGAAATTTCAGAAATATTGTGCTTAAGACGAATACAAAGGATGATCTTGTTGCGGCTTTATTGTGTTGTTTAATACTTGCTTTTGATGTATATGAGACTTATACATGCTGGGTAATCTCAGGATGTTGCGATTTTAGAAGTTTAGAATCGATTTGAGAAGATTTGAATGTCATAGGAAAATGTCGAATTTTCGTACAGGGGGCTCTGAGCCGGTAGGCTGACCGGCAGCCGGTCGGCCGGCTCAGAGTCATTATTGTGTGTTTTACGAATGTTGAGTCTGAGGAAGGATTCTGAGCCGGCAGGTCGGCCGCCGGTCGACCGGCTCAGAATCCCTCTTTGGGATTTTGGGACTTTTGTAAAGATTGTTGGGAAGGGACTCCCAGCCGGCTTCAATTTGGCATGGGAAGGGACTTCCAGCCGGTTGACCGGCAGACGGTCCCGGACCGGCTGAGAGCCCCTGTTCTTATTAAACAGTTTATAACTTTCGAATGGTTAATCGGTTTTGTTTGACATTCGTTCCGTGTACCTTATATGTGTAGTTGAGGTCCCCGGAGGATGGGCGACACTATATTGGGTTCGGGAATGGAGAGAGGATAGAGACCCCCCGGTCGGGTAACCAAAATGGAAACCGGCTCTTCCTCATCTTAGTTCCCGGGATCAATTAAGTGTTGTTTAGTGGTTTAAGAGATTAGAACTATAGGTTAGTTTCTATCTTTGGATGTTATTGGTTTGATGCGTGTTAAGGTATGCCTGAAGCTGGCCTCTGAGCTTAACACGTGAGTTGTATGTCGCGTGATGGGATATGTGTTAAGTTCACCTCTGGACCCATTACGTGTTTTGCTTGTGGCGTGTCAGGATATGTGTTAAGTTAACCTCTGGACCTGACACGTGATCGGTTGTCGTACTCGGGATATATGTTAAGTTCACCTCTGGACTCGGTGTGCAATAGCTGTGTATTGGAGATGTGTTAAGTTCACCTCTGGACCCAATACTTGTTTGTAGCAGTGGGATATGTGTTAAGTTCACCTCTGGACCCATTGCTTGTGGATATATGTTGGGATATGTGTTAGGTTCACCTCTGGACCCGACATTTGTTTGTAGTGGGATATGTGTTAAGTTCACCTCTGGACCCATTACTGAGTTGTGTATAGGGATATGTGTTAAGTTCACCTCTGGACCCTTTACTTGGATTGTATGTTGGAATATGTGTTAAGTTCACCTCTGGACCCAACATTATTTGGTAGTGGGATATGTGTTAAGTTCACCTCTGGACCCATTACTTGTGTTTATTGATATCAAGGTCTATGCCTTAAGTTGGCCTCTAAGTCCTTGATTGTAAAAGTGTTTTAGTATCTAGGTTATATCTTAAGTTGACCGCTGAACCTTTATACTTGTTGTTTTATATCTGCTTGCCTAGAGTTGGTACAGTGTCAGATATGCATGATGATATTGATGATTATAATACCTTGTTTATGGTTTTGTTCATCCAAGGCATTGGATGACTCTTTAGTCAGTTTCGTAAATAGTTTGGACTGAAAGACCCCCCGACCGGGTAACCGGTAGGGAAACCGGCTCTCCTTCCAAATGGTTTCCGAAGTTTGTTGAGAGTCGTGCATTAGTAATTGCATGATTGTATGAGATTCAGATATGATGAGATTGTATACTTCACATGTTTATATATGTTGGAGTGTTCTGTTTGTATTTCTGTGTTACGTGTCGTTGCAAAAGGTGGCTAGGAGAACTCTAGTCACTCCCCACTGATTGTGGCGTACATGTTTACATGTATGTAGGTACATGCAGGAGGTTGGCAGGGGTTGCTGAGAGCTAGCGAGTGATGATCCGCTTATCATCTTATGACTTACACATTACGATAGCTAGACTCTAGTTTTTGATACAGTTGATGTTTTGAGTGCTTGTAGGGATGTTCCATCCCAGACTGTTGTATATATTTTGCTTCAGTACTTAGACTATTATACTTATCTATTTCTGTTTATATCAGTTTCAGTTTTCAGGTTTAATTCACCTTGCATGTTTTATGTTAAAAAGTTTTAATTCCGCTGCATTTTTAGTACTTTGTATGTTTATTATTTCCGCTTTCGCGAGGGGTTTTACAATGGTGCTCTCAGCCGGGTGGCCGGCCGCCGGTCCACCGGCTGAGAGACCCTAATGGTTTTGTTGGATTTTGAGAAAAGGCTAGGGAGTAGGACTCCTAGCCGGCAGGCCGACTAATAGCCCTTCCCTTTTTAAGAAAAACGTAGGAATTCGTATGAGGTGAGATTCCCAGTCGGGTGGCCGGCAGCCGGTCCACCGGCGGAGGACCCTTTCCTCTTGAAGTATTTAAGGTGGCTGCTTAGGGGATGAGACTCCCAGCCGGCCGACCGGCAGACGGTCTGGCAGCCGGCTGAGAGTCCTGTTCTCATTAAAAAGCGTTTTACTTGTGATCGGTTCATCTGATTTGATTGATACTTCTTCTATATGATTGGTGTGCGTGTTAACTATCATATGTTAGACGGTAATCTAGTAAGTAAGACTAGGACATAGTTTTGGTTGTAGTGCATATCGGAATATGTCTGAGTTGGGACCTCTAGAGTACGATATGTACTATTGGTTGATGTGTATTCAACTATGTCTGAGTCGGGGCCTCTAGTTTGATACGTGTGTGTATGTCGCGTGACGGACATGTCTGAGCCGGGACTTCTGAGCCGTTACGTGTATGGGTGATGCATTGGGATATGTCTGAGTCGGGACCTCTATTCCTTTGTGAGTTTGTTTGACCGTGGTTAGTCAGGTCTGAGTCGGGATCCTGATTCACTACGAAGAGTGATGGTTATGTCTGAGTCGGGATCTCTGAACCATTACTAGCTGACCGGTATCCATCCATGCCTGAGTCGGGGTTCATGGATGTATGTTAGCTGACCTTGTGTACCAAATCTACCTGAGTCGGGGTGTGTCTTGGGCACTGCTGATTGTATGGCTAGTGCTTTCCTGAGTCGGGGTTAGTCCTAGATATTGTTGATTGCATCCGCTTGCCTGAGTTGGGGTACGGTGTCAGATGTTGTTGAATGAATTTTATATGTCTGCTTGCCTGAGGTAGGGTACAGTGTCAGATGTAATGAATGTCATATGTATGCGTACCTGAGTCGAGGTAATATTATATCATAAATGCTTATATGTTCTAGATATGCATGTGTAGCGGTATCTGATCTATTTACTTAGTGATGCATGTTGTGATGGGACTGAGGAAGTGTACTTCGCATATTGTTATGTTGGAGTATGTTGGATGGTAATTATGCGTATATGTGATGTGTTATTGACAATAGGTGGCTAGGAGAACTCTAGTCACTCCCCACTGATTGTGGCGTACATGTTTTCATGTATGTAGGTACATGACTTGCTAATGGAGGGGTTCACAGAGGCTAGCGAGCGATGATTTATTTCATCGATGACTTACACTTTATATCGTTTAGCTAGATCTAGACTTTACATACAGTATTTTTGGTGCCTGTAGGGATTTGTTATCCCGGGCTGCAGTTTTGTACTGTTGTTTTTATATACTTAAATACTTAACTATGTTTTGTTTACTTCCGCATGTTAGTTTGTTAATTCACCTCGTATCTTATCAAGCATGTTAAAGTTTTAATTTCGCGCAAATTTTGGCATGTTTGTATGTTTATATTTTTCCTTTACGACGAGAGGTTTTACAATGCCAATTGTTAGTTTCATAAACCTCCATTAGTCACTATTAATGGTAAAATTAATCTTTTTTAATGTAGGATCTAGTACATGCAAAAACAAGTATAAGATAGAAAGTTTCTTACATTGAGAAATTGGAAATTTGGGCACAAAATCAATTACCTATTGATTTTGTTCTTGAGCTTATATCTCAAGAATGATCCTCCTAGGTTCCAATATTGCAACCCTCCAGTAGAGATGCACCCAAGACTCTCCCTAAACCTAAACTATAATTTTAGACTAGAAATTATAATTAAGAAACCTTTTTTTTTTGGTGAAATGTGAGAGTATAATATATATCATAGACAGAATTACAAGAGAGGTAAGGGTTCGAGCCCCCTTACTGGCATTACATCAATGATAGACTTTTCGAAACCAATCTAAACAATCCTGGTCATTAGACTCCTCAATTTTCTTTTGCAATCTACTCTTCAACTCCCTCACAATACTATCAACCATATGATCTGGTCTATGCATAAAAGCATGGATTCGAGTTTCATTTCTTTGTCTCCAAATATGATACTGGAAAGCATTGTAGATGGCCATTCGAATTTTCCACAGCTTAGTTGTTCTACTTCTCGTTCCCATAGTTGCCAAGGTAAACTGCAGCTCAAATTTGGTCTGTAACTTCTGCTTCACTATTGTAGTAAACTGGCAGTCCTCAAACAGGTGATCTATGGTTTCAGGAAGAGTTTGACACAAGAGACATAGGTCATCAGTGCAGCATCCAAATCTGAAAAGTTTACTTTTGGTGTTCATGCCCTCCTGTAATCTCAGCCAGGTAATGAGGGAGTGTTTGGGTATATTCCAGTTGTTCCACACTGCTTCTGCCCATGGTTGTTCAGTTCCAGGAGGGTTCAGCCATTGATAACCCTCTTTGACAGTATACCCCTTAGGATTACTGATCCAGATATTGTTGATGTATCCTTGTTTTAGAGCTTCTTTCGTTTTGCAGATGGTCTTCCACACCCAGGGAGCATCCAGAGGAGGTGTATAATCATGCCATGGTCTGTCTTTCAGGTACACATCATTCACCCATTTAATCCAGAGTCTGTCAGCATTAGTATAAATCCAACTGACCAATTTACCTACAGTAGCTTTATTCCAGAGAACTGCATTTTTTATCCCCAAACCTCCCATTTTCTTAGGAGTAGTAACAGTATCCCAGGCAACCAGTGGAACTCTATGGAATTCTGAAGATCCGTCCCATAGAAAATTCCTACAAATAGCTGAAATTCTGTTGAGAACCCCCTTAGGAATGATGAAAAGCTGAGCCCAGTAATTATGCAGAGTGTTTAGAACTGAGTTAATGAGAATCAGTCTGCCTGCATATGAAAGCTTCTTAGCTCCCATGCTCCTTATTCTAGTCACCAGTTTTTCTGTGAGGGAAGAGCATTCATGTTTGGACAGTTTACCAGGTTGAATTGGCACCCCCAAGTACTTGAATGGAAAAGCCCCTCCCTTGAAACCAGTCACTTGCTTGATCCCTGCTTTAATATCATCCTCAACACCACTAAAGTATATTTCAGATTTGGCATTGTTCATACTCAACCCAGTTGCCTTGGAGAAAGAAGCAAATGCCCTCATAAGTAACCATATAGAAGAAGGATTTCCTTTACAGAACATCAACAAATCATCTGCAAACATTAGATGGGTGAGTTTCAATCTTTTGCAATGGGGATGATATTGGAATGGCCATCTGTCTGTATATAATTAAGAAACCTTATTTTATCATTTAATATTATGATTTACTACTTTAGTAAATATTTGAAATAATATTAGAATCTTAAAAAACTTAACTTGAACAATTTTTGTGACATGTAAGATAAAATGAAAATGAGCATTAGAATAAAATTTAGGACAAATTGGTTTTATTTGTTGAGTTGTGACCCAACTTGGCCGAGTACCTCGTACTCGGTGGAGTTAGTCAAACTCGGTCGAGTTAGCATAAACCGACCGAGCTAGTCGAACTGAGTAAATATTGAATGCGACAAAATATTAAAATTTCAATTAATAAGTATGAAAGCAGCAGTTGGGAATCGTCTCAACCTGGCACTGGGATTGGTCTCATTAAAGCAAGTCTTAGACATCGACTACTTTTCCTATCCTTCTAGTCTGCATCCCTCTCCCTAACGGACGACCTCCTTCGAACTCTCTTCTTACTTTAATATGCAAAACCTTCTCTTTTCTTTTTCCTTCTTATCACATCCGTTATTCACCTCTGTCATTATCGTATTCACTCTATCTATGACTCTCTCTCCTCTCCCTATGGTGGTCGAGCTTTTTATCTTTCCTCTCCTTTTCTTATTCTAACGAAGGCAGGTGACACACCACCAACCAAAGCCTTTCAAAGACAAGGACTCACTGTTTAGCTATTTTTAACCAATTAACCTCTTAATATGCCATTTTATCATATAAAATTCATATTTCATGCAAACTAATTGATTGTATCTAAAATTTTACACACAAGAGTTAAATGTTGCATGTGAGGTCATATAAAAATTTCAAGGTAGGCTAGCACGTGACCTTCACTTGCTTTTTGTCCATGAAGAAGGTAAAACAAAAATTAAGTCAAGGTGACGTGCTTACTTACCCAAAATAAGAGTTCAAAAATAGACAAAGTTCAATGAAAGATAATTGAGGTTATAGGTTGGATGTTTCTCAGTTAATCGTTAGTAGGGATTAATATGAGAAGATGAGGTATAGGTTGGACTATTCCTATGAAATAACCCTAAAATTTAACTAATTTTAACCTTGGAACCTCGATTTATTGCATTTTACATTTTCCATATCATTTGATTTATCATAAAATAAAAACATTTTATTTCTCCTCTTATAGTTACAAAAACCGACCCCATTATAAGATAAAATTGACTTAGATTTTATCTTTTGTCATTTGTCAATTGTATGTGTGACATGTAACATGCTACATGTTATTAGGATTGATTATACATATTTAACAAATTATGCATATTTACCAAATTAAATACCATAATACATAATGAATAACAATTGACGACTTATACATGTAATTCATAATTACATATAAGTAAAATGTCATTCTAATTATAACTTACAATATTTGTTCTTATAATTACTCTTTTATTCTAATCTCGCATGTTTCCTAAACATTCGTTAATAATTAGTAACATAACGTTTTATTTACTAATTTTGAATCTTCTTTAAACATATTAAAATAAGATTTCATTTTCTCATTTTGTTCAAATTAAGGATTTAATTAATCTGTATCGATATACGATTAATTAACTTTTCAGTTTTGGGATTCGTCGTATAGGTGTGACCTAAAGGAATCAAATAAACATCAGCGTCATACGACTGTAACGTCAAATTCTAGCTAGCCAATTGTTACCGATTAATGTTGATTAGTTGACTATATATAAGAATCATCGCTTGTGTATTATTATTATGACATTTATTAATGATACTCAAATCTTGTGATTGCACTATTGTTGTGGACACTTACTCCAACACCTATGAGATTCTTGATTGAGTGGGAGAGGTTGTTTATCGCTTGGCGTTACCAGGACCTTAGACCGATGTTTAGCCCAAAAAAACTGCCATAATACTATTGGGCCCAAAGACGAGCTAGGAAGCAAGCAGCCCATTTACAAAGCAGATTGCATAGGAAGAAAGAGACGTTGGAAAAGCAGGAAAGGGTCAAAATCCTAGAGGAATATTCCCCTAGACTCTCTCCTATATTCCTGGAGCTGACCAGGACCAGAGACAGGACCAGTTGACCAAGAGTCCAAGGCTATATAAAGAGAAATTAGGGCGTTAATTATTCATTCAGTTCACACGTTGTAATTTTTACTTTCGCACGCATATACTTGTACTCAGCTCAAAACAGCGATCATCCTCGAAAATAGTGAAAAACTTGGTGGGATTCCGTTCCCCCCGCGGTTCTTTCCCTCATTGGCTTTTTCCGCGTCACCAAAACCTCACGTGTTATTCTTCGTCTATTTTGTCCTTCGCATTTATTTTTGTACGTAGATTCTCATATTGGTTGACACTTTGACCCACATCACAGTAACTTGACCCGGTAGAAATTTTACCAAAACAATTTGGCGCCCACCGTGGCCCGTGGGGCATAGTGCGCATTCCAATATCTTAAACAGTCATCTCGCCACAAAAGCATGTCTGGGACCAAAGGTAACCCCTCTAGTGCCCAAAGTATGCCAGCTCAGTCCAGCGGGACCAACCCCACTGTGTCCATTGGTCTCGCAGGATCACCCCCCATCGTAAGTCAGACCATAGCCCCCTGGGTTGTGGCTCTATCCAGCAAACCTCCTCAGGTTCCCAGATCACCCCCCGTGTCTGCTTCCCCAAGGCAGAGCAGAGAAAGCAGTCCCAACAGAAGTGGAGAAGCCCAGATACCTGGAGCAGGCCCGCTGCCAAGAATCTCCAGTCCAGATCCTATGCAGATGGTGGTCCAGGGGATGAGCGCTCTGCAGGAAACCATAGAAGGCCTGAAGAAGGATAATCTGGACCTGAGGGAGTAGATCGCCGCAGTTGCCCATCCAGCTCAGACGCCCAGAGTACTGCAGCCAGGACCTGGACAGACCTTCAATCCCTTCGGGAGGACGAGACTGAACCGGTCGATTCCCCAGGAGGTCGTCATTAGGCTGGATCTAGGTGTCGTCACCCCAAGCAGTGGCCTAGGGATACTGGATCTGGATTCGTCTGTGTTCAGAGCACCGCAACCCAGTCCAGCACAGCCTGTAGGTAATCCTACACCTTGTTTTCCCCCTGGGACTGATCCTTTGGCTTTTGCAGGTACACCTCCCCAACCTTCAGTTGGATGGACGCGAGAGACCCCAGCAAGGTCAGCACCCGTGAGCCAGTTCAGCCTCAGAGGATGGACGGGAGCAGCCCCATCGCAGTCAGCAGTTGGTTGGCGTCCAGGGCCAGGTTTCAATCCATCCGTAGTAACCAACCCGCCTGTCAGCCAACCATCCTTATGCCCTTGGGGATGAGCCCCTCCTAGCTTCTTCCCTCCGCCTGTCAACCCATCTTTAGGCCCTTGGGGGGGAGCCCCTCCTGGCTTCCTCCCTCCACCAGCCAATCTGTTTTCAGGAGCAGGCAGCCTATCAGACCAGCGTTACTAGGAGCTGAAGGACATGATGACCAAAATACCCGGTATGCCAAGGCCCATGGAGAAAGCTTCCCAAGACAGCTATGCAGATTCACCCTTCATTGACAACATTGCTCTGATCAATGTGCCCAAGGGGTTTGTGCCACCAACCATGACACTATACGATGGTACGGCCGACCCCCTGGACCACATCAATCAGTATAAGCAGAAAATGATGGTGGTGACCACAACCGGAGCACTCAAGGAGGCCTGCATGTGCAAGGGATTTGGATCAACCCTGTCAGGAGCAGCCTTGCACTGGTTTGTAGGACTGCCCAACCGCAGCATATCTTCCTTTGCAGATCTGGTTAATGCCTTTAATCAGCCGTTCGCAAGCAGCATGAAGCCAGAGAACCAGACCAGTGATCTTTACAGGATTGTTCAAGGATTCGAGGAAACAACTCCAGATTACCTCACCAGATTCAACAAGGAGAAGGTCGCCATTCCGAATTGTGATGTACCCACCGCCATTGAAGCCTTCCGCAGAGGGTTACATCACGATTCAGACCTGTACAAGCAGTTGACAATGCACCCATGCACTGCCTTTGCTGATGTACAGGCCCAGGCAGTTGCAGCAATGAGGCTGGAAGAGGACGCTGCCTCTAGAAGAAGTACCTACGACACAGAACTTGTGTCTAGGAAAGCGCCAGTGTAAAAGAGGGGTGAAAGATCAAAGCCCTATAGCAAACCAGTGAGTAAAGTGTCAGAGAGCACCGGTGGTAAAAGCGATGCACATACACCTCCGAAGGTCAGCGAGTATGGCTTTACCACCGGGATGGCTGGCCTGTTGAAAGTCAAGAACTCAAGGGAGTCAGATGGCCAAAGAAGAAAGAGGAACGACCCAATGACCGCCGTGATGCCAGCAAAAGATGTGAGTTTCATGATGACATTGGCCATACCACGGACGAATGTTATACCCTTAGGAAGGAGGTCTGATTCCAGTATGACCGAGGCAACTTTGATCATCTGCTCCCAGAGAAGTCCACCAGAGTCAATGCAGCCAGTCAGGTGCAGCCTTCACCAGCTCCTCCCTGCAACAGAATTGTCAACGTCATTACCGGAGGATCAGAGCTGTGTGGGCTCACCTATTCAGCAGCCAAAAGACGCGTGACATCAGCTAAGGGAGACAAGCCAGAATCATCATGCAGAATAGCACGGCTGGACCTCTCAGCAGCAACCTTTGATGAAACAGATGCACAAGCCGTACCAGAGCAGCACCATGATACCCTGATCATCACATTGAACATTGGCAATTGTGAGGTCAGGAAAGTCATGGTAGATACAGGAAGCTCCGTCAACCTGCTAATGCTGGATGTACTAAAGAGCATGAGATTTGACAAGAAAGACTTGACAAAGAAAGCTTTTCCCCTGGTCGGATTCAGCGGAGAAACAGCGCATACCCTGGGGGAAATCACCATCCCCTCTTACGCCGGAGGGCTGAACAAGCAGGTAAGGTACTTAGTTATTGATGGTCCATCTACTTACAATGTTAATCTTGTCAAAGCATCACCAGTGCTTGAAATTCCCTACACCTTGGGGGAGTCCAGGAGATACGGGGAGACCAGGAGGAGACCAAGGATTGCTACAAAGTAGCTCTCAAAAGGACCACCAGGCCACCAGCCGCCAGAGCATAGCAACAACAGCAACTGCACATCCAGGAGGAATACATCGAGCCCCAGTAGGCAGAAATCGATGAGGTCCGCCTGGATGAGCAGTACCCAGAGAGGATCGTGTTCGTAGGCTCAGAGTGCTCTGGAGATCTGCGCCAGCAGCTCCTCCAGCTGCTCAGAAAGAACGTGGATTGCTTTGCCTGGTCCCATAAAGACATGATTGACATAGACCCAGAGATCATAACACACAAGCTCAGCATAGATCCAGGATTCAGACCAGTGCAGCAGAGACGCTATGGTGGTCAAATCCAAGCAATCGGCGGACCACACCCAGCACCTGGAGGAAACATTCAACACCCTCCGGAAGTACAAAATGAAACTGAATCCAGCTAAGTGTACCTATGAAGTTTCCAGTGGGAAATTCCTGGGGTATATGGTAACACAGAGGGGGATAGAAGCCAGCACAAAATAGATCAAAGCAGTTCTGCAGCTGGAACCACCCCAGAAGCCCAAAGATATACAGCGTCTGACAGGAAGAGTAGCAGCCCTGAGCAGGTTTATTTCCAGGTCCTCAGACCCGTGTAGACTACTCTATGATATTCTAAGAAAAAGCCAGAAGTTTTATTGGACACCAGAGCACGAGAAGGCATTCCAGGAACTAAAGCAGTACCTGAGCAGCCCACCCCTGCTATCCAAGCCAGAGCAGGGGGAAGTGTTGCTCCTGTACCTCTCAGTAACTGAAGCAGCAGTAAGCGCAGTTCTGGTCCGGCAGCACGAGAGAGATCAGCATCCGGTGTACTACGTCATCAAATCACTGCTACCAGCAGAAACAAGGTATACCTCACTTAAAAAGCTAGTATTGGCATTGGTCACGGCATCCTATAAGCTACGCCCGTACTTTGAGTCTCAAACCATCTCGGTGGTTACTAATCACCCCCTCGAGACGGTCATGAGAAAGCCGGAGCTCTTAGGATGAATGGCTAAGTGGTCTGTGCACCTCAGTGGATATGATCTCCAGTTTGAACCACGCACGGCCATAAAGTCACAAGCCCTTGCAGACTTCGTCTCCGACTTCAGCCCAGCACTCCAGACCGAGGCAGAGCAGGAAATCCTGCACCTACAACAGGATGCCAAACCAGGCACCTGGGAACTACGAGTAGATGGAACCTCAAACGCTAGAGCGTCAGGAGTTGGGTTGATCCTCAGATCACCGGAAGGAGACTTAATTACCCAAGCAGCCCGGTGTGAGTTCAAGACCACAAAAAATGTGGCTGAGTATGAAGCCCTAGTCCTGGGACTGCAACTAGCCCTGGACATGGGAATCAACCATGTTAATGTATATAGTGATTCGCAATTAATTGTGAATCATGTCAATGGAGCATACGAAGCAAGGGATCCAACAATGGTGGCTTACCTGTGCGTAGCAAAGGAGTTAATCAGCAAATTCGCAGAATTCTGCATCCAGCAAGTACCCAGGGAGCAGAATGCAGAGGCAGATGCACTGGCAACCCTAGGCTCAACCTTCAAACCAGCCGACGTATCCAGTATTCCGATCACCCATGTTCTCAGACCAGCCATTCCTGGACATGATTCGGACCAGGAGGAACTACCTATCTGCAGCAGCAACCCAGACCAGGGATCGGAGCAGGATTGGCGAAAGCCGTACCTGGACTGGTTGCAGCATGATATCCAACCCAGTAGTAAAAAATAGGCACGCAGTTTCAGGATGAAGGCTTCCAGGTTCCTGCTGATTGATCGCATCCTATTCCGGAAGTCATTAGCAGGACCATATATGCGCTGCTTGGATCAGACTGAGGCACAGACAGTCTTGCATGACCTCCACAGCGAAGACTGTGGAAATCATGTAGGGGGAAGAAGCTTGTCCAATAGAGCCCTCATAATGGGATACTTCTGGCCTACAATGCGCAAGGATGCAAAGGAGTATGCAAGAAAGTGTGACGCCTGTCAAAGGCACGCATCTGTCAATCACCAACCAGCAGAACCCCTGCACCCAGTCATATCCCCGTGGTCTTTTATGAAGTGGGGGATGGACATCGTGGGCCCCTCCCCGGAGCACCAGGAAACAAGTTGTACATGTTGGCCATGACAGACTACTTTTCTAAGTGGATCGAAGCAGAATCATTCACCCAGAACGCCGAAGCACAGGTCATTTCTTTTATTAAGCGTAATATATTCACCAGATTTGGTATACCTTCAGAGATAATATGTGACAATGGTTCCCAATTCATTGGGAAGAAAACCGAGGCTTTCTGCGCTGGGTGGAACGTATCACTCCAGAAATCTACCCCCAGAAACCCCCAGTCCAACGGACAAGCTGAGTCCAGTAATAAGATCATCATTGAAAATATGAAAAAGAAACTACAAGAAATGGGAGGGAAATGGGCAGAGGAGCTCCCTCTAGTCCTGTAGGCTGACAAAACTACTCCAAAAATAGCAACAGGTCAGACCCCCTTCAGCCTTGTCTTCGGAGCAGAAGCGGTAATACCTTCTGAAGTCAAAGTCCCAACCCACAGGTACGGGTGTATAACTGAGGACCAGAACCAAGTAGAAATGACAAGTAGCCTCATACAAGAAGATGGTAGCTCGGAGCTACAACAAAAATGTCAGGATCATAACCTTGCAAGTAGGAGATCTGGTCCTGCGAAAGGTGTTCCAGAACACCAAAAACCGACAAACGGGAAAGTTCGCCTACAACTAGGAGGGCCCATACCAAGTTGAGAGCATAGTTGGTAATGGGGCCTACAGACTAATGACAATGGAAGGGGAAATTATACCCAGATCATGGAATATACTTCACTTAAAAAATTATATCATCTAGAGGTGCCTCCACCAGACCAGAGCAACTCCCTTAGACCTCAGGTTCTACTCTATATAAAGTATACTCTGGTTCAGCTTAAAATGTTGTCTTACTTTTATATTTTTTATAATTTAAGTTTGATAATCTAAGTCTTATAATTTCAGACCTTGGTTCATTTAAAGTCAACTATCGAGTCTTTTTGAAAATAAAGGAAAAGTTTTATCACTTATTTTCTGGACCAGAATTTGTCTATCCTAGTAGACTGACCTAAAGAGGAAATCTGCACTGATCGTATGAGAACTTAAGTCAAGCCTGGCACCCCAGTGTAGGGATGGGCATCTAAAACACCAGGCCAGCTCACCAAAACAGTGATGGCCAAAACACAATAAAACATGCATGTACAAAAGAAAACGCCAGAAAACGGCAGAAAACCAGCAGTAAACAAATCCACATACAACGGGGGAACATACGATTCAAAAAAAAAAAGGAACTGCCCAAGGCAGCCCAGTAGCAGAATTGTTTTTGGTGGTCCACCCGGACCAACAGCAAAAATTACAACTGATTAAACCCACGCAGGGGCACCAAAGTTTCAAGACAAAAAATTTTTACGCCCATATCAGGGCCCAACAACGCAAGTTTAAAAAAGAACCTACTCATCAGGAGTAGGTTCAGCGGCAGCAGCATCAACACAGGTGGGGCCAGAGGTCACCTCCTCTCCGGCATTTTAGGACCCCACCATGCCTTCTTCTTCATCATCATCAAAAATCAGGTCCATGTTCAGACCCTCAGGAAAATCTGCAGCGAAAGTCTCCTCTAGAGCAGCTAAGTCCCAGATGTTATGACTACCCTTCTGGAACTCCTTAACACATTTTATCCGGGTCTCAGCAGCAGTGTAGGCAACAGCCTCGATCAGAGCTCCCTACACACCAGCCTTCTTATGCTACAGAGCTTCCACCCTCAGCACCAGATCAGCGTCTGAGGCTAAGGCCCGCTCCAGCTTAGAATGAGCCATGGCCAACTGGTTCTGGAAGGTCTCCTCTTGAGCCTTGAGCATCTCCTGGCCCACAGCCACGTCCCGATGGGAGCGATCAACAGCCTGCCGCAGATTTCCCCTTAGAGCCTCCTTCAAACTCAACTTCGCCTTTATCTTCTGCTCCTTCTTAGCCAAGGCCTCCTGCATCCTCTCCACCTCCAGCCTTCTCCTCAGAGCCTCCGCCTGAGCCGTCTTCATACAATGAAATTCAGCCAACAGAGCCTCGCTCTAGCGTTTGGCACAAAGTGACAGCTCCAGGACCTGGAAATCCAGACCAGGTCAGGACCAAATATATATATATATATATATATATATATATATATAAGAAAAAAGAAAAGCTACCTCAAAAGAAACCTCGGCAGTGTGCCTAATCAGATCTTTGAAAGGACAAGGATTCATGAGCAGTGAATCCAGAGCAGGCCAGAGATCAGTTCTGGACCCACCAAAGCCTCCTGGGAGTTCTAGGTGAAGAGCAGGAGAAGGAGGACCCTCCCTAGAAGACGATCGAGGCAGATGCTCGGGTATAACTTTGAAACCAGGGGTAGGGATCTCAGCAGGGATTGTTAAAGGAGAAGGATCAACAAAAGAAGTCGCAGGAACAGATTCCTGGACCGAATCAACAACGTCCACTTAGATAGGGGCAGCCTTAGACCCAGCTCCAACAGGGCTCCCCTCAACAGCTTCCACCTTCTTCTTCTTCGAGGACCCCGCGTCCCCAGGAGTGAACCTCTTCCTCCGCAGATGCATCACCCTGTCCACATTCACCCTGGGCTTGGCTGAAAATAGCACCAAAAGTCAGAAAAAGTAGACCAAACATGAAATACACCCAGAAAATAGCCAGATGAGCAGCACCGTACCCTCTTTCTTCACCACCAGAATAGCAGAATCCCGGACCAGCTTGGAGAATGTCCTCTCCTCAGCAGGAAGGTCCAGGAGCTTGGGCTTTGAAGCAGGAGGATCCTCGGACTCAGGAAGCTTAGCCAGGCTATTCCCTGAAGAGACAAACCAACCGTTAGTAAAAGATAACAACAGAAGAAAACCAAACCAGAAAAAACACCAGAGCAGAGACCATACCTTCCACAGGCTGCCACTCATAAAAGATGTAGTCAGGAGAGTAAGACAGTGTGTCAATCTTGACAAAGATAAAACAAGTGAAACCATTTACTATCATCTGGGGTGGTAGAAAACACAATGGCAGAAGGCACGCCATCATGCCCACGAATGGTGCACTGAGAATGGCCCAAGGAACGAGGATTGAACCACTGCCCCAAATCTGCCAACCCTATATTCAGCCCTCGTTCACGGTTCAGAGCACAGAGGCTGAGCAAGATCCGCCATGCATGGGGAGCGACTTGGCACATAGCCAGTTTGGTTAGCTTTAAAAGATCAATGATTAAATCAGGAAAAGGGAACCTCAAACCCAAGCGGAAGGGGTACTCATAGAAACAAGTCTACCCCTCTCTCTCGAAATCAGCTTTCTCACCAGCGACGAGGAAATGGAAGACAACCCCTTCCGGGAAGCCGAACCTCATCCATATGAGAGTAGCATGAGACTCATTGAAGGCAGAGTCGCAAAGATACCTAGGCGCAAGAAGCTTCTGCGAGGGAAATGGACCAGAGTAGCCCCCGACGCAGAAGATTACCCAGAAGAGCCAGCAGCAGGAGTAGCAGAGGGGGTAGCAGCGGAAGAGCTGGGAGCAGACATGGAGAACTTAAGGTGCGGTAAAAAAAATTATCGTGAAAAATAAAGAGAGCAAGAAAGCAAGAAAGCAAGTGAATGTAGGAAGTAAAAAGGGTAAAAGAGAGAGCAACGGTTAAAAGAGGGGTATTTATAGAAGAGGTGGGTGGTTTAAATTTGAAAGGTGAATTCAAATTTGAAAATGAAAGATGAAAGATTAAACTAAATGATGGTAAATGGAGAGGGGACAGGCAGTTAATGAGAAAATGGGACAAGTGGGACAATCGTCAGGAATAGTTACAGAAATCCCCAACTACCCACGTAAATTCCAGAAGCACACCTAGAAGCAGGAGGAAATTCCAGCCCAATTGAAAGCCAAGTCAGGCTGAAATTTGGGGGAAATTGTTTAGCCCAAAAAACTGCCATAATACTATTGGGCCCAAAGACGAGCTAGGAAGCAAGCAGGCCATTTACAAAGCAAATTGTATAGGAAGAAAGAGACGTTGGAAGAGCAGGAAAGGGTCAAAACCCTAGAGGAATATTCCCCTAGACTCTCTCTTATATTCCTGGAGCTGACCAGGACCAGAGCCAGGACCAGCTGACCAGGAGTCCAAGGCTATATAAAGAGAAATTAGGGCGTTAATTATTCATTCAGTTCACACGTTGTAATTTTTACTTTCGCACGCATATACTTGTACTCAGCTCAAAACAGCGATCATCCTCGAAAATAGTGAAAAACTTGGTGGGATTTTGTTCCCCCCGTGGTTGTTTCCTTCATTGGGTTTTTCCGCGTCACCAAAACCTCACGTGTTATTCTTCGTCTATTTTGTCCTTCACATTTATTTTTCTACGTAAATTGTCATATTGGTTGACACTTTGACCCACATCACAGTAACTTGACCCGGTAGAAATTTTACCAAAACAACCGAGTTCATAATTGTGTTCCATGTGTCCCAGCTACGGAAATATGTTAGTGATTCATATCAGATTCTTGAGGTGGAGCCAGTGGAGCTCAATGAAGCTCTATCTTATATGGAACCCCTAAGGCCATATTTGATAGTAAAATTTGTAAGACCAGGACGGGAGAGACCAAGCTTCTTAACATATTGTGGCAAACCACGATGGTGAGGAGGCTACTTGGGAGTCTGAGTCTGCTGAGGGAGCTTTACGTCAGTTGTTTGATCAGGTATATGAGGTTACGGGGACGTAACCTGTTTCTTTTATGGGGATAGGAGATGTTCGCGCGCTAGGTTTTGAGTCTTTTGGGAGTTACATATTTATTGCCTGTTTAATAGTTGTTATAAGATGGTAGTATTGTATCCATCCTCGAGATGCGATAGGTTATGTCATAATATTTTGAGTCCTTCTTTTCAGGTTGGTAAATTGTGAACTTCGTGGACGAAGTTTTTTCTAAGAAGGGAATATTGTAACACCCCTCTATTTGTCGTATGGGTAACTCGGTCGAGTTGGTGAAACTCGGTTTAGTTGACCCAAATTGGTTTTGTTATTGAGTTGTGACCCAACTTAGCCGAGTACCGCCTCGTACTCGGTGGAGTTAGTCAAACTCGGTCGAGTTAGCATAAATCGGTCGAGGTAGCCCAACTGAGTAAATATTGCATGCGACAAAATTTTAAAATTTCATGACCAAATTCACTGTTTAGATATTTTTAACCAATTAACCTCTTAATATGTCATTTTATCATATAAAATTCTTATTTCATGCAAATTAACTGATTGTATCTAAAATTTTACATACAAGGGCTAAATATTGCATCTGAGGTCATATAAAAATTTCAAGATCAGATTTAAAGTTAACTAATTTTAACCTTCGAACCTCGATTTAAAGGTTACAAAGAAATTTCAAGGTCAGATTTAATGTTCAACTATTTTAAGTCATAAAATCTTATTTTTATCGATTAAATCGTCATTTTATACTAAAAATTATATAAATGAATAATAACAAATCCATAAATCTTAATTTATCAAGTAAAACACTTATAGGACCAGAATGTAATACATGCAAAATAATTTCGTGGCTTTATCTTATAAATCACAAAATTTTTAGTTTTATTTTTAGTTCAAAAACTCGTAAAAACTATAAAACGATTTTGCATGCACAAACTAGCTCTTGATGCCAATTGTTAGTTTCATAAACCTCCATTAGTCACTACTAATGATAAAATTAAATTTTTTAATGTAGCATCTAGTACATGCAAAAACAAGTATAAGATAGAAAGTTCCTTACATTGAGAAATTGGAGTGAAGAGATAATACAAGTTTGAATATTATAAGTGTTGGAAGATTGATTGTATTATTATAAGTGTTTAAATAATAATAATACAAGTTTGGTTATGGTTAATTCCATAACAGAATATTTTCTTTGCATTATATATCATTTGTACCAAAAATCCCCAACAAGTGGTATCAGAGCTACGGATCGATGGAGAAAAGTTTTGGTACAAAGTTTGAGATGGAGTTATTAAATGGTAAGAACAATTTCTCGTTGTGGAAAAGAATGATAAAATATGTTATCATAGACCCGGGTTGTACGCAACTCTTGAAGATAAGAAGCCAGATGATGTTGAAGTTCTCAAAGGGAAGGGCATGAAATTGCACACTGTTAGTACAATCTGGTTGGCCCTTGCATCCGAAATCAAGTATAGTGTATTAAAGGCTAGGAGACAAATACAAAAAGAGTTATGGAACAAGTTATGTAGCATTTATAATGCGAAGTCCTTGACTAATAAAATATTCTTGAGGAAGAATGTTTTTTATCTTGAGATAGTAGACGACGAAGATTCGAGAGACCATCTAAACAACTTCAATGGCTTGATCACCCAATTAACGAGTTTCGATGAGACATTCAAAGAAGAAGATGATGCAATAATGTTGTTGGCGTCTCTTCCCAAACGGTATAACACGGTTATCACTAGTTTACTTGTGGAAAGACAACATTAGCCTTAGATATAAGACTGTTGTGGTTTTGCTTGAGTCCGAAAAGTTGATGAAGCAGGGAGGTTGTGTCTCTTGAAGTGATGAAAGAGCGTTTGTGGGTGAATATCGTGGCAAAAAGAAGGGCGGTTGGAAAAAGCACAATCATAAAATAAATTGCTTCTACTGTGGTGACTTAGCTCATATAAAAACTACGTGTCCTAAGATAAAAGAAGATTAGAAGGAGTTGAAAAAGATTCGTGGAGTTGGGGTTGCAACTTTGGTAGAAGTTGATCATGGTGAACTCTTAATGGTTCAGGGGGATAAAGAACCTAAGGAGAGTTGGGTGTTAGATTCGGGAACTTCTTATCCCATATTTGGAAGAACATAGTGGTTCTTTTCTTATGAAGAATGTGAAGGAAAGATGGTAACTTTGTCAAATGATGATAAGGCAAAGATTGGAGGGATTGGTGAAGTAAAGGTGAAACTTCATGATGGCAAAGTTAGAAGGTTTGGTGATATGAGATACATACGAAATGTTAGTAGAAATTTAATCTCATTAAGTAGATTAGATTTCTAAGGGTTGTATCATTCATGTTAAGAATAGTATTTTGGAGGTCACTAAATATGGTAAGGTGATTCTCAAAGGTAAAAAAACATAAAAATAACTTATTCACATTTGATGGAAGATGTGTTGAAGATGGGTTAGTTCAAGGAGAGGTACTCTCAAGTGAAGGCAAGTTACTTTCAAGTGAAGGTAGGGTCACTCAGCTCGATGATTGACAAGTCAAAATAATGTTGGGCTTAAGGGAAGGTTTGTTGGGAAAGTAACCTCAACATTAATCTAAGGCATAAGTTGATGTCAAGGTTTTGAGTATAAAATTTAGACACTTTAGTGGTTACTATTTTGAAGATAGGTTACTAATGTTATACTAAAACAATATATGTTACTAAGTGTAAATGTTAGGAGTTAGACTAGTACAAATTAACACACTTGATGTGACTATGTTGAAGTTGGGACTTAGAGCCTTATATATAAAAGTCAGTAGTCATGTTGGATAGTATGAGTGTATGCTTAATATCCCGAGTTAAGCATAGCTAGAAATCTTAGCTAGTAGCTAAATGTTGGAGGATCGATTGTATTATTGTTGGTTTTTGAATAATAATACAAGTTAGGTTGTGGTTAATATCATAACAAAATATGGTGTCTTTACATTATATATTTTTTTTTTTGATGACGAGGAGTTTAATCCCCCGGGCCCATGCATTCCCGCACCACCACATGGACCATGTAAGCCACCCCTTTGGGCCAAGTGGTCATCGCCCCAGCTGGTAATCGAACCTGAGACCTCTCAACTCCTGCGCATTTCTGCAAGCTTTAAGGTTTAACTCAATTACCACTGGACTAACACCACTTGGTCTCCTACATTATATATTATTTGTACCAAAACCTTAACAGCTGGACAGAACGTGGGTAAGGGTAGAGTAGAGAAAAAAAATTAATGATCTAAACTTTGTGGCTTGGTAAAGGAACTTCCTAGATTCGCTTGGTCAAAATTCATGTATTTTGGTGGTGATTTGTGGGTTGGTTTTGAAGGCAATTTTAAAGGGTGGCAACATCACTCTATTTTTTATGGTTTGGTTATGTCGTGAGGATGACTAAGGTTATTTTTTTGTTTTCTATGTTTCAAAGGTGGATGTAAGTATCAAATATCCATAGCAGGAGATGGCAAAGGCTTATATAGAAATTGGGCACTAGAATTTCGATAGAAAATCGGTATATAGTTTGGCTCGGAATAGGAAACGATCTTTCTCTCATGATTTCCCTAGTTTTTTGGATATTTTATTGCTGGCAATGAACTATATATGAGATATAAAGAAGGCTTGCTTAGAGACCTAGTGAAGGGAGTGTCGGTTGCTAGGTGATTTGGAGCTCAAACTCGGGTTCGAAACAAGGTGTTGAACCGTGGTGTTGTAGTGCTGCAACTGGTGTGATAGGTTTTTTGTTGTGGGGGGTTCGGGAAGCTTTTGTTGTGGGTTTGGGTCTGAATGTTGGCTAGGCTAGGCAATATGGGTTAAGTCTTAGCTGGCTTGGGAAGTATTTGAGTCGGGTACTGGAGATGTAAAAACAAAGCATCGGGCTTGTTGGGTTACAATTTTAGACGTGATTTTGGAGTGCTTTGGGGAGTCTTTGGATTGGGTTGAAGGGGAGGTTTAAGGTTGGTCTATGAGACGGGAAGATAGGTTCAAACTTGCCTTGAGATTCGTGCCAAACATGGCCCAAAATCGCATCAAAATCGCTTCACAACACACATCAAAAACGAGTCTTAAAATCGCCTTAAAAACTCACAATCAATCAATCAATATATATAATTAAAGGAGATTTTTCTAAGCGCGTAGTAGTTTCCAACTTCTACAAAACACTATATTTATAAATAATAATTTATTTGTAATTTTTCTATTAGAATTAGAATATAAGAAAATAATTAATTATTTACTATTGTTCTATTAAAATTAGAAAATTAGAGAATAGATGATTAAATAATAATTTATTTATAATTTTCCTATTAGAATTAAAAAATAAGAAAATAATAAATTACCTACAATTTTTCTATTAGAATTAGAAAATTTAAAAATAGTTAATTATTTACAATTTTCCTGTTAGAGTTAGAACATTATTATTATTTAAAATATGTACACTTAATATTTAAGGTTATTAACTTTATTCAACGTTTTAACTAAAAATGAAAATGGAAAATGAATTAGAGAATAATTGAGTATTTACAATTTTCCTATTAGATTTAGAACATTATTATTCTTTAAGATATGTATACTTACAATCTAAGATTATTTATTTTTATTCAAAAATTTATTATAAATGAAAATGGGAAATGAATTAGAAAATAATGGCGTATTTACAATTTTCTATTAGAATTAGAATATTATTCTTTAATTTTAAATTTAATTATTTACAATTTTTCTATTAGAATTAGAAAATAATTAAATAGATTTATAATTTTCCTATTAGAAGAAAATAATTAATTAATTACAATTTTCCTCCTAGTATTTAGAATAAGAAAAATAAGAAAATAGTAAATAAATTATTCACAACTTTCCTGTGAGATTTAGAACATTATTATTCTTTAAGATATGTATACTTACAATTTAAGATTATTAATTTTTATTCAACAATTTATTATAAATGGAAATGGAAAATGAATTAGAATTACAATTTTCTATTAGAATTGAAATATTATTCTTTAATTTTAAATTTAATTATTTACAGTTTTCCTATTAGAATTAGAAAATAATTAATTTAATTATTTATAATTTTACTATTAAAACTAGAAAATAATTAATTAATTACAATTTTCCTCTTAGTATTAGAAAATTATTTTAAAATGATAATTTTTTTTCCAACTATTCTACTAGAATTAGAAGATTATTTCTTAATATCCGTAGTTATATATATGAAAACTATAATATACTCTAGAAAAATATTTAGATATATTTACAGTCTTCAATTTTACTTACTAAATTTTTAAATAAGATTAAGAATGAGCACCGAACTAAACCAAAAAATTTAGCTATATATACATAAGGTTAATTTATTTATTTCATAAGAAAATGGTTAACTTCTTACGAAAAAATTAAGTATAATAAAATATATATACATAATTCATATTAATAATATAAAAGAGAAAAATGATTTTTGGTCAAAATATGTAGTACTCTTAAATTTAATTTCAAACATATCATTTGTCTATTTTACACATTTGTCAATGTACAAATGTGTAACATGAAAATCTTGCATTTTACATTATAAGAAAATAGGAAAGTTTGACAATCTTATTGTATTTACACGAATCACACAATTTCTCACATGACTATTCTCTCTTATATATTGCATAGAATTTTGAAAAATGCATTCATTTATGTATAGTGTCAAAAAAAAAAAATTGTATCTTTATTTTTAGTAAAGGGGGTACCATATACAAAACCTAGACACTCTAAATGCAGCTAACCAAAAACTACATACCAAAACCAAAAATATGCGTATATTTCATATTTTCAGGTACCCAAATTAGAATTGCCCAAACCAATAAACCTATTCGCCTACTACCATAATATTTTTTTATTGAACTGTGTTTTTACTAAAATGGTACTTTATTAATAGAAAAGTGAAAAGTCAGATGATAACTCTGCACAATGCGAATATACATAAATGAGATACAAAAGTAGGAGCATTGTCCCTTGGAAGTATCCCAATAGCAACAATGTGACCTTTCCTATAGTAATTAACAGGATTATTTGTGATGGCATTAGCGCATTTGGGCTCAAAAACAATTTTCAAGCAAAGTGAACAACTTAATCAATGTTGTTAGTATCGGGATTATACTTTGGATCGATCGGGAGATAAGATCGAATGGATAGAATTAGATTGTAGGATCGTAAGATCTTACAAATCACTAAAAATTATTTTTTATTTGGTAAAAACAAATAATTGAAGATTAAAGCACTTATGTATTAATATTTATACTTCAAATATTGATAAGTTATTATTTTAGTATTATTGTTTGAATATGTTTCTACAAACTAATAGATGTGTTAATGACTTAGAATATTATTCTTTAATATTATATACTTACACTTATTATTTTAAAATGATAATGCAACAAATATGAGTATTGATTACTAGCTAATTCAATGACCTAATGCTTTTTTTGTTGAAATGTACTTATCCGCACACATTTGTTTTGGATTAAAATGACACTCTATGTAGAAAATCAAAAAGTAGCGCGGAAGGAGACGACTACAATAGTTTTTTGCCGAGGGGGAATCCGGTGGAGCTCAATAAAGTGGAATAAATTGGGTTGGCAAGTGTTTGAGGACAGGCTACAAAAGTGTTGGTAAAAAACCCAAAAAAGCAAAAAAAAATATGGTTTCAAAAAAAAATATGGTTGTTTAAGTGGTTTAACAATGAGATGAACAAAGTCAACATATAGTTAAGAAGAAAAGATAGAACTAGATCAAGACGAATTGATTGAGGTTTTGAAAGAGTCTTGGCTAAAGGTCAAATTAGAGAAGTTGAATGTAAGTGAGCACTAACAAGAACCCTACACATTGTGAAGCGATGAACAATTCTAAAAAAATTGGATGATGCTCTTAGAATAATAGTGACACATGCCACAAGGTTGAATGTGAAATAGACAAACCTCGAGAGAGGAAAGGGTAACGTTATGTGGGAGTTTGCCTCACAAAGAAAGCCACAAGAAAATAGAATTAGAATCTTGGGTACATGTAGACCATAACCATTAAAGGTTAAACCTAGAAGAGAAGGATAAGACTAGGGTAGGATTACTTATTAGATGAATAAGAAATTTCTAAGTAGAAACTTTTAAAGGAGCTGATACAATATTTGGTTAAACAAAATTTAATTAGTGGGTACGAGTAAACCATAACCATTGAAGGTTGGACCAGGGAACAAAGGGTAAGGTGAGATTAAAAGTACTCTTTAGAATAAGATTGATCTTAAGAGAAATTTAAAAGAAACGAGAGCAAGCCAATATAACGGTCAGCACATAGTTAAAAGCAGAAAAATGAGTAGAAAAAATATTTTTATTTAAAGAAAATAGCATAAATAAAACTTATTTTTAGAAACATTCCAAGAGTTATTGACAATAACAAATTAATAATATCAAACATGTGGTTGAGTTAGGGAGGATTTGTCTAATAAGAAGGAATCTAAGAGACATGAGGATGTGTCAAACCTATATAAATCAATTATCATACTTTAGATACAAAAATAAAAAATTGAAGTGTGCATATTGTACGTAAGACATGAAATGTCAAATGAAATAAAATACAAATGAATTATTATTTTTGTTTTATTTTATAACTAAATCTCTCAAAACTATTTAAGGAAAAAATGTATCAGTTGAGTGTTAATTATATTTTTGTTAATAAAATCACTTGTCCAAGCAATAATGATCAATAATAAAAATAATTTAGTATAAAAATCATCCTATAATCCGTTTTAAACGATAGAAGCTAAAACGTCTTTACACAAAATTATACATTAGTCAATTATTTTAAAATCCGTGCAACGCACGGGCAACATACTAGTTTCAAATTAAACAAAGGATAAACAAAAACCGTCACAAAAACATATTTTTTATTTTTGAAATCATAATAAAGAAATTTGAATTAAAAGTCAAATTAAACTCTTAAAACAATTTATAACAATAAGTCGCAAATAAAAGCTTGGTCCTCGAATCAAATTCAAATGAAATGAAATAAATTTTATTATTTCAAAAAACATTCAAATTGGTAACGAGAGAAATAAAAATAATTATTTCATATATTATCAAAATACGGATGTAGAGAAATAAATAATTATCTATTCAAAACATTTCAAAATGTCAATTTAAATTAATCAAAATTGTGGACGTAATTTTACTTGACATCCATATGACATATCGGTATCACAAACACGTCGTCTGAATAAACATGTCTCCTATCATTATCGAATGGCTAAATGTCAGTATCGAGAGATATGTGGATTTACAAAATGAAATACTCTATATAATGGTCACCTTCACCTATCATGGTTATATTTTTTACAACTTATATCAAGTTTAAAAGAATGAATTTCAATACATGCAACTAGGCAAGTGGTCGTAGTACTCTCTTAGGCATGCATTATTTTTTTATTTTTTTTTTTATTTTTTTTTTATTTTTTTATTTTTTTTTTTTCGCCTGGTGTAAAGAAAATGAGTTACATAGCATTTTGTTCTGTGGCCAACTTATGGGCCACAAGATTACGATTCCTAAGTAAAAAAGATAAGCTAATACAATGAAAAAAACCATAAAGCACCCTCACGTCTTCCCACACATCCTCAACAAGGTGATCACCTACCGTCAGTCCCGCAACTTGAGAAACTAGGTTAAGGCAGTCCGAAGCAATATGAATATGTAGGATTCCCTTTTCCCTTGCCCATTTAAGAACAAAGAAATTTCCCAGAGCTTCCGCCTGAAGAGCCGACTCCGCCCTGAAGGATTGACTGAAAGTAGCCACCTCAACCCCATCCTCCTCATAAGCCACAAAACCAACCGCCGCATGATAATTACACTTCCAGCTAGCATCCACATGAACCACTATCATGCGACAGCTTCCAGATTGCCCAGAAATCTCAAAAGGCCGTCCATTTTTTAACAGATCCACCTCCCTATCCACATCAGACCCTCCCCTAACGGTTCCTTGGACATCATTAGTCTTACCTCCAAAGGCCGTCATATTGTCCATAGCAACTCTATCAATCCAAGAGAACAAAATATTTGGAGGCATAAGCGTCCTTTCGAAAAAGACACCATTCCTACACCTCCAAATAACCCACAAAATGGCAATGAAAATACTAATTCGCCATCTCCCATCTTCCCTTTTTTTTAAATAAGAGAGCCAGTTAACAATCCATTCCTGAATACTCAGATGTCCATCCTGATCGACCCTAATGCCTAGAGTCGACCCGGCCCAAATTCTCCTCGCATACCAGCAATCTCTAAAGAGGTGCTCCAAATTTTCAGTAGCACGATCCTCATCTCTACAAACGTGGCAGTCGAAAAGGCCCTCAAGACCTCTCTTCTGGAGTTCACTCCCACACGGGATGACACTGGCCAGAATCCTCCAGAGGAAAATCTTCCACTGGTGCGCCACAGGAAGATGCCATAGGATCTTACCACAGAAACTTCTAGACCCTAATGTCATGCGAGTGTTGTCCGCCCCTTTACTTTTATCATTAAACCAATCTTGAAAGGCAAGACCATACCCACCCTTCACCGAATACTCCCCTTGCTTCCCAAACGGCCAAAACACCTTATCCTTATTCCGACCCTCCGGTATCACGATAGCCAGGATCTTATCCGCCCATTCATCCTCAAAAAGATCGCGAACTCTCCTCTTCTCCCAATCACCATACCGATTCAGAAGCTCATGAACCTTCACCTGAGCTAAGAAAGCCCATCGAGCATCCAACCAGAATGCCTTAGGTTCCGGCCTCAGACCATTCACCCATTTACTGGTCCAGATATTGAGGTTTGATAAACGACCCGGTTTCCATCCGACTTTCGACCTGACCCAATCCACCCCTAAGAAAATACTTCTCAAGCCCCATGAGGGATTGATTATCAACCTGGGTATCAGATCCTCAGTCATCTCATTAGTCCCAAAAAGCATCTTACGAAAGATTCTGCAAAAAAGACTCATGTCTCCAGAAAGAATCCTCCACCCATGTTTTGCAAGGAGGGCTTTGTTCATACACCCTACCTCCCGAATCCCCAGACCCCCACTCTTCTTAGGTTGTCCCAGAAATCTACTACTGCACCACGCAATCTTACTCCTCCCTCCCCTCCCGTTCCACCAAAATTGTGTCAACAGAGAGTTTATCTTAGTTGCCACACTTACCGGAATTTTGAAGACCGATAGAAAATAAATAGAAAGATTTGATAGAACCGAGGAGATAAGAGTAAGCCTACCTGCTGCAGACAGAAAAATCCCATTCCAAGACGAAATTCTCTTCATCACATACTCCACAATCCCCACGAAGATGTCCCTCTTGGCTCCCTGAAAATCGGTAGGAATGCCCAAATATTTACCCAGCCCTTTATTATTTCTCACCTTGAGGATCCTTAAGGTCTGTTGAGCTTTGAAAAGACACGTATTTGGGCTGAACAGGATACCCGACTTTTGATGATTAAGGCGTTGACCAGACAACTCACAGAAACAGTCCATAATTTCCATGAGTTTTCTATCCGCGCCATCCCGATTCTCAAAGAAGAAAACTGAGTCATCAGCAAAGAAAAGGTTCGGGATTCTCTCCGCTCCCCTACACAAACGAATCCCACGCACCCAGTTAAGCCTCTGGGCTCTCATCACCTGGCAAGAGAGAGCCTCCATACATAGAATGAAAAGAAAGGGAGACAAGGGATCCCCCTGCCTGAGACCACAAGTGGGTAAAAAACTCTCCATAGGGCGACCATTTACCAGGATTTCATAGTTGACCGAGGAAACACAATTCATGATAAGCTCCGCTAACCTACCGGGGAACCCATACTTGGCTAAGACAGCCCTCAGAAAATCCCTTCTAATTCGATCATAGGCCTTACTCAGATCAGCTTTAAAAACACAAAGTCCAGAATTCCCAACCCGATAATTATTCACCTTGTGAATTAACTCATGGGCCAACAGAATGTTATCGCTGATCTGCCTTCCCGAAACAAAAGCACTTTGCATATCCCCAACCAAAGAAGGCATGATTTTGACCAATCTATTTGCAATGCACTTCGAGATAATCCGCATGATCACATTGCAAAGACTAATTGGCCGGAAATCGCCACGGACTCAGGAGAATCCGTCTTGGGGATAAGACTGATGAAAGTCCTATTAAGCTCCTTTAAGACCCTTCCAGAGTTAAGAATAGAGAGGACTCCTTTGGTCACATCCTTCCCAACAAAACCCCAGCATTTCTGAAAGAAAATACCTGGAATACCATCCGGTCCCGGAGATTTGAGGGGCCCCATTTGAAAAACCGCAGTCCTAACCTCTTGTTTCGTGAAGTTCCTAGCCAGCTTAGGTCGCTCCTCCTCCGGAATCTCATTCTCAATACTAGATAGAAAATCATGAAACACCCCCGCATCCCTTTCCGAATCAGCCCTTAGCCCAACTCTAAAAACTTCTTTAAACGAGTCTTGAAATTCCTTTCCAATCCCTTCTTCCGAGAAAACCCATTGACCACCCTCCCCTTTGATACCATGGATGAAATTTCTCCCTGTCCGCCCTTTAACCCAGTTGAAGAAGAATTTGGTACACGCCTCCCCTTCCTTGAGCCATTTGATTTTAGCTCGTTGTTTCCAAAAAGATGCTGAAACCTCGGCAAATTCCTTGAGTTCCTCATGTGTATTAAGAAAAAGGGATTCACCCTTACCAGCGAAATCTTCCTCCAGCCCAGAGCACAGTTTGTCATCGAACTCACCCCATTTGTCTTTCCAACCCCGGGTTTTATCCAGCATCCAGTTCTTAACACAACTCCTAACCATAGCAAGCTTTCGCGATAACTTATAAGCCGGAGATCCATCCACCTCTCTACTCCACACACCCTTTATCTCCTCTTGACACCCCTCCTTCTCAAGAGTCCACGCATCCAATTTATACGGCTTCCCTTTTCCACAACTTGCTGTCAAATCAAGGTTAAACTCAATGGGAGCATGATCAGAAAATTGAATAGGATAGTGTCTTACCCCGGTATTTGGAAAAAGAAGGAGCCAGTCCTTCGAGCCAATGGCCCTATCTAACCTCTCACACACCCGCTTGTCACCTTTTCGGTTATTACACCATGTGAATCTTGGCCCCTTGAACGGAATGTCAATTAACTCATTGCGAATCTTCCATCGAGAAAACTTCTCGGCCCCTTCAATGATACGGGTGTTATTACTCTTCTTGTCCAATCTATTCTCCACTTGGTTAAAGTCGCCAATGATAACAAAGGGATGAGTACAAGTATCCATCCAATTTTCCAAGGATACGAGTACCTCATCCCTATCACTAATTTCCGGAGCGCCATAGAAGAAAACGATGTACCAAGGAAGGGTCCCACTTTTTTCAATACGCATGATGACAAAATTCTTACAAGATACGACAAACTTAAACCCCGCCTCCTTCTTCCATCCTACCCATAACCCCCCGACCTTCCAATAGCATTGACACTATGGAAAGAATTAAAACCATGACTCCTAAAAAAATTAAAAAGACATAGGCTACCTTCGCCATTACATTTAGTTTCACTAAGAAAAAGAAAAGCATACGATTTATCCCCTAGCATCGCTCTTATCTTTTGAATTGTAGGGGAGAGCGATTTGTTAAGCCCCCTACAATTCCACGACAGGCCCATCATGGCTCCCTTGGAGGTTGACTTGGCCCAACCTCCTCAAAGCCCAACACTGAATCGAGTTCCATCTTCACAATTTCCAGGTCATTGACGGATGCTTCGGATGTGGGACTATGTTCTTGCAGGAAATAATCCCCAATCTGCATACGGAAAGCTTCTCGTGCCTCGGGAGCCATAATTACCTTATCTCCATAGCACTGTCTCTTGGCCATAGAAGCAAGGTACTCCTTAGCATCAGATTTCGAAATAAGCACATCCTCCGGGGTCACTGTCATCCCAGGCTGCGTCGCACACTTCCTCTTTCTCGCACGACCCACCGCTTCACCGAACTCTTCTTCCTCATTCGGATTAACCCAGACATTAGCAAGCCCCATCATTCCTTCTGAAGATCCCTTTGACTCAATATTCGCTATAAGAGTAGATTTAGCCCCCAGCTCCGGCAAGAAAAAACTCTCCTCCTCCGCCTTCATAAACTTGATCCTGCCCACTTCACATTCTTCCCATTGCTTTCCTTTGTCAACGCCGTGATTCGTACTCAGTCCCTCCCCAGGCACCCCCAAGCATAGTCTGACCTCCCCCCCACTTTCCTTCCTGGTTTAGCCAAAACCACTAAGCCATCCTGTTCTTCACAAATAGCCTTCCCTTTAATCCTGCGCAACTCCTCGGATTTTGTTTCCCCATCCCCCAGCCTGTCCCCTGGAGCACACCCATGTTCTTCCTCTTTGCTTTTTTGATTTGTAACTGCCAGTTGCAGTTCAACATTCACATCACTATGTTCCTTGCTTACCAAATCAATCACACTAATTGATCCTGCCTTGATAGAGAGTTCAGAGGCTGAACTAACATAGTTCAGTAACCATTGCTGAAGAGGTATCTCTTCATCAGAGACCGTCTCCTCAGAGTCTTCATCAGACGTGCCTCCTTCTGTCTCAGCCTTATTGGTTGAATTTTCATCACCTGTTGAAGTCGAAATATGGACAACCTCATTCTCTTGATCTCCTGGCTGTTCCTCCATACCTTGCTGCTCCTCCAATCCTTGTTGCTGACCTCCTCCTTCCACAACATGTCTATTTAAACTGCCCTCCACCACCTGTTGAAGCGTACCATCTCCCATGTGATAAAAAATAGGGGGCCCTCCAGCCGGTGGTAAAAAGGTCTAATTAATCCCAATCACTTCATCATCCATACAAGCCCATGCCTCGTTCCCTTCAATTCTGTTCATAATATCGTTTTGGATCCGTTCATCTCTATCAATGCTAAAAGTGGGTATATCCACCCCTCCCAAACAGGTTAAAGGATCCTCCATATCCAGGTCCTGTGTTTCTTCAGCCCCCCTTTCACCATTCAACTCCATACCCACCATCTTATCTCCAACACTATGAAACAGCTCCTCATCTGATTCATCCTCCTCCAGCCAACCCCAAACCCCTTTCTCTTGACCCCACTCCCTTCTGGAATATCCAGAACCACTCTGGGCAACACCCCACCTGGTCCACTTCTCTCTCCCTCCCCAGTACCCAACCCATTTTGATTATGAACATCCTGCATAAAAGCATCCTCCACCTCTTCCCCAGCATTTGGTACCTCACATGTAACATGATGATCACTCCTCGGGATGAATCTCCCTCCTTGAAAGATGACAGTACCAGCAAAAGGCTGATCTGTCACCAAGAATCGCATGCCTGGTCTCACTCTACCTCCTGGTGTGAGCCCAATCCCAAAGTCCACCAGCCTCTCCTCCCCTTCCTGATCTACTCTTTCCCCAGCCTTGGTTCTCATGCCACCCAACCTAACCCTATCAGAGATATGGTGAGTAGTAGAGGGAGTGGCACGGAGATCAAGTTTGAACATTGTGTGGTTGCTACGAGCCTGAAACACAGCGAAACCCCTCCCCAAAGTTCTGTCAAGCATGCCCCGAATATTGGAGACAATGGCCAACAAGCCTTCTCTACATTGGTTCCTCACATGCCCCAATTTACCACATTTGATGTAATATTTAAAAATCCCCTCATATTTAAACTGAACCCACAGGAGATGCCCTTGCTCCATAGCAAGGAAAAACCCCGGCATTAAAGGATCATTCAAATTAAGACTTACCTTAACCCGCAAGTAATCCTCTTCGGGTACCAAATGGAACTGCTCCACTCTATAATCATCACTCAAAATCTTACCCGCCACTTCCGCCACATGGGTTGTCAGATACTCGAAAGGCAGTCCACCGACCCGAACCCACACACTTGCACTTGGGAACCGTATTACTCTGGGCACAGCATCTGGGAACCACCGTCCAAACACCATTACAGCTCCATCCATGGCCGTGCAAGTCTTCATAAGCAAACCTTCTTGGTCATTCACATTGTAACAGTAGAACACATAAATATCACCCATTCTAAAGCACACAATTTTCCCCCGAGTAGTCCACTTAGTTCTAATGATCTCATTGACCTTCTCAGCTTCAAAAGACCTATAATCCACAAGAAACCCCAAGACACACTTGCCCCAGAACTCCCTTGATTTACCTAACTCAGCTGGATCAACGTGAATCACCCCCCCCCCCCCCCGGACCGAGGGTACCTCCACATGTTAACATGCATGGGGTCCTGAGGATTAAACCTAGTCTGGTGACCCTCTGTATGCACATTCCCAGCACCACCAACCCCTAAACCCAAGCTCTCCTGGCCATTTCCATCCCCATTACCAAAGCTCCTTGAGTCCATGTTTTTGTGCAGAGAGAAGAGAGAAGTAGTAGTTGAAAGTGTCGGGGAAGAATTAATATGCTGACAAAGATTGAGATAGTGAGAGGAGTTGTGAACTCTCCTCCTCCCCATCACGGCTTAAATAGGCGTGTCAAAACACTTCAAATGTAGTAAATGAAGCCTGGGAAAACGTAGAGCCACCCTGCTTTATTACCAATAGGTCAACCTCCACCTAGAGCCCCCCCCCCCCCCCCCCTCTTGAAGTAAACAGATAGTAATGATGGTATAAGGTCTGACAACTCCGGGGAGTTCAAACGCCAATTGAGAGAAAATAGGAGAGTAAACGCAATAGGAAGAAAGAAGAAAAAGAGAATAAAAAGGTAAAGCCAATCAGAGAGAAAAGGAAGAAATGATTAGGGAGTAAAGAAGAGGGATAATCTGAAAAGCGTGATATTCTCTTAGATTTCCAAAGCATCCATGCAAGATCCCCACGGGGGACAAAACGTAAAGATTAAAAACGTAAGAAATAAAGACGGCTCTCAACAAAGAGAGGAAAGCTTCTCTCTAGAATTTTAGAGAGAGAAGTATGCAAAATAGACAATTCAGTTTCTTGGCATGTATTTTCATATCACAAAATAATAACTGATGCATGTTATCTCATTTAATCTCATACACATTGTAATCTCCAATATTCAAGAATAGTCAAGATTGTAGGATTTATTTAATTAATTATTGAATTTATTTTATTGATTAAACATACAATAAAAACTCCATTGAGTATCTAAAAGTCCATCAAAATCTTACAACTAGTGGGACTCTAGTCACTCACTTTTGGATTCAAACCACATCTTGCCTAGTATTTTCAACGATTACGGGAATATAAGCCAAGATTAACTCATACATACGGAGTTGGGGCGATCCTAGGAGTCTGTGGGTTACTCCAGAGCGTATCCCATGTCTTCCGAATAACGTCCCAAACAAAATACCCATCATCTTTAATCTGAATTCTGCAAAGATGACCACATGGCATAGTCCGAGCTCGTACGACAACACGACCGTCTATGTTACAATGTTTAGGCCAAACTGGGTAATCCAAATTACCTATCGGTAACAAAATCATTTGGACCCCTTCAGGCAAAATACTATAATGTTCAGTTCTTGTGAACGGGCTGTTACATGTAAGAGTAACGTTTTTACCGTCGCTTCGACGATTATAAACGGTCATTATTTTGGTAGTGGAAGGAATTGCGCTACTTGGTTCCCACATTGATAAAATTATCGACACAATTGTAATCACTACGAAAGTTAATTTCGGAGTATTTGCTCTTGCCATTATGCTTGCTTATGGCTTCAACTGATGTGAATTTTAAACGGTTTGGTAAGGAAAGAATTGTGTTCGAAATTTGGATTAAATTGACGGTGTCTTTATAGTGTCCTAGGTCATACCACAAAAGATGAGTTATTAATAGAACTTATTAGTGTAGGATAAGTTATTAGTAGATGTTTATGTTAAAAAAAATTGCATTTAATAGAGTATTTATAGACTGTTATGGGTAATTAGTTAATTAACACAATTTCTTATATTGTACACTGAAATAAAAATATCTTGTCATTAAGTGGGACTAGATTATGGTATATTATCAGAAGAAAGCAAAGAAAAAAAAACCTAAAAATACAAATCATCAAATATATATTTTGGTTAATTTTTTCATCAAAATTTCTTACAATAGGCCCAAAGACTCCAAAGTGTGAAACCTTATATATACACCCAAAAAGACTACTGTTACACGTAGTGTTTAAACTCTTTTATACACTACGGGTAATGTACTGAAACGTGTCAATGGTGGGTAATGAAATAAAAACTTCTTTAAGTTTATTTTGGTTTTTTCGAACTGATAATTTCCAAAAAAGAATTCTAATATTTCAACACTGCGTTTTTACAAATACCAATCAATAACACCAACTCATACAACCACCATCGGCTCTCCGTCAGCACCACTTCCTTCCGTCAAATACTAGATACCAACACCCCTGAACGCCGGTGTCCATACCTTCGAGACCTACCAAAAAATCCTCTTGTTCACCACAACAACTAGCAGCGAATGTGTTTTGTCCCGCTTCATCGCTTATCCGTTACCACGCAACGCCGGCTACCACTAGTACGTCATCCCACCATTCTCATGTGGCAGAGCCAATGTTTGAAAGGCACTTAAGTTAGCGGATTAAAGAGATAGGGTATTGGGTAAGGGTTTCGGTGACAGAATTGATCCGATTGAAATTGTTTAGAGAAATATTTGAAACAATTACAGTATAATTATTTAGTATTAACTAAATATATTAATGAGTTTATGATAATTCTTATTCTCATAATATTCATAATATAATTTTCCCTCATACTTTTGTAATGTTCTACTATGTGTTCAAATTTTATTGGTGGTTTATATACTAGTAGAAAAACATTAATTTGCGGCTCTCTATTTGAGGCGTTTTACTCAAAACGTGACAAATAGAATCATTCTTTGTATAAGAAAAGTATTTGCCGCTTATATAAATAAAGACGCCTCAAATATAACATGAGAGGCATTTTATCCCAAAACGCAACAAATACTAATTAGGAATAAAGGAATAAAGGTGGAGACATACTCTCATTCACCTCACCTACCACCTACCACGTACCACCTACCGCTCTTTATCTCGTCCCCTCCATTTCAGCGCACCAACAGGCTACCAACCTGCAACGACCACCTGCCGCTCTTTCTCTCTTCACCTCACCTACCACCTACCACGACGCTTCCCATCCTCTTCTCCTTACAAATATTCGGTTGTAACTTTAACCTTTTTCCTTCCCCGTTTTCTTATATATTCTTCATTTCCAATATATGGTAAATTAGTTTTATTCGAGTTTTTTTATGATGTCCTTGTTGTTGAATTATGATTTTATGGATTATAATTGCGTTGAACTTAGGATTTTATTGCAGATTTAATGAGTTAGGGTTTAAAATATTGGGCATTCTATATCTATTTCACATGAGGGAAAACCTAGTGTTTGGTTATCATTCTACGATTTAATATTACTCATGCTTTTAGTATTTATAAGTAGCGTCGACTTAATTATATATATCTTTGATGTTGGTGATATTGATTGTGATGAAAATGTAGTATATATAAGTTGTTGTGTGTTTTTAATTCTATTACAGCTATATGCTCTTACCTTCGGTTTAAAATTCTTTTACTAACTCTCTTAATTGGCAAATATTGGATGATAAGTTTTGATCATTCTTCACTTTCCACCTTTCATATCCGTTTTTAGTCAATTCTTCCAAATTTTGACTGTTGTTGTTGTTAAGGAAGTTATTGTAAGATTAGATGGTGGAACTTGGAAGTGATAATTACCACGATTGTGAGAAATATTTTTTTTTGCCTCTGCATCTGTCATAAAAATTAGCCAGTCATAATCTCATTCTCTCTTCATACAACATTTTAAGTATTTAAGAGTTCAGAAATTATACGCTTAAGAAACCTCATTTACTCTTTTTGGAAATTTAAAATATAGTGTTCAGGAAACATATGCTCTTTAGTTTGGCTTAATGCTCCTCAATGTTAGACAAAGCCAGTTCAGAACAGGCGATTAAGCGACCAGGTACTAACAAAATGATGGCATATGGGCAGAAGGGAGGGGATCAAGACCTGCAGCCCATTACATAAATCAAATAAGCTTGCAATAAGCCTTAGGTAGTAAGGCCTCAAAGGAGTCACGTTATAAGGTAATAATCTGTGATTATCGAGAATAAGAAAATCCATTTAAAGTGTATATGCTTAAGTTTGCACAATTGCTCTCTAACATGTCAAATGTTGTGTATATGCTCACTCGGAGTTCTTTGCCAAGCGCTGCCACTATTATCACAACTATCTGGGGACCCAGGGACATTATCTGCAGACAGCTTTATACTTCTGCTGTCAATAGAAAGCAGCATCGTTCATCGTTTTGCTAGTGGCCTATATGACATATTTGTTCTTTCAGTTAAACACTCATCATCAATTATTCGAATCTTGTTAAATTCGGGCGTTTGATGCTTAAAATGAATTCGAGCGTTTGATGATCATTAAGGTGGATACATGTCCTCTCTTGTTCTGCTCGTTGTATAGTCCATTTGGTTATTCTAGACTTGTTTTTTTACTGTCTCTTCTGTTAGGTTTAACTAGTTGCTCATAAACTAATTTTAGTCATACTAACATAAACCTTTAATTAACTCTTTAATTAACTTATAAATAAACTTGTTTATTAGATCTTATGCATGCTACTATATGCGGAAATAAGGAGAAAATCGTGTTCTCACACTTGGTCCAAGCTTAGCAAGGATGCACCAAGTACCCAAATTAGAATACCTCCTTTGGATGCACCAAGACAACCCCTCAAAAATCCGATCTCGAGTATGCTAGATCAACAACCGGATTTCCTTAAACTTATTCAAATCTCTCTTATTAGAATCTTATTTGGATACTACAAATAGTATAATTTTATTATCTTATAATAATATATTGGAGGTTGTAAAATCTCTTCTTTACTTAGTAGAATTTCGGCCAAGAGGAGAAGAAGAGCAACACCTAGAATGAATATGATACATATCTTATATATGTATTAAGCATGCTTTTAATCATATAAATTAATTAACTTAAGCATGCTTATGTTGGGAAGGGGGAGCCGGCTATGGGATGTGCAACAAGGGGACATCACCACTTCTCAAAGCATGTAGGTTGGCTTAGTAGTGGGTGTTCTCTAGGCAATACATTAAACATAATGATTAAGGGTGTATTTAACAATTAAAACACCTCACACCCACCTTCACCATAACCGGCTATTAAGTCCATAAAATGGACTTAATTTTACAATTTTGTCAATTGTATAATTTGTGTAAAATGTGACATCTAATATGTCACAATGGCAATACAATTATCTTATCTTAAACATAGATATATAAATATTTATCGTATAAATATTATGATTAAATAAATCCTATTTATTAATTGACAAGTAATTCGAAATTACAATTGTAAAATGATTATTTATAATTATCGTCAATACGATTTACAACCTTTGTATCAATTATAACCCAATTCATTCTAGTTTCGATATAATATCGTTTACTGTTTAACAATTGAAACATTTCAATTTTAAACATAAATCTTACATTAAGATTTAACCTCTAATTTCTCGATACACGAGTTTAAGGAATATGATCAAATAGTATCAATATACATTTGATCATTTTATCAATTAAGGGAATTGTCCTAAAGGTGTGACCTAAAGGGATCAACTGACCATCACCGTCATACGACAGTAATGTCAAACTCTAGCTAGCCAATCATTACCGATTAATGTTGGTCAGTTGACTAATAATTCGTATCATCCCTTGCGCATTCTCGTCATGAGATTTAATTACGTGATCACACTATTGTTGAGGACACATTTCCCAACAATCTCCCACTTGTCCTCGACAAGTGTGCGTCACCAATTCTCTTGTCCTATTACAATCTCCCACTCAATGCAAGATGTCTCTCTGAGGTCGTACTTGCATTTGATCATATCATGAGTGGTTTCCTCGATCTGGGGAATAACTGTCTGACCGGAATTATCTACCATAGATACCTTCCGAGCGTGGCCACGCATTTCCAGTTAACTTCTCCTCGAGTGGCCCTGAGATTTGAACAACCCTGACAAGGGGTGGACAATTTCTATCGCACTACTTCCTTCAACTAGTCACAGTTAGTCACAACCCAAAACAATCCCATTTGACTCCAGTTACGAAAAGTCGTAGAGAATGGATCAAAGTTATGCCTAAACTGTACCATCTTGGGAGAGTAGTCTTTAGTCTAAGAATTGACTCACAAGAATACTATAGCAGCTCTCACCACGACCCGGCTATAAAATTTCCAGAACTCTATAAGCGGTCACATTGCCCGACAGAGTGTCTCTAACAGTCTGCCTATGTGATCGACTAGTCATCACATATGACTCTATGGCATTTGAACTTGCCATCAATCACCTCACACTCTAGTCGCTTTGAGACGTCACCTCATGTAAGCGGCTAGGGGCTATACTAAGTCAATCCAGTTCACTTATGGGGTTCAATATTGTCTCATACAACCCATTTGGATTCTGACAAAGTATCTTTTATCTTGAGTTAATCATAACTCAAATGATGTTGTCATGCAACAATAGTCAACACTATTACATTGCATTTTGATGCACAATCATTTATTTGTATTAGTGTTTTGCAAATAACCTTTATTCATGCGAATAACCTTTATTCATGATAGCAAAACTTACAACTTTTGGTCTCCTTTATTCTCATATTATCCCGTATAATATGATTCTATTTGAGTACATTTCTAGAACTCTTTCTAGATTTTGAGTTTCCTTTCCGGAGGAAAGCTCCCACTGTTATCTTATAACTTGTGACGTATCATTATACTGGAGGGATTAAAAATCACTCTCTACAGTCACTTACGTACTGAAATCTATATTGTAGTTTATTAGTGATTTCATCACTCTTACAATTTTCAAACATCTTGGCTATTTGATAATGGTTTCATTCATCGTTATGAATAATGTATCCAACCATTCTAACTTCTAGTGGGCGACCTTTTATTATCCATATAATAAACCTTCCCGTAAGCTCCATCATCTTATGATACAAATTATTTGATCATCTAGAATTGAAAACCTCTTATTCTTTACACCTTAAAGAATCACCCACTCTCTCTAAATGGTAGGCTTAATTCTTTTAATGAAAATCGCTCCCACTAAAAATAATATCTCTCGATATCTTAAATGAACCTTTCATTTCTCGCATGTTAAACTATTACTTGAATCATTATCACTATCACTATCCCTATAGTGATCTGTTTCCATTCAATCAATCATTACCTTCTTATCATGTCTTCGTTTCCTCGAGACGAAAATGACATGATAATTTCTTTATAACTACATTGAGAGGCTTGAGATGATTTCTTCTCTTTATCTTATAAACTTAGAAAAATCATTTATTAAGGAACCGTTTTCCTACCGATTTCATACGGGGTTTTGAGTTTCCTCTCTATGAAACAATGAACACAAAGAACCTTTCTTCGAGTGTCCTCCCGTAGTTTCTTCAGTGTCCTCTCGTAGTTTCTTCAAATCATTTAGGGCTCTTCTTAAGACTCCCAAGAAGGAATCTTCTCTAAGATCCTTTGTTTTTATCATTGGTTTGCGAGCGAAATATTTTCTCCCACTCTATCCTTCTAACAATAACCATTATTCGTTTAAGGATAGCTATTTCGATTAACCAATGTATCTGAATGTTTGAAGTTTGATAGGTGTGGTGAATACATTCTCATTTTCACTTAAAATGAAAATCTTATAATGAACTGATATAGTCTCATTTTGATTGAAAGTATCTCATGGGGTGTAGTTCTCAGGTTTTAATCAACTCTTTGATTATATTATATTGATCGTATCAATAGTTTGTTTCGTGATAAAATCACTATTATTCATGTTTAAACAAGGTATGCAATTTATTTGAGAAATCAAAACATTGACTAAGAACAAAAGTAGTGACTCGGGTTGAAAACCAAGTCACCAAATCCAAAATTACAACCATTGTTTTAGGATTTTAATCCTTGTCTTACAAGAAAATAAATTGTTCCATAAATAAATGCAAAATATGAAAGAAGACGATATGAAAATTAGAGCCTTGCTCTTCAAGTCTTCGATCAATTGGATGCTACCGGAGCCATCCAAGTAAGGAACCTCATACTTCCTTCTCCTTGCCCTTATCATTATTAGGGGGCGCCCCTTTAAAACATTTTAAAAAGGGTAAATATCAACACATTTGTATCACTATACATAAGTTGATAAATGACATGAATCATAACGAGAATTATTACCTACGGCGGTTGCCTTCCCATTTTTGAGATCGCTTAAGTATTTGGGGCAATTTCTCTTCCAATGACCGATCCTCGTGCAATAATGGCACTTGTCTTGCTCTTTAGAAGACGAGGTGGAAGCGCCTTTCGAAAAGGTCTTTTCTTTGGTCGCCTTGGGCTTGAACGTTTTCTTGCCCTTGCCTTTCGAGGCATTCCTCTTGAAGCTCGTTTTCCCTTTCTTTTCGATGTTCAAAACATCCTTGGTGGAACTTTCATGAAGTCCCATGTCCCTTTCGGCTTGGACTAGCATCTTATGCAACTCGTCCAACGTGGTCTCTTGGTTTCGCATATTGAAATTCACCCGGAATTGAGCATACGCCTTAACCTTATTGAGCGAGTGAAGAATTCGGTCAATGATAAGAGAGTCGGGAACATCAACATCTTGAGCTTTTAGAGTCTCCGCGAGCTCAACGAGTTTGAGCACATGAGGGCTTATCTTTTGCCCTTCCTTGAAAGTAATGTCAAAGAAGGCGGAAGTCGCCTCATATTGAATCACCCTTGGAGTTTGCGAAAACATGGTCGCAAGCTTGGTGTATATCTCATATGATGTGGTCAACTTAATCATACTCCTTTGGAGATCCGGCTCCATGGAGAAGATGAGCATATTTTTAAGAGCGGAGGACTCTTTCATGTAGGCTTCATAGGCCTCACGAGTTCCGACCGCGGAACGAGCGGTTGGAGCGGGAGGAGCGGCTTCGGATAGGTAACGACTCTTATCGTCACCTTGAGCGGCCAAAAGTAATTGCGCATCCCAATCCTTAAAATTGGAACCATGCTTATCGAGTTTGCAACGATCCATAAAGGATCGAAGCCATGATACGTTAGTGAGAGGTGGAGCGTTGGTTGCCATTTGATGATGTCGAAAATTAAACTACAATAATAAAAGGATAAACAACATCATTTTAAATTCATAATTTGAATTTTAAGAAACTTAAACATAAGTATATTTACTTAATGATCTCTTACCCAATTAAGTAAACAATCCCGAGACCCAAACCTATACTAATCCGGGCACGGTGTAGCCGATTCAACCCGTATCGGTATAATTTGGTGGATTAACCCTTTAATCGGTTCTACTCTTAGAACTCTCGGTCGACAATTTTCTTAAAATTATCTTTAGCCCGAACTTATTGCAACTACGGTTACGAATACTTTCGTTGAGATCAACCAAATTTCAAGGTGTAATCTTATTACCCCACTTACCCAACGTGACAATTTTAGTACCCCGGTGTAGCCGAGCCTACGTTTTTGTGAAGAAGGGATTCATGGGTCCGTATTCTTTGGTAAGGCTAAGTCTCAATATTTATATGTAAGAGATCTAGTCAAATTATTATCTATCTCCGTTTAAGTGAACTAAGTCGGTGAATTATCGATAAAATAAAAGACTAGGTCGACTAGGTCGAAACATGCATGATACGATATATGACGATTTGGCTATGCATGCAAACATATAAAAGCAAATAAAAGCATAAAGATAAACCCTAGTATGGCCTTTCCTAGAAAATACATAACAAAGTACAAATTCGGAAACCAACTCCTTTGGTCCCTTGAACTTCACGCGGCACGCACTTCGAGGTAAACACCGTCTTGATCGGAACTCCTTTCCGAATGGCACCGTCTTCAAGGAACTCCGTATTTTACAAGTATTACAACTTTTCTAGTCTACTTTATACATTATAAAATAGAAATAAATTAAAATTGGGTGATACGAGATCACAAAATTACAACCCAATCGGTAACCCCTTACATTACGGGAAATACCGATTTAAAAACTAAGGCCATACTAAGTAAATTACATAATTCCCAAAATTACGTAAAAATAAATCATGACATTCATAATATAATATGCAATGCTTATATAAATATGAATTAACATGCAAACCCTAAGCCAAATCGTCCTATTTAAAACACTTATTTAAATAGTTATCGTAAACCTTGGTTTATGGAATCGCGTGTTTTAACGTTTAACAACACTATGCATTTTTTATGAAACGGTTTTCATCCTTAAGTTAATCATCCTAACTCTTATAGGATTCAAAATTTAGTCTTACTCAAACTTTGAACATGACTTAACTTAATATATATCAATATTGATCGGTATTACTCGGTTTTACGGGAAAAATAATATAAAAATCCAAAAGAGTCATAAAAATTTCGAAAATTCAAAATTCAAATTTTGAAAAATCCAGAATGTTCTTAAAATTTTCAGAATGTTAAAATATTAGTATTTATACGGTTTTAACATTATTTCGAAAATAACACGTAAAACGAGCATTTTAAGTCGGAAAATTCAATAATTAACTTCATAAATGCAAATTAAATACTAATAATATTTTTATACCTTCCAAAACATTTTAAGAACACAAGATGGACAGAAAATTAAATGGCACATTGCCCCATAGCCGAAATTTTAAATGCATGACTCTTTTATTTAATTTTAAATGCTACTTTTAACAAATTAAAATAAAATAAAATCAAATCAAATCTGAAACTTTTGGCTCCCAAGATAATTTTCATGATGAACATATCATATATGACTAATATGGGTTACATTTTTTCGGCCATTTTAACAACATTTGCAAATTTTAACGATTTACGTCATATATCGTACGATTTTAACCCTTAAAATTATTTCTCAAGCATAAAATAAGATAAAATTCTCGAAAATTTTATACATGCTGGAAATAATATATATGACATCGTGTTAAATTTTTTATGTCCAAATTCCAACTTAAACTATTAAAGTCGAAATAATGTCACTAATTACCCGATTTTTACATTAAAAATCTATAATATTGCAATATTTGAGATAAATTTCTGAAAAATTCAACATAAATTTTAAATATTGCATGTAACATTCTCATAAATATTTATAGTCAAATTCATAATATAACTATTTTAACCCATTTTTATTCATCTTATTGCATTTTAACCATTAAAATCCATATCACACGATTTAAAGGTCCATAATTTACGAAAATTCATATTCATATTATAGAAAATACATGTGATATCATACTGAAAAATCTCGGCCAGAAGCTTATTTTAACTATTTTTCCCAAAATAAACATTTTTAACCATTAAAAATCAATAAAATCCGAGATTTAAGTACCAATAAACAATATTCATGCAAAATATATTCCAAATATTCAAAACACTTTAGAAAACAGTAGGTATCATGCTAAATAAATTTCGTGCATATCATATATCAAAACGAAAATTCCATATTTTATTTATGTTATCTCTATAACTCCGTAAAAACGTAAACGGAAAGCATGCAAACAACCTATTGCTCTAATACCAATTGTTAGGTTTAACTAGTTGCTCATAAAATAATTTTAGTCATACTAACATAAACCTTTAATTAACTCTTTAATTAACTTATAAATAAACTTGTTTATTAGATCTTATGCATGCTACTATATGCGGAAATAAGGAGAAAATCGTGTTCTCACACTTGGTCCAAGCTTAGCAAGGATGATCCTCCAAGTACCCAAATTAGAATACCTCCTTTGGATGCACCAAGACAACCCCTCAAAAATCCGATCTCGAGTATGCTAGATCAACAACCGGATTTCCTTAAACTTATTCTAATCTCTCTTATTAGAATCTTATTTGGATACTACAAATAGTATAATTTTATTATCTTATAATAATATATTGGAGGTTGTAAAATCTCTTCTTTACTTAGTAGAATTTCGACCAAGAGGAGAAGAAGAGCAACACCTAGAATGAATATGATACATATCTTATATATGTATTAAGCATGCTTTTAATCATATAAATTAATTAACTTAAGCATGCTTATGTTGGGAAGGGGGAGCCGGCTATGGGATGTGCAACAAGGGGACATCACCACTTCTCAAAGCATGTAGGTTGGCTTAGTAGTGGGTGTTCTCTAGGCAATACATTAAACATAATGATTAAGGGTGTATTTAACAATTAAAACACCTCACACCCACCTTCACCATAACCGGCTATTAAGTCCATAAAATGGACTTAATTTTACAATTTTGTCAATTGTATAATTTGTATAAACTGTGACATCTAATATGTCACAATGGCAATACAATTATCTTATCTTAAACATAGATATATAAATATTTATCGTATAAATATTATGATTAAATAAATCCTATTTATTAATTGACAAGTAATTCGAAATTACAATTGTAAAATGATTATTTATAATTATCGTCAATACGATTTACAACCTTTGTATCAATTATAACCTAATTCATTCTAGTTTCGATATAATATCGTTTACTGTTTAACAATTGAAACATTTCAATTTTAAACATAAATCTTACATTAAGATTTAACCTCTAATTTCTCGATACACGAGTTTAAGGAATATGATCAAATCGTATCAATGTACATTTGATCATTTTATCAATTAAGGGAATTGTCCTAAAGGTGTGACCTAAAGGGATCAACTGACCATCACCGTCATACGACAGTAATGTCAAACTCTAGCTAGCCAATCATTACCGATTAATGTTGGTCAGTTGACTAATAATTCGTATCATCCCTTGCGCATTCTCGTCATGAGATTTAATTACGTGATCGCACTATTGTTGAGGACACATTTCCCAACATCTTCTTCTTTGTTTAGGTCCATATCAATGTTTTCACTAGAATTACCAATGATGATGAAGCAAAGATGGTTGATGGACTTGCACTGAAGACGGTTGATAGACAGGCTGCCTTGGAACAAGTAAAGAAGTTGTATAGTTTTTTTTTTGTCAAAGTGATTGCACTATGCTGGAGGTGGACACATCCGCTGTATAGCTTCATACTTAATTTTGCTCACTTTATTTCTATATACTAACTAGATGTGGATACTTTCTACTCCTGACAGATTTTAGAAGATATGAAAGCTGACACAACAGGTACATCAGTCGAGCGACCGAGCACACTGGTCGGTCGACCAATGTACATGACAAGCGAGTTTCAGAAAGTTTAATTTCTAGATCAGAAGCTTCAGTGAACCCGATAATCGGTTGACCGACCAGCACCACAAGTCGGTCGACCACTCGGCCCTTTTTCGGAAATTCAGAAATGAGGTTAAGCCCACGACGCGTGATTTGGTTTAGAGGAGGACATCAGAGATTATTACATAAACCTAATCAACCCCCTATCACTAATCATCCAGTTTTACTACTAATCAAGTCTTAATCTAGTTCTTAATATTTAGTTAAGTAGTTCATTAGTTTTTTTGGTTAATTAGGTTTTAGAATTATTCTACACAAACAATCTGTTTCCACGCATTATTTCAATAAAGATTCAATCTTTCAGTTCTTCTACCTTCCTTGTTACGGTAATCTTCGTTCTTAATTCAGTTTATTCATAGTTTTATTAGTTTTATATCGGATAGCTAGAATCCCAAGCCTTTGTTTTTGTTAATTGCCTTGTTATTATCGTAATCATGATGTTTATCGTTATTATTGTTAAAGTTTCTGTTTTCAATTGCATTATGAGTAGCTAAACCCTCACATGTTAGCATGTAGGCGAATTATAGCGTAGATGGCGTAGTTTAGGGCAACCCGTAATAGTGCTTGATCGACTGACTGGCTTCTCTGGTCGGTCGATTGAGTAGGTCGGTCGACCGACCGTGGGGTCTGGTCGGTCGACCGACTTCGTGTATGATCAGACCTGTTTTGTTTCGTTAAGTGCAATATGTAACACCCCCATTTACCTAGGAGCCTGAACTAGGACTTCCAGGGTAAATAAGACTGTTACCATCCTGGTTAGACCAGGGTAGTAGATATACTAAGTGAAAGAAAGACAGTACTTTATAAATAAATGGTTAAACTGAAACTATTACATGACTTAGTCCGGAACTTCCAAAACAACTGAATTAAAATAAATGTTCGACTATGAAAACAAAGCTAAGTGATCTAGTGGCTAGGTTGGTCTAGTCCATGTCTCTCCTCCATGCCCAGTCCTAGTCCACCTGTCTCTGACCTGAAAGATCTACTCCCCGTTCCGGATCATTGTAGGTGAATACGAATACACTGTCAACCTCGCGGTTGAGTAGGATAACAAGATAACAATTAATGCAAACAAACAAAATATGCAAATGATTATGTCATGCTCGAGCTCAATCTCAATCTCAAACCTGTAACTCCCAGCCATACCGAACCTCCCGGCAGACTATAATCGGCCGTCGCCGAACACCAGCTCAAAAGCTGATAAGACACCAGGCCTGGTCTGCAGAACCACCCTGGGCTTTATATCAGATTAACATCTGATCCACAATTATCTCAATATCCAATGCACATGCATGCTCATGAATGCAATACCAATAAGCTAATCATATAATAACATGCTCATACAATTCATGCTTGCATCCACACATATGAAACCACATACAATCATAACTAGTCATAAATATGGTACCAGTGTATCATACCTGAGATAGCAATTGTAGCAAGCAAGCACCGTCTAGTAAGGTTCTTCCTCGAAATCCGTTCCTATAAATAATATTTAATATCAAAAACTACTCAACCACTCGACACGATCCAAAGTACTTGTACATAATTGTTTTCTTCATAGCGTTTTGTAAAAATTTATGTACATAGTTATCTCCGCATACATACACTCATTATTTTTACTCATGCGAATTTACTATTTTTAGGCTTACTAAAAATAGTACGTCATTACAAGCCATCATACGTACTAAAATTAATAATAAAGATATCACTTATTTAAACATCATAGACCAAGGGTTACCAAATAATTCTTCCTAAAACACTTGACACGCATTACGTGTTGGGACCTTACTAAAAATAGCATGTGAATTAGCAACTACAACTACCCACATCACAAACGTAACCCAGCAATTACCAACAGCCCCAACCCGTAAGACTCCTTGTACAGCCCTGTCAACCGCCCTTCTTGACGCCGGCAGGCACCACTGGCCTTCCCACTGACGCCACCAGGCTCTCCACTGAGCCACGGTGGTTCCAGGGGAAAGGTCAGTGACTGCCCACCATGACCACAACCGCCACAAACTGCCATCAAACACTGCCCACTCGACCTGAACCCAGAAAACCCAGATTTATCCCCCTGACCACCGTGACAAAACCCCCTTCTCAACACCAACTGTGACCATCACTTTCACCCAGGACATCACCAGACCACCACTGGCCCACGGTGGTTCCGTTGGTGCAGGTGACGGTCGCAGTTACTGCAACCACCAGTCACGGTGATAGACTCAACCTTGACCCATACGCCTATCCTGGAATAAACTACTAACCTCCTAGACTCCAACCACCAGCCTACCATCGTGAGACACCACGACTCAGGGCGACAACCACCAACGTAACCTCTAACTACCACCTTATCAAAACAAGGTCACAACCCAACTATACGCTGACAGCAGGAGCATCGAAACCAAGGTAAATACGCATGATAACGCCTCTGTTTCTGACGACAACAAGAAAAAGGAAAACATAACCTAGAAGGCAAACGAGACACTCTATACGGTGGCCTTAGACTGACAAGAACGACATCCCAGTACCCAGAACACGAACCCATATATCACAGATTATTAGAACGTGGAGAAGTATCATTATAAACAACTATAGCGATAGGATTAAACGAAATAAAACAGAGCAAAAACACAAGATTTACAATCAGAAGTGCGCGTACCCTCTTTCTGCTGCAATCGAACACCCTAAGAACCCCTTAAACCACCGTGAGTACCCTCCTTTGCAAACTCTAGAGTGGCGGCAGGCGTGTAGAAGTATTGGTTGTGTGTCGTCTAGGTTAGAGGTAGGTTTAGGGTTGTTTTAAATCGAGTGGCAGCAGGGTAAAATTCTGAGATTCTTATATTTCAGATGTTGTGGCCGTGTAAGGGTTGGCTTGCACGCAACCCTAGGCCCAATTTTTGGTGTAATTTTGTGTATGGATAAGTCCCTCACGCACCCCGAGGCCCACATTGCATAGGCCAAGTACGAACCCGTTGTATACGAACATACATGACTCTAAAACGAGTATATAAAGCACCTTGTTCATCAAATTTGGTTTCGCTAACGAGACTTTCTATAACCCCGTCGACGCACCATTAAGATAACAATTATTAGATAAAACGAAATAAAATACGGAGTATTACAGTCTCCCCTCCTTAAAATGAACTTCGTCCCGAAGTTCGTCATCTCAAGGTTAACCCACAGATCATTTAAACACGTTATAAACTAATTAAAGTACTTTTAAATACGGATCGTCACATTCTACCCTCCTAAAAAGAAAGTTACGTCCGCGTAACATACCTCAAGTGAACAGCTCAGTATACTTCTCTCTCATCGAAACCTCTGTCTCCCAAGTAGCCTCCTCGACATTATGGTTGGTCCATAGTACCTTGACTAGTACAGTCTCTCCATTCCTGGTTGTCCTCACCTTTTTGTCAAGGATCTCCTTGGGTCTCTCCTCGTAGGTCAACTGCTCATCAAACTCGATACTCTCGTGATCAAGGATATGCGAAGGGTCACTGATATATCTTCTCAATTGTGACACATGAAACACATTATGCACCCTGGCTAAAGCTGGGGGTAAAGCCAGTCGATAAGCTACCTCGCCAACCCTTTCTAGTATCTCAAATGGCCCAATGAACTTCTGGCTCAACTTGCCCTTTTGCCAAACCTCATTACTCCTCTCATAGGCGACACCTTCAGTAGAACCTTCTCCCCTGCCTCGAAAGTGATGTCACTTCTCTTCAGATCGGCATAACTCTTCTGTCTATCTTGGGCAGCTCTCATCTTCTGTCGGATCACCTAGACCTGTGCTATCATCTCCTGAATCATTTCAGGTCCCAAAGTTACCACATCAGCTCTATCATCCCAGCAGACTGGACTCCTACACTTCCTCCCATACAATGCCTCATAAGGAGCCATTCCAATGCTAGCATGATAGCTATTGTTATATGAAAACTCTATCAAGTCAAGTCTGTCTTCCCAAGATCCCCCGAATTCTAGCACGCAAGCCCTCAGCATATCCTCCAGTGTCTGGATAGTCCTCTCAGTCTGACCATCTGTCGCTGGATGAAATGCAGTACTCATCTTCAAAGTGGTTCCCATCAATGTTTGTAACTCTTGCCAAAACTTAGAGATGAACCTGGAATCACGATCCGAAACAATGTCCTTAGGGACACCATGAAGTTTCACCACATGCTTTACATAAGCCTTGGCCAATTCAGCCTTACTCCAAGTTTCCTTCATCGGTATGAAATGGGCCGACTTAGTCAGCCTGTCCACTATTACCCAAATCATGTCATTCCCTCTCGAAGTCCTAGGTAAGCGTACGATGAAATCCATTGATATGCTTTCCCATTTCCACTTAGGTACATCAAGCGGTTGTAACTTCCCTTGCGGCCTCTTATGTTCTCCCTTCACTCTTTGACATACCAAACATCGAGAGACAAACTCAGCCACCTCTTGCTTCATTTTTGGCCACCAAAATGCTTTCTTCAGGTCTTTGTACAGCTTATCCCCTCCAAGATGAACGGAATAAGGCGTGGAATGAGCTTCGACCAGTATCTTTCTCTTCAATCCCTCATCATCAGGTACACACCATCTCCCATCAAATCTCAAGCTATCATCACTGTAAATCTCGAACTTAGAATATGGCTCGGTGTCACTAGCCTTGTCTTCTGCCTCACGCCACCTTTGAATTCTTGGATCACCCTTCTGCCGCTCACAGATCTCAGCATATAACTCCGGCTCGATCGTCAAATCCCCCATGGTCTCACCTTTCCTTATCACTGCGATTCCCATCTGTCCCAACTCACGATACATACTCAATCTGGACATAGCTGTGCACAGAGCGTGAACGGACTTCCTACTCAATGCATAAGCCACAACGTTGGCCTTCCCCTCCTTGTACAAAATATCCATGTCATAGTCTCCAATAAGCTCTATCCACCTCCTCTGTCGCATATTCAGCTCTCTCTAAGTATAAATATATTTCAAACTCTTGTGATCAGAATACACTTTAAATGTAGCTCCATAAAGATAATGTCGCCACAACTTAAGTGCAAAAACTACCGCTCCGAGCTCCAGATCATGCGTCGGATAATTCTCCTCATAAGGCTTCAACTGCCTAAAAGCATAAGCAATCACTCTCCCGTTCTGCATCAGCACGCATCCCAAACCCTTCTTAGAAGCATCGGTATAGACTTCACAATTTTCACTTCCCTCCGGCAAAGCAAGGATAGGAGCTGTGGTGAGACGCTCTTTCAGGTCTAGAAATGCCTTCTCACAGCTCTCATCCCAAACGAATCTGTTCTCTTTCCGCATCAACGAAGTCATTGGTTTGGCTATCTTTGAAAAATCTTTCACGAACCTCCTGTAATATCCGGCCAAACCCAAGAAGCTACGGATGTCAGCCACATTCCTTGGTCGTCCCCATTTCGAAACGGCCTCAATTTTGCTAGGGTCAACAGACACACCCTCCTTAGACACCACGTGCCCCAGAAAGGCAACCTTCTCGAGCCAAAACTCGCACTTACTCAGCTTGGCATACAATTGATGATCCCTCAAAGTCTGTAAGACCAAGCTCAAATGCTTAGCATGCTCTTCTCTGTTCTTCGAATACACCAAGATGTCATCAATAAACACCACCACAAACTGGTCCAGATAAGGACTAAACACTCTGTTCATCAAATCCATGAAAACAGCAGGTGCAATAGTCAAACCAAATGGCATCACAACGAATTCATAGTGCCCATACCTCGATCTGAACGCAGTTTTGTGAATATCTGCATCTTTGATTCTTAGCTGATAATACCCTGACCTCAAATCGATCTTGGAAAACACACCAGCCCCACTCAACTGGTCGAATAGGTCATCGATGCGAGGTAGAGGATATCGATTCTTGATTGTCACATTATTAAGCTCTCTGTAATCCACACACAACCTCATGGTTTCGTCCTTCTTCTTTACAAATAACACTGGTGCTCCCCAAGGTGACACACTTGGTCTTACGTATCCCTTGTTTGCTAGCTCATCCAACTGCTTCCTCAACTCCTCCAATTCCATGGGTCCCATGCGATAAGGTGCTTTAGAAATTGGCTCAGCCCCAGGTTTCAGATCAATGCCAAAATCCAAGTCCCTCTTTGGCGGTAACCCCGGAATTTCTTCTGGAAACACGTGTTCAAAATCCCTTACAACATCGATCTCCCTGGCTTGGGGTTTCTCTGTAGTCAGATCCCTCACATGGCACAACAGCATCTCATCACCCCTCTTTAGACATGTCTTCAGCGCATTGATGGATATCAGCTTCAGTTTAGGCTTCACAGAATATCCTTTGTAGGATACCCTCACTCCCTTGGGTCCCCTCAAAGTGATTTTTCCTTGGTAGCAATCTATGTAGGCTTTATACTTTTTCAGCCAATCCATACCCAGTATCACCTCAAAGCCTCCTAAGGGAAATTCTATTAAATCCGACTCAAAACTTACAGCCCCCACGTGGATCATTACATTGTTATAGACTCTACTACAAGTTATAGACTCCCCAGATGGTATGGTTATAGAATCAGCTATACTATTATATACATCGAGTCCTATAGCCCTAGCATTCTCCGCAGATATGAAAGAATGCGATGCACCAGAATCAAATAAAACGAAAGTAGGAAAAGAATGTACTAGAAATGTACCCGTAACAACATGTGCGTCCTCCTCCGCAGCCTCCTTGCCCATCATGAACAAGGCCCCACTTTTCTTGGCCCCGCTCTGGTTCACAGATCCTGCTCCACTCTGAGTGCTAGCCGCCTCTGTCAGGGTCTTTTGGAAATTACCACTACCTCCACCCTGATTCCCTTGATAGCGGTTCTGATTATTGAAGTTACTGAAATTCCGCTGGTAGCTGTTACCCCCGAATCTGTTGTTGCCTGAGTAGCTCGCATTCTGAGTCCTAAAGCCTCCACTCTGATTTCCCTTATTATAATTGTTCCCAGCGCTCTGAGTACCCGACCAGCAATTGATTTGCTTATGTCCAGCCTGTTAGGTTTTATTAGTTGCTCATAAACTAATTTTAGTCATACTAACAAATATTTTATTTAACCCTTTAAATAACATATTATTAGGTGATCTTATGCATGCTAATATATGCGGAAAAGGGAGAAATCGTGCTCTTACACTCGGTCCAAAGCTAGCAAGGATGATCCTCCAAGTACCCAAATTAGAATACCTCCTTTGGATGCACCAAGACAACCCCTTGAATGATCCGAAATCTCGAGTATGCTCGTACAAGAAAACGGATTTCCTTAAACAATATAAGTTCTAATTATATGAACTTAGTATACTAATTTATATCTCTTAATATAAATAGTATGAAATATTATCTTATAATATGAGAGGTTTTTTATGTGCTCTTGCTTGACAATCACGGCTAACATTAGAATGAATGGAGTATCACATACTTGTATTATCTTATAATTATACTTAAATTAAAACAAGTTAATTCAAGTGGTTATGGGGAGTCTATAGCCGGCTAGGGCATGGGAAGACACACAAGGGAACATTTTCTCTTCTCAATGTGTCTAGGGTGGCCATAGGTAATGGTCTCAAGGCACCCTTTAATGATTGTGTCTTAAGTATAATGAACACACTAATCATCCCACAACTACCTCCACTAATCCGTCCCACCTTAGCATAAAATGGACTTCATTTTATAAATTTGTCAATTTTACAATTGTACCAAGTGTGACATCTTATATGTCAATAAGTAATAAAATGTTTTAGAACATATAAAACATACAAATATTTATCATATAAATATTGTACATAATTAAATAAATCACATTTATCAATTAACAAGTAATTCGAAATTACAAATATAAACTGATAATTTATCGTCAATACGATTTACAACCTTTGTATTAATTTCAACCCGATTCATTCTAAAATGATATAATAAAATATCGTTTAATGTTTAATAATTGACACGTTTCAATTTTAAACATAAATCTTACATTAAGATTTAACCTCTAATTTCTCGATGTACGAGTTTAAGGAATATGATCAAATCGTATCAACATACATTTGATCACTTTATCAATTAAGGGAATTGTCCTAAAGGTGTCACCTAAAGGGATCAACTGACCACCACCGTCATACGACAGTAATGTCAAACTCTAGCTAGCAAATCATTACCGATTAATGTTGGTCAGTTGACTAATATAAAATCGTATCATCCCTTGCGCATTCTCGTTACGAGATTTAATTACGTGATCGCACTATTGTTGAGGACACATTTCCCAACAATCTCCCACTTGTCCTCGACAAGTGTGCGTCACCAATTCTCTTGTCCTATTACAATCTCCCACTCAATGCAAGATGTTTCTCTGAGGTCGTACTTGCATTCGATCATATCATGAGTGGTTTCCTCGATCTGGAGAATAACTGTCTGACCGGAATTATCAACCATAGATACCTTCCGAGCGTGGCCACGCATTTCCAGTTAACTTCTCCTCGAGTGGCCCTGAGATTTGAACAACCCTGACAAAGGGTGGACAATTTCTATCGCACTACTTCCTTCAACTAGTCACAGTCAGTCACAACCCAATACAATCCCATTTGACTCCAGTTACGAAAAGTCGTAGAGAATGGATCAAGGTTATGCCTAAACTGTACCATCTTGGGAGAGTAATCTTTAGTCTAAGAATTGACTCACAAGAATACTATAGCAGCTCTCGCCACGACCCGGCTATAAAATTTCCAGAACTCTATAAGCGGTCACATTGCCCGACAGAGTGTCTCTTACAGTCTGCCTATGTGATCGACTAGTCATCACATATGACTTTATGGCACTTGAACTTGCCATCAATCGCCTCACTCTCTAGTCGCTTTGAGACGTCACCTCATGTAAGCGGCTAGGGGTCATACTAAGTCAATCCAGTTCACTTATGGGGTTCAATATTGTCTCATACAACCCATTTGGATTCTGACAAAGTATCTTTCATTTTGCGTTAATCATAACTCAAATGATGTTGTCATGCAACAATAGTCAAGACTATTACATTGCATTTTGATGCACAATCATCTATTTGTATTAGTGTTTTGCGAATAACCTTTATTCATGATTGTAAAACTTACAAATTTTGGTCTCCTTCATTCTCATATTATCCCGTATAATATGATTCTATTTGAGTACATATCTAGAACTCTTTCTAGATTTTGAGTTTCCTTTTCGGAGGAAAGCTCTCACTGTTATCTTATAACTTGTGACGTATCGATATACTGGAGGGATTAAAAATCACTCTCTATAGTCACTTATGTACTGAAATTTATATTGTAGTCTATTTATGATTTCATCATTCTAATAATTTTCACTCATCTTGGCTATTTGGTAATGGTTTCATTCATCGTTATGAATAATGTATCCAACCATTCTAACTTCTGGTGGGCGACCTTTAATTATCCATATAATAAACCTTCCCATTAAAACTCCATCATCATATGATAAAATATTTTATTCATCTAAATTGAGTACCTCTCATTCTTTACTCTTAAAGAATCACCCATTCTCTCAAAATGGTAGGTTTCAATTCTTTGATGAATATCGCTCCCACTGAAAACAATATCTCTTGATATCTTAAATGAACCTTTCATTTCTCGCATGTTAAACTATTACCATCACTATCCCTATAGTGATCCATCTTCCATTCAATCAATCATCACCCTATTATCATGTCTTTGTTTCCTCGAGACGAATATGACATGATAATTTCCTTGTAACTACATTGAGAGAATTGAGATGATTTCTTCTCTTTTATCTTATAAACTTGGAAAAAACATTTATAAAGGAACCGGTCTTACTTCCCGTATAGATAGATGATTTATCCTCTATTATCTTATAATCTTTAAAAAATCATTATCTCAAGGAGCCGATATTCCTTCCGAATTCATACGGGGTTTCATGTCTCCTCTCTTTGAAACAATGAACATAAAGAACCTTTCTTTGAGTGTCCTCCCGTAGTTTCTTCAGTCTCCTCTCGTAGTTACTTCAAATCATTTAGGGCTCTTCTTAAGACTCCCATATAGGAATCTTCTCTAAGATCCTTTATTTTCATCAATTGTGAGCGAAATATTTTCTCCCACTCTATCCTTGTAACAATAACCTTTATTCGTATAAGGATAGCTATTTCGATTAACCAATGCAAATGAATGTTTGAAGTTTTATAGGTGTGATGAATACATTCTCATTTTCACTTAAAATGACAATTTTATAATGAAATAATATTGTCTCATTTTGATTGAAAGTATCTCATGGGGTGTAGTTCTCAGGTTTTAATCAACTCTTTGATTATATTATACTTGATCGTATCAATATTTATTGCGTGATTAGATCACTATTATTCATGTTTTAACAAGGCATGCAATTTATTTGATAAATCAAAACATTGATTAAGAACAAAAGTAGTGACTCGGATTGAAAACCAAGTCACTAATATCCAAAATTACAACCATTGTTTTAGGATTTTAATCCTTGTCTTACAAGAAAGTAAATTGTTCCAAAATAAATGCAAGATATGAAAGAAGACGATATGAAAAATAGAGGCTAGCTCTTCAAGTCTTCGATCAATTTGGATGCTACCATAGCCATCCAAGTAAGGAACTTCAAGCTTCCTTCTCCTTGCCCTTATCATTATTAGGAGGCGCCCCTTTAAAACATTTAAAAAGGGTAAACATCAACACATTTGTATCACTATACATAAGTTGATAAATGACATGAATCATAAACGAGATTTATTACCTACGGCGGTTGCCTTCCCATTTTTGAGATCGCTTAAGTATTTGGGGCAATTTCTCTTCCAATGACCGATCCTCGTGCAATAATGGCACTTGTCTTGCTCTTTTGAAGACGAGGTGGAAGCGCCTTTCGAAAAGGTCTTTTCTTTGGTCGCCTTGGGCTTGAACGTTTTCTTGCCCTTGCCTTTAGAGGCATTCCTTTTGAAGCTCGTTTTCCCTTTCTTTTCGATGTTCAAAACATCCTTGGTGGAACTTTCATGAAGTCCCATGTCCCTTTCGGCTTGGACTAGCATTTTATGCAACTCGTCCAACGTGGTCTCTTGGTTTCGCATATTGAAATTCACCCGGAATTGAGCATACGCCTTAACCTTATTGAGTGAGTGAAGAACTCGGTCAATAATAAGAGAGTCGGGAACATCAACATCTTGATCTTTTAGAGTCTCCGCGAGCTCAACGAGTTTGAGCACATGAGGGCTTATCTTTTGCCCTTCCTTGAATGTAATGTCAAAGAAGGCGGAAGCCGCCTCATATTGAATCACCCTTGGAGTTTGCGAAAACATGGTCGCAAGCTTGGTGTAGATTTCATACGATGTGGTCAACTTAATCATACTCCTTTGGAGATCCGGCTCCATGGAGACGATGAGCACATTTTTAAGAGCGGAGGACTCTTTCATGTAGGCTTCATAGGCCTCACGAGTTTGGACCGACGAACGAGCGGTCGGAGCGGGAGGAGCGGCTTCGGATAGGTAACGACTCTTATCGTCACCTTGAGCGGCCAAAAGTAATTGCGCATCCCAATCCTTAAAGTTTGAACCATGCTTATCGAGTTTGCAACGATCCATAAAGGATCGAAGCCATGATACGTTAGTGAGAGGTGGAGCGTTGGTTGCCATTGATGATGTCGAAAAATTAAACTACAATAATAAAAGGATAAACAACATCATTTTAAATTCATAATTTGAATTTTAAGAAACTTAAACATGTTAAGTATATTTACTTAATGATCTCTTACCCAATTAAGCAAACAATCCCGAGACCCAAACCCATACCAATCCGGGCACGGTGTAGCCGATTCAACCCGTATCGGTATAATTTGGTGGATTAACCCTTTAATCGGTTCTACTCTTAGAACTCTCGGTCGACAATTTTCTTAAAATTATCTTTAGCCCGAACTTATTGCAACTACGGTTACGAATACTTTCGTTGAGATCAACCAAATTTCAAGGTGTAATCTTATTACCCCACTTACCCAACGTGACAATTTTAGTACCCCGGTGTAGCCGAGCCTACGTTCTTGTGAAGAAGGGATTCATGGGTCCGTACTTTTTGGTAAGGCTAAGTCTCAATATTTATATGTAATAGATCTAGTCAATTATTATCTATCTCCGTTTAAGTGAACTAAGTCGGTGAATTATCGATAAAATAAAAGACAAGGTCGACTAGGTCGAAACATGCATGATACGATGTATGACGATTTGGCTATGCATGCAAACATATAAAAAAAGCAAAAAATAAAAGCATAAATAAACCCTAGTATGGCCTTTCCTAGAAAAGAAATAACAAAGTACAAATTCGGAAACCAACTCCTTTGGTCCCTTGAACTTCACGCGGCACGCACTTCGAGGTAAACACCGTCTTGTCGGAACTCCTTTCCGAATGGCACCGTCTTCAAGGAACTCCGGATTTACAAATATTACAACTTTTCTAGTCTACTTTATACATTATAAAATAGAAATAAATTACAATTGGGTGATACGAGATCACAAAATTACAACCCAATCGGTAACCCCTTACATTACGGGAAATACCGATTTAAAACTAAGGCCATACTAAGTAAATTACATAATTCCCAAAATTACATAAAAAATAAATCATGACATTCATAATAAAGTATGCAATGCTTATGTAAATATGAATTAACATGCAAACCCTAAGCCAAATCGTCCTATTTAAAACACTTATTTAAATATTTATCGCAAACCTCGGTTTATGGAATCGCGTGTTTTAACGGTTAACAACACTATGCATTATATGAAACGATTTTCATCCTTAAGTTAATCATCCTAACTCTTATAGGTTTCAAAATTTAGTCTTACTCAAACTTTGAACATGACTTAACTTAATATATTTCAATATTGATCGGTATTACTCGGTTTTACGGGAAAAATAATATAAAAATCCAAAAGAGTCATTTAAAATTTCGAACATTCAAAATTCAAATTTTGAAAAATCCAGAATGTTCTTAAAATTTTCAGAATCTTAAAATATTAGTATTTATACGGTTTTAACATTATTTCGAAAATAAGACGTAAAACGAGCAATTTAAGTTGGAAAATTCAATAATTAACTTCATAAATGCAAATTAAATACTAATAATATTTTTACACTTTCCAAAATACTTTAAGAACACAAAATGGACTGAAAAATAAATTTCACACTGCCCAAGAGCTGAAACTTTAATTAAAAGACTCTTATTATTTTAATTTTAAATGCTATTTTTAACATATTAAAAATTAAAACAAATCTGAAACTTTTGGCTCCCAAGAAAATTTTCATGATGAACATATCACTTATGACTAATATGGGTTACATTTTTCGGCCATTTTAACAACATTTGCAAATTTTAACGATTTACGTCATATATCGTATGATTTTAACCTTTAAAATTATTTCTCAAGCATAAAATAAGATATAATTCTCGAAAATTTTATACATGCTGGAAATAATATATATGACATCGTGTTAAATGTTTATGGCCAAATTCCAACTTAAACTATTAAAGTCGAAATTATGTCACTAATTACCCGATTTTTACATTAAAAATCTATAATATTGCAATATTTGAGATAAATTTCTGGAAAATTCAACATAAATTTTAAATATTGCATGTGACATCCTCATAAATGTTTATAGTCAAATTCATAATATAACTATTTTAACCCATTTTATTCATCTTATTGCATTTTAACCATTAAAATTCATATCACACGTTTTATAAGTCCATAAATTACGAAAATTCATATTCATATTATAGAAAATACATGTGATAACATACTGAAAAATCTCGGCCAAAAGATTATTTTAGCTATTTTTCCCAAAATAAACGATTTTAACCATTAAAACTTTATAAAATCCGAGATTTAATATACCATTAATCAATATTCATGCAAAATATATTCCAAATATTCTAAAACATTTTAGAAAACAGTAGGTAAACATGCTAAATTAATTCGTGCATATAATATATCAAACGAAAAAATCCAATTTTATTTTGTTATCACTATAACTCCGTAAAAACGTAAACGGAAAGCATGCAAACAACCTATTGCTCTGATACCAATTGTTAGGTTTTATTAGTTGCTCATAAACTAATTTTAGTCATACTAACAAATCTTTTATTTAACCCTTTAAATAACATATTATTAGGTGATCTTATGCATGCTAATATATGCGGAAAAGGGAGAAATCGTGCTCTTACACTCGGTCCAAAGCTAGCAAGGATGATCCTCCAAGTACCCAAATTAGAATACCTCCTTTGGATGCACCAAGACAACCCCTTGAATGATCCGAAATCTCGAGTATGCTAGTACAAGAAAACGGATTTCCTTAAACAATATAAGTTCTAATTATATGAACTTAGTATACTAATTTATATCTCTTAATATAAATAGTATGAAATATTATCTTATAATATGAGAGGTTTTTGATGTGCTCTTGCTTGAAAATCAGGGCTAACATTAGAATGAATGGAGTATCACATACTTATATTATCTTATAATTATACTTAAATTAAAACAAGTTAATTCAAGTGGTTATGGGGAGTGTATAGCCGGCTAGGGCATGGGAAGACACACAAGGGAACATTTTCTCTTCTCAATGTGTCTAGGGTGGCCATAGGTAATGGTCTCAAGGCACCCTTTAATGATTGTGTCTTAAGTATAATTAACACACTAATAATCCCACAACTACCTCCACTAATCCGTCCCACCTTAGCATAAAATGGACTTCATTTTATAAATTTTTCAATTTTACAATTGTACCAAGTGTGACATCTTATATGTCACTAAGTAATAAAATGTTTTAGAATAAAACATACAAATATTTATCATATAAATATTGTACATAATTAAATAAATCACATTTATCAATTGACAAGTAATTCGAAATTACAAATATAAAATGATAATTTATCGTCAATACGATTTACAACCTTTGTATTAATTTTAACCCGATTCATTCTAAAATGATATAATAAAATATCGTTTAATGTTTAATAATTGACACGTTTCAATTTTAAACATAAATCTTACATTAAGATTTAACCTCTAATTTCTCGATATACGAGTTTAAGGAATATGATCAAATCGTATCAACATACATTTGATCACTTTATCAATTAAGGGAATTGTCCTAAAGGTGTGACCTAAAGGGATCAACTGACCACCACCGTCATACGACAGTAATGTCAAACTCTAGCTAGCCAATCATTACCGATTAATGTTGGTCAGTTGACTAATATAAAATCGTATCATCCCTTGCGCATTCTCGTTACGAGATTTAATTACGTGATCGCACTATTGTTGAGGACACATTTCCCAACACAGCCTTTCCACACTTAATGCATGTAAGGACCGCACTACTTGCCCCAGATGTGGATCGGTTCCCTCCTCGATTGCCATTTCCTCCAGGTGCACTGTTGGAGAAAAATGACCGATACTGGTTGTTTGTTTTCTTATTTCCTGAGCCCTCAGTTGCTGACTCAGCCTTTCTCTTCTCGCCCTTTGTCTTCTCCTCTTCCTTGATCATGTCAGCGAGCCTCTCTGCCTGGCCAGCCCTCTCATATATATCTTCCACTGTCGTGGGCTTAGTCGCCAGCATGCTTCTCTTGATATTGAGAGTCAGCCCTTTCTCAAACCTGGCTGCTAACATCGTCTCCTGTGTGTAGCCTAAGTCAGCTACATTTTATGCCAACTGCAAGAACTTACTGTGATATTCCTCCACAGTCATCCCTTCGGCCATTTGGAATGAATCGAACTCTGCTCGCAGCTTCCCTTTTACATGCTCCGGCACGAACTTAGAGGATAAAATCCCCTTGAACTCCTCCCAGCGTACATATTCTGAACCGATCTCTTCTGCAGCTGCCTTGATTTCTTCTTTATTGTTATTCCACCATAACCTAGTTGTACCTTTCAGATAGAATACAGCCTGGTCCACCTTCATAGATTCTGGTACAGACAGCAGTTCGAAGATACTCTCGAACTCTCGGCACCACTCCGCAAGTAAACTCGGTGCCCCTTCCCCATCGTACTTGGTGGGGTTATGCCTAGAGATGTTATTGCTCATTTTGATTGCATCCGATTGAGTGTTTGCCCCAATCCTAGCTAGGAGAGCAGCGTTCATAGCTACTAGGCGATCGAATTCCTCTTGCGATACATTAGCAGTGTTGGGTTCTCTTCTAGGAGGCATTTTGCTACACAAGTGACAAAATTTATGAGCATCCTAAGTCAACTCCTATTCTGACTTGGTCTAGACCAGGGTAGTAGATATACATAGTGAAAGAAACACAGTACTTTATAAATAAATGGTTAAACTGAAACTATTACATGACTTAGTCCAGAACTTCCAAAACAACTGAATTAAAATAAATGTTCGACTATGAAAACAAAGCTAAGTGATCTAGTGGCTAGGTTGGTCCAGTCCATGTCTCTCCTCCATGCCCAGTCCTAGTCCACCTGTCTCTGACCTGAAAGATCTACTCCCCGTTCCGGATCATTGTAGGTGAATACGAATACACTGTCAACCTCGCGGTTGAGTAGGATAACAAGATAACAATTAATGCAAACAAACAAAATATGCAAATGATTATGTCATGCTCGAGCTCAATCTCAATCTCAAACCTGTAACTCCCAGCCATACCGAACCTCCCGGCAGACTATAATCGGCCGTCGCCGAACACCAGCTCAAAAGCTGATAAGACACCAGGCCTGGTCTGCAGAACCACCCTGGGCTTTATATCAGATTAACATCTGATCCACAATTATCTCAATATCCAATGCACATGCATGCTCATGAATGCAATACCAATAAGCTAATCATATAATAACATGCTCATACAATTCATGCTTGCATCCACACATATGAAACCACATACAATCATAACTAGTCATAAATATGGTACCAGTGTATCCTACCTGAGATAACAATTGTAGCAAGCAAGCACCGTCTAGTAAGGTTCTTCCTCGAAATCCGTTCCTATAAATAATATTTAATATCAAAAACTACTCAACCACTCGACACGATCCAAAGTACTTGTACATAACTGTTTTCTTCATAGCGTTTTGTAAAAATTTATGTACATAGTTATCTCCGCATACATACACTCATTATTTTTACTCATGCGAATTTACTATTTTTAGGCTTACTAAAAATAGTACGTCATTACAAGCCATCATACGTACCAAAATTAATAATAAAGATATCACTTATTTAAACATCATAGACCAAGGGTTACCAAATAATTCTTCCTAAAACACTTGACACACATTACGTGTTGGGACCTTACTAAAAATAGCATGTGAATTAGCAACTACAACTACCCACATCACAAACGTAACCCAGCAATTACCAACAGCCCCAACCCGAAAGACTCCTTGTACAGCCCTGTCAACTGCCCTTCTTGACGCCGGCAGGCACCAATGGCCTTCCCACTGACGCCACCAGGCTCTCCACTGAGCCACGGTGGTTCTAGGGAAAGGTCAGTGACTGCCCACCATGACCACAACCGCCACAAACTGCCCACTCGACCTGAACCCAGAAAACCCAGATTTATCCCCCTGACCACCGTGACAAAACCCCCTTCTCAACACCAACTGTGACCATCACTTTCACCCACGACATCACCAGACCACCACTGGCCCACGGTGGTTCCGTTGGTGCAGGTGACGGTCGCAGTTATTGCAACCACCAGTCACGGTGATAGACTCAACCTTGACCCATACGCCTATCCTGGAATAAACTACTAACCTCCTAGACTCCAACCACCAGCCTACCATCATGAGACACCACGACTCAGGGCGACAACCACCAACGTAACCTCTGACTACCACCTTATCAAAACAAGGTCACAACCCAACTATACGCTGACAGTAGGAGCATCGAAACCAAGGTAAATACGCGTGATAACGCCTCTGTTTCTGACGACAACAAGAAAAAGGAAAACAGAACCTAGAAGGCAAACGAGACACCCTATACGGTGGCCTTAGACTGACAAGAACGACATCACAGTACCCAGAATACGAACCCATATATCACAGATTATTAGAACGTGGAGAAGTATCATTATAAACAACTATAGCGATAGGATTAAACGAAATAAAACAGAGCAAAAACACAAGATTTACAATCAGAAGTGCGCGTACCCTCTTTCTGCTGCAATCGAACACCCTAAGAACCCCTTAAACCATCGTGAGTACCCTCCTTTGCAAACTCTAGAGTGGCGGCAGGCGTGTAGAAGTATTGGTTGTGTGTCGTCTAGGTTAGAAGTAGGTTTAGGGTTGTTTTAAATCGAGTGGCGGCAGGGTAAAATTCTGAGATTCTTATATTTCAGATGTTGTGGCCGTGTAAGGGCTGGCTTGCACGCAACCCTAGGCCCAATTGTTGGTGTAATTTCGTGTATGGATAAGTCCCTCACGCACCCCGAGGCCCACATTGCATAGGCCAAGTACGAACCCGTTGTATACGAACATACATGACTCTAAAACTAGCATATAAAGCACCTTGTTCATCAAATTTGGTTTCGCTAACGAGACTTTCTATAACCTCGTCGACGCACCATTAAGATAACAATTATTAGATAAAACGAAATAAAATACGGAGTATTACAAATATCTTTTAACGAGACCGAGAGGAAACTTGTTAGATGCTTAGTAATGACCAACCCGGGGATCGAAAGATAGGGAAGGGCATTAGTTAACGTTTTAAGACAGCTAAGTTACTAAGACTGAAGGGTATGTGACTTAGATATTAGGAATCACCTATCATGTTGACAACTAGTATATGTGAGACCTAGGGACTAATAGCATAGGCCGAAAAGGAGCTATTAGTTAACTTGGACCGAAAGGACTTGTTATACCCCTTACACGACTGTAATACATGTTTACCTAGACCGTCTGCCATCGTAGCTATAGTGACCCGAACATCCTAGCATTTCTTACATCATCTTTTTACATCTTTTATTTCAGTTTTGTTCTTATTTTATTTACTAGACTTAGAAAAAATCATAATCAACCAAAAACCCTCCCTTTTGTTACCTTAAGACTTAAGACCGAAAACAGTTGATATCTCCCAAACCTCCTTGTGGTTCGACCCTGACTTTCACTACTATAGTTGAAGTTCGGATTATAAATTTTATCTTTTACACCCACAATGACGGGTATCAAATTTTGGCGCCGTTGTCGGGGAGGTAGCGCTAGTGTTAACTGTTTTTAGTTTTTTTTTGTCTTATTTTTGTGTTTAAGGAACTTCTGTTCCATAAACCGTTCTCACTCTTTTCTTGTAGTTTTCTTCTTATGCGCAGGTCTGTTCAAGGAGAATTAATTCCCCTTGACCTTGAGCTAGAAAGAACTCTAAGGACAAAGAGGAGGCTATTTCAGTAAGAGAAAGAAGGAGGTTCACCTTCTTCCTTGTTCCAAGAGGACCTTTTCGAAAACCAACCACCATCACCCATTTCATCCACATCCACCGATAAATATATTTTTAAAGTATTTTTTTAGAAAGAGATAATGTTACAAAGTCATGATGTGCGGTAATTAAATTCGTAATTGCTCATTCATGTACGAGTTTTACTCATTCATAGACTTTTTTTCATTATTTTTCCATTCTATACCCTTTGCCTAAAAACAAAAGAAAAAACTCTCTTTAATTCTCTCCCCTCACAAAAGTAATCAAAATTTTCAAATCCGTCAAAATCACACGATTACGGATGCTCTCTTATCGATCGAGTAATAATTCTAATCTTTATACGACGGAGTTTTGTAATTGAGATGTTTAAGAATGATTTGATTTTACGAACAACTGAAGATATTCATTAAGTTTGAGAGATAACCTACTGCAATTCCCCTAAATGTTTATGCAGAATGTCTGCAAATTGTGTACATTCTTTCCAATGCATTAATCTCAGGAATTTCTCTTTGGTTGTGGCCCACCCCCTATTTATTTCTAAAAACATGGTTGAGCCAACCTCTCTTATAACTTTTCTTCTTCTTATCTATGCTTACAGATCAAATTAATTTTTCAAGGAAGTCGAAAAGAAAGACTGCGGCGTGACCGCGTGAGAAGCTGCTTTGTACACTACAAGAATTACCTGAGATAGCGACTAAACAGGCTACCGATCTGGTAGTCTCTAATTAGCGACCGAAAAAAAAAAGCGGGCGACCGATATCGGTCGCTAAATTTAGCGACCAAAAGCTTATCCCCATCTTATCCTAAAAAATCCGCGCGAATCCGAGGACGACCACAGCGCCATTTTAGCGACCGAAAGTGGTCGCTAATTTAGCGACCGAAATGGGGTATTAGAGGATATCTTTGAGTTGTGCTATAATGGGCGTGAATGGGGTTATAAAGCTGTCCTATTCAAGATTCAATGGAGAGATAATTCTGTAGCTGGAACGAGAGTCCATGATCGCTACAAGCTTGTAGAAGTGAATCACACTCGAACCTATTCTAAATATGATCCATTTATACTTGCACAACAAGCTCATCAAGTTTATTATGCATCTTCGTCTAGCACAAGTAAAGATAGACAACAAAAGAATTGGTGTGCGGTAATTAAAACAAAGGCGCGATCAGAAGTCGACACATCCTTTTTCCAAGAAGAAGTTGTATCAGAGTCAATTCTGTCCCCAGTTGATCAAGAAGTCATTTATGGAAATGAGATAGAAGCGGGAGAGGAGTTAGAAGATGATGAAAGGGAGGGGCAAGATCAGTTACAAGATAATAATGATGAAGAGTTAGAAGAGGAGGAAGAAGATGATGACGAGGAGGAGGAGGTATAAGAAGAAGAGGATGACGATGAGTAAAAGTAGTAGGAGGTTAACATCTTATAAATTTGTTCAGGTTCTGTTTTTTAATATTTTACAAACATTTATTCTGTTATATATATATATATATATCTAGGGTTGGGATCCGGTGAGAACCACCTTACAATGAAAACCGGTGAGAACTCTTCCTTACGGAGTTTTTTTATAAAAATTAATGACATAATTGGATTCGGCATGGAATTTTATGGCCAGAGAACATATTTCTTGGTCTATAAAATAAATACTAGTGGCGGAAAAAATGATAGATACGAAAAAATAGATAGTAGGTGCATGCAAATAAATAAAACGTATCTCACCTTGATTTCCGTCACTAGTATTTATTTTCTAGACCAAAAATATGTTCTCTAGCTATAAAATGTCATGCCGAATCCAATTATGTTATTAATTTTTTTAAAAAAAAATCCGTAAGGTAGAGTTCTCACAAGGTTCTCATTGTAAGGTGGTTCTCACCGGATCCCAAGTCTATCTATCTATCTATATATATATATATATATATATATATATATATATATATATATATATATATATATATATATATATATATGTTAACATTTTTTCTACAATTATAGGTTCACATGGCTCGTAGAGGAGGCAGACAACGGGGCGGTTATAGTGGTAGTGGGGACAATAGCTCGGCCCGATCACAGGAGGAGGAGGAGGAGGTGGAGGTCAATGTATCGAGTGACGAGGAGGAGGAGGAAGTTCGTCTACCCCGCCATACTGATGGCAGGATCATCATTGATCCAACGGGTTTTTGGTAATTTTTTATTCACTGTTTATTTATTTATTAATTTTATTCAACCTAGTCTAATTACCATTCATGTTTGGTTTCAGGTTTAGACATCAAACGACGATTCGTGGCGTCACCAATAGCATTCAAGAGAACATGATTCATGGCGTCACTTGTTGGACGAACGCTAGTCCCGAGGACAAGGAGATGTGGTTCAACGCCTTTCGGGTACGTATTTAACTATTTACTTTAATTATTTATTTTTATAAATTCATGGTTGATTTGTTTCTCTAACCTTTATTTTTTTGGTAGCGTGCCTTCTATTGGTCAAATGACCTTGAGCGACTAGCTTGGGATAGATTTAATGATGTTGGTAAGAGGAGGCTAAAGGACATTATGTATAAGGTGTCGAGGAGAAAGATTGCGCCATCGTTCATGAAAGGTAATAATTTATTAATAATCGTATCAAAATAAATAATTTAACATTTTTTTAATTTATATTAATAGTTTCTATTTTATTGGATTATAGGTCAATCATATGAAGAATTCACTAAGTACAGAGAAAGTCCTGAGTTCAAGCAAGCGTCAGCCCGGAACAAGGCGAACAAGAGGGGTGGAGATAATCCCGAAGCGGAAAGGCTACTCATTATGGTGGGTCTCAGTCATTCCATGATCGGGTAGTGATAAATGTAAGTATTTACTCTTGTAATTTAATTTATTACTTTTATCTTGAAGTATATGTTTAGCTTTAAATTTTAATTAACTGGCTATCACTTGATGAATTTATTATTTTTTTATAGGCAAAGAAAAATAAGGGCAAGCTACAATCGGTTGTAGATCTCTTCCTTGAGACACATGCCAAAAAGGTAAGGAAAGGGTACATCTTCGCAAATTCAAGAGATCGCGAATTATATGTAAGTGTTATTGTATAAAGTATTTAAAAAATGATTTATAATCAATTAAACTAAAGATCGAAGATGATGTATTTATATGTAAGTGTTATTGTATATATATTATTATTAATGTTTCATTTTTTGTAGGAATCATTTCTTGAACGAAAGAGGAAGAACCCTGACATCTCCGACAATCAGCTTTGGTATGAACTAGTAGATGATTTTCATAAAGGAGGAGTCTACGGGGCCGGTTCAGCGAAAGAGCTTTTTTATGATCCACCGGCAAGAAGAGGGTCCTCCTCCCAGCACCAACCATATGTTCCTGGTTTGGTAAGTCACCTCCAAATTCAACTAGCTGAGAAGGATAGAAGGGGCGCCGAAAGAGATGAAGAAATGAGAAGAATGAAAGAAGAGATGAAAAAGATGTCTTCTTATTTTGCAAATTATAACAGTGGTTGGCGTCCACAGGATAGGGATCCAAGAGATCCGGATTATGGAGGTGGGAGTGGGGCGGGAGCATCTTTTCCGGTGTCTTAGCTAGTGTCTCTTGTTTTTAGTGTTGGATAATTTTTATTTTTGTTAGACAAGAACTAGAATTTGGTACTTTGTATGTAATCCGAAACAGTTTTATTTATTTAAGTTTCAAATGTTTGGCATCATTTAGGTTGTGTGCTGCTCTTGTTGGTTTTGCTTGCAGGTTTATAAGTAATAGCTACTGATTTGGCTAGGACAAAACATGATTTTACGGCCAAAGACATGTCCAATTAGCGACCGAACATGTAAAATTGGCGACCATAGTCGGTCGCTAACCTTCTGTTTCTTTTTTTCCATTAGCGACCAATTAGTGACTGATAGTGGTCGCTAAATTAGCGACCGACAACAGTAGCTAAATTAGCGACTGAAATCAGTCGCTAATTTAGCGACTGACATTAGTCGCTAATTTAGCGACTGATTTTGGTCGCTAATTTAGCTACTGCTATCGGTCGCTAATTTAGCGACCATCATTGGTCACCCGTCTTATTTTTTTCAGTCGCTAAAATTGGCGACCAACATCGGTCGCTAAAAGCGACCAAGCCTAGCGACTAAGTGCGGGCGACTGGACTTGGTCGCTAAAATGGGAAGGGCGACTGAAATTGGTCGCCAATTTCAGTCGCTAATATCAGTTCTGTTGTAGTGTTATTTAAAAAGAAAATTGATTTGGCTGCAGTTAATTAGTTGTACTTAAATCAATTTACAGTATTGTGCCTGTGACGGATGAAGAAATTGACCAAACCTATGTCGATTAAAATTCTCAATTTACAGTACAGTGTTGTGGCGATGGAGCGACGCTATTTTTCCTCAATTTGTAGATCTGGGTGGCAATTGGAGGGGCGGTTGTGGCGAGTGTTGCACAACGGCGGCGCGCAAGGGAGAGATCGGTGGGGAAGGGTGTTGCACGACGCTCTTAGGCGTTGGTAGTTAGTGTGAGAAAGTGAAATAAAATGGTAAATGTTGTGAAAAGATAGGGGTATAATGGTCAATCATGTTCATGATTGAGTAAATGTCGTCCATGATTGAGCAACACCCATTAAATTTCATCTTAAGGTTATTTGGGGTAATTAGATTAACATGTAATGTTTTTACCGTAAACAAAATTACTAAACTACGCGTATTCGTAACTATTTATACTTATCTTATACGATTAACCAATATATTAATGTGTTAATAATTTTTTACAAAGACAAGGGCTTCTTGGAACATTTGAAATAAAATTAGGGACGGAATAAGTAAACTAGGGGCGGAATATAGCAATTTTGTTTTAAATTCACCGCTCTTAACCAAAAGTTTATATGTATGGACATCTTTCTCTTAATTAACTATGTTTTGAAAAATGTACAAAAGATTTACTACATGGAAAATTTAAAACGAAGCATAAAAATAATTTATTTTTATTTTTGCTAAAGCGACGTACCTATGATATGAAATGGAGGGAATATAATCTAATTTGCTCAATGAATTGTAATCTTAAATGTTTTATTCAAATTTCATAATAAATAAACGTCAACTGAAATAAGTACATAACAAAAAGAGGTTATCCATATTTCATGTATGATCCATTGATCCCTTCATTTTGTTAATAGAACAATCATGGATGTATCATAGGTGGGAGACTATTATCAACGCTTTGCCAAAGTACATTCCAAACCTTCTCATAACTATTCCAAATAAAATACCCGTCATCTTTAATTAAAAGTTTGCAAAAACGCCTACATGGTAAACCGGGGCCTTGTATCGTAACATGAACACCTATGTAACAATGTTTAGGGTTGTAAGGGAACTCTATATTAGGTGGTGGTAAGTAAATCTTTTGTGATTTACTAGGTGCGATAGAGTATTCTTCTTCCATTGTGATTGGTTCGCCACAAACGATATCAATTATTTAACCATTACTACAATCATTAATAACGGTCAAGATTTTGGTTAGAGGATGAGGCTTATATGCTATGTTTGGCTTCCACATTGAAAAAATTAATAAGAGAATTATACTTTTTGTTGGAAACTTTTTGTTGGAAAATTTATGCGTGGAGCTACCATTTTGATAAAAAATATGTAACTAGTTTTTAGTTAAAGCCTGAAAGCTGAAATATTTCTTTTATAAAACACCATAATAATAAGGAAAAATGGCAAAATACTATCTATTATAGTTAAAAATTTTCATTTTACTACATATTATGATTAATTATGCAAACTACTACCTATAAAGTTCCAAAAATTATCAGTTTACAACCTATTCGACGGAAAACACAACTTAAACTACCAAACTCACCCGAGATTAACTAAATTCCTTTTTTTCGCAAACTATCAATTAATTTATACCCATACTACCCCTTAATAATAATCCAAGTAATCAAACTTTTCTCTTCTTCCATTATCAATTTTATTCAACCCAAATTTTCACTCCATTAAATTGAGTCGATCTCTGTTTTTCCATTAATTATCTTCATGTTCTCTCGAATTGAATTGAGTTAGTCAGACCATTATTAAATTGAGGAAATCCCATTTTCAATTATTCACATGAACACTTGATCCTGGTCTGAGGTTGCTCGCCTCCTTTCTTCTTGCTTTTCGAACTTCTCTCCACGGCTTCATACTTAAGCCTTACCTCCCTCCTTGACAATAAACGCAGGTATTTCACAAGCAAGTATTTTGAGATTAAATTTGTGTTTTACAAAGTGTTTTGCTTGTGACCGATACTATCCCTCACAAATTAGAAACGTATATTTCTCTCTCACAATAAGCAAGTGGGTAGGAAATGGAGCACCAATAGGTTTTGCCACTTGCATATTGTGAGAGGGACACTATCCGTCCAGCTTGTGACGGATAAGGTCCGTTTTCAATTAGAATTTGTATTTTAAGATCTATGATCAATTCTTGTCAAAAATCGCATTTCATTTGTCTAGCAATTTTTCTGTACTACAAATGGAGAGGTAAATTAGGTATATTGGCTTCATTACTTAGACATGCCTTACCCATGGAAACACAACGCAAAATTCAGAATTTAAATCCAGTTTGCTTAAAACAGTCTGCTCAAGTTACATGACCACAACAAAGTACTCAAGTTACAATTTCAGATTCATGTCCCAATACTTCGAATTCGTCATGAAACTCTTTAAAGCATGACCGCAATACTTCGGAAACTGTTGCTTTAAAATCATTCATACTGTCATTATAAAGTTAGGGTTTAAAGTTTCTGACATTAGCAAAAATAACAAGATAAACAAGTAAGAAATAGAAGTAGCCGACCTGCATCTATGATGGAAAGATTATTCAGGATGATGACGATGATGAAAAGCGCTTGATTTTGTTGATTAATCGTTGTAATTTTGATTTACTGTGATACTTTAGGTTAAAAGTAAGGAAAGTAAATGTCAGGGAGTGAAACTGGGTAATTGTTAGTGTGAGGGTAGAATAGTCTTAACATAAGCTCCGACGACTTATTAGTTGCAAACTCTTATTTTCCGTCTAATTAGTAGTAGTTTCTATTTAGTTGTAGTATTTTAGGTTGTATTTTGCATAAATAGACTAATTAGGTAGTAATTTGAAAATTTCTAACTTTAATAGGTAGTAGTATGCAAATCGGCCTAATAATAATAATAATAATAATAATAATAATAATAATAATAATAATAATAATAATAAAGAGGCTTTGTTAATATTAGTGACATTAATTATTTAGACAATGAGTTACTTATGGAGTATTTATTACTTTTTCTATTTCGCTTTATAAGTTACTTTAGAAAAATAAACTATCCTTTTTTTTTCTTTTTATTCGTCATTTCACAATTCTCAATAAATTTGTTTCTTCAATAAAAATTCTCCTGGAATATATCTCAAATTAATGGATCGTCAAAGCAAAGTCTAGCTAGGGTTAAAAATAAAAAAATACTTTTTTTCATAATTTAGTATATGACGTTGTAGCTTATTTATATTCAACATTTGAGAATGAATGAAAGGAAAGACAAAAGGTATGTAATGCATAACTTCTCATGTACATGTACACATCTACTTACTATAAAAGTAAAAACATTTATAGAAACTAGTTTTAGCCCCGTGCAAAAATGCACGGGGTCGTTTTAATAATATTGTTATTTTAAATAGTTCAATTAATAATCTGAATATATTTTTGATGATGAAATTTTAGGCTACATGCTATAATTAATTAAGATTTTTGTAATACCATTGACATTGTAAGTATTTTTTTTACGTTATTGTTATTTTAATTTATTCTTATTGCTATTTTAATTTAGTAATGTCATGAAAATTGTACTTGAAATTTCGATCGTGTTTTATCATTTTATGTATTTTGTTACATTTTTCTATCAATTACTGTAATTTTGGTTAGTATTTATTATAATTATGTATTATTTATTGTAATATTGATTGTTAGTCATAACTCATTATTTAATAATTATGTATAAATCGACATCGACAATATATTTTAATGTAAATATATAAGTTAGACGTTATAGATATAATCGTTTACGTATAAATTATTGTTTACGAAATAAATCAGAATTAGTACGTAATAATAACACAACTAATGAAACGCAAACATTTATTTCATAATTAATTCAGTAAACAACAATACGGGCCCACCATAACTGAATTTAAAAAAAAAAAGATAAAATGATGAATTAATGAGGTGGATTCTGTATTAATATAGATAAGATGCTCATAATATTTCTATCAATCTACGATTTTAGTCATTTATTTGGAATACGTAGAATATTGGGCGGTTATGGTGTAGGAAAATCATCAAATATTATGCGGGACTCACCTGAGTGAATTAAAAAAAAACTTAAAGTTTGTATGAATGACGTGGCGCAACCACAGCTTGAGAAATGATTCAATATTTATATAGATAAGATTCTTTTAAAAAATGGTGACATCTGGTCCATCACTCCATCCTATTTCAGATCTTCAAACGTATTGGATAAATAATAATTACAGTTGATCTTCCTTGTGCCTATATATCTGTCACAAACTTACGGCGGATCAAATACTATCCACATATGTAAACAAAATACTACTCTCTAGACAACTTATTTTTGTCTTATTATCTTCCTAAGTGGGTAGTATTTAACATATCGCAAGCATGTGACGAATTTACCCGTCACAAATGAAAATTTGTGCCCTGAAAGTAAGTATGCAGTTAATAAGTAGCTTTTCGTAATAGTTAGTAGGGTTGAGCAAAAGCGGCATATCGCACCGGTTTTGCAATACGGAGAGGTAACCGGTTTTTAAAGTTTTCATTTAGTGACACGGTACCGCACTGGTTTTATTTAGTGTAGCATTTATTTTAGTTTGGAAACCGCGTTCGAAAACGGATAAACCGCACCAGTTTGTCAACAGTTTCACTAAGTTCGTTGTTCGCCTGTTTTCCTCTTAAAAGCTCTTGTCTTCGTTTTTCAAAACTAAAGTTCCTTAATTAAACCGAGTTGGAAGAAGAGAAGAGGGAAGGCATGCTGTATGTGTTTACTGTTTAGAGAATTTTAGATTTTTAGGGTTTTAGTCTTTTAGATGGTAAAGGATTTTAGGAACTTTTATTAACCCTGTTTAAAAAATGGGTTCCGATTTTGTATTATTGAAACTGTATCCGCTCCGATTCAGCACTAAAAAATTCGCTTCGGATACTGGATCCGGGAAAAAATCAAATTTCCAAATTTCGTTTTCCAGTATTCGGATTGAATTCGATCTTTAAATTCGGATCGACTTTTTTTTTCTCAACCCTAATAATTAGAGGCCAATCACAAGCAAGGTCATGCCCTCCTTAAATATGTAATGAATAATACTCACAATAGTTGCAGGCCAACCACAAGCAGCTCGTGTAGTCGTGTTCTACTAAAAATAGAATACTTAGCTTCATGTTTTCAATCATTTGTGTAGAGTAATACCGTTTTGCTGTTTCGATCATTGCAATAAGAATTATGTAAATACTACAGTACTTTTTAACCCGTGCAATTTTGCACGGGTATCCTTTTAAAAAAAATAGTACATAAATATTATTAACAAAACATAAACGATATAATTGGGCGGAATTTTAGTATTAATTTTTGTAACTTTGCTGATGAATTTTAGTCATTTGATGAAAAAAATCTGACCATGGTACCTTTAAAATCGAAAATAAATAAATTTATACTTCTCGTAAATATACTAAAACTCTTTTTTAATATAGAAATAAGACGTTTGTTATTAAAAAATGTTAAAAACTTTTCCAAAATTAATTTCTTGGAATTAAAAAATTTTGTTCTATAATTTTTTAGTTCATTTGTAGTTACATTTTAGTATTTAAATTTCTTATTCTTATCAATTGGTGTAATTTATTATTAATGTTATTTTAATCAAAATACTGCGATTTTTGAAACAACATTAATATTTTCGTACGTACGAAACATAAAACGTAATTATTTACGTACACAACATAAACATAGCGGTTTTTCAGAAATTAAATTCATTTTCTTTGCTGGTGGGGCCCACATTTACTTTATAAAAAAAACTAAATTTAATGAAGTGGCTTCATGAGGATGAGTTTAATGTTTTCCTATTTCTATAGATAAGATATTTCGTAATCCTTGTCTTTACTAAAACAATTTATAATTAAATACTTTTGTTTTTAATAAAATTATTTAATTATATTTAATAACAATTTGCTTCTATATATTTTTATGCATATAATATATACTGCATGCTTTTATTGATTTTTATGAAGTATATAATCGGTAACATATAGGCATGGTTTTTGAAATTAATTTATATTTAATTTTTAAAAATTATTTTATATTGTTTTTATTAATTGATTTTTTGCATATAATATATGCAGCATGCCTATATTGAATTTTATGAAGTATATAATCAGTAACATATAGACATGGTTTTTAAAATTAATTTATTTTAAATTTTTTAAAATTATTTTATATTGTTGTTATTAATTGATTTTTTCTCTGACGATTCGAATTCTTCTAAAATCGAAGTCGATTTGCCTTATAAAAAGAATGAATTTCTATGAATTAAATGGTTTTACGGTATTCAGCCAATTGTTTTGATTGTCGGATGTCATTGAAAAATAGGAGTTTGTGTTACCATTCCAATGAAAGTCTCATGATCATTCAATAAGAAGGCTTTTAATTTTTTGATGAATGGTTCGTTTTGGATACTTCGATAAGGACAAAAAATTGTGGAGGAGTTTATAATATCTTTTTATATTTGATTTTAAGTTTTAATTTTAACGGTGTTGTTTATAATTTGATTTTCGTAGAATATTTGAATTTATACATTTTTCCTGGTTGTATAATAATATTACGTTATTTTAAGCTTGTTTAAAATTTTGTATGTTTGGTTTTTATTATTGTAAATTGTTATTAATCATAATATTCTAATTATTTAAATAAGTTGTGTTCTAATTATCATGCAGATAATGTGTATTTCTAATTTTTTAAATTCATGATTTATATAAAAATGTTCGTAATGTTACTGAATCTACGATTTTAGGCATTTATTTGGAATACGTAGAATATTGGGCGGTTGTGGTGCAGGAAAATCATCAAATATTATGCGGGACCCATCTGAATGAATTAAAAAAAAAATTAAAGTTTGGATGAATGACGTGACGCAACCACATCTTGATAAATGATTCAGTATTTATATAGATAAGATTCTATTAGTCACTTAATTTCAGAAAAACAAATGACACTAGTTTCTCTTTCACATCATGGTATCCTTATTTTTAGGAAGGATTCATATCTTTCTCAAAACTACAACAACAATTTCTACAGTACAATGAATAAATGATATTAACCATACACTAGATATACATTCTTATAAGGGGCATACAATTACAATCTGAACAATAAAAAAATTACAAATTATATATAATTAAAAAAGTACAAAAACATATATAAACCATAAGGTAAAAACGATAAAAAAAAATTTCAAACGTAAATAAAATATAAAAATATAATACATATTCATATATATAATGATAATATCAAAACTGGTAAAAAAATCCAACCGTAAATAAAATCGAACTGCATTATGGAGTATAAAACCAACAAGATATTTATAAAATAAAATCGTGAGATATTAAATGAAAGAAAAAAAATATATATATCAAAAAAGATTAGAAAATACTCCCTCCTACCCAAGATAAGTGTCTCGTTTGCCAGTTTTCTTTATTCGTCAAAGTGTCCCGTTTCGTACTATTTTGACGGTTTTATTACGTTTTTATCATCACTATTTATATTTATTACCCACCCACTCACCCCTAACCCAATAGAATACATTCTCTCTCCAATCTAAATACCCCTACCCTACCCAAAATACACAAACCATAAATCTTTGCCTCACTACCAAACGGGACACTTATCCCGGGTAGGAGGGAGTATTAAATAGAGGTCCAAAATATGTAAAAACGAGAGGTAAAGATTTAAAATTATGTAAATGCCAAAGGAGATTAAAAAAGACAGAAAAATTAGAAAAGTAATCAAAGATTAAGACAAATTTACCGTATAAATTACTTCATTCTCTGAAAAGGAGAAATAGGGATTAAAAAATCAATAGTTGAAACCACTAAAAGCTGGATAATCTTCACAATTGATTGTAAATTTTATCATATGAGGAGAGAATATATCTCGAAACAGTGGGGTATTCATTTAAGGATTTATTTTTGATTCGTTTCATATCACTACTACAAAGACGAGCAACAACAATGCCCTATTAACAACGCATATTGACGATTTTTACTTAAAGACGTTGTTAATTGAATAATTTTATTTGGCGGAAATTACTAAACACTAATAACAACGGTTATAATTATTTTCCCTCCTTTGCTGTCGTGCTAAGTGCCTTCCCATGGAAGGTGGTTTGGATCTTCCCTTTTTCAAGTAAATTCGCTATTTGTGTCCGTGTTTGCCACATAACATCCTCCCTACTTCAACAAATCTCTCCCATTAAGGGCTGCTAATTGATATTGACTGGTTTTTTGTAAAGCCTGTCTCGAAACGCAAAATCATCGTTTTCGCTCATGTGCTATTTTTCAACATGTCTAGCGCTCCTCTATTCTGGGTATTGTCTCTCAAGCTAACCCAACCACTCCTTTCACTCGTTGGCTTGCTAATCACTTGACTTATCTTCACAAACACTATACGAGTAGCTTTCACATCCTACTTCACTTTCTTTATCTTTTACGATCTATTTGGCTAGTTCGAAACTCGGTTGTGTTTGAGGATCATCCTGTCAACCAAGCGCAAATTCTTTGCATGGCGGTATCTATGACTACCTCACATCTTCTAGTAAAAACTTTCAAGCCACTAACAATTTGTGCATCTCTATTCCTGGGAATGCAGGTACGACGACTCTTATAGCCCACCATTTTACTGATTTTTCATGGTATGTTTTTTGTGGACAAAAGTCTCAAAAAGACTGTTACGATGTTTCTTGCTCCGACTCACGAAATTGGCAGAGAATTTTGTTCCACTACTTGTGCATCTTCTCCTTTTGTGGCTTACTCACTAACACTTCTTTACATTATGCAATTGCCACGCGCAACAATTCCTTCTGTCATTTTCTGGGTGACTTGAAGAAAACTATATTGAGTTCTGGCAAAAAATTTGCCAATGAGAAATTCCTTACGAGGTATTCACCTTTTATTTCGCTTACACCAGAATTTGTTTGTTAGCTGTGGGTTGATCTCCCTTGTACACTTCTTTTATTTATTTTAATAAGAGTCCTACTTTTTCATATATAAATTTTAGGAAAATTTAACAAATATAATCCCAACTATCATTCTTCTTTTCAAAACTAGTTTTATGCCCGTACAAAAAATGTACGGGTCTATTTCTAAAAATTTCGTAAATATATTAAAAAAGTAGTACAAATATAATTTAATATGACTTAAATGAGAAATATATAAATTATGAATTCGGGGATGATTTTGGCTCCAAATAATTGATTTACTGGTATAATTAATTTTTTTTTAATGATTATATAAATTGAAATAAATAATCATGACATTATGAAATAAATTTGAACCATATAAAATAGATAAAGAAATTGTATTGTATTTTTATATCTTACCCTTCAAATAACTTACTCTCTAAATGAAAGTAAAATGATAGAAATATTTTTAATAGCAGTCTCTTAAAATTTGTGGATGATTTTATAAAGAAAATAATAATGTATTGTTATTAAGACCATCTTTTTACTCGCTGTTAACGTAGTTTTAATTGACTAATTCTCGAAGGTTGTTATATTTTCTTAAAAATCGTAAATTTATATTTTTTTTATGTTAATTTAATGGGTTGGGTTTATTTGATCTTATTCAAAAAATATTGATCTACGTTTCTTTCATTTTTTAATCTACGTTTTTTTGTTAATTTTTATCTCCTCGTGTATTTTTTTCATTTTTTAAATTTTATGGGTTGGGTTTATTTGATCTTATTCAAAAATCTTTGATCTACGTTTCTTTCATTTTTTAATTTACGTTTTTTTGTTAATTTTTATCTCCTCGTGTATTTTTTTCATTTTTTTAGATATACGTATGTTTGTTAATTTTTAACCCTTTGTATAATTTTTTTCGTTTTTTTTCTTGTTTTTCATACCTCTAAATATTTGTTAATTACTTCTAATTGTCCAACTTTCTTTTAATATTGTTGAATTTTATGTTTCTGGGTAGAATTTTAGTGATTTTTTTATTTTCAAATTTGGAGTAAAGTTGTTTTTTTTATTATGGAGATAAAAATTATTTGTAACTTTAGAATGTTAAATGGAGAAAAGTAAAATGAAGAAAAATTAAAGCTCCTTGTGTGAGTGGTGGGACATGGCGAGAAAGAAGGTTTTTAATTTCCTAAAATTAAGCAACCAATGAAAAAAGAAGGAAAAATTGTTTCTTTTATTGATAAGGGATTTAATCTAAAACCGTATATAATAAAACGACATTGTATTTTTTTGTTGACCTCAACTATTTCTGAGCTTGTAAAAATATATATTTTGGGCTAATAGACAACCATATATAAAAACATGGATCGATATAGTTGCATGACTCGACAATATCACCTAATAATAATTATTACTCGTATTATTTATGTAGCCTTAATTTACCATTTCGCAAAATTCTACTTTACGACGGTCGCACATGCGACCAGTAGGAAAGTGATCACATTTTGATACGTAGTGACCACTTTTGATTAAATAATGACCTTTTTTCATATCTTTGGAAATATAGATATTTTTAGGATTTATTTTTCATCAAAATCTTAAAATTTGGGCCTCGTGTTAAATTTAATGTATATGTTTATATAGTATATAAATTTGCTTTTATACATTTTAATTGTCACAAATTATAGAGTAATACGGTCTCATATAAAAAGTTGTTCCTTCAGTGCTAATAAACGGTTTTTCTTTTTATATATGTTGATCGTCTTATGGTATGAGAGTATGAGACCGTTCATACAAAAATTCTAATTTAATTTTAATTGTCAAGGTATCCAAGAGATTAATTTTCCGGAATTGTAATTTTTTTTAATTAAAATTTGTTGTCCCCTATATAGATTTTCGATTTTTTTAAAATTTTCTTTTATTGTAAGTTTGAATGTGATTAATTTTTTTTATCATAAGCTTTTTAACATATGAATATGTATATGAAAAATAATAAGAAATGAGGAGAGAGGGTAATTAATTAGAGAGAGGGTAAGGGAGATAGTGGGGTTGGTTAATGTGTAAAAAAAGAAAATTAAAAAGTAAAAATTCCACAAAGTCTCGAGTCTAGAAAAAACCTTCCTTTTATAGATAAGGGATAATCTCAACTATCAATATTCTCGCAATAATCTCAACTTTCGTACCGCCCTTCTTAAAATAGTTTAGTGTCACTGCTAAGTCTTAAAAAAGGGTTATGATTTATTAATAGTTGGATTATTTTGAGAAGAAGACTGATAGTTTGGATTATTTTGAGAAGGGTGGTAGGAAAGTTGGGATTATTGCGGGAATATTGATAGTTGAGATTATTTTGAGAAGAAGAGTGATAGTTGGGATTATATTTGTTAAATTACCCTAAATTTTACTCTTTCAAATACATAAATTATCCTTTTTACACCTTTCATTTTTCAATCATCTCAAGTCTCATCCTACGTACTACATTAACCACCATGCCAACACCTTCATTCCCTACTTGACCACCACCAACTAGCCCACATCACCAGCGATCCCACCAGAGACACAAACAAATTTCCCAAACGGACGACCAAAACCGCGACTCGAACAAAGAATCACCATTCACACAACCCTGATTACATCCGATGCAATCTCCGCACATCACCATCTTCTTTATTCTTCCATGTATGTTGAATTCATTAAGTCAATAAAAAAAAAGACAAGATAATTAGGTCTTGGATGATAATTTGATTGAAATATGCTGCATAATTCATTGTTTTCATATTATCTAAGAATAAAACACAACTTTCACAAATTTAAGGAATTAAGTGCTTGGACTCTAGGCACACACGTACAAGAATGGGGACTTAAATATATAGTCCTGTTTTTATTTTATAAATCAGTACACAAAAGAATTTAGTTGTATGATAACGTTTGTGTATTACAAAACAAATTAATATAGTTTTTTGATAAATTGAAGTAACTACTAGTTTGTAATGAGAATTAAGATACATAATTAAATAATTTGAGTAAAATTTAATTAGGTTTTAGGAGAAATAAAAAAGATAAAATTAAGGTTTTTTTTTTTTTTTTTTTTTTTTTTTGGTGAAATGTGAGTATATATTATATATATCAAAAATTACAAAGAGGTCCCGGGTTCAAGCCCCCGGTCAGGCATTACATTTTTTGATAACAATATTGAAACCATTCATTAGCCTGGTCAGATTCAAGCTCCAGTTCTTTCTTCAGTCTATTCCTCACTTCAGAGGCTATCCTCTCAGCTACTTTTTCAGGCCTGTGTATGCACTCTTGGGCTCGAGCATTATTCCTTTGAAACCAGATGTGATAGTGAAAGGCATTAAGTATGGCAACACGAACTTTCCACTTAAAAGAACTCTTGGGGGCAGCACTGATAGAGGCCACAGTAGGAAACTGAGCACCAAACCAGTGGCATAACAGCAACTGAACTCTGATAGTGTATTGACAGTCCTCAAATAGAAATTAAGGTTTTTTTTACTTGAGGGGAGGATTGTAACACCCCAAGAGTATGATATGAGTTTGTGTGGAGATTTGTCCCACATTGGTAGAATGTGAGGCTTGTGATATGTTTATAATAACTCCCACCCACCACTTAGTAACAAGGCCTTGTGCTTTTGGGCTTAAGTGAGGACAAATAATGGGCCCAAAAGTGCACACTCATCTTATTGGGTTTGTGTTACGACGGTGGCGGGTCGGGTTGTTACAAATGGTATCAGAGCGACCCTGCGACCGTGTGGTGAGCCTGTGGTCGGGAGTACCCGGGTCACTCACCTAGCGGGGAGGATTCTGGGCTTGGCTGCGGTTAAGTTTGAGGCACAACGAGGACGTTGTGTTCTTTAAGTGGGGGAGTTTGTAACACCCCAAGAGTATGATATGAGTTTGTGTGGAGATTTGTCCCACATTGGTAGAATTTGAGGCTTGTGATATGTTTATAATAACTCCCACCCACCACTTAGTAACAAGGCCTTGTGCTTTTGGGCTTAAGTGAGGACAAATAATGGGCCCAAAAGTGCACACTCATCTTATTGGGTTTGTGTTACGACGGTGGCGGGTCGGGTTGTTACAAGGATAGCAGTTGGAAACACTGTGAAAAAATATATGTGCGAGAGTAAAAGTCGTATGTGAAACAGTAATTCTGTTTAATAAAAGTATTACTTTTGTCGAAATAAAGCTCGAAGACTCTTTAAATATGGAGTTGATTTTTGCAATCCACATAGAAGTATGGATGACAACGGGTAGGATCTGGATCCAGATCCGCGGCACGAACACCGGATCCAAGTCCGACGGGTCCAAAATAGCAAGATCCAGATCCAGACCCTGCGGATTCGAGTAGGGCCCGGATTATCCGTGGATCCTAATGTCCATGTACAAAACATTAAAAAAAATAAGGAAAAAAATTGATTTGTAATTGAAAGTACGGTGTGATTGTAATAGTTTGACAAACGTATTCTCATGTCCAATAAAATATTTGACATAACTTTTTTATTTTTTATTTATTTATTTTTTTTTGACAGCTGTAAAATGAGAACCTAAACAACCTAAGATAACCTCGCACTTTGAGCAAGATTCTGGGCAATCTTGTTCTGTTTGCGAGGAATAAAACGAAAAGCTAAACAATGAAAAAGAGAACACGGACTAGTAATATTAATGATAAGGTCTTTCATCATCGATTGGTACTTCTGACACCCAGCGATCTGCATGAGAAATTGTAGACAATCCGTAGCGATTTGAAGATGATAAATGTTATTTTTAATGGCCCATTGGAGAATATCCCGAATAACATAAACCTCAGCTTGTCCTGGAGATTCAGCCAAAAAACTGAAAGCATGTTGGAAAATAGTGTTGCCATGTTGATCATACATAATCCAACCACCGGCTCCCTGAAGACAAGACGACCAACTAGCGTCTCCCACAGCTTTAAAAATGCTGCAAGTAGCATGTGTACCCACCATCCAAAAAGGAAGACCATTACGGAGATTATCAATTATCGAACTATCGTCAGGCAAAATTGGTAATCGTAAACTATCCATAACACAATCCTTTTGCATAAAAGCATCAATCGCTCCTTTTGCAATATTTCTTTGATAATTAAAGAAACCCATAGTAGAGAAATGTTCATTGTTGAAGACTGACTTATTTCGGAAGATCCATATGCTCCAGAGAATAGAAACAAAGTGGAGAATTTTGACAGTACAATCTTCATTTTTGGAGAAGAGAAATAACCAATTAGCGACCCAATCAGAAGTTGGGACAGAGTCCAAGTTGATAATTCGAATACCTAAGTCAGAGGATGCCCAAATACGTTTCACAATCTCACAATTACGAAACAAATGATCAAGAGATTCATTTGAGGTGGTTAAACCACATAATGAACAAATAGCTATAGGATCCATGTCAAAGCCTCTTTTAATAAATTCTTCTTTAACGGGCAAGGTTCCCGTTAGAATTTTCCATATAAAGACTTTCCAATTATTAGGCCCCAACAAACTCCACAATTTCTTTTTACACAAGATACGCGCAGAAATCGATAAACGAGATTTATCCTTAGTCGAAGCATGTACCTCCAGATAGACATGAAGACCTAGCATATAAGCACTTTTAACTGAATACTCCCCTGAAGTAGTTGCGGACCAAATTAAGTAGTCATGCTCCGTAGTATTACATAAAGGAATTGCGAGAATGCTATTACTCCATATCTCTTCAAAAATATCCTTAATGAGCTCTTCATTCCAGACACAGCCAGGGAGAACCAGATCTTTAACCATTAAGTTTTCCAAAGAAGGAGGAAAATGAAATCCAAAACTGGAAAAAGGTGATGGTGCCGAACCATTAATCCATTTTGAATTCCATACATTAAGGCATGATCCGAAGCCTATTTTCCATGAAATATGTGGAATAACTAGTGAGGCTCCATGAGCAATACTTCGACAACCCCAAGAAGATCCAGTAAGAGATTTAATTGTGAAGATACCATTTTCCTTAAAAAATTTTCCAAAGAAAATACGGCTTAACAGAGAATTCTTGTTAGTCAACACTTTCCATGCTAGCTTTCCAAGGAGTGCTTGATTCAGAACCCTCAAATTCCTTATTCCCAGACCCCCCTCAGACTTTGGTAGGCTGAGAAAATTCTTACTACACCAGTGAATCGTCCTCGAGTCGATATTTTTAGTACCCGCCCACCAAAAATGTGATATTAAAGATTCAATCTTTTTAATCACACTTATTACCGGTATTTTGAAAACCGATAGAATAAAATTGGAGAGAGAGGAGAGTACTGAGTTAATCAGTGTGAGGCGGCCAGCTGGTGATAAGAAAATACTATTCCAAGAGCCCAGTCGCTTTTTAACTTTATCAATCATATCAGAATAAATAAGTTCTTTAGATATACCCATTTCAGTACGAATACCCAAATATTTGCCAATTCCTTTACTCCCGAAAATCTCTAGCGTTCTGAGCCCTTCCGATGCTGATCTTAGAGAGGTATTTGGACTAAAAACAATGCCCGATTTTGAAAGATTAATAGCTTGACCAGATGCTAAACAAAACTCATCCAGAATAACTTTTAAATGCTGAAAAGCATTATTTTTATCTTTCAGGAAAAAGACCTAGTCGTCAGCAAAAAACAAATGTGAGATAGCCTGTGAATTCCGCCCAAGAGAAACTCCTTGAATAAGATTAGCATCTTCAGCTGCTCTAATATTGATTGATAGTACTTCCATGCATAAAATGAAAAGAAAAGGAGACAGTGGTGTTGGGGCTGGTGTCCTTGACAGTTAGTACAATGACTTACTAAATCTCTTAAAGGATCACAAGGGCATACTTTTGTATTATTACCAGATGATCCACGTTTATCAATAACGGTTGGCTTGCTAGATAAGTTTGACGTTATTGTCATACGGATGACGGTGATCAACTGGTTCCTATACGTCACACCTATAGGACACGTTTGAGAGATGTGAAGGTATGAAAATACAGTCACATTTATGCCGAATATGACTAAATAGTTAGTCAGAGGTATTGACTATTAAATTAGTCAATAAGATGTTGAGATTATTATTTAATACGGATTAAATAATTTTAGCTAATACGGATTACATGTTTAATTCGTAAAATTAAATATAAGCAGTTATATTTAATTAAATATTGTATTCGCGTATTAATATAAACAGTTATATTAATTTGGGTTATTATACAATATCGTAATTTTATCAGACCGTTATTGATACATCGACTGCATTAATATCTGATAACACGTATGCGATTTATAATAAAAAAATCCCGCAAATAATATTTAGCAAAACGGGTCGAATCACGCAAAGGAATAAGGTAAGAGTGGAGAAAGCCCACCCTTACCCAAGACCAATTCGGCCGCCCCTTATAGCTACATAAGGAGAGTCTTTCTCCTTATGTCAGTTACAGGAATCACAAATCTCATAATTAGGGTTTTGAGAGCATTCTTCTCCCAAAACTCAGATCTCACATCTAAAACCTCAATAACTCACCCCATATTGCAAGGCAATTGGAGAGTACTTTCTAGCACACGCGGCATCATCTCAAACAAAGTCTTGGGTGCAAGTTATAGGAGGGAATTTACTTTAATTCCTGTTCTTAGGCCTATTCAAGCAAGGACCCAAGGTTGATTTTTTTTTTCATGCTTTTTATTAACTTATGACAATAATCACAATTGTATGTTGCATTATAATCCTGCAAGTTTGGGGCGAATACATGCTTTATTCCCCACAAGTGGTATCAGAGTCAGGCCATGAAAATTTTACCTTTGTGTTTTTCGTAAGTTTTAAAACCTGAAAAATCGTCTTCTGCCACTAAGTCGGTCGATCGACCCCCCGTTGCGGTCGGTCGACCGCCTCCTGCGTGTTTTTCTGTTTCGACAGTTTATCTTTTGTGAGAAATCATGTTCAGAAACTCGGTTTCGTGTTTTGTGGTCGGTCGACCTGTTTTTTCGGGTCGGTCGACCATTCTGCTTTAAAAAAAAAAAAAGAATTTTTTTTTTCGTCTGGTGGTCGGTAGACCTGTTTATTGGGTCGGTAGACCACCCCTGTAACAGACTCGTTTTTTTTATTTTCCGAAAATAACATGTTTTATTTTCACATGGCCTTTTAGTAATATACTATATACGGAAATAGTATATTATTAATTTTGTGAAACGGTTCACCCTCGTTTGATACATATTATTTTAAAACGGTTTAAAATAATAGGATTATAAACTTATTAAAATTAAAGTGGTTAAAACGGTATAATCACATAATTTTAATCCTAAAAGGTGTTTTGGTAAAAATTTGTTAATCATAATAACAGTATTATGTCATGAATGAATTTTGTTTTAGTTGATGCATTTTATTTATCGTCTTGTTGAATGCCTTGTGAATGCTTTCAATAACGTATTTAATTTTTGCAAACGGTTGTAACTTAGTGTGGCCTTAGAAGATTGTGTCACCGTAATGATGGGACACAATCTTGCTTGTAATTTTGAGATCTTGAATCTCCGTTTTGGGTTTTTGCCATGTAATTACTTTTGTATTTAAATTAGAATGTAAATAGGATTATATTTGTAATTTAAATTAGTAATTTTGTGAAGACCAAAGACGGAGACCGGATGCTCACTCCCGCTGCAAGGACCAAGATGGAACATCAAGACAAGCTTCTAGGGTCCAACGGTGGATTCCAAGTTGTTTTATGTTTATTTTGGTAGGATAGGCCACACTAGGACTTTTATTTACGTTTATCGCATTTATTTTATGCTTTCATCGATAATAGCTTGCATCATATTCCGCCTAAAACCAAACCACCTATTACATGCCTGAAAACTGACTCATGTAGAGGTTACGCGTTAGTTTTCTGTGACAATACAGATGTCACATGTCAATTGCAAAGCCATCACTTTATTTCATTCATTCACGAATATGCTAGATTTTAGTTCACTTAATATGAATAAATATAAGTCGATGGGGTCTTCCTCGTATAACCAAAAATTGAGAATAGTCTTTATAAATCAGCCTCCCATGAATCCCTTCTTCGTCGGTAGGCATAATATGACCCCTTCTACGTCGGGTAAGTGGGAACAGATGATTTATTTTATCTCAACATCATGGTCACTCGATAATATCCAGTGACTGAGATGGACTAATAGATAGGATTTACGGAAATCTATCGACCAAGAGTTCCAACGGTGGAATTAGCCAAACTGTGGGCTTATCAATATACGGAAATTGAGTCTTGGGATCATTTATATAATTCTCGAGGGAGATCAATTATATAAATGCATGAGTCTACGAGCTTAAATTCAATTTAATATAGACTTAAATCACAACAATGAGTTGCTTATATGGTTTTGTTTTATCTTCTTTTCAGTCTAGAACACGTTCAATTAAACTGCTGTATAACTAAATGGCGGGTGAAGACCCAATGCCAAGTGCCAAGCTAGCACGTGAATCCTGGCTAAAAGCCTTCATGGACTCCATGAATCAGTCTACAAGACTGAGGAATGATGGGTCAAACTTCTCTGATTGGGAGGCAGCACTACGGAATGCTGCCATTGCTGACGGAAAGCTCAAGTACTTAACTGAGCCCATTCCGCCACACCCAGGAACTGGAGCTAGAGCTAACGAAGTTCGCGCTCATAGCGACTTCGTCATGGAAGCGGGTGCGATAAAGAACGTACTCATCTATGCAATGGAATCCAATTTGCAAAGACGCTTCATAACCCATGGTGCAAACAAGATTTTCACCACGCTCACTAACGAATTCTCAAAGACTCCGAGAATCGTTTCTTATGAGCATACCTGTCGCTTCTTTGAGGCGAAACTCCAGAAGGGCCAAGCTGTTAGCCCACATATTCTTCACATGATTGAGAATATCGAGAAACTGGAGGCCCTAAACTGCAAGATCAGTGAGAACATAATCGTTGATCGAATGCTTCTGGCTAGACTTGTCGCGAGTCTCCAAATTAATATTTTTATCCACTACAAACTCAAACTAGTAGCAAGTGTAAGTAGGGGTCGATCCCACAAGGAAGGTCTTTTTGTTGATTAAATGTGTGCTAAAGTTAAGTAACCAAATGGGGGGGTTTTGATGTGTTGATTGATCTAATCTACTAAGACGAAAATAAAATGCAATAAATATAAAAATGATGTAAATAATAATAAAAGGAATCTCAGAACAAACGATTTCCACCAACAAACTAAAGATTGATCATTGACTCTATTGATTTACTTTGTTTTTGAATACTTTGTTATTGAAATCATAAATTTCTATTCTCACTTAAGTATAGCTAATCACTACGAAAGCGTACGTAAATAGCCCTTACGATTATGACAACCTAATCCAAGCGTCTAAGTTTAATCACAACGTAGAGTAAATCAATGAGAATTAACAAAGATGAATGAACGCACTCACAAGCGGGATACGATTTGATTCATACGAGTATTATCTTTCTATAAATCAACAACGATGAAACGGCATACGAATTGATGAAATATAGTTGCTACAAAATATTTAGGTGAATGAACAATCCGATTCGATTACCCAAATTAGCAATTGATTTTTAATTAAAACAACTAGGTGATCAAACTAGAAGTAAAATTAACAACCAAATAATAAAACTAAGCAATACTTGATATTCAAAAGACAAAATAAAGATTAGAGTCTTACAATCAAAATAGCTTGAAGGTTTCAATCTTTTGTTCCAAGAATTGAGAACTTAGCCTTCCATACAAAATGACTAACTAAAACAAACTAAAAATTGGAAATTATTTGTGTATTCTAATGATTAAAATGGTAGAGAAAGTATGTAAAGCATATGGAAGCACACCCCTAAAAGTGTCAACAACATCTCCTTATATAGGCCTTCAAAGGACAACTCCTTAATGTTTCTTAAATTATAGGTATTATTACCAAAATAAATGAGAATTAAGGAGGTGTTGAAATTGCATTAAGTCCCATGTTGTGCCATAAACTAGGGTTGGAATCCAATGCTTGTGTCATAAAATATGAGTTGAATGCATGAAATCCATGGAATCCAATGTTCATTTTGATGTGCACTTGCTTGGACCATAGTAATTGGATCTTGACTTGCTTCAAAAACCATATTGCATAGACATTTTCAGCCCAACAACAACCTCCAAAGAAGCCTACTACATTCATGTTAACAACTCAATCCAATAATCCCATAAAAACATGCAAATCCATCATCAACCCAATATCAAAGACATGTGAATTAAAATCCCATAAAATGCTTCTCAACCCATCAAATAACCATCAAAATCACCTTTATTAAGCCCTACTAAACTAGACTAATCAAACTTCCCCACGCTTAGACCTTTACTCGTCCTCGAGTAAAACTCGAAGATAAGTCAATGAAAACCCACACCAAAGCCTATATAGCGAAACGTGAGTAGCTTGCTCCAACTCAAAACACATCTAACAACCTCACTTCTCCTTATACCTTCCCTCAAATACGCATATGATCACAAGAATAATACACTTAACTTCAAAATAATGACCACACACAAGTATCATCCTCATCAACGAACCTCCAACAACATACTACATGTGAAATATAAACATGAAAAAGTTCAATGTAGTAGATGTCAAAATATATTACAATCACCACCCATACCCTCCTTATCTCTCCTTAGCAACAATAAATCCAACCCGAACCACCCTTCGAACCTCCTTATGTCGCCATCTCCAAGATAAAACATGTAACCAAAAAAACATTTTTTTTTTATTTTTCTCTTTTTTTTTTATCTAAATCTCTCATTTTGCCTAGATCGCCCGCCCTTGCGGGTTTTCAATCTAGCTTTTATTCCTTACACTACTCTCATGGCACGCAACTCAATTCTTCATTTTACCCGGAGCGCCCTTTCGGGTTTTCACTCCGTCCTCGGCCATTTACCCAATATTGCCTAGGCGACCGCCCTTGCGGGTTTTCACCTAGCCGGGTTATTATCTATTCTTCTTTTTTTTTCATTTTTTTCATTTTTTGATTTTTTTTTTCTTTTTGTTTTTTTTTTAAAAAAACTATAAAATAAAGTATATATACAAATGAAATGCCCTCCCCACGCTTAAGCTTCACATTGTCCTCAATGGGAGGAACAACAAAAACTAAGAGAGGGAAAAAGGGAAAAGAAAGACATACCAACACAAGTCAAGGAGCGGAGGACTCTCCCGTACCATGGCTGTGAGAGGCATGAACCTCTTTCCTAACGTCTCGGGGTGGATCAACCAAAGATCGAACAAGCTCACGAGTTTCCAAAACGACACTAGTAAGTGCTTCAAGTCGAACATCGGTTATCTTCCTCCATTCACCAAAATCCGCCCTCAAAGTATCCACACTAGCTTGCAAGGCTTGGAAAGACAAGAGCCCTCTAAAAAGAGGTGGACTAGGCCGCTCCTTCTCAACATCACCACTCTCCTCATTATCATCACTACCACTCCCTTCACTCTCACTAGCACTCCCTTCACTCTCACGATCACCATTAACCTCAACCCATGGAGGAGCACTCTTATCACCTTGTTTAGCAAACTCAGGATCAAGTGGAATAAAGTAATCGACCGCCGTCTTACCATAGGTAAGACCCTTGTCTTGTGGCCGAGGCAAACACAAGTAATGCTCATGATCCGTCCCTCGACACCAATCATAAGTACCAACTGTCTCACGATGTCGCAACATATCCATGCTCACCAAACAATTCACATCCATAAGAAAATGATCTCCCAAAGGAAGGTCATTCGCCGAAACATCAATCTTAAAGTATTTCACGAGCAAAGTTACTAATCCCCCACCACCTATCTTTCCTCCTCCGGGCTTTTGTTGTGACTCGCAAGCCGACACAAAAAGATTAACCCAATCCGGAATTCCCTTCCCTTCCGGAGTCATGGACCATAAATATCCAAAGTGTACCCTAGGCATCTTAGTAGGCTCCCCACGACAAAGAAATGAAGTAGCAATAAGGCGGTGAGCAATGCGAAGGCATGGGTGGGGAATGGTAGAACTCACCTCTCCTTGTTTGTTGGTGGCATATTTTCCGGTCACCTCATACCACCATTTCGGGGCGGTATAGGAGTTAAGACCCGAATAAAGTTCCCCATCCTTCTTCTCAACACCAAAAGCATCTCTCAATTCATCCATAGTCATCTCACACACTCTCCCTTTCAACTTAAACTTGATGTTTGACACCACTCCCCTCTCTCGTTCCACCATTAAAGTAGACAAAAACTCCAAAGTGTATCGACGATAGGTGGGAACTCCCTTAGTCATGAGCCCCTCCAACCCAACATTTTTCAACAAAGCCTCCATCACGTCAAGCAAACCCAACTTCTCCAATGTCGGAATACTAAGAAACTTAGTCTCCGTTACCAACCTCTCATGCAAATCATCCCATATAACCCCTTGGGCATCGGTTAATTAAATGAGCGGGTTTAGAAATGGGAAATCGGGTGGTAGTTTTAGTAGGCTTTTTAGTTGTGGATGCGGTGGTTTTTCGAGTTTTTGCGGGATTTTTGGATGTAGAAGCGGAGGTAGTTTTTCTTTTGGTTCCTTTGGTGCGAGCCATGGTCAAAAACAACAAGAAGATGACAACACCAAGCGACTCAAAAGTCACACCAACCAAATAAGAACTTCAATTTTCCCACAAAAATCGCTCCTTGGGAATGCAATAAAACACAGTGATCGACAAAAAATGATGAATTTTTGAAAATATCGATTATTGCTAGAAATGTAGAAAATTACCCACAAACAGTGTCAAAAATAAACAAACCCAGAACGTTGAATTCGAAAATGTCGTCACAAATGAAGTCTGAGCAACGAAATCGCGAAACAAAGCAGTTGAGAACTTATCATGGTGAAAATGTACCTGGAGGACTGCAATTCCAATTCGAAAATGGGACTTATCAAATCGAAAATCTGAAATTCCAACTGCTCAATTCCGACAAGTCTACAAATTGCTAATTCGAAAACCGCGACCCTCCAGAAATCGAAAAGAAATTCGAAAACCCAGTGAAAGTAACGCGAAATCAGTGCAAAATCAATTCGAAAGCAGACGGAACTTAATTCGAAATGGCAAACGCCAGTGATCGTATCAAAAATTCGAAAACCCAAATAAATCAATTCAAAATTAGTTCAGGGAGCAATTCGAAATCCCAAGCACCAATAATCGTATCACAAATTCGAAATTCCAATAGCTAATCGCCAGAAATCGTAAATTTATGCGAAATCCCAGAGAAATTAGTCCGAAAGTAGTGCGAAAGCAAGTCGAAATCAGTTCAAAAGTAATCGAAATAGCAAAATCCAGTAATTGTAGCAAAAAGTCGAAAACCCAATTGTAAATTCCAGAAATCGCTAAATGTATGCGAAAATCCCAATTGCCAGTTGCAGGAAGTTGCTAATTGGTAGTATTTGATCAAATTCGAAACCCTAAACGCCCCCAGAAATCGAAATTTTCGAAACTCCAATGTCTAGGGTTCATCAAATTGCGAATTGGGATGAGGCGAAATAGGATTGAATTCGAATTTTTGATGGAAGGAAGTGAAAATATGAGATGTGAATTGAAGAAGATGGTGAATGAGGGGACGAATTTCTGCCTGTTGATGTGTGTTTTTTTTTTTGTTTTTTTCTTGGTTTTATTTGTTGTAAACTGAGATGGCAATGAAGAAGGTGTGGGGAATATAGCATGTATTCACCCTAAACTTGCAGGATTATAATGAAAAATACAGTTGTGTTTATAGTCATAAGATTAAAAAGGATAAGAAAAGAATTCAACCTTTGGTCCTTTGTGCTTATGGCCTAAGAACAGGAATTAAAGTAAATTCCCTCCTATAACTTGCACCCAAGACTTAGTTTGAGACGTGGCCGCGTGTGCTAGAAATCCTCTCCAATTGCCTTGCAATATAGGGAGAGCCCTTGAGGTTTTAGATGTGAGATCTGAGGTTTTGGGAAAAAGATGTTCTCAAAACCCTAATTCTTGAGATTGTGATTCAACCAGTAACTGACATAAGGAGAAAAACTCTCCTTATGTAGTACCACATGGTCGGCCGAACGGGTAGGGTAGGAGTGGGCTTTTTCCACTCTTACCTTATACCTATGCGTGATTCGACCCGTTTAGCTTTAAGTTGTTCGCGGGTTTTATTTATAAATCGTAACATGTTATCAGATATTAATACAGTCGATATATTAATAATGGTCTGACAAAATACGATATTGTATAATTACCCAAATTAATATAACTGTTTATATTAATACGCGAATACTATATTTAATTAAATATAACCGTTTATATTTAATTTACGAATTAATCTTGTAATCCGTATTAGCTAAAATTATTTAATCCGTATTAAATAATAATCTCAACATCTTATTGACTAATTTATTAGTCAACACCTCTGACTAACTGTTTAGTCATATCCGGCAAAATGTGACTGTATTTTCATACCTTCACATCTCTCAAACGTGTCCTATAGGTGTGACGTATAGGGACCAGTTGACCACCGCCATCCGTATGACAATAACGTCAAACTTATCTAGCAAGCCAACCGTTATTGATAAACGTGGATCAACTGGTAATAATACAGAAGTATGCCCTTGTGATCCTTAAAGAGATTTAATAAGTCATTGTACTTAATTGTCAAGGACACCAGCCCCAACAATCTCCCACTTGTCCGTACAAGGGTATGTTCAATGACGTTATCACACTACATGTGGAGGACACAATCTCCAACAAACTCCCACTTGTCCGTACAAGTGTAGGTGCGATAACCGAATCTCATATCCTTTTAAAATTTCTCCCACTCAATGTAAGACAATTTGCAAATCCGCATTCGCAAAGGTCGTATCTCACAAGCGATCTGTATCAAGAGTGGTTTCCCCGACTAGAGAGTAACTTAACTGATAAAACGAATCTGTATTCGAGCATGGCCATGCATTTCAGTTACTACTCCTCGAGTGGCCCTGAGAAATGATAAAATCCTGATAAGGGTTTGGATATTTCCCTCAACTCGAATCCTGCCGATATCGCCCAGCATGAAATAACCCAGAAAAAATCCTCTTGGCCCCTATTACGGTGACCGTGGGAAAGAAACCAAAGTTACCCAAAATCTGTCTTAATCTCAAGAAACAGTTGAAAGTCAAAAGACTCGACTCTAAGGAACACTATGGAGGTCCTATCCACGACCTGGCACCCAATGTTATAAAACATTTAGGACTCCATAACGATGTCACGGGGTGTCCTACGAGATATCCGTATAACTCGCCTTTGTGATTGGTCAGTCATCCACGTGACTTATGGCTCGTTGAACCCACCATCAACCAACGTCACAAAATGATTACCTGAGTTATCAGCTCAAGTGGGTAATCAAGGACCAAAACGATGTAATGTTAATCAGTTCACTTTGTGGTGTTCAAAATTGGCGTACAATTCCACATGAGAAACAAAACATTTTATATCATAACAATAAGGTTGAATAGAGTACACGAGAAAATGAATTATTACATGAATTCATAAAAGAGTACTACAACTTAGGAACACATCCAATTCCCATGGAATGAATGTGCCCTTCATGCTTATCACGTGGTAATGCTTTTGTGAGAGGATCGGCTATGTTGTCATCCGTAGCGATCTTTTCAATAAAAATCTCCTTTTGCTCCACGTAATCTCTGATTAGATGAGCTTTCCGTTGTACATGCCTAGCGTTGCTGCTAGACTTATGCTCCTTAGCTTGGAAGATGGCACCGCTATTGTCACAATAGACGGTGATTGGGTCATTCGAACTAGGCACTACTGATAGTCCTTGTAAGAATTGACGCATCCATATTGCTTCTTTAGCTGCTTCCGAGGCGGCATAGTACTCGGACTCAGTCGTAGAATCTGCTGTAACACTCTGTTTAGAACTTTTCCAGCTGACAGCAGCGCCATTAAGAGTAAAAACGAATCCAGACTGAGATTTCGAGTCATCTCGATCCGTTTGGAAGCTAGCATCTGCGTAACCCGTGGCGCAGAGCGTCGAGTCGCCTCCAAAAGTCAATCCCCAATCTTTAGTCCTCCGTAGGTACTTAAGAATGTTTTTCACGGCCATCCAGTGTTGTCCACCTGGATGAGCTTGGAATCGACTTGTCATACTCAATGCATATGCAACGTCAGGACGTGTGCATATCATGGCATACATGATCGATCCTATTGCCGAAGCATAAGGAATCCGACTCATGCGCTCTTTCTCTTCCACTGACTTAGCTTCTTGAGTCTTGCTCAAGTGAAGCCCAGGAGTCATGGGAAGGAACCCCTTCTTGGAGTTCGTCATACTGAATCTCTCCAGAATCTTCTCTATATAAGATTCCTGACTGAGAGACAACATCCGTCGTGATCTATCCCTGTAGATACGGATGCCCAAAATTCTTTGTGCCTCTCCCAGATCTTTCATCTGGAAATGGTTTTTCAACCATGCTTTAACCGAAGATAAGAGAGGTATGTCATTCCCAATCAAGAGTATGTCATCGACATACAGTACTAGGAATACAATCTTACTCCCACTCGACTTGATATAGAGACATGGTTCCTCGACTGATCGAATGAACCCATTCTCTTTTATCACTTGGTCGAAGCGATGATTCCAACTCCGCGATGCTTGCTTAAGTCCATAGATGGAACGCTTAAGCTTGCAAACTTTCTTAGGATGTGCTGGATCGATAAAACCCTCGGGTTGTACCATGTACAACTCTTCCTCCAAATAACCGTTTAAGAAGGCGGTTTTAACGTCCATTTGCCATATTTCATAGTCATGAAATGCGGCGATCGCTAAGATAATCCGAATGGAACGTAGCATGACTACGGGTGCAAAGATCTCATCATAGTGCAAGCCTGGCACTTGGGTGAAACCTTTAGCAACTAGTCTAGCCTTGTGGATATCTTGTTGTCCTTCCACGGAATGCTTTATCTTGTAAAGCCATTTGCATTGAAGGGGACGTACCTTTGCAGGTAGGTCCACAAGATCCCACACGTTGTTCTCATACATGGAGTCCATCTCGGATTGCATGGCTTCTAGCCATAGCTTTGAGTCAGAACTGGTCATGGCACCTTTATAGGTTGTGGGTTCATTACCCTCTAGGAGTAAGACGTCATCTGTATCGTGTTCCTCGACCATACCAATGTATCTGTCCGGTGGAATAGAGACTCTTCCTGACCTCCTAGGTTCCTCAGGGATATCTACCGCAGCCTCGGTTGAAGGTACTGTTTCCTCCATTGGTTGCTCGGTAGTTGGTTCTTGAACCTCCGATAACTCGAAGGTTCTATTACTCGACTTGTTCTTGAGAAATTCTTTCTCTAAGAACGTCGCACTAGCCGCAACAAAAACACGTTGTTCGGTAGGCGAGTAGAAGTAATGACCAAACGTTCCCTTTGGATAGCCTATAAAGTATGTCTTGACCGATCGCGGGCCGAGCTTATCCTCGTGTCTCCACTTGACATATGCCTCGCAGCCCCAAACCCGAATAAAGGACAAGTTAGGGACCGTTCCCTTCCATAACTCGAATGGAGTCTTGTCAACAGCTTTAGACGGACTTCGGTTAAGTATTAGAGCGGCCGACAAAAGAGCATAGCCCCACAATGAATCAGGCACAACGGTGTGAGTCATCATGGATCGAACCATATCAAGTAAAGTTCGATTTCTCCGTTCGGACACACCATTTAATTGTGGTGTTCCAGGTGGAGTCAACTGTAGCACGATCCCACAGTCTTTAAGGTGTTGATCAAACTCGTGTGAAAGATACTCACCACCACGATCCGAACGTAGTGCTTTAATCTTTCTACCCAGCTGGTTCTGTACCCTATTCTGGTATTCTTTGAACTTGTCAAAGGATTCACTTTTGTGCTTCATTAAGTAGACATAGCCATATCTACTCAAATCATCCGTGAAAGTGATGAAATACCTATAGCCATCTCGTGCGTTGATCGACATAGGGCCACATACGTCCGTATGTATGAGTCCTAATTGGTCGGCAGCGCGCATTCCAACACCTTTGAAGGAAATACGAGTCATTTTGCCGATGAGACATGATTCACACGTGCCATATGATTCGAAATCAAAGGGCGAAATAGCTCCATTCTGTATGAGCTGTTTAACGCGTTTCTCATTTATGTGTCCCATACGACAATGCCATAGGTAAGTTTGATCTTTGTCACCTACCTTTATTCTTTTATTATTCACATGTAATATCTCGGTGGTTTGATCTAAAACATAAATTCCATTCATGGAAACTGCCTTGCCATAAATCATATTGTGTAAGGAGAAAATACAGCTATTATTCTCTATTACAAATGAAAAGCCGAGTTTGTCAAGTGCAGAAACTGAAATAATGTTTTTGGACAAACTAGGAACATAATAACAGTTATATAAAAATAACTCGAATCCACTTGGAAGCTGGATTACGTATGTTCCCTTCGAGACTGCAGCCACACGTGCTCCATTCCCGACACGCAGGTCCACCTCACCCTTGATTAGGGGTTCTTGGTTACGGAGGCCCTGGACATGATTACATAGATGAGAACCACAACCAGTATCAAGTACCCAAGTTCCGCAACTTGCATGGTTAATCTCAATCATGTGAATAAAAGAAGAAGAAGACATACCAACAGGAGTAACACGGCCTGTTTTAATGTCCTCGCGATACACGGGGCATGAGCGCCTCCAATGCCCAGTCTTGTGGCAATGGTGACATTCCATGCTTGTATCCTTGCTCTTTGTCTTGCCTTGTGAGTTACTCGACTCACCAGGCCCACTCTTAGCAAATCCTGGTTTCTTGAACCTGGGCTTACCTACTGCTAGGTCGCCCTGAGCTTTAGCCTTCCCTTTACCTTTTCCCTTACTGGAGATCATGAGAACATCCTGCTTTAGACTCCCACTCAACTTTAGATCCTTCTCAGTCTGTACGAGAAGGGAGTGGAGCTCATGAGGAGTCTTCTTCATGTCGTTCATGTAGTAGTTGGCCCTAAAGAGGGCGAACCCATCATGAAGCGAATGAAGCATGCGATCAACGATGATGTTCTCACTGATCTTGCAGTTTAGGGACTCCAGTTTCTCGATATTCTCAATTATGTTGAGAATATGTGGGCTAACAGCTTGGCCCTTCTGGAGTTTCACCTCAAAGAAGCGACAGGTATGCTCATAAGAAACGATTCTCGGAGCCTTGGAGAATTCGTTAGTGAGCGTGGTGAAAATCTTGTTTGCACCATGGGTTATGAAGCGTCTTTGCAAATTGGATTCCATTGCATAGATGAGTACGTTCTTTATCGCACCTGCTTCCATGATGAAGTCGCTATGAGCGCGAACATCGTTGGCTCTAGCTCCAGTTCCTGGGTGTGGCGGAATGGGCTCAGTTAAGAACTTGAGCTTTCCGTCAGCAATGGCAGCATTCCGTAGTGCTGCCTCCCAGTCAGAGAAGTTTGACCCATCATTCCTCAGTCTAGTTGACTGATTCATGGAGTCCATGAAGGCTTTTAGCCAGGATTCACGTGCTAGCTTGGCACTTGGCATTTGGTCTTCACCAGCCATTTTAGTTTTACAGCAGTTTTAATGAACGTGTTCTACACTGAAAAGAAGATAAAACAAAACCATATAAGCAACTTATTGTTGTGATTTAAGTCTATATTAAATTGAATTTAAACTCGTAGACTCATGCATTTATATAATTGATCTCCCTCAAGAATTATATAAACGATCCCAAGACTCAATTTCCGTATATTGATAGGCCCACAGTTTGGCTAATTCCAATCGTTGGAACTCTTGGTCGATAGATTTCCGTATATCTATCTATTAGTCCATCTCAGTCACTGGAATATTATCGAGTGACCATGATGTTGAGATAAAATAAATCATCTGTTCCCACTTACCCGACGTAGAAGGGGTCATATTATGCCTACCGACGAAGAAGGGATTCATGGGAGGCTGATTTATAAAGACTAATCTCAATTTTTGGTTATACGAGGAAGACCCCATCAACTCTTATTTATCCATATTTAAGTGAACTAAAAACTAGCATTTGCGTGAATGAATTAAATAAAGTGATGGCTTTTAAATTGACATGTGACATCTGTATTGTCACAGAAAACTAACGCGTAACCTCTACATGAGTCAGTTTTCAGGCATGATATAGGTGGTTTGGTTTTTAGGCGGAATATGATGCAAGCTATTATCGATGAAAGCGTAAAGATAAATGCAATAAACGTAAATAAAAGTCCTAGTGTGGCCTATCCTACCAAAATAAACATAAAACAACTTGGAATCCACTGTTGGACCCTAGAAGCTTGTCTTGATGTTCCATCTTGGTCCTTGCAGCGGGAGTGAGCATCCGGCCTCCGTCTTGTCTTTGGTCTTCACAAAATTACTAATTTAAATTACAAAAGTAGTCCTAGATACATTCTAATTTAAATACAAAAGTAATTACATGGCAAAAACCCAAAACGGAGATTCAAGATCTCAAAATTACAAGCAAGATCGTGTCCCTTCATTACGGTGACACAATCTTCTAAGGCCACACTAAGTTACAACCGTTTGCAAAAATTAAATACGTTATTGAAAGCATTCAAGGCATTCACAAGACGATAAATAAAATGCATCAACTAAAAACAATTTATACATGACATAATACTGTTATTATGATTAATAAATTTATACCAAACCACCTTTTAAGATTAAAATTAAGTGACTATACCGTTTTAATCACCAATTTTAACAAACATATAATCCATTATTTTAAACTGTTTTAAAACAATATGTATCAAACGAGGGTGAACCGTTTCACTAAATAATACACTATTTCCGTATATAGTATATTATTTTAAGCCATGTGAAAATAAAACATGTTATTTTCGAAAATAAAAAAAACGAGTCTGTTACAGGGGGGAGGTCGACCGACCAGAACTTGTGGTCGACCGACCTCCTGCCGAAAAACGGAAAAATTCTGCAACAGTGAAATCGGTCGACCGACCTATTAATTAGGTCGACCGACCAACATGCAGTAAAAACGAATTTCAGAAAACGCAAAACGCTGCAATTTTTGAAATTAACACAAGTTTTTACCTTTTAAACTTTGATTTAAAACAAGTAAATCAAAAAAACATCAACAAAGGTTCACATATTGTCAAGAATATCGATTAATTAACAATATGTAAACAGGAATCGAAAAACAAGATCGAAAACCCACAAAGGAAACTGTTTTTTTAAAAAAAAAACAGAAAACTCACACAGGGGCGGTCGACCGACCGCTAATACTGGTCGACCGACCGACGCAGCGGCAGAAACGAGATTTTTCAAAATCTTTTTAATAAAAACTTATGAAAAACACAAAAGTAAAATTTTCATGGCCTAAGGCTCTGATACCACTTGTGGGGAATATAGCATGTATTCACCCTAAACTTGCAGGATTATAATGAAAAATACAGTTGTGTTTATAGTCATAAGATTAAAAAGGATAAGAAAAGAATTCAACCTTTGGTCCTTTGTGCTTATGGCCTAAGAACAGGAATTAAAGTAAATTCCCTCCTATAACTTGCACCCAAGACTTAGTTTGAGACGTGGCCGCGTGTGCTAGAAATCCTCTCCAATTGCCTTGCAATATAGGGAGAGCCCTTGAGGTTTTAGATGTGAGATCTGAGGTTTTGGGAAAAAGATGTTCTCAAAACCCTAATTCTTGAGATTGTGATTCAACCAGTAACTGACATAAGGAGAAAAACTCTCCTTATGTAGTACCACATGGTCGGCCGAACGGGTAGGGTAGGAGTGGGCTTTTTCCACTCTTACCTTATACCTATGCGTGATTCGACCCGTTTAGCTTTAAGTTGTTCGCGGGTTTTATTTATAATTCGTAACATGTTATCAGATATTAATACAGTCGATATATTAATAATGGTCTGACAAAATACGATATTGTATAATTACCCAAATTAATATAACTATTTATATTAATACGCGAATACTATATTTAATTAAATATAACCGTTTATATTTAATTTATGAATTAATCTTGTAATCCGTATTAGCTAAAATTATTTAATCCGTATTAAATAATAATCTCAACATCTTATTGACTAATTTATTAGTCAACACCTCTGACTAACTGTTTAGTCGTATCCGGCAAAATGTGACTGTATTTTCATACCTTCACATCTCTCAAACGTGTCCTATAGGTGTGACGTATAGGGACCAGTTGACCACCGCCATCCGTATGACAATAACGTCAAACTTATCTAGCAAGCCAACCGTTATTGATAAACGTGGATCAACTGGTAATAATACAGAAGTATGCCCTTGTGATCCTTAAAGAGATTTAATAAGTCATTGTACTTAATTGTCAAGGACACCAGCCCCAACAGAAGGAAGGAGTTGGATACCTGTGTTTTTGCCGCATAACGCTGCTGCAGCCGCACAATGCGGCTCGGGCCGCATAAAAGCGTGGGCAAGGCCTGTTTTGGCCGCATGGTGCGGATATGGCCGCACCAACATCGCCTCATGATTCCTTCGTCTCCTCGTGCGTGCGCTTCAGCTGTTTTTGTTATTTATTTATTTTTTTTTTTTTTTTTGGTGTTGTAAATTAAATCAAATTACCTATAAAACAAAAACAAAAACAAAAACAAAAGTTAGAGTAAGTAAATCTAATAAAAAGAAAATTGAAACTAACTGATGAAAATTAAAAAGAAAATAAATCGGGTTGCCTCCCGTAAAGCGCCTTAGTTAATGTCGTGGCTCGACATGGAAATGAGATTAAGACTCATAAACAGGCTTGAAGAGATCAATACTCTCAACCGCTTCAACTTGAAAACCATCCAAATATGGTTTTAACCGTTGCCCATTAACTTTAAAGACTTTATCCGTAGAGAGACTACGGATTTCCACCGCTCCATGTGAAAAAACTTGAGTGACAAGGAACGGGCCAACCCAGCGGGATCTTAGCTTGCCCGGAAACAACCGAAAACGAGATTGATAGAGCAAAACCTTTTGACCAATATTAAAAGTTTTCCGAGAAAGCATGTTATCATGCCATGCCTTCGTTCGCTCCTTGAAAATCGCCGCATTTTCATACGACTCATTCCGAATCTCCTCTAGCTCTTGTAATTGCAATTTTCGGAACTCACCCGACTCATTCATTCTCATGTTAAAGGTCTTTACCGCCCAAAAAGCTTTGTGCTCAAGCTCGACCGGAAGATGACAAGACTTACCGAACACCAACCGATATGGTGACATACCAATTGGAGTTTTATAGGTTGTTCGATAGGCCCATAGCGCGTCTTCTAACCTCAAGCTCCAATCTTTCCGGCTTGGGTTCACCGTTTTCTCCAAGATGGACTTCACTTCTCTATTGGACACTTCGGCTTGACCATTCGTTTGAGGATGGTAAGCGGTAGAAACTTTGTGAGTGATACAATATTTCTTTAAAAGCGCTTCATCCGTCCGATTGCAAAAGTGAGTGCCTCTATCACTTATCAATGCCCTTGGAATTCCGAACCTAGAAAAGATGTTAGACTTGATAAAATCTGTAACAACTTTAGAATCGTTAGTCCTAGTGGGTTTAGCTTCCACCCACTTCGAAACATAATCAACGGCAAGAAGTATATATAAGAAACCATGAGACATGGGGAATGGACCCATAAAATCTATCCCCCATACATCAAAAATTTCACAATAAAGCATAGGAGTTTGAGGCATCTCATTACGACGAGAAATGTTGCCACTTCGTTGACAATTGTCACAAGTTTTGACGAATCCATGAGCATCCCGAAACAAGCTTGGCCAATAGAAACCACAATCAAGCACTTTCTTTGCGGTTCTCCTAGCTCCAAAATGGCCTCCACAAGCATATGAATGGCAAAACGTGAGAATAGAACTCATCTCATTTTCGGGAACACACCTCCTCACCACTTGATCCGAGCAATGCTTCCAAAAGTAAGGATCATCCCAAACATAGTATTTGGCATCACTCCTTATCTTGTCCTTTTGTGACTTTGAAAAACCTGTAGGAAATTCATTGGAAACAAGAAAGTTAACAATATTAGCATACCAAGGAGAAACGGAAGTAAGGGCAAAGAGTGTCTCATCGGGAAATGTGCCACGAATGGGCACTTCAAGCCTCTCTGCATTTACTAGCCGACTCAAGTGGTCCGCAACCACATTCTCGGCTCCCTTCTTATCCCGAACCTCAACATCAAATTCACTCAGCAACAATACCCATCGAATAAGTCTTGGTTTGGCCTCCTTCTTTGTCATTAAGTACCTAAGAGCGGCATGATCGGTGAACACCACCACCTTAGTACCAAGTAGATAAGACCGGAATTTCTCTAGAGCAAATACCACCGCCAACATCTCTTTCTCGGTAGTAGAGTAATTCTTTTGGGCATCATTGAGAGTCATGGAGGCATAGTAAATCACATGAGGTACTCGCCCAACTCGTTGACCTAAGACGGCACCAAGGGCGTAGTCACTAGCATCACACATAAGCTCAAATGGAAGAGACCAATTTGGAGCTTGAATGATTGGAGCCGATGTCAACTTCTCTTTTAACTTGTCAAATGCTTCCTTACAAGCTAAATCAAAGTCAAAGTCCACCTCCTTTTGTAATAATTTGCACATGGGTGACGCTACCTTGGAAAAATCTTTAATAAATCTTCTATAAAAACCTGCATGACCAAGGAACGAGCGAACTTCACGAACATTAGTGGGGTAAGGAAGAGATTGAATAGTATCAATTTTGGCTTTATCAACTTCAATACCTTTAGATGAGACCACATGCCCAAGGACAATACCTTGCTCTACCATGAAATGACATTTTTCATAATTCAAGACAAGGTAAGTGTCAATGCATCTCTTAAGCACAAGAGATAAATGAGACAAACAACTATCAAAGGAATCACCATGCACGGTAAAATCATCCATGAAAACTTCAATAAAATTCTCAACATATTCAGAAAATATGCTAACCATGCATCTTTGAAAAGTCGCGGGAGCATTACATAACCCAAATGGCATGCGTCGATACGCAAAGGTGCCAAAAGGACAAGTAAATGTGGTCTTGTCTTGATCCTCGGGGGCAATAGCAATTTGAAAGTAACCCGAGTATCCATCTAAAAAGCAATAATAAGACTTACCAGCAAGCCTCTCAAGCATTTGATCAATGAATGGTAAAGGGAAATGGTCCTTCCTTGTCACCGCATTGAGTCTACGGTAATCAATACAAACTCGCCACCCATTTTGCACTCGGGTGGGAACCAACTCTCCATGTTGATTTTCTACAACCGTTATTCCACTCTTCTTAGGTACCACTTGTGTGGGGCTCACCCACTTGCTATCGGATATTGGGTAAATCATACCCACTTGTAAAAGCTTAAGAATCTCCTTCTTCACCACCTCCATCATAGGTGGGTTCAATCTCCTTTGTGGTTGCCTCACCGGTTTGGCATCGTCCTCCAGGTATATGTGGTGCATACAAGTGGTTGGACTAATGCCCTTGATGTCGGCAATAGTCCACCCAATTGCGAGTTTATTTTCCTTAAGGACCTCTATCAACTTTCCCTCTTGCTCGTTGGTGAGTTTGTTTGAAATGATCACCGGTAAAGTTTCTTCATCACCTAGGAAAACATACTTCAAATGGTCCGGTAATGGCTTCAACTCAACCACGGGTGCCTGCAAAACTGAGGGTAACAATTTCTCACGGGGCAAAGTTAGTGTTAGAGGTTTAGAAAATGAAGGCATGATGGAAGAACTTTCAATCTTGGCTAAGGAAGCCACAACTTCTTTCAAGTCATTAGATATAGAGAAATCCAATTCATCAAAAGATAAGCTATTATCAATAGCCACAAGCAAATCATCTCCTCCATTCACATTGAACACATCCTGCACTAAAGGTTCCAAGACATCAATCATGAAACAAGAATGATCATCACGAGGATACTTCATGGCATCATAGATATTAAACTTAACCACTTGACCATCGGCCTCCATAGTGAGAGAGCCATTAGACACATCAATCTTTGTACTTGCGGTTCTTAAGAATGGCCTACCTAAAAGTATAGGAGCCGCTTGTGAATCATGTTCCATGTCAAGTACATAAAAATCAGCGGGAAAGATTAGTTTATCAACCATTACAAGTACATCCTCAACTACCCCTTTAGGATAAGCATTTGAACGATCGGCCAATTGAATTACCACTCCCGTTTTAACCAAAGGTCCTAATTTCAATGACTTGTATAAGGAATAGGGGAGTACATTAATTGAAGCACCTAAGTCAAGCATAGCATTAGGAATAGTGGTGTCTCCTAAGGTACAAGGTACGGTAAACATACCCGGATCACTACACTTGGGTGGTAACTTATGTTGAAACAAAGCCGACACATGTTCATTGACTTTAACTTTTTGGACACCCTTCAACTTTTGATTCCTTTTAATGGTACACAACTCCTTAAGAAACTTAGCATATCGAGGCACACTTTTCAATAAATCTAACAAAGGAATGTTTACCTCACATTTGCGAAAAGTCTCATAGACATCCTTGTCTTGCATAGGACGACTTTTCCTTTTGAGTGCCTCGGGAAATGGTGGAGCATCCACATAAGTTGGTGTGACAACCGGTGTTACTTCCTCCTCTTGAACCAATGGTTGGTTGACATTAGGCTCAATGATCAACTCCTCTTCTTCTATGATCTCATTAATCTTTGCTTTTGATCCTTGCAACTCCTTCCCACTTCTCAAAGTCATGGCACTTGCATTAGGCTTGGGATTAGGAATGGTTTGAGATGGCAATTTCCCGGAATCCCTAGCTTCAAGCCTCCCAAGAACACTAGACATTTGCCCAAATTGATTTTCCAAGTTTTGGATGCTAGCCTTTGTCTCTTGTTGAAATTGCACTTGATTAGCTTGCATAGTAGCCACATTAGAGGTAAGAGCCCGAATCATGTCCTCCGTAGACATGGATGGAGTAGAAGTTTGATCTGGTGGCCTTGGAATGAACCTTGTTTTAGTTTGACCAAATTGTTGGCCAAAATTTTGAGATTGACCTTGTTGACCAAATGATGAGCCTTGGCCTGGTTGCAAACCGCCTTGCGGGTTCCCATATTGGAAACCGGGATGGTCTATCCTCATAGGATTATAGTAAGGCTCAAATCTCCTTTGACCAAAAGTACCCGCGGCATTCACTGCTTCGGTCTCCTCTTGGATATGTGGGCATTGATCGCTAGCATGCCCATTGGACGAACAAATACCACAAGCGTGCACTTGTTGCATGTTCCCCACAAGCATCTCCCTCATCAAGGAAGTCAAATCTTCAACCTTGCTCTCTAAGGAAGTGTTTGAGGTAGAGTTAGCCATGCTCACCCTTTTTGTTTTGGATCTCGTACTAAATTGGCGTGTGCTTTCGGCAAGCTCACCCAATAGTTCGTTGGCTTCATCCGGATTTTTGTTGAGGATACCTCCACCACTAGCACTATGCACCATTCGAGCATCTTCCGGCGATAACCCTCCAACAAAATACATGATGAGATCTTGGTCATTATAACCATGGTAGGGACAACTCGCACATAGCTTCTTGAACCGCTCCCAATAGTCATAAAGTGTTTCATCATCCGTTTGCTCAACATTGGATATCTTCTTCTTAAGATCGGATGATTTGGAAGCCGGAAAATACTTTTCAAGAAACGCCTTCTTCATTTCCGCCCAAGTGGTGATACTACCCGGTGGAAGGTAGTATAACCAATCTCTAGCGATGTCCTTGAGTGAGAATGGAAATGCCCTCAACATGATTTGTTCTTCGGTAACACCATTAGGTTTCATGCTAGTGCACACCACATGAAACTCCGATAAATGCTTGTTTGGATCTTCACCACTTAACCCATGGAATGCGGGTAATAAGTGGATCAAACCCGACTTCAATTCAAATGTGGTGCCTTCCCCCAAGGCCGGAAAAGTGATGCATAAAGGTTGTTGAGTGAGATCGGGGGCGGTGAGCTCCCTAATCGTCCTAGTTTCTCTTGGCATGTTGATCTTTTCTTTTTCTTCTTTCTTGTCTTGATTGTCAAATTGAAGCCTTCGCCTTATCGCTCTTCTAACACGAAAAAGAGTTCTCTCCAATTCTGGATCAAAATCCAACAATTCCTTATTAGTAGAACGGGTGTTCGGCATAAACCAAACACTAAAATAAAAGTGCAAAAATAAATAGAAATAAAAATAAACAATAACACAAAAATAAACAAACAATATCCCTTCCCCGGCAACGGCGCCAAAATTTGGCTAGACTTGTCGCGAGTCTCCAAATTAATATTTTTATCCACTACAAACTCAAACTAGTAGCAAGTGTAAGTAGGGGTCGATCCCACAAGGAAGGTCTTTTTGTTGATTAAATGTGTGCTAAAGTTAAGTAACCAAATGGGGGGGGGGGGGGGTTTTGATGTGTTGATTGATCTAATCTACTAAGACGAAAATAAAATGCAATAAATATAAAAATGATGTAAATAATAATAAAAGGAATCTCGGAACAAACGATTTCCACCAACAAACTAAAGATTGATCATTGACTCTATTGATTTACTTTGTTTTTGAATACTTTGTTATTGAAATCATAAATTTCTATTCTCACTTAAGTATAGCTAATCACTACGAAAGCGTACGTAAATAGCCCTTACGATTATGACAACCTAATCCAAGCGTCTAAGTTTAATCACAACGTAGAGTAAATCAATGAGAATTAACAAAGATGAATGAACGCACTCACAAGCGGGATACGATTTGATTCATACGAGTATTATCTTTCTATAAATCAACAACGATGAAACGGCATACGAATTGATGAAATATAGTTGCTACAAAATATTTAGGTGAATGAACAATCCGATTCGATTACCCAAATTAGCAATTGATTTTTAATTAAAACAACTAGGTGATCAAACTAGAAGTAAAATTAACAACCAAATAATAAAACTAAGCAATACTTGATATTCAAAAGACAAAATAAAGATTAAAGTCTTACAATCAAAATAGCTTAAAGGTTTCAATCTTTTGTTCCAAGAATTGAGAACTTAGCCTTCCATACAAAATGACTAACTAAAACAAACTAAAAATTGGAAATTATTTGTGTATTCTAATGATTAAAATGGTAGAGAAAGTATGTAAAGCATATGGAAGCACACCCCTAAAAGTGTCAACAACATCTCCTTATATAGGCTTTCAAAGGACAACTCCTTAATGTTTCTTAAATTATAGGTATTATTACCAAAATAAATGAGAATTAAGGAGGTGTTGAAATTGCATTAAGTCCCATGTTGTGCCATAAACTAGGGTTGGAATCCAATGCTTGTGTCATAAAATATGAGTTGAATGCATGAAATCCATGGAATCCAATGTTCATTTTGATGTGCACTTGCTTGGACCATAGTAATTGGATCTTGACTTGCTTCAAAAACCATATTGCATAGACATTTTCAGCCCAACAACAACCTCCAAAGAAGCCTACTACATTCATGTTAACAACTCAATCCAATAATCCCATAAAAACATGCAAATCCATCATCAACCCAATATCAAAGACATGTGAATTAAAATCCCATAAAATGCTTCTCAACCCATCAAATAACCATCAAAATCACCTTTATTAAGCCCTACTAAACTAGACTAATCAGCTTCATTCACTTCATGATGGGTTCGCCCTCTTTAGGGCCAACTATTACATGAATGACATGAAGAAGACTCCTCATGAGCTCCACTCCCTTCTCGTACAGACCGAGAAGGATCTGAAATTAAGTGGGAGCGTGAAGCAAGATGTTCTCATGATCTCTAGTAAGGGTAAGGGTAAGGGTAAAGCTAAAGCTCAGGGCGACCTAACAGTAGGCAAGCCCAAGTTTAAGAAGTCAGGATTTACTAAGAGTGGGCCAGGTGAGTCAAGAAACTCACAGGGCAAAACAAAGAGCAAGGATACTAGCATGGAATGTCACCATTGCCACAAGACTGGGCATTGGAGGCGCTCATGCCCCGTGTATCGTGAGGACATTAAGGCAGGCCGCGTTACTCCTGTTGGTATGTCTTCTTCTTCTTTTATTCACATGATTGAGATTAACCATGCAAGTTACGGAACTTGGGTACTAGATACTGGTTGTGGTTCTCATCTATGTAATCATGTGCAGGGCCTCCGAAACCAAGAACCCCTAATCAAGGGTGAGGTTGACCTGCGTGTCGGGAATGGAGCACGTGTTGCTGCAATCTCGAGGGGAACATACGTGATCCAGCTTCCAAGTGGATTCGAGTTATCTTTATATAACTGTTATTATGTTCCTTGTTTGTCCAAAAACATTATTTCAGTTTCTGCGCTTGACAAACTCGGTTTTTCATTTGTAATAGAGAATAATAGCTGTATTTTCTCCTTACACAATATGATTTATGGCAAGGCAGTTTCCATGAATGGAATTTATGTTTTAGATCTAACCACCGAAATATTACATGTGAATAATAAGAAATTAAAGGTAGGTGACAAAGATCAAACTTACCTATGGCATTGTCGTATGGGACACATAAATGAGAAACGCGTGAAACAACTCATATAGAATGGAGCTATCTCGCCCTTTGATTTCGAATCATATGGCACGTGTGAATCATGTCTCATCGGTAAGATGACTCGTATTTCCTTCAAAGGTGTTGGAATGCGCGCTGCCGACCTATTAGGACTCATACATACAGACGTATGTGGCCCTATGTCGATCAACGCACGAGAAGGCTATAGGTATTTCATCACTTTCACGGATGATTTGAGTAGATATGGCTATGTCTACTTAATGAAGCACAAAAGTGAATCCTTTGACAAGTTCAAAGGATACCAGAATCGGGTACAGAACCAGCTGGGTAGAAAGATTAAAGCACTACGTTCTGATCGTGGTGGTGAGTATCTTTCACACGAGTTTGATCAACACCTTAAAGACTGTGGCATCGTGCTACAGTTAACTCCACCTGGAACACCACAATTAAATGGTGTGTCCGAACGGAGAAATCGAACTCTACTCGATATGGTTCGATCCATGATGAGTCACACCGTTGTGCCTGATTCATTGTGGGGCTATGCTCTTTTCTCGGCCGCTCTAATACTTAACCGAAGTCCGTCTAAAGCTGTTGACAAGACTCCATACGAATTATGGAAGGGAACGGTCCCTAACTTGTCCTTTATTCGGGTTTGGGGCTGCGAGGCTTATGTCAAGTGGAGACACAAGGATAAGCTCGGCCCGCGATCGGTCAAAACATACTTTATAGGCTATCCAAAGGGAACTTTTGGTCATTACTTCTACTCGCCAACCGAACAACGTGTTTTTGTTGCGGCTAGTGCGACGTTCTTAGAGAAAGAATTTCTCGAGAACAAGTCGAGTAATAGAACCTTCGATTTATCAGAGGTTCAAGAACCAACTACCGAGCAACCATTGGAGGAAACAGTTCCTTCAACCGAGGCTGCGGTAGATATTCCTGAGGAACCTAGGAGGTCGGGAAGAGTCTCCATTCCTCCGGACAGATACATTGGTATGGTCGAGGAACATGATATGGATGACGTCTTACTCCTAGAGGGTAATGAAACCCACAACCTATAAAGGTGCCATGACCAGTTCTGACTCAAAACTATGGCTAGAAGCCATGCAATCCGAGATGGACTCCATGTATGAGAACAACGTGTGGGATCTTGTGGACATACCTGCAAAGGTGCGTCCCCTTCAATGCAAATGGCTTTACAAAATAAAGCATGCCGTGGAAGGTAAACAAGACATCCATAAGGCAAGACTAGTTGCTAAAGGTTTCACCCAAGTGCCAGGCTTGCACTACGATGAGATCTTTGCACCCGTAGTCATGCTACGTTCCATTCGGATTATCTTAGCGATCGCCGCATTTCATGACTATGAAATATGGCAAATGGACGTTAAAACCGCCTTTTTAAACGGTTATTTGGAGGAAGAGTTGTACATGGTACAACCCGAGGGTTTTATTGATCCAGAACATCCTAAGAAGGTTTGCAAGCTTAAGCGTTCCATCTATGGACTTAAGCAAGCATCGCGGAGTTGGAATCATCGTTTCGACCAAGTGATAAAAGAGAATGGATTCGTTCGATCAGTCGAGGAACCATGTCTCTATATCAAGTCGAGTGGGAGCAAGATTGTATTCCTAGTACTGTATGTCGACGACATACTCTTGATTGGGAATGACATACCTCTCCTATCTTCGGTTAAAGCATGGTTGAAAAACCATTTCCAGATGAAAGATCTGGGAGAGGCACAAAGAATTTTGGGCATCCGTATCTACAGGGATAGATCACGACGGATGTTGTCTCTCAGTTAGGAGTCTTATATAGATAAGATTCTAGAGAGATTCAGCATGACGAACTCCAAGAAGGGGTTCCTCCCTATGACTCCTGGGCTTCACTTGAGCAAGACTCAAGAAGCTAAGTCATTGGAAGAGAAAGAGCGCATGAGTCGGATTCCTTATGTCTCGGCAATAGGATCGATCATGTATGCCATGATATGCACACGTCCTGACGTTGCATATGCATTGAGTATGACAAGTCGATTCCAAGCTCATCCAGGTGAACAACACTGGATGGCCGTGAAAAATATTCTTAAGTACCTACGGAGGACTAAAGATTGGGGATTGACTTACGGAGGCGACTCGACGCTCTGCGCCACGGGTTACGCAGATGCTAGCTTCCAAACGGATCGAGATGACTCGAAATCTCAGTCTGGATTCGTTTTTTACTCTTAATGGCACTGCTGTCAGCTGGAAAAGTTCTAAACAGAGTGTTACAGCAGATTCTACGACTGAGTCCGAGTACTATGCCGCCTCGGAAGCAGCTAAGGAAGCAATATGGATGCGTTAATTCTTACAAGGACTATCAGTAGTGCCTAGTTCGAATGACCCAATCACCGTTTATTGTGATAATAAAGGTGCCATCTTCCAAGCTAAGGAGCATAAGTCTAGCAACAAGGCTAGGCATGTACAACGGAAAGCTCATCTAATCAGAGATTACGTGGAGCAAAAGGAGATTTTCATTGATAAGATCGCTACGGATGACAACATAGCCGATCCTCTCACTAAAGCATTACCACGTGATAAGCATAAAGGGCACATTCATTCCATGGGAATTCGATGTGTTCCTAAGTTGTAGTACTCTTTTATGAATTCTTGTAATAATTCATTTTCTCGTGTACTCTATTCAACCTTATTGTTATGATATAAAATGTTTTGTTTTTCATGTGGAATTGTACGCCAATTTTGAACACCACAAAGTGAACTGATTAACATTACATCGTTTTGGTCCTTGATTACCCACTTGAGCTGATAACTCAGGTAATCATTTTGTGACGTTGGTTGATGGTGGGTTCAACGAGCCATAAGTCACGCGGCTGACTGACCAATCACAAAGGCGAGTTATACGGATATCTCGTAGGACACCCCGTGACAACGTTATGGAGTCCTAAATGTTTTATAACATTGGGTGCCGGGTCGTGGATAGGACCTCCATAGTGTTCCTTAGAGTCGAGTCTTTTGACTTTCAACTGTCTCTTGAGATTAAGGCAGATTTTGGGTAACTTTGGTTTCTTTCCCACGGTCACCGTAACAGGGGCCAAGAGGATTTTTTCTGGGTTATTTCATGCTGCGCGATATCGGCAGGATTCGAGTTGAGGGAAATATCCAAACCCTTATCAGGATTTTATCATTTCTCAGGGCCACTCGAGGAGTAGTAACTGAAATGCATGGCCATGCTCGAATACAGATTCGTTTTATCAGTTAAGTTACTCTCTAGTCGGGGAAACCACTCTTGATACAGATCGCTTGTGAGATACGACCTTTGCGAATGCGGATTTGCAAATTGTCTTACATTGAGTGGGAGAAATTTTAAAAGGATATGAGATTCGGTTATCGCACCTACACTTGTACGGACAAGTGGGAGTTTGTTGGAGACTTGTGTCCTCCACATGTAGTGTGATAACGTCATTGCACATACCCTTGTACGGACAAGTGGGAGATTGTTGGGGCTGGTGTCCTTGACAGTTAGTACAATGACTTACTAAATCTCTTAAAGGATCACAAGGGCATACTTTTGTATTATTACCAGATGATCCACGTTTATCAATAACGGTTGGCTTGCTAGATAAGTTTGACGTTATTGTCATACGGATGGCGGTGATCAACTGGTCCCTATACGTCACACCTATAGGACACGTTTGAGAGATGTGAAGGTATGAAAATATAGTCACATTTATGCCGAATATGACTAAATAGTTAGTCAGAGGTATTGACTATTAAATTAGTCAATAAGATGTTGAGATTATTATTTAATACGGATTAAATAATTTTAGCTAATACGGATTACATGTTTAATTCGTAAAATTAAATATAAGCAGTTATATTTAATTAAATTTGTATTCGCGTATTAATATAAACAGTTATATTAATTTGGGTAATTATACAATATCGTAATTTTATCAGACCGTTATTGATACATCGATTGCATTAATATCTGATAACACGTATGCGATTTATAATAAAAAATCCCGCAAATAATATTTAGCAAAACGGGTCGAATCACGCAAAGGAATAAGGTAAGAGTGGAGAAAGCCCACCCTTACCCAAGACCAATTCGGCCGCCCCTTATAGCTACATAAGGAGAGTCTTTCTCCTTATGTCAGTTACAGGAATCACAAATCTCATAATTAGGGTTTTGAGAGCATTCTTCTCCCAAAACTCAGATCTCACATCTAAAACCTCAATAACTCACCCCATATTGCAAGGCAATTGGAGAGTACTTTCTAGCACACGCGGCATCATCTCAAACAAAGTCTTGGGTGCAAGTTATAGGAGGGAATTTACTTTAATTCCTGTTCTTAGGCCTATTCAAGCAAGGACCCAAGGTTGATTTTTTTTTTCATGCTTTTTATTAACTTATGACAATAATCACAATTGTATGTTTCATTATAATCCTGCAAGTTTGGGGCGAATACATGCTTTATTCCCCACAAGTGGGTCTCCTTGTCGAAGTCCACAAAATGGTAAGAATTGTCTTAACGGCACTCCATTAAACAAAACTTCATAAGACACAGTAGTAACACATTCCATAATAATTGTAACAAAAGAGCTTGGGAAACCGAAGGCATTAAGAGTGCTTTTGAGAAAGACCCAATTAATACGGTCAAAAGCCTTGCTCATATCTGCCTTAAAAGCAAAACGGCCAGAAGAACCATTTTTATGCGATTCTATATTGTGAAGTAACTCATGCGCAATAATAATATTGTCAGAAATATGTCTTCCCGGAATAAAAGCATTTTGGAAATCACCAATAAGATATTTCATAACACGTAGAAGTCTATTTGCAATACATTTCGTAATGATCTTTATAATAACATTGCATAAGCTTATTGGTCTGAAATCTTCAACTTTTTCAGGAGAATCAACTTTTGGAACCAAAGTAATAAAAGAACGATTAATTTCTTTCAATACCTTACCCTTATTGACTGTTTCTAATACGGCATTAGTAACATCATCTTTAACTGTATGCCAGCATTTTTGATAGAAGACTGCAGGGATACCATCCGGACCAGGCGATTTAAGAGGGCTTAGATGAAAAACTGCTTTACGCACTTCTTTCTTGGTAAAAGATTTACGAAAAAAATCCGCATCATCATCAGAAACTTTAACTTTAATATTGCCTAATAACTTGTGAGTAGTGTTAGAAGACGAAATAATAGATAGATGGTTATTGATAGAAGTCATTGCTGGAGTAAATCTTGAACAGAAATGCTCACGGAATAGATCAGCAACTTTGGGTGCCTCTAATTCCCAATTTCCATGATCATCCATAATCGCCAGAATGAAGTTATGACCCGCTCTACCCTTTACCCAATTAAAAAAGAATTTAGTACATGTATCTCCATCAATATTCCACTTTAATAATAGATCGAATATTAGATAGTCGTCGAGCTAAACGGAAGGAGTACGTACCAGCAACAAAGAGATGCCAATGTTTTTCAACAAGCAAATAACCATTTTTATTTTCCAAACACCAACTTTCCAATTTGTAGGGCTTATGTGCTTGATTTCGGACAAGATCAAAGTCGAGCTCAAGAGGTGCATGGTCCGATATTTGTATCGGATAATGTTTAATTCCTACATTCGGAAATAATGAAAACCAATCTGAAGAGCATAAAGCTTTGTCGAGTCTTTCATACACTCGATCATCTCCATTACGGTTATTGCACCAAGTAAATCTTGGTCCCTTAAATGGCACATCACCAAGCTCAAGATTGTTTCTCCAATTATGAAATTCCATAGCTCCCGGTAAAGAAGAAGAATTCCGTCCAGTTTTATCATATGCAAATTCAATTTGATTATAGTCACCAAGGATAATAAACGGATGATCCAAACCTGAGATAAAAGCTCCTAATTCATTAAAGACATCCATTCTTTTTTCAAGACGAGATTCCCCGTAGAACAAGATGAGATACCACGGAAGCAATATATTCGATTCATTCAAAAGAGCCACAAAATTATTTTTAGTACAGATGCTTCGAAAACCACTACCTGACTTCCAGCCAGCCCAAATACCCCCCGACAGTCCCACTGCATCTACACTTGCAGTTTCAACAAAACCAAAATTCCTGAAAAACGGACTGATTCCACTACTACTACATTTGGTCTCCATTATAAAAACAAAATCATACTTATTAGTAGTAATAAGAGCTCTAAGTTTAGGAAAAATAGGGGCGAGCTCGTTATTCATACCCCTACAATTCCATGAAAGGCCTTTCATTTTGTTGTTGAAGGTTGCTTTGGGCCAACCTTCGCAATACCCTTCATTTGATCACTGTCACTAGAGCTGTCACTTGAGCTCGCCATAACCGAGTCATCAAGTTGTATATGAAATCCATGAGATGAGGAAGCTGAATTCCCAAACTTAGTTTGTTTGGCCATGTGAATTAGATAAGTCTTAGCATGCCCAATGGATACAATAGAGCTTTCAGAGACACCATATTCATCAAGAACAGAGCAACATTTCTTACGCTTACCTTTTGCAGCAGCAGCTTCAAGACCAAGAGAATCCAAGTGAGCAGAAGCTTGCACTAATCCAGGACACGAGATTGATTTTTTGTCCAACAGTGGTTCATCAGGTAGATCAATAACAGCATCAGTTAAACTGTCATATATAGCATAGGATGATGTATTTTCACTCCTATCAATGAAAAGAGGGGCAGTGATATCAAAACCATGGATAAGATTGTTTCCAGACGTAGTAGAGTCAAAACACTGAGCAAAGTTATCTAAGAGTACACTTTTACCAATCAAACTCTTACAAAATTAAGAGTCTAAAAAAATTTCCACAATAAAAGCCTTATCAAGTTGAGGAATGCGGTGGATAGTCGATACATGACTTACTTGGTGTCTTGTGTTATATGCATAAGTCGAGCCTTCATTTTCTGATTTTTTGTATTTATATATTAATGTTAAAACGGATCTTAGGGTCAGGTCAGGGTCTAGTCAACCTGATCGAGATCCAGATACATTTTAAATCAGTGAATCCATATTCAATCTAAATTTATAGAGTCCGAAATAATAAAATTCATATCCTAAGGGTAGAATCTGGGCGTGTTTGGTTCACTCATTCTAGGTATGAGATATGAGTTTGAAATGATCAAAACCCTGTTTTACACTTTTTACAATTTGATACCCATACCTCAAACCCATGAGGTATGAGTTTCCCATACCAAGGAGGAGGGTATGAGATTGATACCCATGGGTATCAAATTAAAGCATGCAATTGAAAAACTAATATAGTAAAAACAAATATTTTCTCTAATAAAAATAGATATACGCATATAATTAATTTTTCTTCTAAGATTTTTGTTTCCGTAAAAAATACAAGAATAATTTTTTTTTTTCGATTTGTTATTTATACATTTAAGAATAGATATTATGATATTAAAAATAAATTAAAAATTTATAAAAATAAAATATGTACAAGTTTTAAATAATTAATGTGAAAAAATTTTAAAGAAAAAAAATTGTATATATGTAAATGTATAAAGTCAATAAAATAGACATAGAAAACGATTTGATTCCTTATTCCCGAATTGAACCAAACACAAGGTATGAGGAATCGAGTTCCAAACCGATACCACCCTGGTTTGATTCCTGATTCCATACCGATAACTTTATGCGAACCAAACGCCACCTAAAGGATTTAGACGAGATTGAGATGGGTGGCATCTCTATAGAAGGGTGAAAAGAGGATGGAGAATTCCAAAAGTAGAGGTGGTTAGAAGTTGGGTCCTACTATAAAAGAGCCAATTTAGACAAGTGAGAGTTGACACTCTTGACAGGACGCATGAGCGCATGAGCGCATGAGCGCATGAGCGCATGTGGGTAGGCCTGATTAAACAATAAACAGTGCTCAAACGGCCAAACTTTGTGCATAACATAATACAGTAATTAACAAGTAAACTAATTGTCAGCGGAATAAAGTGTAGCACCAGAATCGGCGAACTCTACCTCCGATAAGAATTCACACTTGTAAGTATTTCATTTCCTTCCTGTTTACTATATGTCATTTGATTATAAATTTCAAGTATTTCACACTTGCAGATTGTTTGATTGTTTGATTGTTCGATTGTTTGATTGTTTGATTTCCCTATTCATTTTTATAGTGATTGTTTGATTGTTAATTTAGGGGATTAAACAGGTGATTGGGTATTTGAGGAAGTTATGATATTCGTTGGCGGCGTTCCCTTCCAAAACAATTCCAACAATGAGGTACCTTTGGTTTCTGCTAATTGTGTTGTAGCTTCAATGGATGTCAATGGATTTAATTACTTAACTTATTACTTATTACTTATTACTCCTATCTCTTTATTTGTCTTCAACACTTAGTCCAAGTGTCATCTCGCATAAAGTCAAATGGACGATTCCAGGTCCCAGGATCGCAGGGATCATGTAGTCTTAATGTACTATTACAACATTTGTAGCACCCTTTGTATTCTATTCTTGAAACAAGTGAATATTACTTGCTTGTTTAGGGGAGTTGTGACCTTGCTGCTTTGATGGAGCATCCTGCACTCCTATCTGCTTCTCTTTCTTTCAGAGCCACCCCACAGAAAGTCTTTTCGGCTTCTGAAGCATCATCTTCAGATGGGTTGACAAAGGGCAAGCTTGTTTACTTGTTCCAACGAGAATATGCCACCGTTGATCCTATGCTCGTCGATGTAAGTTAAAATATGGTATGTCGTCAAAGTTATTTTAATAAATATTTTATAAGGCTAATTAAGTCCAGTAAAATTCATTTTCACAATAATACTTGTGGAAGACCGCCTTACATGTAATACTTGTGGGCTTTTATAATGCTTTGTTGACACAAGTCTATTGCTATATCTGAATTTTCATTAACAGCTTAACTGAACAATGTGTGTGCACTTTTTCTATTTGAATGACTTGAAAGTTAGTAGGCACCGACGAAGCGACTACTTGTGTGGGGATTGTTATTAGAAACCGGGGCAATGGAATGTAAGTTCCTTTGGATTGAGGTTCAGCTTTGATGGAACTCTGTAAGAGCTATCTTCTTCTGCATTATCTAACTTGACTTCATCCCTTTGCAGGACATCAGTTGCTCACATGGATTCTCCAAAGGTTGTCCAGATTGGTCTCTCACAGATGCTGTCCAAATTGGCTGATCAGAAACTTGACACAGAGTTAGATGTGAGTATGTTACATAACATCATGCTGTCTTTATGGCAAAAGGATCATCTCCATTTCTTTCCTTTCCATTTCCTCTCTAAGAATCATATAATAATAGTTTCTATTCTATACCCTTTATCTCTTTATTTTCATGCATAAACCTAGAGCCATTCAATGACTCTAGAATACGATCTGGGCCATTGAAAGGAAATGGAGAGGATCTTGACTCCTTTTCATGTATATTGACCTACTATTGATGCTTGCTTCCTTATGAGAGAATTTGTATCTCAATGTTTGCAGGTGCATCTCATTGGTGGGTTTGACGATACCCCATTCTTGGTCTGTAAGAACTGCTGCTTTGTATTCATTTTCAAAAGTTATATCTAGAGGTTATATGCTTAATTGCAGCAATCCATGTTATTTAACTGTGAGCAGCTTGCTGGGAAAGCTAGACATAAAAACAATGCAAAGGTCGGTTATTCATTTCCTTTGTGTGCTAAAATAATCGAAGGCTTGGGAAAGAGTGCACTGAAGTTTCATATTCAAACTTTATTTGTCCTTGGTCACAATACTAAAAGTGACAGCGAAGGGAATGCTTACCCAGTATTTACGGGATTCTTGGTAAGGGCTGAAGATGCTCTAACTTATTTATCTATGCTATCTGACGTTTCTTTTGTTTCATTATGTTAACTTGAGAGTCAAAATATGTTTATTGTTGTGTACTTTGTTAATTTATGCTCCCCTAATTTTTTTACGTATCTTTGTATAGAATGGCTGTCATTTATATCTTAGGTTATGCTTGCTACACCACTACACTACTCTCCAGCTTTACTATTGTGCCATCAGTTTCTTTTTTGTTTTACAAGGTGCATCACCACATGCTTAAGATAAGCATACTGTTTAAAAGATGCCTTGCCTTTTTTCACGCTTTCTTCTGTTAAGACTTTCAACTTGTGAGATATGCACTCCACACTATGGGCTGTGTCACATTCCTCTTGGTCATGAGAGGAGATGGTATTTGGCTCCTCCTGTTACGATTTCTATCAAATTTTGCTCCCTCCTACAACAAATTTGATACTAATTTAAGATTCTAAGGATATTAAAGCTATAAATTATTGGTGTCGCATTCCAGATTGAAACTATGACGGGAGCTGTTACCCCAGCCATTTTTGATGAGACAACAAGGTGTCCAGATGAACTTGTAAGAAGAATTAGGCTTTCTGCTTCATTTGAGGACCCTCGTTGGAGGGGAAAATTATTGGACACATATGACACTGAGACAGACCAGTTCATCATTGCTCCAAGTTCTTGGTAAATTATGTTTCAATCTGGTCAATCTAATCTATTAGCTTTTCCATAATGTTGGTATATTTTCTGAAGGTTATGGAACATATAGATTCAAATTCAGATCGAATGATACTTTCATAAGAGTGCTAATTTGATATAATATTCACTCATATACTCTGGCTGATATTAGAGTGTCCTGAAAGATGAGGTCGACATATATAAGGAAGTATATGTTCTGATGTTTTCACTTCTGATGCAGGAGTCTGCGTAAGGTTCAAATGGCTACTTATCTGCAGCTGCTGCCTGATTCAGAAATCCTTCACACATGTTCTACGTCCCCTTATGCTGAGGCACCAGATTTTGTATATAATCAAAGAAGGTTTGAATTTTCTTACCACACCGTCAAATTGTCTTGATTTCTCACATCTATGTAGCCTTATGTTTCTGATTGCCACTGATTGCAATTAAGAATTCAGCGTGCTTGTTTTGCTATTGGATTCATCAAGTTCATGTGTAACGTGATACCTCTCTGTTAGGTTCCTCTTTTCCAACTTCAAGAAGATGAAAATACGTGATCTAGTTTCTTAACTTTCTGACTGTTGTATACTCCTATTATTTTGTCAAAAATACCAATAACAATAAGTCTACTTCCTAACATGGTAACACCTCCTCCTGTCTCTTTGGTGTATTAGGAGTTATGTTACTCAGAATTCATCTAGCATATATCTGACACGTGCGGAAGTCTCAGACTCTGCTTCGTTTTGAAAAATAAACATGGTTTCCGTTTTTAATGAAGTGTCCAGTTTTCATACTCATGTGTTAGACATGGTACGCGAGGAAATATGTAAAGTCTGAATAACATAGCTGAGGAGAATTCACATCGTGTTCCCTATTTGGAACCGAGCTTGTCTCTGGTAGCCTGGTAGGATCTTTGTGTAGTCCTTAATGTGCCATTGTGTAGCTCTTGCATGTTGGTTCATTCTAGAGTACTGAGTAAGACTGAACTTTCTGAGCCCATTTGGGGTGGGTTTTAAGATATGGTGTTGAAGATTATCCACATTGTAAATGAGGGAGTCTTCCCCTTCTGGATGCAGTTTACATAAGTCCAATAGTTGGTCCAGTGTGGTATATACAACAATGGTGGTGTATAACCCCTGAGAACTTAGGTCAAGTCGTGGGAGTTAATCTAACCTATGTTTCTTAGACTCTGTTTGAAGGGTCGGACACGGGTGCGTACGTAAGTGTCAGACTCCTCTATTTTATGAGAATTTGTCAATATTTAGTCTAAATTGAAGTGTATGAGTGTCATACCAATGTCCAAGTGTCAAGTGCCGGACACGAGTAGGTGAGTTTATATGAAGTGTCGGAGTAGCATAGAATCTAACTTAGCATGAGGTCTCACGTGGTCTCATGGTTGTGACTTGTGACCCTGAAATGTGGCAATGTTAAAACTTAAAAGGCAAGAAGGAAGACTTTTCCGCGGTTATGGCCCTACCTTGCTTGAATCCGGAGAAAGCTGGATGGTTTACTCCAAAATGAAACAAGTGGTACAGAATTCATGAAAGTACTATATGTAGCAAGAAACTAACGACTCTCTTCCAATGGAAATGAAGGCATTTCCTTGATTGCGAGGCATGAGTTGAGTTTGATTGATACACTGGAATTTGATAGACTAATCTAGCTGACCACACTGTCCACACAGCTTTACCTCAGAATATCTTGTATACTATTCTAACCTATTCTAACCCTTTCTGTTTCCTGTAGGCAGTGGGATTTTTTGATCAAAAATTCAAACTGGAAGGACGTGTTTCGGATGGGACAGCCACGTGTCTTTAAGAGGGATACCAATGGACAATGGATAATGATTGAACAAGGTAGCATCATCCGACTTAACCTAAGTTTATAGCACTTATTCTCTGTGTTATATACTTCTAAGTTCTACCATGCCAAAGAAAAAAGGCCCAAAGAACCAAAAAGTTCGCAATTTTTAGGGGAAATGCTAACACAGCAGGGTCAATGTATTGGGGAACGGAACTATGTGGGCGTGTGGTAAACGCACCTCTCACAGATCTGCGTGCCCCATGCATTGACGCTGTGGATTAATGAATCCCCTTTTTTAATCTATGAATTTGGTGCGTTGATGGCGATGGCATAAACGGTTGACCTAGCAAATGAGTCGGCTCCAAGTGTCATGACAGGTCAATTCAGTAATTGCAAGTTAGGCCGGTCAGTCTGTCATTTTTTGGTGGTGGTGAATAAGTTTTTTTTCTTTAAAACTAGTCATTTTCGGTCTATCTTCAGTTGTTTTTTCGGGCTTTTGGTTCAGATCAATTGGCTCGGTTGGGGTTGGGTAATGTTTATGTGGTGTAGTTGACAAAACTCAAAATAAAGCTTTGATGGCAAAAAGTCACTGCATTTTGCTTCATGTGTGTTACAGAAGCAGCCATTATGTTATTTGCCCCAACCTAATACCCCTCGTCATAGGGTATCTGAGGCTTGCATCTTAAATCATACACCCCCCCCCCCCCCCCCCCCCCCCCCCCAAGGAAAAAATATTTGGAGCCGAAATTTTTTGAGAGTTTATGACTTCTATGTGCAAGTACTGCGAGAACTACTTTATGTTCTCGATTCTGAACAAACATTTTGGCGAGGTGTATAGTGTTTGAACAGCTACTGCGTCTATGTAAAAGGCTCTTTGTTTTGGTAATCTTCTGATAGTATCTGTTTTTTTGGGAGGTGAAGATCTTCTAACATGATGATGTCATTGGAAGAGCCGGATAATGATCTTGGCGCTGAACTCATCAGAGTATGCGCAATTTTATCATGATTCAAACTGTGAAAACTGGTGCATTATATGTTCCCTTTTGTAAATCTGCTTGCTATCCTGTTTCCCAATAAAATGTACTCGTACTATCCTCTATTGGTTTTGTTTTCGGACTTTCAAGTTCTATAATCCATTTAGTTCCTCTTCTAGTCTCCCATATTTATGGGCAAATCAATCTTATACGTTGGTTCTTAATTTTTTTTCGATAGACTGGATAATATATGAGTACAAACAAATCAGTAACCGAGGGCCAGTACAGACCCCAAAACTAGTAGAAACACAACTAACATGACTAATATTACAAACGAAATTAACAAGAACATGCTTTTTTGAATAGGGGATGATGGTCAAATTGGATTGAACCTTCCTCCTTTCTCTTAGGACCCACAACCATCATCAAAGCTCTTACACCTGTACACTTGCAAAAATTAGATCAATGTTCAACCATCAACATAGACTCGTTCTTTACCTTAGCTCAAAACATGACTCGAATAATGTTGGCAAGAAGATTTCCCCACAACTTGGCTACATGCTCTGATTGAATGCGTCTTCACAACTGAGAAAACAAACTCACCTTGACTTGGCATGGGGTTAAAACTGACATTTGGTCCAAAAAGGTGTTATCAATCAAATAAACTTTGCAAACCTCCCTAGAGTGATTGGAAATTTTATCATGTGACAGATGACAGGTGTCATGACATGTAGGAATAATGGTATGGTACCCACTGCCCCTGGAGTAAAGGCTGCTCCCAAAGTGGCAAGAGCATCCGCTTCAACGTTTAAATCCTTTAGTATTTGCTAGATGTGGAAAGAGGCGCAATGGAGTTTGAGCTCCTTCGCAACTTCCAGGTAGGCTACTATTTTGGGGTCTTTGGCTATATATACGTCATTTACTTGGTTCATAGTGAGTTGAGAGTCACTATGCACCCTAATGCAGCTGATTTGGAAATACAAGGGTAACCGAAGTCCTAGGATTAAGGCCCCGTACTCAGCCTCGTTATTTGTTGTTGTGAACTCACACTGCTTGTATGATCTGTCTCCCCTGAGGTGATTTCAAGACCAGACCTACCCCTGCGCCCTTAGTATTTGATGCCCTATCCACATGCAACTTTCATACCTGATCTTCTTTAGCCTCCCGCAAAGTCAAGATTTCACTATTGGCTTGTTTTTGAAGGGTGGAACTAAAGTCTGACACAAAGTCAGCTAGGGCTTGGGTTTTTGTAGCTGTTCATGATATAAACTGTAGGTCGTACCCACTCAGGTGGACATACCATTTAACCATTCTACCTGAACTATCAGGCTTCCTCATAATGGTTTTCAGGGGGAAGTTGGTTACAACGAAATTGTATGTGACTCAAGGTAGGGATGCAATTTGTGCGAAGTAGTAACAAGTGCTAAAACGAGTTTCTCTAAAGGTGTGTAACTTGTCTCTACGGGTAATAGAGACTTGCTTGTAATACACTGGTTTCTGTATGCTTTCATGTGTTAGAAATCGAATTTCAGATTATACTCACATCACATATGAGTTTATAATTTAAGTTTAGCCATAAAACTTATTAATGATCTTATTTATGCAAAATGGATTACATAAGAAGAAAGAAAATAATCCTTGCATTGATTTAGAAGGATTATACTTACTTAGTCACCTACTAGATGAGTCTTCGACAAACCCTTGCTACCCAAGAACGACCTAAAGAAAAACCGTCTTAATCACCAAAACCTATTTGTTACTAGGAACCGATATTAGCTAAACCTAGAAATATTACTAATAATATTACTATTAATATTACTAGTAATATCATTAGAATTAAATTGATTTTTGTTCTCTCAAATAAATTTTTTAGAGAGATAATAAAAACTTGAATGAATGAATACCAAATAAGAGAAACATCCTCCTATTTGCACAAGGAAGGGCCAGCCAAAAATAGGAGACATGGTCATGCATGTTTTCTATTTTTAGCCTGCATGATAATTGTTCTTATCTAAGTTGTAGGCCTATAGAATAAAATAAGATCATCATGCACCCACTACACCTCACATATATACACGGTTCACATTGTTAAAATGGAGTCTTTTTAACTTTGTCAAATGTGTAAATGTAACATGTGTAACATGCTACACATGTTACATGTTACATGACACATGAGACAATTTTGTAATTTATGCAATTTTAACTATTTAAAATTCATAACTTACAAATTCATGACATTTAAATAATTTCACTATTAATTCATAATTACTATTTTATAAAAATGTGATATTATAATTTTTATTACAACTATTTTTAATTATGATCAACCTTTTCATTCCCGATTCAATTGTTTTGTAAACAATCAAAATAATACTAAGCAATAAAACAATTTTATCACTTCTACAAAATATTATTATAATCTCATTACAATAATATACGTCACACAAAATCATTTCTTATTTCAAGGTATTAATTAATCCGTATCCATATACGATTAATTAACTAATCAATTAAGACGGAATTCCCTAAAGGTATGACCTTAAGGGATCAACTGATCACACCATCATATAACGATAATGTCAAACTCTAGTCAGCAAATTATTATCGATAAATGTTGATCAGTCGACTTAAAAGAGTAACATTCCCAATTGTGTTCTGGATGATGAGATTTTAATATGCGATCGCATTATTGTCGAGTATACAACCTCCAACAATCTCCCACTTGTCCACGACAAGTGTTCGTCACCAATTCTCTTGTCCTAGTACTATATCTCACTCAATGCAAGCTGTCTTGCAGGTAGCACTTGCTATTGATCATATTTAGAGTGGTTTTCTCGATCTGGAGATATACTGTCTGACCGGAATTATCTGAAACTATGCCACCTTAAGTGAATAGTCATTAATCAAAGAATCAACTCATTTGTTACACGATAAAAGCTCTCGCCACGACCAAGCTATCTTAATAAGAATTAATAGATCTCTATAAGCGGTCATTAGTCCGACAAATGTATCCTAACATATTCCTGCCTAGGTGATCAACTAGTCATCTCGTATGACTCTATGGCGTTTGAACTCGCCATCAATCACATCACACATCTAGTTGCTTCGAGACGTCACCTCATTTGAGCTACTAGAGGCGAGGTCACGTTGATTCAATTCACTTTAATGTAGTTCAATATGGTCTTACCATCCCATTTGAATATAATATGACCTAAATAAAATTGAGTAATAAAATTCTAACGATAAATGCGATTATGAACAACTTGAAAATAACTCTTTATTTCACTTTTCATAATCTAGTACAAATTTGGCATGCATCCGAGACCCATGGAAACAACATGTTGGTCATGCTTAGCCCGCGATAAAGGCTTGGTTAAAGGATCAGCGATATTATCTACTGTCCCAACCTTACAAATCCCGATTTCCTTCCTTTCAATGAAATCTCTAATTACATGAAATTTTCTGAGTACATGTCTAGACTTATTACTAGACTTGGGTTCTTTTAATTTGCTTGAAAGATAGTCCCATTATTATCACAGAAGATCTTGATTGGATCCTTAGCTTTGGGGACTACCCTTAGTCCTTCCAAAAATTGTCTGATCCACACGGCTTCTTTCGCAGTTTCCGATGCTGCAGTTTACTCAACCTCTGTAGTAGAATCCGCAACAACTGACTCCTTGAAGCTTCTCCAGCTTACTGCACTACCATTGATGGTAAAGACAAACCTAGCCTGGGATTTTAAGTCATCTGCATCTGTTTGGAAGCTTGAGTCGGTGTAACCTTACACATAACTCAGATTCTCCTCCAAACACCAAGAATGAATCCTTAGTACTTCTTAAGTACTTTAGGATATTCTTAACGGCTGTCCGGTGTTTTTCACCTCGATTGGCTTGATATCTACTTGTCATGCTCAAAGCATACGACATCTGGACGAGTACAAGTCATGACAAACATGATAGACCCAATGACGGAAGCATAGGCTAGGGTACCTCTTTCATTCGTTCAACACGTTCCGGTTCATTGGGAGTGGCTGACTAAGAATTGCTCAATGAGATCCCACTACCCATTAGAATAAGTCCTCTTTTAGAGTTCTTCATGTTGAAACGATGAAGAATCTTATCTATGTAATTTAAGATTCTTGGCTTAGTGCCAATATCCTCTGGGATCTTTCTCTAAAGATCCTGATACCCAAAATGCGTTGTGCATTTCCCAAATCCTTCATTTGGAAGTGCTTTCCTAACCATTCCTTGACAGAAGTCAAAATGATAACATTATTACCAATAAGGAGTATGTCATCCACATACAAGATTAGAAACACACCCTTGCTCCCATAGAACTTAATGTATAAATAAGGTTCCTCGACACTTCGAGTGAAACCATTTTCTTTTATTACATGATTAAAATGATGATTCCAACTTCTAGATGCTTGCTTAAGTCCATAAACGGACCTATTGAGCTTGCATACTTTGTTAGGATTGTTACGATCTTTAAAACCTTCAGGTTGTACCATGTACACCTCGTCCTATAAATACCCATTTAGGAAGGCGGTTTTAACATCCATTTGCCATATTTTATAATCATGAAATGCGGCAATCGCTAACAAAATCCGAATTGATCTTAACATGGCCACGGGGGCAAAAGTTTCATCATAGTGAAGACTATGAATTTGAGTGAAACCTTTTGCTACAAGCCTAGATTTGTAAACATCATCATGTCCCTCTATGCCATTCTTGATCTTAAAGATCCATTTGTACTGAAGAGGTTTTACGTTTTCAGGTAAATCAACCAAGTTCTAAACTTGGTTCTCTCTCATAGAGTTTATTTCGGATTCCATGGACTCGAGCCAAAAAGTTGAATTAGGACTAGACATAGCCGCTTTGTAGATAGATGGTTCATCATTTTCGATTAGAAACACGTCTAGTTCGTCTCCTACCTCGATGACACCAACATATCTATCAGGTTGGTGACTTGCCCTCCCGAACAATCTCTTCTTGTGTTGCTACTTCTGTTTGTGGCTCTCGAACTTCTTCGAGTTCGAAATTTTCTCCCACTCTGTCTATTAGAAATGAAGTCATTCTCTAAAAAGACAACTTCTCGAGACACAAACACTTTCTTCTCTTGGGAATTATAGTAGTATGCACGAGTGTTGAGGGGATAACATTTGTCAGATTTGAGTTTATCTGAACACTTGTTCTTCACATAAGCCTTGCACCCCCCATATCTTTATATATGACAAATTTGGGACCTTCCCATTCTATATCTCATATGTGTAGGTTACACGGTCATACCAACCTAACTACTAAATTAGTTGAAGAGTCTGTTGATATGATATACTCAAGAAGGGGGGGTTGAATTGAGTATGCCTTCTTTTTAAATCTTCTTCGATGTGTGTAAGTTGGTATGATGATCGTTGAGTAGAGCAAGTAATAAAGAGAGACACGATATTTTTGAAGTGGTTCAGTTTCACACTTTGAAACCTACGTCCACTATTCTCGATTAATAAAATTAGTACCGACTCCGGATTACAATTTTATCAACCCTACTCGTACAACTTTGATGTTAGTTGTAACTCAATCTAGATACCGTTAAATATCTAGCTTCGACAAATACCGTTAAATATTTGCCTTACAATGAGTACCACTAAATACTCGTTCTATCTTACGTTAATAAGATAAAGTCTTCAATGTTTCTTGATGTCACAATCTTGAATGAATAAGATCAATGCTTGAGCACTTGAATCTTGAATCGGATATGACAATGATAAGCTCGAACTTGAAGTATACGATCGGCAGTTTCTCTCTTGATTTGCGTGTATATGTGTGTATGTATTTCGTGTGTTTTAATGTATCATGGTAGTCTATTTATATAGAATATGTATCTAGGTAATTTAAACCCTAGATGATTTAGAAATATTACTAAAACTAGAATACTAGTCTTTTAGTAATATTACCTTAAATCTAATCTTAATATATTTAGGAAAGATTTAATAATATACTTTATGTATTATATAAGGAATCAATTTCCTAATTCATATTTAGGAAAGATCTTTATATAATAAACAATTAGTATCCTTATTAAATCAACTTCCTAAACTATGTCAAAGATAATAAAATATATTACCATAATATAATCTTAGTTTGTTTAGGACATTAAATAAATACATAATATTTATTTAAGTAAGCCTTACACGACTTATGGCAATCGTGTCATATTACACGTTTCCCAAAGTCGAAACATACTATATTTAGATTATATATTTTTGACAAATAAAATCATATAAAAATCCTTAGTTTATTTTAGTAATAAATAATTATCTCATAAGACAAATATTTATTCCTTATTTAACTTAAAGATATTTTATATAATCCTATTAAGATTAACAATTCTATTTATTAAAATAGAATACCAATTAAACACTAATTCTACACGACACTAATATAGAAACAATCGTTTCAACTCAAACACATATATATTCCGATCATTTCTTCACGATATAGAGTTATAGCTATGAGCTATAACTTGAATCAATCTTGTACTAAAGTTATAGTTGATAAGTATAACTTTAGTTCATTATGCGCGCTTGTGATCTTCTATCAATCTTCAACTTAGTCAATTCATTGACTAACATGCTTGAATCTTTAATACTTGATTGATTAGATCTTGTTACTAATGTTCTGTACACTTAGCACACGATTATACATACGAGTATATAATATATAAATAGCTAGACTTGTCATTATCAAAACATAAACATATATACTATATATATATTTGAATATATGGTTCAACAAATTCCCCCTTTTTGATGATGGCAAGTCTTTCTTAGATTTCGTGTCTAAGTGTATGTTCCCCCTCAATATAATAATGGTCATTCATAGCAAAGATCAACTTAGGGTTTTTATCTTCTATCTATCCCATATCCTTTAAGAACCCTAAGAGACAATGAATTACGACAAGGAGCAAGCTTAGGCAAATTCTAATCTAAGTCGCATATTTCCCCCTCTTGACATCATCGAAAAGATGAGAACAAAGACATGAAACGACTAGAATAATATACGTACGAAGCATAAGCAAGCACATAAACGAGTCGAAATAATATGAACATAGAAAATATCACATAACCACATACGGAATGTGAAAAATATACACAACAATCGAAAATATTAAGCCAATGGGCCGAATGTGGGGCAATGTTTTAAGAAAATGGGCCGGCTAAAGATAGGTTTATAATAGGCCCATCAAAAGATAACAAGCAAATTGGGCCGTGTCAAAAGGAAATACGAACTAGGCCTGGCTAGGATTCCGAGGGAGGCAAAAAGGAAACAGGACCTGGAATTCTTAATGGGCTAGGTTAGTAAATTGGGCCGCAAGATAAAAGAGTTTATAAGTCCACCACCGGACTTAGAACAAAACAATAACAACAACCATGAACTTAGACGAAACAGAGACGGATTCGGATCAAGAGCGAGAGCTTGAACCCGGATTCTTTGCATAAGGGTTCACGTAGTCGGGTCGGGTACGATATTCAAGCGATTCCAGCCTATCCAAGCAACTCGATACGTTTCTCCCTTGAGCATTGAGCGCAATTTCGAAGTTGAGCACTTTGAGAGATAGTGCCTTGACGGCCTCGAGTGCTTGAGATGCATCTTCTCGTAATAACCCATGATCCCTTACCATGGCTCCTCCCCGAGTCGTAATGAAAGAAAGACGATCACTAATGCTTAGCAACTCCGAGCACACAACTGACACTTCCGAGCCAATTTTGACCAATTGCTTATCAACCTTTTCCATCCATTCGTGCACATCAATGTCAAAAGCACGACCTCTCTTCTTACGACTACCCCCTGCCTCATCAGTGCACTTCTGCCCTTCATACATACCAATGAGTCTATCCATCTTTGCCTCAAGATTTGTAAAGAATGGAGATGAAGTCGAGACGGGTTCCTGACCAACAGTCTTACCAAACGAGAGATCAACTCCATCAAAGCAAATACCCATCAATTTCAACAAACGATCACACATACAATCTTTTGGCTTAATTCCGAAACTAGCATCATCAACAACACCTTTCTTTAATAAGAGATCGGACACCCACATTCCGTATGGAATGTCGATTGTCGAGCAAAATTTCTCCTTGACAACCACACTAGAAACTTGACATATTTTGTGACAAATTAGGGATGCTAAATCAACCGTCTGACCTTCCAACCAACTATACAACACGACTGCTTCAACACTAGCAAGTTTGTCCCTACCACCTCTCCGAGGGAGCACGATATTCCACAAGAAATTCAAGAAAAACTTTAGCTTGGGATTAAAAGAGACGGTAAGCAGAGGGGAAACCTCAGTGGCATCGTCATCAAAATACTTCTTGATTTTTAGTTTCTGATCTTTAGAAACAACACTCCACTCCATTTTCGGGTCAAGATTTAACCCTTCTTGATCAAGTTTGAAAATTTCACAAACATCCGACTTACTCACGACAACATCTTGTCCATTTACGACACCCATAATACCATTATCACACTTTTTAACCGAAGCAAGAAATTGAACCATCTCAATAGGAAAAATCAACCCAGAAAAACTACTAATGTACTCCCATCCCTGATATTTTAAGAAATCCTTAAAGAATCCTAAAGACTTCGAATTTTCGACCCATGACCTTGGATAATAACGACCCGCATGTATAGCATAAGGTAGAACACGTTCGATTAACATACCTTCGTTTTTGGTCATTCGAACTCTTTCAAGACCCTCCCCAGTAGCTTCAATCGAATACTCGGAAAACAGAGGACGCGGATTTCGAGATTTGGAACCCATTTCTTGCATGTCATCGGAGATGGAAGGGGATGAGCGGTTGAGTTTTCGTCGTTTGCCTTTGTCGGATGGTGGTGCTGAGGTGGCTATGGGTGTTGGAGACGGTGGGGGTGACGGAGTTGGTGAAGGAGGTGTGGGTTTCTTTTGGTGAGAGCGAGTGGCTCGGGAAGGAGGCATGATGGTTATGGTGAATTATGGTGGTTGATTTAGTCGAAGTGATGATATTTTGGGACGGATTTAATGGAGTTTTGTTAATGGGTTTTGGTAAATTTGATGGAAGTTTTGGGGTTTAATGTCGGTAAAGAGAGAGTAGAGGGAGGTAAATTTAGGGAGTTGGGGTAATAATGGTTGAGTGGGTTAAAGTCAAATGCTAGGACTAGTAGGGGGGCACGTGGCAGGTGAGTGTGGGGTTTGGTTTGGGTGTAGACGTGGCTTGGGGGGGACCATTACACACACTTTGTGTGTTTAATTTTGAGGTACATATTTTTTGTTTTTATAATATTTGAATACTATTATTTTGTATATATTGTAATATGTATGTTTGGGTTAAATTATAATATGTGACGTAATATAATTTTGAGATCGGTTGTGCACACATTCATATGTAAATTATATAATATAACTATAATCACAAAATTTATCATCGAATATATACATACACATGCAGCGGAGTATACGGACACAGTCATATAATCTCATCTAAACCGTAGTCAATCATTGGGTTATTTTTGCTTTTAAGATTTGATTAGGTGCCACCGATTAAACCAATTTCCAATCGCAAAGTCTCAAAGCGTTCTCTAGCCAATGGTTTAGTGAAGATATCTGCCCACTGTTTTTCCGTACTACAAAATTCCAATTTTATATTTTTCTTTTCAACATGGTCTCTTAGAAAGTGGTGTCTAATTTCAATATGTTTGGTCCTCGATTGCTGGGCTGGGTTTTTTGATATAATTATAGCACTCGTATTATCACATAATATAGGTACACATCCAACATCAACACCATAATCATGTAACTGTTGCTTTAACCATAAAAGTTGAGAACATACCAGTGCGGCTGCAATATATTCTGCTTCAGCAGTTGATAGGGCGACAGAGTTTTGTTTCTTGGATCCCCAAGATATAATACAAGGACCTACAAAGGTAGCAAGTCCGGAGGTACTTTTTCTGTCTAAAGAACATCCTGCATAATCCGCATCTGAATATCCTACTAGGTTAAAGTTACAGTCCATAGGATACCATAGATATAATTTTGAGGTTCCGATTAGGTATCTTAAAATTCTCTTAACTGCAATCATGTGTGATTCTTTTGGTGCAGATTGGAATCTCGCACAAACACAAACACTAAACATTATATCTGGACGAGTTGCTGTAAGATAAAGAAGTGAGCCAGTCATACCTCGGTAAGTTGTTTCGTCTACAGACTTACCATCTTCGTCTTTGGTTAGCTTCTTATCTGTGACCATTGGAGTAGGCATTGCATGAGAGGTTTCCATTCCAAATTTCTTTAGTAACTCCTTGACGTATTTTTGTTGATGAACTTTGATTCCTTCTTCAGTTTGTTTTATTTGAAGTCCAAGGAAGAACTTTAGTTCTCCCATCATACTCATCTCGAACTCAGAAGTCATCAACTCAGAGAAGTACTTGCACAACTTTTTATTAGTTGAGCCAAAAATAATATCGTCAACATAGATCTGAACGACTAGTAGATCTGAGTTTTCACTTTTAAGAAATAGGGTTTTATCCACAGACCCTCTCTTGAATCCACTCTCCAATAGGAACTTTGATAATCTGTCGTACCATGCCCTAGGTGCTTGTTTCAGGCCATATAGTGCTTTGTCCAATTTGAATACATGATCCTTGAGTTTGCTGTCAGGAAATCCAGGAGGTTGTTCAACAAATACTTCCTCTTGGAGATAGCCATTAAGAAATGCAGTCTTAACGTCCATCTGAAAAAGTTTCATTCCTTTGTGTGCTGCAAATGCAATGAGTAGTCTTATTGCCTCAAGACGAGCAACAGGAGCAAAGGTTTCGTCATAATCGATCCCTTCCTGTTGGTTGTATCCTTGAACCACTAATCTGGCCTTGTTTCGTACAATGACTCCAGTGTCATCCAATTTGTTTCTGAATACCCATCTAGTTCCAATGACAGTTCTGTCCTTAGGTCGAGGAACAAGATGCCAAACTTTGTTTCTTTCAAATTGTTGGAGTTCTTCTTGCATGGCAACTATCCAGTCTGGTTCTGCGAGAGCTTCCTTGATATTTGAAGGTTCAATGGTGGAGAGAAAGGAGTAGAATGAGCAAAAGTTATTTAAGCTCCTTCGAGTCTGAACTCCATCTGTCAGGCTTTCTATGACATTGTCCAAAGGATGAGAACCTTTGTATCTCCAGTTCCTTGATTGATCATTTGCATTCCCTGAACTTGACTCGGGATCTTGACTTGTTCCCCCTGAATCCAAACCTGGGTTTATAGTAGGGTCAGGTATAACTCTGACCTCTTCCCTTTGGTTTTGATTCAAAGTTACAGCTTCATTAGCTGTAACTCTGGGTTCCAAGTCATTGGTTTGAGAGTTATCTACAGTATCATCAACTGTAGTTTCATCTCTCGCACCATTTTCTCCCAATTTGAGTTCATCATGAGTTCCTTGAGGTTCTCCTTCTTCAATTTCCATTTCAGGAGGATCTTCCCTTGATAACCTGAAATCAGGTTCGTCTAGGTTTTCCTCTATATCCTGTAATGGCTTATCGAAGACATTATTCTCATCAAAGATAACATGAATACTTTCCTCTATGCATAAAGTACGTTTGTTAAAAACTTTGTAGGCTTTACTATGATCTGAATATCCTATAAAGATTGCTTCATCACTTCTAGGGTCGAATTTGCTTAATTTGTTTTTACCATTGTTGTGAACAAAGCATTTACTACCAAAGCATCTTAAATGTGATATGTTTGGTTTGCGACCACGAAGAAGTTCATAAGGAGTCTTTTTAAGGATAGGTCTAATCATAGCACGGTTATGAATATAGCAAGCTGTACTAATAGCCTCAGCCCAAAAGTTTCTAGGTAGGCCACTACAAAGAAGCATTGTTCTAGCCATGTCTTCTAGCGTTCTGTTCATTCGTTCTACGACTCCATTTTGTTGTGGGGTTCTAGGGGCCGAGAAGTTATGACCAACACCATTGGTTTTACAGAACTCAATAAAAACATGATTGTCGAACTCAGTTCCATGATCAGTACGGATTGTTACTAGGTTTGATTTATATTTGTTTTGGACAAGTTCATGAGACTAACAAATTCATCGAAAGTTTCGTCTTTAGAGTGAAGAAATATTGGCCAAACAAATCTAGAGTAATCATCAACTAGAACGAAAACGTACCTGGAACCACCTCTGCTTCTTACCTTCATAGGGCCACATAGATCCATGTGTACTAGTTCAAGAGCTTGTTCTGTGCTTACCACTCTTTTTGGCTTAAAAGATGATCTGACGTGTTTACATCGTGCACATGTGTCACACATCTTTTCTTGATCAAATTTGATCTTTGGAAGACCTTCGACCAAGTCCCATCTTTTCAGCTTACTTAGAATAGGTGAGCTAATATGACCAAATCTCTTGTGCCATAGACATGGATCATCTAACGTAACTTTCATGCATGATAGAGAATCAGTAGGTACAACATTTAAATCAATCATATAAACATTTTTCATCCTGTGACCTTCAAGTATTACTTTACTGGTGCCTTTTAAGATTATACGACATATATCTGAATGAAAAACCACTTTATTTCCTTTGTCACATAATTGAGATATACTGATAAGATTATGTTTGAGACCACTTACAAGGTATACATCATTTATAGCATGAGAGGATGAAATACCTATCTTACCAATTCCGATGATCTTTCCCTTTTTGTTATCACCGAATGTGACTTTACCTCCGTCAAAAGGTTTTAGGGTTTGGAATAGGTTTACGTCGCCTGTCATATGTCTTGAGCATCCACTGTCGAGATACCATAAGTTATTTTCCTTGGCGACAAACTGCACAAATAATTTTAAAGACAAGATTTAGGTACCCAAGCATACTTGGGTCCTTTGTTGTTAGTAATCACAAATACATCTTCCTTTTTAACCCAGACTTGTCTTACATAGGTCTTTCTATATCGGTAGTGGTTGGGTTTTGATGTTCTTGTGTAGGTTTTAGTTTGGACTCTTGGTGACCATTTTTTGTGTGATGTTTGAGGAGTCTGTTTGGTTCTGTTTTTCTTTTCTTCGTAGTCAAATGTCATGTCATAGAACCATCTGTGGTCAATGTTTCTTTCCTCAGTTTTGTCACCATCTATCAGAGACAGAAATAGTGTCGCTTGGAATTCCTAAGGATTTAACAAACTTAACTCCGGTTTTAAAATCTTGTGCGTGTTTCACACAGTTTTCTCGGAGGTGTCCAGTATGGCCACAATAAGTGCATATTAAATACTCAGGAAGATCGACATATTTCCTTCTTCTAAAGTCTCTATCTGTTGGACTTTGTTTACACTTTGAGTGATCCCTTCTTCCATAACATTCGTGACCTAAACCCATCTTCATGTTGTTGTCGGATTGTTCAGTTAGGAAGTTTAGAACGTTAGTGCTTCCTTCCCACTTATCGTGAACTTTCCGAGCATGAAGAAGGAGGTCTTTCAAGGAGTCTATTTCTTTCTTACATTCACTATGGTCAGTGTTGCTAGACTCTTTTAGGTTTTGAATTTCTTTATGGAAGTCAGACACAATTTTGGCATGTTCTTTCTTGATTTTAGATATACTGAATTCTAGATCCATGATTTTGCTTTCGAGAATCTCAACTTCTTCCTGATGAGTCTCATCTTCGACCATAGTCGAAGATTCTGACTTAAGCCGTTCATTAACCTTTCTTAATTCTGAAGTTATAGCTTCATTAGCTATAACTTTAGATTGAAGCTCTTTAATGTTGAGTTTTAGTTTTGAGGTTATAGCTTCATTAGCTATAACTTTAGACTCAAGAACATTTTTCTCAGACATAACTGTTTCCAACTTAGCATTTGCTTCAATGCTTATTTTGGATTTCAGTTTCTTAGCTTTGGCTTTCAGAAGTTGATTTTCCTCAGCAATATCGAGGATCTGCTCTTTCAAGTCATCTAACTCAAGACTTTGTTCATGACATTGGTCTAGGGTTTTCTCAAAATATTTAATTAGCATAGCCTTAGATAAGTTTTTAACTTGACTTTTGAGTTGAAGAAAATTTACCTCTTCGTCGTCGTCGTCTGAGTCTGATTCTCCAAGGAGACACATATTCGATGCGTCATCTTCATCATTGTCGTTTGAGATTAGATCTAGGCTGACGTTGCTTAGGCATAAGTTTGCTACCTCTTCTTCTTCAGAGTCCTCTTCATCTTCAGATTCTAATTCTCCCCAGCATGACGCAAGCATTACTTTCTTAAACTCTGTTTTGGTCTTTTCTCTTTTTGACTTGTCTTTGATTTTGTCCCAACTTGGACAATCTTTGATCATGTGGTCTTGTTGTCCACACTTGAAACATCCTCTTTTGAAGAATGTTTGTTTGGAGTCAGTTTTCTTTTTGTCGAACGTTTTGTTGTTAGGGTTTTTGTATCTACCTTTGAAAACTGCTTTCTTAAATCGTCTAGCGAATAGAACTGTTTCATCCTCAAGTTCTTCTTCGCTTACTTCGCTTGTGGAGGCTTGTAAAGCGACGCCCTTTCCTTGGGGATTATCATCGTTTTTATTTAGTATGATCTTGTGTGCCATTAAGGATCCAATCAATTCTTGGTAAGTGATTTTAGATAAATCACGTGCTTCCTCTATGGCCGTGACCTTAGGTTGCCACTTTTTGGTGAGACTCCTAAGAATCTTACGAATGATATCCTCAGAATCGATCTTTTTGCCAAGGTTCCGCAGTTCATTAATAATACAAGAAAATCGTGCAGACATGCTATCAATAGATTCATTCTTTTCCATATTGAAAAGTTCATATCTTTGAACGAGCAAGTCTATACGATGTTTCCTGACTGCGGATGTTCCTTCATAAGCAAGTTCGAGACTATCCCATATTTCCTTAGCGGAACTACAGGATGAGAATCTATCGAATTCTGAGGTTATCATACCGTTCTGTAGGAGGCTCATGGCTTTAGAGTTTTTCTCTGCAATTTTGTAGTCACTTTCCACATAATCGCTTTCCATCTTTTCATAGGTTGTTCCATTGGCGGCGGCGACCAAGATCTTCTTTGGTCCAGTTTGGATGATCTTCCAACATTCCCAATCACAACCCTTGATGTAATGAGTCATCATATGTTTCCATAAACTATAGTTTTTGCCATCGAAGATAGGGCACTTGAGATGCTTGGAATCCATTGAAGAAAGAGTATATAATATAGACTCAATAGAAGGATCAAAACTCACGCGGCTAGGCGATCAAGAGCACGAGGCTCTGATACCAATTGAAGAGTCTATTGATATGATATACTCAAGAAGGGGGGGTTGAATTGAGTATGCCTTCTTTTTAAATCTTCTTCGATGTGTGTAAGTTTGTATGATGATCGTTGAGTAGAGCAAGTAATAAAGAGAGACACGATATTTTTGAAGTGGTTCAGTTTCACACTTTGAAACCTACGTCCACTATTCTCGATTAATAAAATTAGTACCGACTCCGGATTACAATTTTATCAACCCTACTCGTACAACTTTGATGTTAGTTGTAGCTCAATCTAGATACCGTTAAATATCTAGCTTCGACAAATACCGTTAAATATTTGCCTTACAATGAGTACCACTAAATACTCGTTCTATCTTACGTTAATAAGATAAAGTCTTCAATGTTTCTTGATGTCACAATCTTGAATGAATAAGATCAATGCTTGAGCACTTGAATCTTGAATCGGATATGACAATGATAAGCTCGAACTTGAAGTATACGATCGGCGGTTTCTCTCTTGATTTGCGTGTATATGTGTGTATGTATTTCGTGTGTTTTAATGTATCATGGTAGTCTATTTATATAGAATATGTATCTAGGTAATTTAAACCCTCGATGATTTAGAAATATTACTAAAACTAGAATACTAGTCTTTTAGTAATATTACCTTAAATCTAATCTTAATATATTTAGGAAAGATTTAATAATATACTTTATGTATTATATAAGGAATCAATTTCCTAATTCATATTTAGGAAAGATCTTTATATAATAAACAATTAGTATCCTTATTAAATCAACTTCCTAAACTATGTCAAAGATAATAAAATATATTACCATAATATAATCTTAGTTTGTTTAGGACATTAAATAAATACATAATATTTATTTAAGTAAGCCTTACACGACTTATGGCAATCGTGTCATATTACACGTTTCCCAAAGTCGAAACATACTATATTTAGATTATATATTTTTGACAAATAAAATCATATAAAAATCCTTAGTTTATTTTAGTAATAAATAATTATCTCATAAGACAAATATTTATTCCTTATTTAACTTAAAGATATTTTATATAATCCTATTAAGATTAACAATTCTATTTATTAAAATAGAATACCAAATAAACACTAATTCTACACGACACTAATATAGAAACAATCGTTTCAACTCAAACACATATATATTCCGATCATTTATTCACGATATAGAGTTATAGCTATGAGCTATAACTTGAATCAATCTTGTACTAAAGTTATAGTTGATAAGTATAACTTTTGTTCATTATGCGCGCTTGTGATCTTCTATCAATCTTCAACTTAGTCAATTCATTGACTAACATGCTTGAATCTTTTATACTTGATTGATTAGATCTTGTTACTAATGTTCTGTACACTTAGCACACGATTATACATACGAGTATATAATATATAAATAGCTAGACTTGTTATTATCAAAACATAAACATATATACTATATATATATTTGAATATATGGTTCAACATTAGTCATACTAATTTATTTATCAATTTAACATTTAAATATAAAATTGATCTTATGCATGCAAATTAGAATTGCGGAAAGATAAAGAATCGGATTCTTACAAACGGTCCGAGAAAGCTAAGGATGATCCTCCACGGAGCAACCAAGGTAGATTGCCTCCATTACGATGCACCCAAGACTCGCCCTTAATTACCAAAGACGTACACGGACTAGGTGACGGAAAACGGTTTACCTTAAAAACGTGTTCTCATCTAATTAGAACAACTAACGAGAAATACTATAACTATTATAGATTTATTATAATCTTATTATAATTTTAGTAAATAATATTATTATCTTACTAGAAAAGTTTTTGAGGATTTCTTTAGTTTTTCTTACACTAAGAAAATAGCATTAGGTTAGAATGTGAAAAATGTAAACAACTTACATTATATAGTGAGGGTTTTGAGTTGAGGCGTGTGGAAGAGTGCATGGGAAGGGTTAAGGGTTGCTTGTCCTCTTACCCATGCACATAGGCATGCATACCTACATATTAGGTGTCATACCTATTCAATGATTGTGGTTTTGTCCACAAAATTAAACAAATTAGTGTTTATATCACACAATTCACACGCCACTTTGAGTGTAAAATGGACTTCCATTTTACAAATCGTAAATTGTACAATTGTGTAATATGTGACATCATATGTGACATAATTCAATTGTATTAATTTAAAATATATTTATCATATAAATATTATTTCTAAATGAATTAAATCATACTTAACAAATTATTTTAGTAATTCGTAATTACCGTCCCAATATATGATTATTATAATAATCGTCGATACGATATACAACATTTGTTATAACCACGAACCTTTCACATTCTAATTTCGATAATTCAAAATATCGATTAATATTTGACAATCACACATTTCAATTTCAAATATAAATCTTACATTAAGATTCAACCTCTGATTTCTCGATATTCAATTTTAAGGAATTTGATCAATTCGTATCGTATACAATTGTTCAAAATATCAATTAAGGAGATTGTCCTATAGGTGTGACCTAAAGAGATCAACTGACCACCACCGTCATACGACAGTAATGTCAAACTCTAGTCAGCCAATCATTACCGATTAATGTTGGTTAGTTGACTATATATAATATCGGATCATCCCTTGCATATTCTTATCATAAGATTTGACAATGAAAAATTATCATTGACGTGATCACACTATTGTTGAGGACACATTTCCCAACAATCTTCCACTTGTCCTCGACAAGTGTGCGTCACCGATTCTCTTGTCCTATTACATTATCTCCCACTCAATGCAAGGTGTCTTGCAGATCATACTTGCATTTGATCATATCTTGAGCGGTTTCCTCGATCTGGAGATTTAACTGCTTTGACCGGAATTATCTACCATAGATACCTTCCGAGCGTGGCCACGCATTTTCAGTTAAACTTCTCCTCGAGTGGCCCTGAGATTTAAGATAACCCTGACGAGGGACTGGACAATTCCTATCCTACTGTTCCCTTCGACTAACACAGTCCATCATGACCCAAAAGATGCCATTTGACCCCCTTTAACGGATGATCGTAGAGAAAAAATCAAAGTCAATCTGAAAACTGTGCCACCTCGGTCGAACAGTCTCTAGTCTAAGAATCGACTCATGAGAATAATATAGTAGCTCTCGCCATGACCAGGCTAATATAAAATTTCCAGAACTCTACAAGCGCTCACTTATTGCCCGACAGAGTGTCTCCTACAGTCTGCCTATGTGATCGACTAGTCATCCCATATGACCCTATGGCATTTGAACTTGCCATCAATCGCCTCACACTTTAGTCGCTTCGAGACGTCACCTCATACAAGCGACTATGGGCTATACTAAGTTAATCCAATTCACTTATGGGGTTCAAAATTGTCTCTTACTACCCATTTGGATTTGACAAAGTATATATATATAAATAGTGAGTTAATGATAACTCAAACGATAAGAGTGATCGTTATGTGCGAACATTCAATACAATATTACTGCTCCACATAAACAATCTTTGATGCTCATACATCAATTTGTATTAATGGTTTGCATCATCCAAACCTACAAATTTCAGTTTCCTTCTGACTCATATTATCTCGTATAATATGATCTTATTCAAGTACATTTCTAGTCCTCATACTAGAATCGAGTCTCCTTACCTGAAGGAAGCTCCCACTGTTATCTTATAACTCGTGATATGTTGTACTCACGTACACAGTCACATTGTACTAGAATTTATATTGTAGTTTACCTAAATTCGATTCACTAGTTCTCCTCGAGAACTTATATCGAAATAAGAGTTTTTTTTTAATTTCAACATGTTGGTATGTTAATCAAGGTCATATGAATCAACACTTTCATATCTAGGAGATTCTTTATTCGTCGACATGAATAATTTATCCAACCTTGTAGATCAATAAGTGACGTTTCATTATTATATAATAAACTCACATATGATTGTCCAACATCTTATGATGTTCTTAACGTATTTATTCATCTAGAATTGAAAACCTCTTATTCTTTACATTTAAAGAATCACCATTCTCTCTAAATGGTAGGTTCAATTTTCTCTCCCACTGAATTTCGTATCACTGTCTTTATAGTTAAATGACTCCCACTATCTTCATAGTATTAAGTAACTACTCAATTAATATCTTCTCAACTCATTTCAAATGAACATTTCATTTTTCGTCCTCGTTTCCTTGGAAAGCATAAGGACATGATTTCTCCTCTATATTCCTTTAGAACAAGAAATACTATCATCAAGAGGACGGGAGACGATTTCTCCTCTATTATCTTATAAAATCAGAAACATTAACTTCATGGAAACGTTTTTCCTTCCGTTTATATACTTGGTTCCTTTTGTCCTCTCTAGGAACTAATGACATATGGAACATTTTCTTTTGTGTCCTCGCGTAGTTTCTTCTGTGTCCTCTCGTAGTTTCTTCTATCCAATCTCTTAGGGTTCTTCTTAACGACTCCTTATAGAATTCTTCTCTAAGATCCAACATTTATGCCATTGGTTTGCGGGCGTAAGATTTCTCCCACTTTATCCTTTAAAATAACCGATATTCTTAGAAGGATAGCAATTTCGCCCGTTAACAATGTTTTGGATAGTAGGTTACATGAGGAGTGAGACATTAGTTCTCTCATTCATTTAAGTTGATCATCTTATAATGAACTAATGTTCTCATATTTGAGTTTGATGTATTTCACGGGGTGTAATTCTCGTTTAAGTAAATCAAATTACTTTATTATGATCCTATTATGTTTAGCATACGGTGAACTCATGTTATGTACCACAAAATGCATTTTAAAAACAACATATTGATTAAGAACAAAATAAATGACTTGGGTTGAAAACCAAGTCACCAATATTCAACATTACAACCATTGTTTGAATTAGCTAGATCCTTGTCATACAAGAAATAAAATGTTCTTAAAATTAAAATGCAAAATGGAAAGAAGACATCAAATGGAAATTAGTGCCAAGCTCTTCATGTCTTCAATCTTCAGATGCTACCCTAGCCATCCATGGAAGGAACTTCAAGCTTCCTTTTCCTTCTCCTTGTCTTTGCTCTTGGAAGGAATCCCTTTAAAACAATTGAAAAGGGATGAGAATTAACAACTTGTATCAATATAAAAAAGTTAAAATCATAACATGAATTTAAATGAGAATTATTACCAATAGCGAGAACCTTTCCAGCTTTTAGGTCAGCCAAGTATATCGGGCAATTTCTCTTCCAATGACCAATCTTTGTGCAATAATGGCACTTATCTTCAACCCTTGAAGATGAAGTAGTAGAAGCACCTTTCAAAAAGGTCCTTCCCTTGAATTGTGTGATCATGGATATCTTCTTATAATTGCCTTTTGTACTACTCTTCTTAAACTTCCCTTTGCTCCTTTTCTCAATGTCGAGCATATTCTTCTTGGTACTTCGAATAAGTCCCATTTCCCTTTCTGCTTGTGAAAGCACATCAAGGGAGCGAATAATTCCATCTATTATGAGAGAGTCTGGAACTTCCAACCCTTGCACTTTCAAGGTTTCGGATGGCTCAACGCTTTTGAGCATATAAGAACTTATAATTTGACCCTTATTCATATTTGGATCAAAGAAGGCGGAAGTCACTTCATGAAGTAACATCCTAGGAGTTTGTGAAAACATATTTTTAAGTTAGGTGTACATTTCATTTACCGTGCTTAGGTCAATCGTTCTCCTTTGGAGATCTGGATCCAAGGAGAAAATAAGCGTTTGCTTAAGAATGTTCGACTCCTTCATATAGGCCTCATAGGCCTCACGAGTCGTAATCGTGGAATGAGTGGTGGGAATGGGAGGAGCGGCTTCGGTAAGGAAACGAATCTTATTGTCACCTTCCGCAGCTATAAGTAATTGTGCTTCCCAATCTTTAAAATTGGTGCCTAGCTTCCCAAGCTTGCAACGATCCATAAAGGATCGAAGCCATGATACATTCGTGAGAGGTGGAGCGTTATTAGAAATTGATGATTGATTGTTGAAAAGAACTACAAATGAAATAAAGGAATTAAAACACAATTATCGTTTTAATAATTAAACTTGTAAATTTTAAACAAGTTAAACATCTACTTAATGATCTCTTACCCAATTAAGTAAATGATCCCGAGATTCAAATATATACTAACTTGGGCACGGTTTAGCCGATACTGAGGGGAATTTCCGTATATTCACCCTTAAAATTACAGGATTATTCCTCCGGACAGATACATTGGTATGGTCGAGGAACATGACATAGATGACATCTTACTCCTAGAGGGTAATGAAGCCACAACCTATACAGGTGCCATGACTAGTTCCGACTCAAAGCTATGGCTAGAAGCCATGCAATCCGAGATGGACTCCATGTATAAGAACAACGTGTGGGATCTTGTAAACCTACCTGCAAAGGTACGCCCCCTTCGATGCAAATGGCTTTACAAGATAACGTATGTCTTGGAAGGACAACAAGGTATTCATAAGGCACGACTAGTTGCTAAAGGTTTCACCCAAGTGCCAGGCTTGCACTACGATGAAATCTTTGCACCCGTAGTCATGCTACGTTCCATTCGGATTATCTTTGCGATTGCCGCATTTCATGACTATGAAATCTGGCAGATAGATGTTAAAACCGCCTTCTTAAACAGTTATTTGGAGGAAGAGTTGTACATGGTACAACCCGAAGGTTTTATTGATCCTGAACATCCTAAGAAGGTTTGCAAGCTTAAGCGTTCCATTTATGGACTTAAGCAAGCATCACGGAGTTGGAATCATCGTTTCGACCAAGTGATAAAAGAGAATGGTTTCATTCGATCAGTCGAGGAATCATGTCTATATATGAAGTCGAGTGGGAGCAAGATTGTCTTCCTAGTATTGTATGTCGATGACATATTCCTGATTGGGAATGACATACCTCTCTTATCTTCGGTTAAAGCATGGTTGAAAAACCATTTCCAGATGAAAGATCTGGGAGAGGCACAAAGAATTTTGGGCATCCGTATCTACAGGGATAGATCACGACGGATGTTATCTCTCAGTCAGGAGTCTTATATAGATAAGATTCTAGAGAGATTCAGCATGACGAACTCCAAGAAAGGGTTCCTTCCTATGGCTATTGGGCTTCACTTGAGCAAGTCTCAAGAACCTAAGACATTGGAAGAAAAAGAGCGCATGAGTCGGATTCCTTACGCTTCGGCTAGGATCGATCATGTATGCCACGATATGCACACGTCCAGACGTTGCATATGCATTGAGTATGACAAGTCGATTCCAAGCACATCCAGGTGAACAACACTAGATGGCCGTGAAAAACATTCTTAAGTACCTACGGGGGACTAAAGATTGGGGAGTGACTTATGGAGGCGACACGAGACTGTTCCTGACCTCCTAGGTTCCTCAGGAATATCTACCGCAGCCGAGGTTGAAGGAACTGCTTCCTCCAATGGTTGCTCAGTAGTTGGTTCTTGAATCTCCGATAGATCGAAGGTTCTATTACTCGACTTGTTATCGAGAAATTCTTTCTCTAAGAACGTCGCACTAGCTGCAACAAAAACACGTTGTTCGGTTGGCGAGTAGAAGTAATGACCAAAAGTTCATTTTGGATAACCTATAAAGTATGTCTTGACCGATCGCGGGCCGAGCTTGTCCTCGTGTCTCCATTTGACATAAGCTTCGCAGCCCCCAACCCGAATAAAGGACAAGTTAGGGAACGTTACCTTCCATAACTCGTATGAAGTCTTATCAATAGCTTTAGACGGACTTCGGTTAAGTATTAGAGCGGCTGACAGAAGAGCATAGCCCCATAATGAATCAGGCACAACGGTGTGACTCATCATGGATCGAACCATATCAAGTAGTAGAGTTCGATTTCTCCGTTCGGACACACCATTTAATTGTGGTGTTCCAGGTGGAGTCAACTGTAGAACGATTTCACAGTCTTTAAGGTGTTGATCAAACTCATTAGAAAGATACTCGCCACCACGATCAGATCATAGTGCTTTAATCTTTCTACCCAATTGGTTTTGTACCCGATTCTGGTATCCTTTGAACTTGTCAAAGGATTCACTTTTATGTTTCATTAAGTAGACATAGCCATATCTACTCAAATCATCCGTGAAAGTGATGAAATACCTATAGCCTTCTCGTGCGTTGATCGACATAGGGCCACATACATCCGTGTGTATGAGTCCTAATATGTCGACAGCGCGCATTCCAACACGTTTGAAGGAAATACGAGTCATCTTACCAATGAGACATGATTCACACGTGCCATATGATTCGAAATCAAAGGCCGAGATAGCTCCATTCTATATGAGCTATTTTACGCATTTTTCATTTACATGTCCCATACGGCAGTGCCATAGGTAGGTTTGATCTTTGTCACCAACCTTTAACTTCTTATTATTCACGTGTAATATTTCGGTGGTTTGATCTAAAACATAAATTCCATTCATGGAAGCTGACTTGCCATAAATCATATCGTGTAACGAGAAAATACAGCTATTATTCTCTATTACAAATGAAAAACCAAGTTTGTCAAGTGCAGAAACAGAAATAATGTTTTTGGATAAACTAGGAACATAATAACAGTTATACAACGATAACTCAAATCCACTAGGAAGCTGGATCACGTATGTTCTCCTCGAGACTGCAGCAACTCGTGCTCCATTCCCGACACGCAGGTCAAACTCACCCTTTATAAGGGGCTTGGGGTTTCGGAGGCCCTGCACATGATTACACAGATGAGAACCACAACCAGTATCTAGTACCCAAGTTCCGTAACTTGCATGGTTAATCTCAATCATGTGAATAAAAGAAGAAGAAGACATACCAACAGGAGTAACGCGGCCCGCCTTAATGTCCTCGCGATACACGGGGCACGTGCGCCTCCAATGCCCAGTCTTGTGGCAATGGTGGCATTCCATGCTTGTATCCTTGCTCTTTGTCTTTCCCTGTGAGTTGCTCGACTCACCGGGCCCACTCTTAGCAAATCCTGACTTCTTGAACTTTGGCTTACCTACCGCTAGGTCGCCTTGAGCTTTCCCTTTCTCTTTACCTTTACTAGAGACCATGAGAACATCCTGCTTCACGCTCCCACTCAATTTCAGATCCTTCTCGGTCTGTACGAGAAGTGAGTGGAGCTCATGAGGAATCTTCTTCATGTCATTCATGTAGTAGTTGGCCCTAAAGAGGGCGAACCCTTCATGAAGTGAATGAAGCGTTCGATCAACGATTATGTTCTCATTGATCTTGCAGTTTAAGGTCTCTAGTTTCTCGATATTCTCAATCATGTTGAGAATATGTGGGCTAACAGCTTGGCCCTTCTGGAGTTTCGCTTCAAAGAAGCGACAGGTATGCTCATATGAAACGATTCTTGGAGCTTTCGAGAATTCATTTGTGAGCGTGGTGAAAATCTTGTTTGCACCATGGGAAATGAAGCGTCTTTGCAAATTGGATTCCATTACATAGATAAATACGTTCTTTATCGCACCCGCTTCCATGACGAAGTCACAATGAGCGCGAACTTCGGCAGCTCTAGCCGCAGTTCCTGGGTGTGACGGAATAAGCTCAGTTAAGTACTTGAGCTTTCCATCAGCAATGGCAGCATTCCGTAATGCTGCCTCCCAGTCAGAGAAGTTTGACCCATCATTCTTCAGTCTGGTAGACTGATTCCGTAATGCCCTGTTCTTTTGGACTTCAAATCACTTAAATTAAGTTCACTTCAGATCCTATAAGTTCACTTCAGTTCAGTTCAGTTCCTATAAGTTCAGTTCAGTTCAGATCCTATAAGTTCAGTTCAGTTCAGTTCCTATAAGTTCAGTTCAGTTCCTATAAGTTCAGTTTGGTTCAATTCCTATAAGTTCAGTTCATATAAACTCAATTAAGAAAAATTATATACGGAGTATTAATTTTAACAACCGATACAAACATTTTGCTTTAATTATTCGATACACGTCATCTATAAAAAAAACTCATAAATAATTTACCCGTCTTTTACTCTTTAATTAATGACAAACTATCATCCTCATTAATGCCAAAAAACAACAACTCATTATACGACACACTCACCCTCACCAATTGTTACTCTCCCATTAATCAACTTCTTCATTACCATTGTTAGAGAAAATAAGTGGTTAGAGAAAATTGTAATAGTGAATTAGTTTTTATCTTAATGTAATCGTAGTATAATGTATAAACTATGAACAAACTATTATATATAAAATTGAAAATATTTTAAATTATCTTGTGTTTCAGCAGCAACAGCAGCAGCAGCAACAGTAGTTAACTTAAATTAAAATAATTTTAATTAAGTTCGGATTTTATAAGTTAAGTTCAGATCCTATAAGTTAAGTTCAGATTCTATAAGTTCAGTTCAGTTCAGTTCAGTTCCTATAAGTTCAGTTCAGTTCCTATAAGTTCAGTTCAGTTCAGTTCCTATAAGTTCAGTTCAGTTCAGATCCTATAAGTTCAGTTCAGTTCCTATAAGTTCAGTTCAGTTCCTATAAGTTAAGTTTAGTTCAGTTCAGTTCACTTTCAGTCAAAAGAACAGGGCCTAATAACAACAACAACGACAACAACAACAATAATTACAATAATAATAATAATAACAACAATAACAATAACAATAACAATAACAATAATAATAATAATAATAATAATAATAATAATAATAATAATAATAATAATAATAATAATAATAATAATAGTTAACTTAAATTAAAATAAAGTTAATTAAGTTCGGATTTTATAAGTTCAGTTCAGATCCTATAAGTTAAGTTCAGTTCAGATCCTATAAGTTCAGTTTAGTTCAGTTCAGTTCCTATAAGTTCAGTTCAGTTCCTATAAGTTCAGTTCAGTTCAGTTCCTATAAGTTCAGTTAAGTTCAGTTCCTATAAGTTCAGTTCAGTTCCTATAAGTTCAGTTCAGATCCTATAAGTTCAGTTCAGTTCAGTTCAGTTAAGTTTCAGTCCAAAAGAACAGGGCCTAAGCCAGGATTCGCGTGCTAGCGTGGCACTTGGCATTGGGTCCTTAAGCCTTGTTATTAGCAGTTTAAGTTGTACGTGTTCTACACTGAAAAGAAGATAAAAACAAAACGATATAAGCAACTCATCGTTGTGATTTAAGTCTATTTTAAATTGAATTTAAATTCATAGACTCAAGCATTTATATAATTGATCTCCGTCAAGAATTATATAAACGATCCCAAGACTCAATTTCCGTAAATTGATAAGCCAACTACTTGGCTAGTTCTACCGTTAGAACTCTTGGTCGATAGATTTCCGTAAATCTCATCTTTTAGTCCATCATAGTCGCTAGATAGTATCTAGTGACCACGATGTTGAGATAAAATAAATCATCTGTTCTCACTTACCCGACGTAGAAGGGGTCATAGTCTGCCTACCGACGAAGAAGGGATTCATGGGAGTCTGATTTATAAAGACTAATCTCAATTTTTGGTTATACAAGGAAGACCCCATCAACTTGTTTTTATTCATTTAAGTGAACTAAAATCTAGCATTTTCGTGAATGAATAAAATGAAGTGATGGCTTAATCATAGACAAGTGATATATGTATGTCATCAAAAACTAACGCGTAACCTCTACATGAGTCAGTTTTCAGGCATGTTATAGGTGGTTTGGTTTTAGGCGGAATATGATGCAAATTATAATCGATTAAAGCATGAAAGAAAGCAAGAAACGTAAATAAATGTCCTAGTGTGGCCTATCCTACCAAAATAAACATTAAAACAACTTTGGAATCCACCGTTGGACCCGAGAAGCTTGTCTTGATGTTCCATCTTGGTCTTTGCAGCGGGAGTGAGCATCCGGTCTCCGTCTTTGGTCTTCTCAAAATTACAAATTTAAATTACAATTATAAACCTATTTTACATTCTAATTTAAATACAAAAGTAATTACAAGGAAAAAAAAACGGAGATGCGAGATCTCAAAATTACAACCAAGACTATGTTCCATCATTTCGGAAACACAATCTACTAAGGCCACACTAAGTTACAACCGTTTGCAAAAATTAAATACGTTATAAGGACATTCAAAGGCATTCAACATACGATAAATAAAATGCATCAACTAAAACAAATTCATACGTGACATAATTCCGTAATTATGTTTAATAAATTTTACCAAACCACCTTACGGGATTAAAATTATGTGATTAAACCGTTTTATTCACATTAATCTTAATAATCTTATAATCCATCATTTTAAACCACTTTAAAAGAATATGTATCTATCGAGTGTGAACCGTTTCACAAATGTTAATACACTATATCCGTATATAGTATATTACCTTAGGCCAAAATAATAATAATATTATTAGAATTAAAATGATTTTTGTTCTCTCAAAATAATTTTTAGAGAGATAATAATAACTTGAATGAATGAATACCAAATAAAAGGAAACCATCCTCTTATTTGCACAAGGAAGGGCCGACCGAAAATGGGAGACATTGCCAATGCATGTCTTCCATTTTTAGCCAATGCATGATAATTGTTTCATCTAAGTTGTAGGCATGCAAGCCTACAGAATAAAATAAGATCATCATGCACCCACTACACATCACATACATGGTTCACATTGTTAAAATGGAGTCCATTTTAATTTTGTCAAATGTCTAAATGTAACATGTCACACATGTTACATGACACATGAGATAATTTTTTTAACTATTTGAAACTCATAACTTACAAATTCATGACATTTAGATAATTCCACTAGTAATTCATAATTGTTATCTTATAAAAATGTGATATCATAATTTTTATTACAACTCTTTGTAATTATGATCAACCGTTTCATTCCCAATTCAATTGTTTCTTAAACAATCAAAATAATACTAAGCAATAAAACAATTTTGTCACTTTGACAAAATATTATTATAATCCCATTACAATAATATACGTCGCACAAAATCATTTCTTAGTTCAAGGTATTAATTAATCCGTATCCATATACGATTAATTAAATAATCAATTAAGACGGAATTCCCTAAAGGTATGACCTTAAGGGATCAACTGATCACCACCATCATATGATGATAATCTCAAACTCTAGACAGCCAATCGTTATCGATAAATGTTGATCAGTCGACTTAAAAGAATAACATTTCCAATTGTGTTCCGGATGATGAGATATAAATATGTGATCGCATTATTGTCGAGGACAAAACCTCCAACAGCATGTTCTCGTACCAGTACACTACTTAAAACCGCCTCCATTACTGATAGATACAGGTACAACGGTTTTTCTTGTTCCGGCTTGGAGAGAAGATAATGGGTGCTTATGTATTGCTTAAGTTCCCCAAATGCCTTTTCATGCTCCTGCGTCCACTCAAATTTCTGACTCTTCCTCAAAATGTAATAGAACAGCCGACACTTATCTGAGGACCTTAATATGAACCGGTTGAGAGCTGTCACTCTTCATGTGAGCCTCTATACGTCCTTTGGCTTCTGAGGAGACTCTAGCTGGAGTACTACCTTGATTTGGTCTGTACTGGCCTGTATCCCTCGTTGTGTTACTAACTACCCTAGGAATTTCCAGAGGATACTCCAAAAGTGCATTTCAGGGGGTTGAGCTTCATATGGTATTTCCTAAGGATCGAGAATGTATTCCCCAGGTGGTATAAATGTTGTTCCGCGTTCCCAGATTTAACAACCATATCGTCTATAAAGACTTCCATTGTTCTCCTATCTCATCCTTGAACATTTTGTTCACCAGGCGCTGATAGGTGGAACCATCGTTCTTGAGGCCAAAGGGCATCACATTGTAGCAGTACAAGCCTTTGTCGGATCTGAAAGTTATTTTCTCTTGAT